>CM069859.1:119415656-120015656 GCA_036172795.1 Pelodytes ibericus | reverse complement strand
GGAAAAGAATGGCACATTGAGGGGCAAAATCCTTGCATATTAAATGTTAAAAGAATGGAATATTGAGGGGCAAAATACTGGCATATTAAATGGCAAAATAATGGCATATTGAGGGCAAAATACTGACTTATCGAGTGGCAAAATATTACTGGCATATTGACCAACTGCTCCTAACCACCCTCCATATTACACTAGACCGGTATAACATGCTTGTGAGGGTAGCTGGGGCAAGTGGGAGATATTGTCCGGAAGGGGGGGGAGGGGGCCCAGAAAATTTGTTCAGTAAGGGGCCCTGAATTTCCTGGTGGTGGCCCTGCCAGGACATGCCCCATCACCCACATTGAACACCAGGGCATGCCCCAGTACACCAGGACATGCTTCATCATGCATACTGCACACCCAGAACATGCCCCATCACACTCATTGCACACCCAAAATTTACCCCAGCACCCCAGAACATGTCCCATTACCTACATTGCATACCCAGGATTTACCCCGACACCCCAGGACATGTCCCATCATCCACATTGCACATCAAGAACATGCCACAGAACCACAGGACATGCCCTGTCACCCACATTGCACACCCAGGATATACCCCACCACCCACATTGCACACCCAGGATATGCCCCATCACCCACACAGAACTTGCCTGAGCACCCCAGCACATGCCCCATCACCAACATTGCACATTATGACATGCCCCAACACCTTAAGACATGCCCCATCACCCACATTGCTCAGCCAGAACTTAGCCCATCGCCCAAATTGCACACCCATGACTTGCCTTAGCACCTCAGGACATGCCCTATTATCTATACTGTACAGCCAAGACATGCCCCATCAAATACATTGCACACCCAGATGTACGCCAGCACCCCAGAACTTGTCCCATCACCCACATTGCCTACCCAATATTTACTCTGGCACACTAGAATGTGCCCTATGACCCACATTGAACACCCAAGATATGCCCCAGCACCCAAATTGCACACCAAGGACATGCCCCTGTACCCCAGGAAATGCATCATCACCCAGAATAGAAGAAAATAACACATTAAATAGAATAGTGATTGCACTATACCATGTACATTATATATTTATAATGATTAATCTAATATCTATCATCTTCCCCCTAATGCAAGTAATGAGTTTATCTGTTTAAAGGACATTTTCATTTAAAAAGTCCTTTTGAAAATACATTTCCAGGGTTTGGTTATCTTCCGATGATGCCAGTATGTGGTGAAACTGTGAACTAGAATAAAGCCAGCATTTGGCCATATTCATTTTGGTTTTACATACCTCAGAACAACTCTTTTATATAATTTGTGATTTGGGTTTGGATGAGACTCAAAAACAGTATATCAGAAAAGCTGGTTCCTGTGTTGAAAAAGAGAACAGTTAAAAAAAGAAACACAAACATTCTGTTTTTTTTACAATATTACTTCCTCCACAAAACTGAAGAGAAAAGTTTGTCAATAGTGGACAAAGACATTTATTAATGTTTTGGAGGTGAAGAACTGGTATGTTTTGAAATCATTATGGATTGTTATCAGTGACTTGATCACTTATGTCTGTAGACCCAGCAGCCATGTTTGCATACGAAGGTTTTAACCACATCAGTCAAAAGTGTGGTTACTCATAGTAACAGCTGATGTAACCGATGAGGGTTGCTGCTCTCACAGCATTGAAGAGACAGTCTGGTCCCCAAATCCCCCCCCCCCCCCCCAAAAAAAAAGAAAAGAAAATCAGTCTCCATTTGTATGCAGTAAATATAACAATGAATACAATTATACAATTATGTAACTGCTAATTTCCGTAATTGGTAACACACGCATGGACTTCATTACACATGCCTATGATGAAGTGCCACTTAGGCATGAAACAAGTAAGGCATTTATTTTTGTGCTCCCTTTATTTATTTGTACCTGCCTGTTTCACTGCTAATAAACAGGATTTTGTACATTTGGCTACAATATATGACTCCGTCCTCTTTTTTCCTTTTTCTTCAGTTTATCTTTAACTTGGGCTTTTGGGTTGCACAGCATTTGACTGAAGTCTAGGAAGCTTACACTTGCCTCGTATACCATTGGGAAGAAATCACATCATACCCAGCCAACTTTGGAAGCCACAGGTATCTATTTTTTTTTTAGTCCCCAAACTTAACTTGCTTGTAGAGTGCACAGGCTTTTTTCCAATGTGATGCAGGCATTCTGCATAAATCACATTTTTAATATTTTATGCATGCGATTACTCTGACGTATACTACAGGTTTTGTTTACAAAATACAAATATATTGTTTGGAATCTAAGTGACCTTGTTCTTGTACACAGTAGGATCTCTTAACAGCACAACACACTGTCGGATGACATTACTAGAGAAAAAAAAGTGAAAGGGGAAGACGAGCAAAAGTAGTGCTATCAGATATAATAAAAACTGCATATATGCCAGGTGTCCACTATAACCAGCAGCCCAACTTAAAAGACAAACAGCTTCAAAAAAACTGCGTTAAAGTGCACAAAAAAAGGGGGGAAAATCAGGGGCTTAGTGTCTGGACACTTGAATATAAATGTAGAATAAATAATAAACTCTATGATAGTGTGTGATACAACAAATGAAATGCACACAAAATATCAACAAAGTCTGTGCAATATACGTGCAAACAAAGATGAACATATACTCAAATATGAGTGTAGGTACCCAAATCTGGTGATGTGCAACACTGCAAAAAAACACACAAATGTGCTAAATACGTGAAGTAAAACAATTGTGTTATGCGTGAACATAAAAAATAAGCAAAACATATACTTAGGACCTTGGTAAGGAATATATTTGTGAACATAAAAAGATATACAACAAATAGTGCAATATGTACTGTAACCAGATAAGTAAACCCGATTGTTGTAGGAAAATTACTCACAATGTATAGCTCCTTAAAGACCTAGGAGCATGGAATCAAGCTTTGATATAACAGTAGAATACTTGCCCCCTTCCAAAGGATCGCCTCCTCCAATGTGATGTATAGGAGAAACCCCCAACCGGGGTATATAGTAATGATTTATTCCACAGAAAAAAGATATAGTGGAAGAAATCCACAATAAAAATGCATCACGTAATAAAAAACACTCAGTCACTTGCTCCAGTTATCCGTGCGCCTCGGGGCTGGATGCAATGTCCGGGTATTTGATGAACAGGATAAATCCACACAAACAAATATTGTGGTTATTAAAATAAGAACAAAGTTCACCCAACGCGTTTCGTCCTTTCGACTTCCTCAGGGGGATATTGAAAGCCGAAATCTGGCCACCTTTATATACACTTCCGTGTTAGAAACGTCATTCGTGTTTGTATGTTAGGAACTCATGTTCGTACCGAACATTACGTTTTTTGGACCCCGGTACCGAACACGGACATTTCACTGTATGTTCGGGTTGGAGTTCGGGGTTCGGCGATTTAATGGCGCATTTTGAGAGGCTGCAGGGCAGCCAATCAACAAGCGTTTGACTCGTTTGCCCTTAGAAACCATCGGGCCATTGGCCAGTGCAGCATAAGACGAGGTTTTTTTCAGAGCAAATGTCTTACATTTGAGGTTGTCTTATAATCTGACCTCAAATCGAGGTCAGACTATAAGACTGGGATCCAGGTCCCCGCAGAGCTGCAGGCGATCTGGATCCCCCTCTCTAACAGCAGGGGAATGTCTGCGCGATGAGCGTAGACCTCCCCTGCTGCCGCCCGGCACTACCGCCTGGACTTCTATGATTAAGCCGGGTCCTTCTGGGGATCCAGATCTCCTGCAGCTCTGCTCATCGCGCAGACATCCTCCACTGCCCCGCTAGCCACCAGGAGAATCGGGCATCTGGGGGATGTCAGCACGATACGTGCAGACATCCTCCATGCTGCCCGACACTTCCGTCTATTATGACGGACCAGCTGTCCATCATAATAGACGGCGGTGTCGGGCAGCATGGAGGATGTCTGCACGTATCGTGCAGACATCCCTTGGCTGCCCCCACTAGCCACCAGGGAAAGAAACAAGGTGAGGGGGATGGAGGGGGGGGGGTGAAGACACACAGTGACGGGGGGAGGGGGGAGACACACACAGACAAGGGGAGGGAGGGGGAGACACACATAGACAACGGGAGGGAGGGGGGAGACACAGACAAGGGGAGGGAGGGGGGGATAGAGAGAGACAAGGGGGGATAGAGAGAGACAAGGGCAGGGGGAAGACAAACAAGGGGAGGGGGGAAGAGACGAGGGAGGTGGAGAGAGAGAAGTTTGGGGGGAGGGAGAGAGAGACAACGCTGGGGGGGAGAGAGACAGCTGGGGAAGGGGGAGAGAGGCCGCATTGGTACATAAAAAACACAAAAAGGAAAATAAAAACAAGAAATGCATTTGTATAATATACATTTTTTATTAAATATTAAAAAGCAATTTACATATTTACAAGTTAAAGTTTTTTTTCCTATAGGGTAGTCTTATATTCAGGCTTTTAGTTTTTTTCCTAAAGGAATATACAAAGTTTGGGGGGTCGTCTTATAATCAGGGTCATCTTATAATCAAGCAAATGCGGTATAAGCTGGAGTCACGTACACGCACATCACATGAGCTCTTTTTAGTGTAGGGAGAGGATGCTGCAGCTGTGAGGGACAGATTGAAAAAAATTCTGGTGTTGAATCTGCAAACTACAGCGATTATTCAAACTACAGCGATTACTCCAATTACAGTGATTATTTTAGTGGGTGCTATACTACATATTTGTACCCTGCACTGAGCCCAGTGCCACAGAGAGTACAGTGCACTTGAAACTGCATGTGTGCCAGGCACATGACTTTAATCCTGTTCTGTTAGCTCAGTGGGCAACATCTAGGCATTTTTAAATACTGTAATTTGTTGGTGTTAAATATTACATTTGCGTCTTGCACTTCATATCTGAGAGTCAAATAGAACCGTCAAATACTGTGCTTACAGAGCACTTTGAAAAATTCTAATTGTTTTGGGTGCTAAATAGTACATTTGCGTCTTGCGGTGCACTTCATATCTGAGAGTCAAATAGAACAGTCCAATACTGTGCTTACAGCACACTTTGAAAAATTCTAATTGTTGTGCTAAATAGTACATTTACGGCCTGCACTTCATATCTGAGAGTCAAATAGAACAGTGCAATACTTTGCTTACAGCGCACTTTGATAAATTATAATTGTTGTGCTAAATAGTATATTTACATCTTGCGGTGCATTTTTTGCAGTCCAATAAATGAAAAATGAAAAATGAAAAATACAAATAAAAAACAGTGTTGGCTACCTCCTCCTCCTCCAGCGCCGCTTCCACCTACACCGCCATGGTCACCGCCTCCTCAACCTATGGGTCACTTAGTATAAACTGAAAGAGAATATCCTGCACTCCAACCCTCTCTCAAATGGATAATTCTGTTGATCCTCCTGGCAGCCATGCTTTAGATTTAGATTTATGTTCTTCCAAAACTAAAATCAAAGATTCCATCTAGTGCTATTTTATGGCTCAGCTGTATTTGTAATTTGTATGTATTTTATGTTATTTCCCTATCCACATTTGCTTGCAGGGCACTTGTCCTACTCTTACCCACATTTTACTTCCTTTTGCAGCCCTTTAGCCCTTTCCATGACTTTTTTAGAGGCATTTTAGTGGCCAAAAGTTCATGTTCCCATTGACTTCAATGGGGTTCGGGTTCGGGGTCAAGTTCGAGCACGGACCCGGACATTTTTTCGAAGTTCGGTCGAACCTGCCGAACCCGAACATCCAAGTGTCCGCTCAACTCTACTTAGATTCTAAATGTGTAAATTATATATTTTTTTCACAAGTCAGCAATCTCTAAATCCTGGACATTTTTTCGGGGGTGGGGGGATGTGTGAGCACTAGTTTGGGAACCACTGTTTTAGTTAATACATGTTTTTAATTGATGTTCAATATCTAACATACTGACAATTTATTGTGCTATGATGACAAACACTAGAAACAACACAAAACTATACATTTGGTTTAAAAAAAAGAATGTAACTTTAAATCTGCTGTTGTTCAGAAGGACTATTCTTGTATTCTTGTCGAAATAGGAGTGTTTGTTTCCAAACCACATATCCTAAGCTGCCTCCAAACATGTCTTAAATAGTGGTATGCAAATAAATTATATCCTTCAATAAATTATACCTCTAAAGTTTATATGAATGTGATGTTATAATGATGTTGACAAAAGGCAGGCATGGGAAACAGAGGTCAGTGGGTTTCAAGAAAGAACATTTGATGACACTGAATAGAAAATAACTCTGAACTTTTAATTGTCTCAATTTAATACCGTCAAATTATTATATTAATTAAAATTATTTTACATAAATGTCCCTGTTATATGCATCTTCATATGCTTGCATTCTGTATTCTGTAGAGCATTATTAATCAAGATATTTAACCCAGACAAGTCGGCAGACCATTATACAGCAGGGCAGGACTGAGAATAAAAACCACCCCTGGAAACAAGTGTATACCAGCTTCATAGCATAACATCATAATACTAGCCGCTTAGTATTGCACAATTAAAGCAACAGTCTAGTCCCCAAAATCACTTTGGTGCAAGATGACGACTTCTGCTTGTATAGTGCACAGGCTTTTTTTCCAGTGTGATTTGATGCAGGCATTCTGCATAAATCACATTTTTAATATTTGACTCAAGCCCTGCTCAGTGATTACTCAGCATGTTTACTGCAGGTGCGGCAGCACTGATTATATAGACACTGAGGATATAAAGTTTTGTTTCATTTAGTCACTTCCTGTTCTGCTGGAATAGAATACACTGTGTGGACTGTAGTAGACTTGCTCTTGTACACTGTAGGATCTCTTAACAGTGCAACACATTGTCTAATAAATCACTATTGACAAGAAATTCCATTCATTTGAATGGCATTATTCTCATTGGTTCCTGCAGCAAAAATAAATAAATAAAGGAAATTTACTATTGTATATTTTAAGCAATACAGAATGTAAAACATGCATTTTAAAGTACTTTGAAATCACATTAAATGAACAGTGAACAGTATATTGCAAGTGAAGGGTTAGTTGTTCCTAGTGTGAGGATAAACTGGCTTGTAATTTTGATAGTACATGCCAGTTTATCCTCAGACCGACAGGTGCCATGCTTCCATAGGAAGCAGGCAGCGACTTTGTGCAGCCGGGATCGTTTTTTTTAACTAAAGAGTCTATTCAATATTATCCAATCTTCTGCCTCTGAAGAATGGACTGACTCGGGGCACAGCAAGAACCAAATTATGATCTACCTAAGATATAACACTTCCTAGGAATGGTATATCT
Source organism: Pelodytes ibericus (assembly GCA_036172795.1). NCBI lineage: Eukaryota > Metazoa > Chordata > Amphibia > Anura > Pelodytidae > Pelodytes > Pelodytes ibericus. The sequence continues at coordinate 120,008,323 of CM069859.1, read as the reverse complement.
TCCCTTTATGTATCACAAAATCAGCTGAAGCAACCCTGTTATTGATACTAGAGAATTTCTTATTTCAATAATAGGTTATACTTTTCCTGTACACACTGATAGTACCCCACTCACATAAAGATATTACAGATATTTACAGAGCAAAAATGGGCCAAAAATAAAAACCACATAAAGACCCAAGGGCATTGGAGACAGTCCAACATACACAGATATTGTGTGCTTTTTTCAGTATCCCTCTCCTGCACTAAGTGACCTTCCCTTTTGTTAGAGAGAGCCTAACAAGCAAGAAAGAAACTATTCACAGGTTTTCACCCTCATTGTTAGGATTCCTCTTGCTTCTTTAAGATTTTACTTTATATAGGACTGTAGCATTAAAAAACTAGCCAGTGGCTGAACCAGGGCTGCAGCTTCATAAATATTTCTAAACCCCCCTACTAAATTTGGGCAAATTTTAACACATATATTTAAACCAAAAATAATATAATAGGATACACACTTTTTAACCACCTAGAAAATAGCAAAATTTATTGATACAAGAATAAGTAAAACAATTATATCTCACCAAATCTTAATCCATATTCCCACAATCCTTTTAATTCCACCAGACACAAATGTACTTTTTAGTTTCATACAAGTTTTATAGATGTTTTAAATTACAGTCTGTTAGGCCTATTCACTAAAAGGTAAGTTGAAGGGAATAGTAGGTGAGTTGAAGTGACTAGCAGGTGAGTTGAAGTGAATAGTGGGTGAGTTGAAGTGACTAGCAGGTGAGTTGAAGTGAATAGTGGGTGAGTTGAAGTGACTAGCAGGTGAGTTGAAGTGAATAGTGGGTGAGCTGAAGTGACTAGCAGGTGAGTTGAAGTGACTAGCCGGTGAGTTGAAGTGACTAGCAGGTGAGTTGAGGTGAGATGAACATTTCATCTCAACAATTTAGCATTTTATGCAAGAACATACCTGATGAGTTCACTTAGCAGGGGAACTAAGAATTGTTGTTTCTGCACAATGTATTGCTGAATTGGTGAGATGAAATGTTCATCTCACTTCAACTCACCTGCTATTCACTGTAACTCACCTGCTTCTCACCTCAACAAACCTTTTTTAGTGAATAGCCCCACATATGTCATAAGTCTTTCTGTGATGAATTATGTTTTTACCTGCCAAAGCCAATGTTTAGGAACTGCCAACTATGTGTTGCTCTGCTACAGTGGCGTACCTACCACTGGTGCAGGGGTCGCAGCTGCGACTGGGCCCTTCACTCCACGTCACTTAATTTTATTTAAATGTGCGGGCAAATGGGGCAGCTGCCCAGTGGGCCCCCACTACCCGTGTGACTCCCCCCTTCCCCAGTCAGTACTTAGCTCCTTGCTGCCGTCTCCCAGTGCAGGTCCGTGGCTGTGAGGGAAGCGTTGTGCGCTCCCCTCCAGCCGCGCGGATCAATAAAGTTTTCCCTCACAGCCACGGACTTGCAGCACCGGGGGACAGCAGCATGGAGGTAAGTACTGGCTGGGGAAGGGGGAGGAGGGTGGCATAACAAGCATACTGAGGGGCAATATCCTGGCATATTAAGTGGCAATATCCTGGCAAACTGAGGGGCAATAAACTGGCATATTAATTGCCATTATCCTGGCATATTGAGGGCAAACTCCTGGCATATTAATTGGCAATATCCTGGCATATTAAATGGCAATATCCTGGCATATTAATTGGCATTATCTTGGCATATTAAATGGCAATACTCTGGCATATAAAGTGGCAATACCCTGGCATATTAATTGGCAATATCCTGGCATATTAAATGGCAATATCCTGGCATATTAATTGGCATTATCTTGGCATATTAAATGGCAATACTCTGGCATATAAAGTGGCAATACCCTGGCATATTAATTGGCAATATCCTGGCATATTAAATAGCAATATCCTGGCATCTTAAGTGACAATATCCTGGCATATTAATTGGCAATATCCTGGCATATTAAATAGCAATATCCTGGCATATTAAGTGGCTATATCCTGGCATATTAAGTGGCAAAATCCTGGCATATTAAAATGGGAAAAGAATAGCATATTGAGGGGCAAAATACTGTAATATTAAATGGCAAAGGAATGGCATAATAAATGGCAAAAGAATGGCATATTGAATGGCTAAATCCTGGCATTTTGAGGGCACATAACACTGGCAAATGGGCACATAACACTGGCAAATGGGCACATAACACTGGCAAATGGGCACAACTGGCAAATTGGCACAACACACTGGCAAATGGGCATATACCACTGGCAAATGGCACAACTGGCAAATGGGCACAACACACTGGCAAATGGGCACAACTGGCAAATGGGCACAACACACTGGCAAATGGGCACAACTGGCAAATGGGCACAACACACTGGCAAATGGGCACAGCTGGCAAATGGGCACATGACACTGGCAAATGGGCACGACACACTGGCAAATGTGCACAAATGGAAAATGGGCACATAACACTGGCAAATGGGCACATAACACTGGCAAATGGGCACAACTGGCAAATGGGCACATAATTGGCAAATGGGCAAATAACACTGGCAAATGGGCACATAACTGGCAAATAACTGGCAAATGGGCACATAACTGGCAAATGGGCAAATAACACTGACAAATGGTCACATAACTGGCAAATGAGCAAAATAACATTGGCAAATGGGCATATAACTTGCAAATTATGGGCAGAATAACACTGGCAAATGGCCAAATTAACACTGACAAATGGGCAAATAACTGGCAAATGGGCAAAATTGGCTGTGGCATATTGGCAATCTGGCTGTAGCATATTGGCAATCGTGGCTAATCGTGGCATAATGGGCAAATTGGCTGTGGCCAAATTGATACTGTGGCATGTTCTCTGGGGCAAAATAACATGTACTATGGGGTAAAATGAACACTGTGGCATGTTCTGTGGGGCAAAATAACGTGTACTATGGGGGAAAGTGACACTGTGGCATGTTCTGCAGGGACAGTTCAGTGGGACAAAGTGACACTGTGGTATGTTCTGGCGGGAAAATTTATACTGCAGCATGCCAAATGTGGGTGCAATATGAGTACAAGCCAAGTGCTGTGGGTACTGTATAGTGCTGTGTTAAGACCTTTAGGTGCAATGTGGGTGCAGGGAAACGTAATAAAAATAAGAAATTAACAATTTGTCAATAACATTTTCATTACATATGAAAATAGTTGACTATAATATTAAAAAGTTCATATAAGTATACATGCAGCTAGTTATACACATATATTTGGGGTCCACCTCAAGCTTTTGATAAGGCTGGAAATATTTTAACGTTTTATTTTGAGTGTCCATAAAAGTAATATTACTTTACTAAGAGGGTGGTGGATGAGAGATTAATATATGAAGGAGTTTAAGCATGCATGGGATATGCATGCACACACACCCACCAGCTGAAGAAGTTTTCTACGAAACACGTCCTGAGGGGTGTCATGTCTCTCAAGTTATGTCATCAGACAATGTGTTGCTAATGTGTACATGAGCAAGATCACTCAGAGGCCACACAATAGATTCAATTTGAGGAGGACAGGAAGTGACTAAAAGAAACAGAACTTTATATGCTCAGTGTCTATAGAATCAGTGCTGTCGCACCTGCAGTAAACATGCAGAGTAATCACTGGGGAGGGCTTGAGTCAAATATTAAATATGGTATTTATGAAGAATGCCCTGCACCAAATCACACAGGGATAAAAGTCTGTGCATTATACAAGCAGTAAGCTTCATCTTGCACCAAAGTGAGTTTCTGGACTAGACTGTCCCTTTAATAGTAAATCAATTTAAATATATCACTTACTTTATCCCCATCATAATCTGGTGGGCCTAGTAATCCAATTTTACATGGAAAAATAACATTATAGTTCAGTTTAATATGTACTATTCAGAATATTAAAAACTTTCAGACATAACTTGAGATCCATGGAAATTCTTTTGACCAGCAGCACTTAGTAAGTGGATCCCAAATCACTTGGTTTTATGCTGCCCTCTGTAAACTGCCTCCCTAGGCCAGGGCCTTTTTGGCCTCAGCCAAGATATAGCACTGAGCACTAAAGTGGTAACATTAGATATGTTGATTAGATATGTTATATAATAAACTGCAGAGAGCATAGAACAAAAATAGATTTACCACAACCTAAAGCATGTAAATAAAATCTCACGGCCATTTAGTGTAAGTTACACTAGTAATATTTTTGAAGCAAGACTAGCCACAGAGGAAGATCTAAATATAAGCACAGGTCTTGACGTGTAGGCTGCTTCCTACTTGTGGTTTCCAAATGCACTGGCATATGTGATGCACTAGCGACAGCTGGTTGGCTTTAAACTCATTACTTGCCACTAAACCTTTATCCAGAATGTGCTACTGCCAAGTAAAGTTCCCTTCCTGTTGTCTGCATCTAGTTGGCTCAAGAATTGCTAAGTAAAAAAAAAAAAAATTCCAGCTTTGTTCCAATATTAACTGTTTGCTTGCTATATCATTGGAGCCTAGTCTTTAAAAGCTGAGGAGCGGATGATTTGCGTTAATGTGATACTAAGAGGGTGTATTCAAAATAGACCAGTCTGGCAATCTGGCCAATCGCAACTGTAGCATCGAAAGCATTTAGATCGGGCCAATTTTGCTATGAAATCCATAGATTTTTGGTTATCCAGTATACGCAATCAGTCCAGATTTTGAAAACATGTACAAATTTTGCCCATTGCAATTCTACACTACAAAATATTTGAAAGTGGTTTTTTTTCCACATGGAAATGACTACAAATATGCCCTAATAACATATTTCATACAAATATCCATAATTACATTATTTGTTCAAAAGATGATATTTGGACATAAATTAAACTTTGGCACACCTCAAAATGTCATCGCACAGACATTAATGTGTAACCACAATGAAGGGGAAGGAGGGCCCATGTACCAAGATGTGTGTATTTATATATATATTAACCGTCACTGATATTCACAATCACAGACTATCACCTCTGAAATATCAAAGAATATAAATATATGATATGTGTCCTTATGTGGATGACCATCAGAGGGGTACTGAGATCATGCCACTGCTGATAACCAAGCACATCAATGAAAGTAGACAACCCCATAACTAAACATCCTGTGTACACATATTAGCTACCTATTGAAAATCTACAACACACCTGTCATACACTGGAGGTACAGATTCACACCAGTGCCGAGCAGCAGGAGGGAGCTCAGGCACCAAAAGGGTGTCGCTCCTCTTTAATTATTTTGTCCTCCTCTGTCTGGGTGCTAGGGAATGTCCTGGGTGTGGTAGTTTTTCTTCTTTTAAATAGACTCTCCTGCTTTACTGTGCTGAATCCCTTTATGTATTTACATGTTTCTATCATATTCCCCCATTACATCTTTCTTCCAAGCTATATATGTTAAGATCCTTTAACCTTTGCTGGTAAGTTTTATCCTTCCACCCATTAACAAATTTAGTAGCTCTTTTCTGAACTCTCTCCAAAGATTCTATATCCTTCTGGAGATGTGGTCTTAAGTACTGCATACAATACTCCAAGTGACATTTCACCAGTGCACTGTACAATGGCATGATCACCCTCTTTCTACTGGTAATATCTCTTCCTATGCAACCAAACATTCTGCTAGCATAATACTTAAGTGCTACAGTACCAATGAGGTTAAGCCTATCCACACCATCAAATTGTTAAATTGTTAAGGCGGGTGTGAGATGTCTCTTTGCCCTTTGGAAATACACATACATAAAAATAATAAAATCTCTCTGTTGATTGCTGGACAGTTTACCTTTGTAAGGTAGGCCGCATCCCTGACCTACAGTTGTGGGCATGCATGCTCATCAAGTGTGCATGCTCCTAGGATGGCAGGTGGGCGTGTCTTTGGCTCCGGCTAGCACGAAGTCCTGCAGAATCAGGCACTCCACTAATTAATGTGGGAGATAAACAGATTCTCAAATTAGAAATTAAATATCAGTAAAAGTGGGGCCATGATAATAAATCTGCCCCCTGTAGACACTCAATATATTAAGAATACCTACGACTTTAAATGGATCCAGAGAGAAATAACATATCTGAGCATAAAAATCACTCCAAACCCTCGGGATCTTCTTGAAGTTAATTATAGAAGCTTGCTATCTCAGACTAGTGATTCCCTAAGGACTTGGAGCAATAAAGAAGTGTCTTGGTGGGGAACACTGAATACCATAAGATCATACAGCCTTCCTAAATGGAAATATCTATTTTGATCAGTCCCCCTTTCTTTCCACTCAGCGTGGCTGACAGAGACCCAGACAATATTCATTAACTACATCTGGGGTAGCAAAAAAACCCGTATTGCTCAAAGGATCTTAAAAAGAAACATTAAACACGGTGCGGTCTCCCAGATATCAAAACTTATCATGATGCAGCGCTTATATGGCATTTTTCAAAATGGTTACTAGAGGAGAATAGTCAGGCAGACTGGTATTTACATGAGACTAAGTTGCTAAACTTTCCTGACCTTAGCTTATTGCTATCACTCAATAAGAAAGCAGAAGTAACTCTGTCTCAGAGATATGAATAAAACGTAATTCTCTCTAGTCTGCTTTCTCTTTGGAGCAAACTCGAGAAGAGACTGGGCTTTAACCATATCTCCTTTCCAGAATCTCTCTTAACTTTTTAGATAGGAATACACCTAATATAAAGAAGGCTAAATGGGCTAGATATGGTCTAACTAAGTATTCCCAATTGTGGGAGGAAAAAGATTTAAAATCTTTTTCCACTTTAGCTAAAGAATACTTATTACCTCCAGGAGAGGTCTTCGTCTATTTGAGAGTCAGAGAATATATATTGAGAGAATGGGGAGATCATAATGTGGGAAAAAAGGTCCTTTTAGACACTTTGAAAGGGGATACCCAATCAAAAGAATAGTAAAAAGTTGATTATTTTCCTCAGACGATATAGATAAACCTAATGCCCTGTTAAAGTGGAAGATAGATATTGGTTATGAGGTCTGACTTGCAGACTGGCTAAAACCTATGACACATCTGAGGAAGTCAATCCATTGCTTAAATCTGTTAGAATTATTTTACAAAATCATGTACAAATAGTATATGACCACAGAAAAAATAGGCAAGATGTACTCAGATGCCTCAAACCTATGCTGGAGATGTTCTAAGGAAGTCAGAACTTTTAGGCATATATGGAGGACATGCCCAGACTTTTTGGCATATGGTAATGAACCTGTTACACTCCCTGGGAATTAAAATTAGCAAAAACTATGAAACATATATTTTACATCTCCACTGGCCTGAAATGACTCCCATTTATAGATACTTAATTGAACACATTCTGGTCTCGGCAAAGATGTTAATCGCCTGCAACTGGAAATCTCCAAATGTTGCAGTTTGGGAGAACATTAGAAACCAGATAGAGTATCAACTCCAGATGGAGATAGGTCTAATAACTGGAAAACGGAGGAATCTGCCCGAGGAGGCATATAATAAATGGGAGATAGACATCTACAAAGAGTAATCTCATTTGTCACCACATTCAATATGCCTCAAATAAAATTGCTAGATTAACTCCCTGAGTGAAGATAGTGTGATACATCTTATTAGCTCTTCTGGGTCCCCTTTCCCCTACTCCATGATAATCGACTAAAGGATTTAATAATTTAAGTAATAAGGCACTAAGACACTTTCTGTAATTTACTTTGTCAAAAGTAGTCTATGTCAGATACATTGTATTGTTACTTTCACAGTCTGTCTACTGTGATAAACAAATTATTTTTCTTTCACTATGTGTACACTGAGAAATGTATAAATAAATGATTAAAAAAAAAAATATATATATATAAAAATAATAATCATCCAAAGCTAAAATCAAAGCAGCAAATTATATTTAATATATAATGTGATTGTGTAAGGGTACTGCTATCTTGTGGAAATCTCTGTATGTGATGAAATGAACTTGTATAGGTGCAGATTTTGTACACATGAAGACCACAAACACCATTTCTCATAGCTTCTATGCTCTTGTATGGCTGTAGAAATACATTCCCATGTAGTCTGCACATTGTCTGCCATGCAGACTCTCACTGCCTATTCCACTCATCTCTGAGATGAGATCTCGGAGTCTGAGAGCGGTGCACACCTAGCACACATGGAGCATCGCCACTGCTAGGCAGAGCACCTGCTAACCAAAAGAAGAAAAACTACCACAACTAGAGAACATAGTCTAAAATTAGAGGGGCAAAGATTTAATAAGTAATATCAGGGAGTATTGCTTTACTGAGAGGGTAGTGAATGTATGGAATAGCCTTCCAGCGGAAGTGGTAGAGGTAAACACAGTCATGGATTTTAAGCATGCGTGGGTTAGGCACAAGGCTATCCTAGCTATAAGATAGGGAACTGGGGACTAATAAAAGTATTTAGAAAATTGGGCAGATTAGATGGGTAAAATGGATTTGGTCTGCCGACAAATTCTATGTTTCCATATTTCTATGTTTCTATTCAGAGTGCTTGCTATGCAGAGTTATGGTTGCCATCGTTTCCTCAAAAAAATACCGGTCATTGGTGAGGGTGGAGCCAGAAAAGGGCAAAGCCAAAAAGGGACGGAAGCACTCAATGTTGCATGCCCCTACGAGATTGCTCTTCAGCCTGGAACAGAATTCTTGTAAAGCATTGAATATCCTCAAGGGTATCCTGAATGGATGTTCCAATTATGCTCAGCAAATCAAATGTTTAGCTGAGCATGATAGAAACTGTATTCTACATTATATGCAATTCTACATGCTAATTTTCATTGGCTGACTTGTGGTATTACAGCTCTTGGGGAATAAAGAATCTATAATGCTCAACCAACCATATGGTTGACTAAGCATTATGGGGATTGTATTCCAAAAGAACTTAAGTGCCAAAGGTTAGCTCTTGCACTGTGACTGTTGTAGACTGTGTTTGCCATGTTCAGTTAGCTTAGGGAAGGCTGAGCATCATGGAAAATGTAGTTCACAACAGTTTATAGCCATATCACTTCCTGTACCTCACTGTAGAAGAAGGTGGATGCTGGATCCTCTTCAGCATGGAGGCTGGCAGTCACTTGGCTGCAGAATCCACTGTCTGGTGGGCAACCTGTATGTTTGGTGAAAGGGGAAAGGGGTCAGAGCTGCTGAGGCGGCAATGGCTGTATTTTTGGTGGGCGGGTGCCTTATGCACCAAACAATAGCTCGGCCCCCAACCATTAGCTCAGCCCCAAACCCCAAGGAAGGGGTTAATAGCTTTTAAAAGAGCCTTTGTTATACTGAAATAAAATGAACCCCTAAAAAAATGCACATACAGCAAAAAATGTGCTGCTATGCAAGATCACTGTGTATGCAGTGATCAATGACATCACTGGGAATTTATTCATTTAACATTAAAGGTTCATATAATTATACTTGTTATCCCTAACAATTTACATACACAATGTTTATTGCTTATGCTTTGTGATCTGCGGTAACATAATTTCCCCCAATTTACAATTCTACACTTTTCTCACTGAGTGATTTCAATTAGTGTAAAATATTAAATGTTGTCTTCAATCCTACACCAGTATACTACATATTCTATTGGCTCCAATATAAGGTAACATAGCTACTAAGAGTCCCAAATTTGTTGGGACAGTAACATTGTCATAATAAATAAAATAACCCTCCCTGCTGAGGTCTGGAGCTTCTCAATGGCTCAAGACCCCGTCCAATTAATAAATAAAATAAATAAAAATGTCCCTACCTACCCGCCTCTATCTTGCTCAGGTAGGGGGGTGAGGGGACGATTCACCTGTTAAAAAAAGGGGAGGCACCCAAAAAATGGAACGGTTGGACATAAAAAGAGGGCCTATCAGCCACAGATACATAACTAGTTGTATCAGAATACTGACCAGGACCAAAATCGGACCCTGAGATAGACGCCTCTGAATCTGAGGCGAAGAAGACATAAGCACTGCAACATAATAAAAAAAAATACTAAAAAAATATAAATGTACTTCTTAACAGAAAAATGAATCCCTAGTGGGTATTACAGAAATGTGCAGCAAATAAGTAATGATGCAACCAGATCAATGCGTAAGCCATGATCTATAGCAAGGAAGAGGCTAATCTTTGAAGAGCCTTTGTTAACCTGTAATAAATAACAGTAAAAAAATAAACCCCTTAAAAATTGCACAGACAACAAAAATGAAACTGCTGCTTTGCCAGATCACTTGTTATTCAAAGGGTGTGCCGACATCCATCCCCCAAAGCAACAGAAGTAGCATCCATTTCATTTACCAGTTGAAGGACAACGACATTTTTAACTGGCAATGTGCGCTTCAATCTAGAGAATGCGGCTGCTTAGGAGAGTTATTGTGAAGCACTATGGAATATTTTTATGATGTTGCTGAATGCCTTGATCACCATGCATTTCAGCAACACCATTGGAGCATAGGAAGCAACTTTAATTTCTTCCTAAGATCTTTTGTACAGCCAGCGCTGCTATAGTTAATATGGCGCATATGATCGATCAAATGGCTCCCCTGCACATTTTTTTATGTTGCTGAATGCCTGTCTATATAGGCATTGCAGCAATACCGGAGGAGCAAAGAAATCGACTGTGGATAGCTTTCTTTGTGCGTGTAAATGCATGACGTGCCTGGCAAGTCCATTCTCACAAACAGTATGTTTGGATGTGGCATGCCTGGCACGTCAATTGTCTCGAAGGGTTTAATGAGATGTGTAGACCAAATTCAACTCACTAATTAATAGGTTTGCAGACTGTGGCTTAGTCTTTCAGCCTACGACTAAGTGCGCGCTTTTACGCAAAACGCAGATTGTGAGTACACTTTGCATGCAAATTTGCTATTTTTTCCCAATGTCAGACTTCACTTGCTTTTATCCAAGATTGAATAAAATATATTTTCTTATTGCAACACTTAAAGCTTTCAGTTTGTTTTCTGTGGAGCTGTTTCTTTGTTTCTTACATCGCCCTTTGTAGAAAACAGATATTTAAGGTTTCATGAAGATGAAGTTTACAACTATAACAATTACAAGAAATAGAAAATCTTCACTATATCACATATTTAGCAACAAGTAAATACATTATGGATGGACACCGAACTGCACAACAAGCTTTCACAAAAGTTTAAGGTTTTAATAGTGCAGTAAAGTACTTGAGTATAACAATGACTGGGTGAGGCCGGTATACATGTCTATTCTGCACAAGGTACAGACAAGTCTGGTGGGATCCATGCCTGGTTCATCTTAATAAACATGAGCTTGTCCACAAGGCCGATCCTAGGGTCACGGGCGCCTGGGTGCAGGATTTTTTTTGGCGCCCCCAGGTGGGCGTGGCTATATGATAAACCCCTCCCCTTTACACATGTATGTTCCAGGCATACCAATTTTTCATTATTGGGGTGGGGGGATTCTTGTGGAGAGCACAAACTTTATTTTTAGATGAAGGACCAACACAAGCTTTTATTTTAAATAAAGATATTTATTTGGCATTAAAACAGTGTAGTGGTTTTATTTATGTCTATGATGCTCAGCCAGCAACATGGGAGACTTTTTGCTGGCTAGCAGTTTAACAGTTCCCATGATGTCCAACCAGCCAAAGTCTCCCATTAGTCTGGCTGAGCATCATTGGAAAAGAAGTACACAAGGAGCAATAAATAATATTCCACCAAGTCAGTCACTCACTTGTCTCTCTCTTCCCATACCACCATGTCTTTCTCCCTCTCCACTCATACCCTCATGTATCTCTCTCTCTCCACTCATACCCTCATGTATCTCTCTCTCTCCACTCATACCCTCATGTATCTCTCTCTCTCTCCACTCATACCCTCATGTATCTCTCTCTCTCCACTCATACGCTCATGTATCTCTCTCTCTCCACTCATACCCTCATGTATCTCTCTCTCTCCACTCATACCCTCATATATAACTCTCTCTCTCTCTCCACTCATACCCTCATGTAGCTCTCTCTCTCCACTCATACCCTCATGTATATCTCGCTCTCCACTCATACCCTCATGTATAACTCTCTCCACTCATACCCTCATGTATAACTCTCTCCACTCATACCCTCATGTATCTCTCTCTCTCCACTCATACCCTCATATATAACTCTCTCTCCACTCATACCCTCATGTATAACTCTCTCTCCACTCATACCCTCATGTATCTCTCTCTCTCCACTCATACCCTCATGTATAGCTCGCTCTCCACTCATACCCTCATGTATATCTCGCTCTCCACTCATACCCTCATGTATAAATCTCTCCACTCATACCCTCATGTATAACTCTCTCCACTCATACCCTCATGTATAACTCTCTCCACTCATACCCTCATGTATCTCTCTCTCTCCAGTCATACCCTCATATATAACTCTCTCTCCAATCATACCCTCATGTATAACGCTCTCCACTCATACCCTAATGTATAACTCTCACCACTCATACCCTCATGTATCTCTCTCTCTCCACTCATACCCTCATATATAACTCTCTCTCTCTCAACTCATACCCTCATGTATAACTCTCTCTCAATTCATACCCTCATGTATATGTCTCCCTTCATACCCCATATATTTTTCCATGTCTATCTTTCTGTTCCTCATGCTCCCCATGGTGGTCTTTTTTTCTGCATGTCTGTCTCTCCTTCTATACACCCATGTCTGCTGTCTCTTTCTCTTCATAACTCACATGTATGTCTCTCCCTCCTCATAATCCTGTGTATTTGCCTATTAATATGCCACAGCCAGTTTGCCCATTTATATGCCACTGCCAGTTTGCCCATTAATATGCCACAGATAGTTTGCCCATTAATATGCCACAAATAGTTTGCCCATTAATATGCCACAGATAGCTTGCCCATTAACATACCACAGTTAGTTTATCCAATAATATAGCACAGTTAGTTTGCCCATTAATATGCCAGTGAAGGTTTGGCCACTAATATGCCAGTGTCAGTTTGTCCATTAATATGCCACCACCAGTTTTCCCAAGAAAAGCATTACCCCCTCCCCCCCATTCCCCAGTACTCACCTTGCTGCTGCTGTTTCGTGTCTCCTCCGCGCAGTCTTCCCTCTATGCACACTCAGAGTGCAGTGCAGGAGGCGGGAAATAGCCGCCGACTGGATGGGGACTGTCAAGTGGGCAGCGGTGGCCCCTTTAACCGGTTAAAAGTTGCCCTGCCTACATACACACCCACACTTACGCACAGGTTCATGCATAAATACACACAGTCACACTTACACAGACACACTTAGTCAGGGCCGCCACTAGGAATTTCAGGGCCCCTTACTGAACACATTTTCTGCCCCCCCCCCCGCCAACAATATCTCCCACTCGCCCCACCTACTCTCACAAGCATGTTATCCCAGTCTAGTGTAATATGGAGGGTGGTTGGGAGCAGTTGGTCAATATGCCAGTAATATTTTGCCCCTCAATATGCCAGTATTTTACAATTTACTGTGCCAATATTTTGCCCCTTAATATGCCATTCTTTTGCCATTTAATGTGCCAGTATTTTGCCCCACAATATGCCATTCTTTTGCCATTTAATATGCCATTCTTTTGCCACTCAATAGGCCAGTATTTTGCAATTTAATATGCCAATATTTTGCCCTTCAATATGCCATTTAAAATGCCAGCGTTATGCTTGTTATTTGCACCCTTCCCCAGTACTTACCTCCTTGCTGCTCTGTCTCCTGGTGCTCTGCTCTGTTTAGCAGGTCCCCGGCTGGAGGGGAGCGCTTAACGCTTCCCACACAGCCGCGGACCTGCTAAACACAGGGGATTTTTTTTTCCTGTTGTGACCTGGACCCCTGATGGTGGGCTTGCACTTAGTCACCATTACACACAGACACCCTTATACACACACAGAGCAATACACACAGTCACACTTATGTACACACACTTACACAGACAGTAACACACACATTGACGCTCACAGAGAAAAACACATTCTCACACACACACACACACTTACATACATTCACACACACAGTGAAACACACATTCACACACACACACACACACAGTGAAACACACAGTGAAACACACACACATACATTCACACACAGTGAAACATACATTCACACACACACACACACAGTGAAACACACATTCACACACACACTTACATACATTCACACACACACACACACAGTGAAACACACAGTGAAACACACACATTCACACACACACAGTGAAACACACACACACACACATACATTCACACACACACACAGTGAAACACACACATTCACACACACACACACACACACACACACACACAGTGAAACACACATTCACACACACTGAAACACACACACATACATTCACACACACAGTGAAACACACACACTTACATACATTCACACACATACACACACACACACACACAGTGAAACACACATTCACACTGAGACACACACTTTCACCCTGACATACAGATTGAAACACTACAATCGGTCCCCCTTCCTGGAGGGAGGAGGACATTTCCGGACGGTGTCTGCAGAGGAGGCAGAACACCGTCATTCAGATCTTCTGCCCGATGTCACCAGACATCCGGCAATCAGACAGCGCGACGGGGCGGAGCTTGCACCCGTCGCGCTGTAATGAGATTAGGAGGTGCGGTGACCGCAGGCGCTCACCTGCGGGCCGCACCTCCAGAATGAGGGAGAAAGGTGCTCATCGGAGCGCCTTTACTCCCGGTGCGCCTGGGCGCGGTGCACCCCGTGCACCCGCCCAGGATCGGCCCTGCTTGTCCACGTTGGCTGTGGACAGGCGGCTGCGCTTGTCTGTGATAACCCCCCCTGCCGTGCTAAACACACGTTCAGAAAATACACTGGCTTCAGGGCAGGCCAGCACCTCCAAGGCATAAAGGGCAAGCTCAGGCCATGTGCCCAATTTGGAGACCCAGAAGTTGAATGGGGCAGACCCATCAGTCAGTACGTGTAGGCCTGTGCATACGTACTGTTCCACCATGTTGCTGAAATGCTGCCTCCTGCTAAGACGTTGCATATCAGATGGTGTTGCTGCTTGTTGTGATGACAAAGCTTTTCCACATTTCGGCCATGCTAACCGTGCCTTCTGAGGTGCTGGCGGTGCCCCAGCTGCGTTAGCGACCTCTTCCTCTGCCTTCGCCTTGTGCTTCCATTGAGCCCCCAGTGGCATTTTGGAATGCCCTCAGCAGCGCGTCTACCAGCGTGCACTTGTAGTCGCACATCTTACGATCACGCTCCAGTGATGGAATTAAGGATGGCACGTTGTCCTTGTAACGGGGATCCAGCAGGGTGGCCACCCAGAAATCAGCACAAGTTAGAATGTGGGCAACTCGGCAGTCGTTGCGCAGGCACTGCAGCATGTAGTCGCCCAAGCTGCCCAGAGGGAAGGACAAGCTGTTCTCTGTGGGAGGTGTATCATCTGTGTCCTCCGTATCCCCCCAGCCATGCTCCAGTGATGCCCACGAGCTGCGTTAGGTGCCACCCTGCTGTGAACACGGTTCCTCCTCCTCCTCATCATCATCATCCTCCTCCAAAACTGTGCCCTGGCTTGACAGTTGTGTACCTGGCCTATGCTGGTGCAGGAACCCACCCTCCAAGTCACTTGTGAATGACTGGCCTGATAACAGTGGAAATGACCCCTGTTCTTCCTCCTCCTCTTCCTCCTGTGCCACATCCTCTTCCATCATCACCCTAAGTGTTTTTTCAAGGAGACATACAAGCGGGATAGTAAGGCTGAGAACGGCATCATTGGCACTGGCCATGTTGGTGGTGAAGTGGTGCTGTTCCGCAGAGCGACTGACTCTCGTGGCGTGCTGCAGCTGATACTCCACTATAGCCTGCTGCTGCTCGCACAATCTCTCCAGCATGTGCAAGGTGGAGTTCCACCTTGTGGGCACGTCGCATATGAGGCGGTGAACGGGAAGGCCTAAGTTACGCTGCAGCGCAGACAGGCGTGCAGCAGCAGGGTGAGAACGCCTAAAGTGCGCACAGACGGCCCGCACTTTCTGCAGCAGCTCTGATATATCTGGGTAGTTTTTCAGGCATTTCTGCACCGCCAAATTCAGCACATGCGCCAGGCTAGGGATGTGCGTCAAACCGGCTAGGCCCAGAGCTGCTATGAGATTTTGCCCATTATCGCACACCACCAGGCCGGGCTTGAGGCTCAGTGGCAACAACCACTCATTGATCTGTTGTTCCATGCCCATCCACAGCTCCTGCGCGCTGTGGGGTTTTCCCCCCAAACATATGAGTTTTAAAAGAGCCTGCTGTGGTTTCCCCCTGGCTGTGCTGAAGTTGGTGGTGAAGGTGTTACGCTGACCGGATGGGGAGGTGGTAGAGGAGAAGGAAGAAGCTGAGTAGGAGGAGGAGGCAACAGGAGGCAAAGAGAAATGCCCTGCAATCCTCTGTGGCGGAAGGACATGCGCCAAACTGCTATCTGCCTCAGGCCCAGCCGACACTACATTTGCCCAGTGTGCAGTTAGGGAGATATACCGTCCCTGCCCGTGCTTACTGGTCAAGTATCTGTGGTTATGTGGACCTTGCCACAGACGGCGTTGCCCAGTGCACACCTGATTTTGTCCTCCAATTGCTTGTGCAGGGAAGGGATGGCTCGCCGAGAAAAGTAGTGGCGGCTGGGAACCACGTACTGTGGGACAGCCACCGCCATCAGGTTTTTAAAACTGTCCGTCTCCAACAGAGGGAATGACAGCATTTCAAAGGCCAGGAATTTGGAAATGCTGGCATTCAGGGCCAGTGTTCGCAGGTGGGTAGAGCCATACTTCCTCTTTCTCTCCAGTGTTTGGGAGATGGACAGCTGAACGCTTCCATGGGACACTCTGGAGATGCTTGGGGACGGTGGCGGACGTTGTGGCGTTGCTGCCACTTCCTCTATTTTCTCGGTGGCAGGTGCCACTGTGACTCCAGAGCTGGAGGAATAGGCCAAGACAGCAGCAGAAGAGGAAGCCGGAGGAGCCCGAGACCTTTCTTGGGTTTTGAGATGCTTACTCCACTGCAGGTCGTGCTTTGCATGTGGATGCCTGGTCATGCAGGTTGTGCTCAGGTTTAGCAAGTTTATGCTTCACTTCAGGTTCTGATTGCACAGCTTGCAAACCACTAGTGTCTTGTCGTCAGCACATTGTCTAAAGAACTGCCACGCCAGGGAACTCCTTGTAGCTGGCTTTGGTGTGCTCGGCCCCTGGATGCGGTGGGCAGTAGCAGGCGTACTGTCTAGGGGACGGCCGCTACGGTTTTGCACCCTGCTCCCTCTCATGCTGCGCTGGTGCCTCTTTGCGACCACTGCCTCTTCCTCCAAACTGGACATGTCACTCGCATGACCTTGATTCCATGTGGGGTCTAGGACCTCATCATCCTCCACATCATCTTCCACCCACTCCTCAACCCTGCCCTCCTTGCCGATCTGCACACTGCCGAAAGCCAAAGCAGTTGGCACCTGTGTTTCGTCATCATCAGAGACGTGCTGCGTTGGTCCTCGCATGTCCACATCCTGACACATAAGTGGTTGTGCATCAGTGCAAATGGACTATTTAGCACCCAAAACAATTAGAATTGTTCAAAGTGCGCTGTAAGCACAGTATTGGACTGTTCTAGTTGACTCTCAGATATGAAGTGCACCGCAAGACGCAAATGTACTATTTAGCACCCAAAACAATTAGAATTTTTCAAAGTGCGCTGTAAGCACAGTATTGGACTGTTCTATTTGACTCTCAGATATGAAGTGCACCACAAGACGCAAATGTACTATTTACCACCCAAAACTATTAGAATTTTTCAAAGTGCGCTGTAAGCACAGTATTTGACGGTTCTATTTGACTCTCAGATATAAAGTGCGGGACTTTCAAAATGCGCCATTAAATCGCCGAACCCCGAACTCCAACACGGACATACAGTGAAATGTTTTTGGGTCCGGGGTCCCAAAACAGTAAAGTTCGGTACGAACCCTAACAGTGCGGTTCGGGTTCGCTCAACACTACTGGAGATATTCAATATCATGATAATATCCTTATAAAACAATGCTGACATTCTTGTGTTGCATGTACATGCTTTGTGTGCCACCCAGTGGCTAAACCGAAATGGGAAAAACAGTTATTTGCAATTTCAACAAAATACACTGCATGTAATGGGGTGATGGAGGCATGTGATGGGGGCATCTAAAATGGGTGATCAAGGCATGTTATGGGGTGATGGGGGCATGTTATGGGATGATGGAGGCATGTAATGGGGTGATGGGGTAATGGAGCATGTGATGGGGACATTTTATGGGGGATGTAATGTGTATGTAATGGGATGATGGGGGGATGTAATTGAGGTGATGGGGCATGTTCTGGGTGTGTAACGTGGATTATGGGTCATGTCGTGGGTGTGCAACGTGGGTAGGGGGGTTGCCCAAATTTTGTCTGCCTAGGGCAGCACAAAACCAAGATACACCACTGAAGAGGGGAGCCATTCCCAAGTTTCTCCATCCAAACTAATTTGCTTACTTGAGTGAAGATGTTGAGGAGGCAGACTCAGAAGTGGATTTGCTGGAGAAAAATATTCTCCCTAACAGCCGGGATGACAGCTAGTAAAGCAGGTAGTGAAGCCTAGGCAGGTTGGGTGGTTGGGGACTCTATTATTAAGAAATTAGATTGGGTATTTTGCAGCTCTGATCGCAGCAACCAAATGGTTTGCTGTCTCCTGGGTGCCCGGGTTCGGCATGTTGCAGACAGAGTGGACAGACTATTGGCAGGGGCTGGAGAGGATCCAGCTTTCTTGGTCCAGTGACAAGATAAGAATAAAATGGATGGTCCTAAAAGGTAATTTTAGGGATTTAGGGAGTAAGATTAAGAAATTGATCTCCAAGGTAGTGTTCTCAGAGATACTACCTGTGCCATGCACTATGCCAGTGGGATAGGGGGAGATTAGGGAGATTAATGCAAGGCTGAAGTCCAGGTATAAAAAGGAGGGCTTTGGGTTTCTAGAGTACTGGGCCGATTTTGTGTTTGGATTCAATCTCTACAGTCGGGATGGATTGCGACTAAATGCAAGAGGGGCTCATGTACTTGGAGAAAGGATGGCTATAAGGTTGGAGGGGTGTTTAAACTAGGAATGGGGGTGCGGGAAAGGGATCATAAACACTGTACTAAACTGTATATGAAGGGAAGGCGACTTAGTTAGTACCCGGGATGGTGGATTTGGACGGATGATTAGTAAAGATTGTAGGGAGAAATCTATTAACAACTTCAAAATTAAATCACAAATGGGTCATGGCAGTGGCATTTAGTATGCTTTCAAGTGCCAGAAGTTTAACTGGTAAAATAGGAAAATTAGAGCTGGTAGCAGGAATTGAAAATTATGACTTAATTGGTATAACCGAAACATGGTGGGATGACACACATGATTGCTCAATCAATTTTAAGGGTTACATGTTGTTTAGAAAAGATACATCCAACAAAAGAGGTAGAAGGGTCTGTCTATATGTCAAACACACATTATTGCCTCATTTGCAGGAAGATATATATGATGACAGTATTGAACAATCTCTTCCACTTCTGGGGCAAGGCTAGGTTTGATGACCCCGCCAGCAGAGTCATCAAAAAGCAAAAGAGACTGCTGCATTACTTGTGGCTCAGACTGTTGGCTGATTTGCAAGGGGGTGAGGTGAAAGACAGATGGCCATGGGCTGCAGGTGTCAACTCTGAGCTTTCAGCGGGGGACTGGGTGGGAGACAATGTGAAGGAACTGGAGTCAGCCACCCAATCTACTATCGCCTGTACTTGTTCTGGCCTCACCATTCTAAGAGCGGCATTCGGGCCTACCAAATAACGCTAAAGGTTCTGTCGCGTACTAGCACCTGAGGAAGGTGTTTCACTTGTGCGTGTAGCTGGCGCAGATCGACCACATCCCCTACTTGCAACAGGAGCTCCACCAACACCAGCAGCACCACGACCATTGCCACGTCGCGTATTTTACGCTCTCCTCATTCTTTGCGGTCACCCACCAAAGTAACAGATGGTTTATGTCAGGCGACAATGTAACCGCCAATAGTCAAAAAATTTTATTTGTATTTTTTTGTTTATTGGACTGCAAGAAATGCACCGCAAGACGCAAATGTACTATTTACCACCCAACACAATTAGAATTTTTCAAAGTGCGCTGTAAGCACAGTATTGGACTGTTCTATTTGACTCTCAGATATGAAGTGCATCGCAAGACGCAAATGTACTATTTACCACCCAAAACTATTAGAATTTTTCAAAGTACGCTGTAAGCACAGTATTTTACAGTTCTGTTCACTCTCAGATATGAAGTGCACCGCAAGACGCAAATGGACTATTTAGCACCCAAAACAATTAGAATTGTTCAAAGTGCGCTGTAAGCACAGTATTGGACTGTTCTATTTGACTCTCAGATATGAAGTGCACCGCAAGATGCAAATGGACTATTTAGCACCCAAAACAATTAGAATTGTTCAAAGTGCGCTATAAGCACAGTATTGGACTGTTCTAGTTGACTCTCAGATATGAAGTGCACCGCAAGACGCAAATGTACTATTTAGCACCCAAAACTATTAGAATTTTTCAAAGTGCGCTGTAAGCACAGTATTGGACTGTTCTATTTGACTCTCAGATATGAAGTGCACCGCAAGACGCAAATGTACTATTTACCACCCAAAACTATTAGAAGTTTTCAAAGTGCGCTGTAAGCACAGTATTTGACGGTTCTATTTGACTCTCAGATATGAAGTGCACCGCAAGACGCAAATGGACTATTTAGCACCCAAAACAATTAGAATTGTTCAAAGTGCGCTGTAAGCACAGTATTGGACTGTTCTATTTGACTCTCAGATATGAAGTGCACCGCAAGACGCAAATGTACTATTTAGCACCCAAAACAATTAGAAATTTTCAAAGTGCGCTGTAAGCGCAGTATTGAACTGTTCTATTTGACTCTCAGATATGGAGTGCACCGCAAGACGCAAATGTACTATTTACCACCCAAAACTATTAGAATTTTTCAAAGTGCGGGACTTTCAAAATGCGCCAATAAATCGCCGAACCCCGAACTCCAACACGGACATACAGTGAAATGTTTTTGGGTCCGGGGTCCCAAAACAGTAAAGTTCGGTACGAACCCGAACAGTGCGGTTCGGGTTCGCTCAACACTACTGGAGATATTCAATATCATGATAATATCCTTATAAAACAATGCTAACATTCTTGTGTTGCGTGTACATGCTTTGTGTGCCACCCAGTGGCTAAACCGAAATGGGAAAAACAGTTATTTGCAATTTCAACAAAATACACTGCATGTAATGGGGTGATGGAGGCATGTGATGGGGGCATCTAAAATGGGTGATCAAGGCATGTTATGGGGTGATGGGGGCATGTTATGGGATGATGGAGGCATGTAATGGGGTGATGGGGTAATGGAGCATGTGATGGGGACATTTTATGGGGGTTGTAATGTGTATGTAATGGGATGATGGGGGGATGTAATTGAGGTGATGGGGCATGTTCTGGGTGTGTAACGTGGATTATGGGTCATGTCGTGGGTGTGCAACATGGGTAGGGGGGTTGCCCAAATTTTGTCTGCCTAGGGCAGCACAAAACCAAGATACACCACTGAAGAGGGGAGCCATTCCCAAGTTTCTCCATCCAAACTAATTTGCTTACTTGAGTGAAGATGTTGAGGAGGCAGACTCAGAAGTGGATTTGCTGGAGAAAAATATTCTCCCTAACAGCCGGGATGACAGCTAGTAAAGCAGGTAGTGAAGCCTAGGCAGGTTGGGTGGTTGGGGACTCTATTATTAAGAAATTAGATTGGGTATTTTGCAGCTCTGATCGCAGCAACCAAATGGTTTGCTGTCTCCTGGGTGCCCGGGTTCGGCATGTTGCAGACAGAGTGGACAGACTATTGGCAGGGGCTGGAGAGGATCCAGCTTTCTTGGTCCAGTGACAAGATAAGAAGAAAATGGATGGTCCTAAAAGGTAATTTTAGGGATTTAGGGAGTAAGATTAAGAAAATGATCTCCAAGGTAGTGTTCTCAGAGATACTACCTGTGCCATGCACTATGCCAGTGGGATAGGGGGAGATTAGGGAGATTAATGCAAGGCTGAAGTCCAGGTATAAAAAGGAGGGCTTTGGGTTTCTAGAGTACTGGGCCGATTTTGTGTTTGGATTCAATCTCTACAGTCGGGATGGATTGCGACTAAATGCAAGAGGGGCTCATGTACTTGGAGAAAGGATGGCTATAAGGTTGGAGGAGTGTTTAAACTAGGAATGGGGGTGCGGGAAAGGGATCATAAACACTGTACTAAACTGTATATGAAGGGAAGGCGACTTAGTTAGTACCCGGGATGGTGGATTTGGACGGATGATTAGTAAAGATTGTAGGGAGAAATCTATTAACAACTTCAAAATTAAATCACAAATGGGTCATGGCAGTGGCATTTAGTATGCTTTCAAGTGCCAGAAGTTTAACTGGTAAAATAGGAAAATTAGAGCTGGTAGCAGGAATTGAAAATTATGACTTAATTGGTATAACCGAAACATGGTGGGATGACACACATGATTGCTCAATCAATTTTAAGGGTTACATGTTGTTTAGAAAAGATAGATCCAACAAAAGAGGTAGAAGGGTCTGTCTATATGTCAAACACACATTATTGCCTCATTTGCAGGAAGATATATATGATGACAGTATTGAACATGTGGAATCATTGTGGATTGAGATAGTCAGTGGGGGTAGAACTGCCCAGAAATTATTAGTGGGTATTTTATTGGTGATCTTGAAGAAAAACAGCTATTAATGTAAACAGAAAAGGCTTCTAAAATAAGGTATAGTATCATTATGGTGGATTTTAATTAAAGAAGATTGGAAAAATTGAACCACTCATTCTGCTACAAGCTAGTACAGACACCAACCATAGGTGAAGTGTGCCCGGATCTGCTAATAACTAACAAGGAGGAGCTTATCTCTAACATCCAGGTAAGTGAACATTTAGGGAATAGTGACCATAACATGGTACCCTTTGAGATTAATTTAAAAAAGCAACTTGGTATGGGTCCCAGGAAACCACTGAATTTTAAAAAGGCCAACGATAGTAGGTCTAATACCTCCCATGGTCTTGTTGACTGGGATGGATTATTTTTGGTAAAAAACACAGATGGTAAGTAGAATACCTTCAAACTAACACTACAAAAATATGCATATCAGTTTATCCCCTTTGGTAACAAATATAAAAGAAGCAAACTAAAACCAATGTGGCTAACCAGTAAGGTAAATCAGGAAATCAAAAAAAGAAAGTAGCGTAGAAACATTATAAAGCTGAGGGATCAACAGAGGCATTTGCAAAATATAAATAATTCAACAAAGCCTGTAAAAAGGCAATTAAATTAGCTAAATTTGAGAATGCAAAAATAATTACTAAGGAGAGCAAGATGAATCCCAAAAAAAGCTTTAAATATACAAATGGCAAAACATTGAGGGCTGAAAATATTGGGTCTTTGTTATCTGAAATGGGTGATATAGTCAATGGGGACAGAGAGAAAGCAGATATTTGAAATAATTTATTTTCTTCTGTTTTTACCAAGCAAGAACCAATGGACAAGAACCTGTAAGCTACATTTACAGAACAGTCACTGCAAGCATGTGATTGGTTGACACAAGAAAAAGTGTGAAAACAAACAAATGATATTAAAGTATACAAAGCCCTGGGGCCAGACAGGACATATACAACTATGGGTACCTAAGGAGCTAAGCCAGGTCTTGGCCAGACCGTTATTTTATATTTTCATGAATTCTTTCGGGCATGGTGCCCACAGATTGGCATACAGTCAGTGTGGTGCCCATATTTAAAAAGTGATCCAAATGCCAGCCAGGCAATTACAAACCTGTACGCTTGACATATGTGGTGGGAAAACTGTTTAAAGGGTTGCTAAGAGAATATATTCAAGATTTCATATTGAACAGGAATTTCCTTAGCAGGAGCCAACATGGTTTTGTGAAAGACAGATCGTATCAAACTAGCTTAATTACATTCTATGAAGAGGTGAGTAAAAAATATAGATATGGGTGCTGCAGTGGATGTGATATAATTAGACTATGCTAAGGCATTTGATCCAGTTCCACAGAAGAGGTTACTGTACAAATTGACTGAAAAAGGTTTGTTTTGGATTGGCAATTGTTTGAACCATAGGATGCAAAGGGTGTTGGTAAATGGGAAGTTCTCAAATTGGACAGATGTGATAAAAGTAGTACGGCAGGGATCTGTTCGGGGTCCTATTCTTTTTAATTTGCTTATTAATGATCTCCCAGAAGGCACATGGCGGGAGACGTGGATCTATGTTTTGACTGATCTGGATCCATGTTGGTAGACCCTTTAGTGAAAGTAGAGAAAACCCTTACATTTTGGTATTCACTAAAGCATTCTTTTCACTATTAAAATATATGAAAAAAATTAGACAGTAAAAACTTGTCAATTCATTATTCTTTAAACAGACAGTTAACTAATATGTCCATTTCTGATGGTGTCCACAGTAGACAGCACAGACACTTCTAATTTATAAATTTTCTAACTTTTATAGCATTAAAATGTATGGATATTTTTTTAATTTGTACATTCCCACTAGGTACTATTTTCTATTTAGTTCGTAATTTTATTAAATTGAGAACATGCAATAAATGCACTTTTTCATAATTATGTAAATTTAATATGCATTAGAAAGATAAGTAATTTTAAGCGGTTCTTTAATTAAAATTTTGTAGTGAGGTTATTTAAATGTAATTCATATATGTGGCCACAAGATGGAACCACAACATTTTAAATATGGCCTTTAATTTAAAGAGCCACTAAAGTTTTATTTTAATTTTTTTAACTTTTGCTTCAAATATAGAAACACAAGTGAAATATACAATGGCATTAGTAGAATTATAATTTTGCATGACCAGCAGAAATTCCTGAGAAATGGCCTGACTTCATAGATCCCCATCGAGTCTCCACCCTGATTGGATGAGTGCATGCTGAAAGTGCGCAGATGAGCTATGCTTTAGAAAGGAAAAAAATGTGAGTATACTTATTACAGAACAAATGGTCTCTGCCCCTCTAATAAATGTACCCCTCAATTTTTGAAAGTAAATTTAGTGCATGACAGAGGAAGGGATTTTTATTTACAGTAAGGACAACTATGGTATGCAATTCACTGCCTGAACATGTGGGTCTAGCAAATATGTTAAAAGTGGCCTTTAAAAAGTGGCCTGGATACTTTTCAATGAGAAGTAGCATAAAGGGCTATGCATGTTAGTATGGACATTAATATTTATTTAGTGCTTGTTGATCCAAGGAGAAAACATGGAATAGGAAAAGGGTTGAACTTGATGGATGAAAGATTTTTTTTAAGCTAAACTACTATGAGTATTTTATAGGGGCTGGTGCAATTTGGCCTGCTCCGAGCCCCACTTATCATAGTTGGGAGTTAGAGATACTTGCCAGGGATTTTTATTTTTTTTTACATTTATGAGGTTAGCGACAGTCTATGATTTTTAAATATTTTTGTTATTTTTTTTTAATGATTTTAATTTCAATTCCCCAGTTTTTAACTGGCGAATTGAAATGTCCCAAATTTGGCTATTTTAGCTGATTTTAAGCTCTTGTGTGGCCCATATTGAGTAGGGCGAATCCATAGTATTCCAAGGATCATAATCCCCAAACCTAATATAATCAAAATCAGCTGTATTGAGAAAATTCTGAAATGCAGCTGTTTTGACCGATCTGTATCCATTTTGGACCAGAATGGTCGAAATTTAGTAGACCCTTTAGTGAACCCTTCTGTTTAGTAGACCCTCATAAACAGAAGACAGCACAGACACATCTCATTTATACATTTACTTACATTACTGGCATTACAATATATTGATAATGTTATGCATACATTTTCTAACTTTTATAGCATTAAAATGTATGGATATTTTTTTAATTTGTACATTCCCACTAGGTACTATTTTCCATTTGTTTCATAATTGTATTAAATTGAGAACATACAATAAATGAACTTTTTCATAATTATGTAAATTTAATATGCATTAGAAAGATAAGTAATTTTAAGTGGTTCTTTAATTTAAATTTTGTAGTGAGGTTATTTAAATGTAATTCATTTATGTGGCCACAAGATGGAACCACAACATTTTAAACATGGGCTTTAATTTAAAGAGCCACAAAACCTTTTTAAAAACATTTTTTGTTCTCATGCTTCAAATATAGAAACACTAGTGAAATGTACAATGGCATTAGTAGGAGAATAATTTGGTATGACCAGCAGCCATTATGTTTCCTGAGTACACATCATGGCTGAGACTGTCGCTGATAGTCTCTCACTGCTAATGCAGTGCATATTGCATAAAAAAATTTGGGTCTCTATCTGCTCTAGCAGAGAGAAATGGCCTGACCTCATAGTTCCCGATCAAGCTTCCACTCTGATTGGATGCTGACAGTGCGCAGATGAGCTATGCCTCAGAAAAGAAGAAAATGTGGGTATGCTTATCAGTATAAAGTGCTGACAGCCTACTGGCAGAATCCAATCCCCTGAACAGATGATCTACCCCTGCCAGGACCGCTATCCAAAATTTTGGAGATATCTGTTGCATGTCACAACAAGTGGGATGAGGACTGAGCCAGACTATGGTATTTATTGCTGCTCGGTGGCGTCCCACGTGGCATACTGAATGGCTAAATACTGGCATATTGAGTTGCAAAATACTGGCATATTGAATGGCTAAATACTGGCATATTGAATGGCAAAACAATACTGGCATATCGAGTTGCAAAATAATACTGGAATATATTAAATGGCTAAATACTGGCATATTGAGTGGCTAAATACTGGCATATTTAATGGATAAATACTGGCATATTAAATAGCAAAATAATACTGGAATATTGAGTGGCAAAATAATACTGGAGTATATTAAATTGCAAAATACTGGCATATATTAAATGGCAGAATACTGGCATATATACTAAATGGCAGAATAATACTGGCATATTATTCGGTAATTGGCTGCTGCTTTTTATTGGCAAAATAATAATGGCTTCTTATTGGGAAAATTGGCTGTGGCATACAGTGCCTTGCAAAAGTAATCACCGCCCTTGACTTTTTACCTATTTTGTTACATTACAGCCTTAAGTTCAATGTTTTATTAATCTGAATTTTATATGATGGATCAGAACACAACAATCTAAGTTGGAAATGAGAAAAATATATACATAAAACTATTTTTTAGAAATAGAAATCAGAAAATTGGCATGTGCGTATGTATTCACCCCCTTTGTTATGAACCCCATGAAAAGCTCTTGTGCAACCAATTACCTTCAGAAGTCACATAATTAGTCAAATAATGTCCACCTGTGTGCAATCTAAGTGTCACATGATCTGTTATTACATACACACACCTTTTTATTTAACTTTCTTTATTCACGTGAGAGTGCATGCATAACAAAGATAACAAGGATACCGGACTCATAGTAGTATACAATGAGTACAATTAATAGCAAAAGGGTACCTCTACGAACATATAATAATACATACAATGAAGAGCAATATGACTGACCACTGCTTCTGGCGTTGTACACCCGCTTATGCGTCGTTCATATTTTGCATCATATCCTTAACAAAACATATTATATACAAGACAAAGATTGTTAAGTGGAGGTGGCTGCTCCTGGGATAGGATGTCGGCCCTAGAAAATTTGTGAGGAGAACCAATTGTTGGTTTGGAAAGTTGACAAAAGCGATGACTAGACTTGATTGTCCAAAGTATTGATGTAAGGGGACCATTAAGTAAGAAATGCCTTTATTTTGGTTTCTTTATGAAGTGAGGATTCCAACCAATCCATTTGGAATAAGTATTGAAGGAAGGAGGAGGAAGGTGCTCTGGTCTGATGAGACTAAAATTTAACTTTTCGGCCATCAAAGAAAACGCTATGTCTGGCGCAAACCCAACACATCACCCAAAGAACACCATCCACAGCGAAACATGTTGGTGGCAGCATCATGCTGTGGGGATGTTTTTCAGCAGCCAGGACTCAGAGTCAGGTCAGAGTTGAGGCAAAGATGGATGGTGCTAAATACAGGGATATTCATGAGTAAAACTTGTACCACTCTGTGTGTGATTTGAGGCTGGGACAGAGGTTCACCTTCCAGCAGGACAATGACCCAAAACACACTGCTAAAGCAACACTTGAGTGGTTTAAGGGGAAACATTTAAATGTGTTGGAATGGCCTAGTCAAAGCCCAGACCTCAATCCAATAGAAAATCTGTGGTCAGACTTAAAGATTTCTGTTCACAAGCGCAAACCATCTAACTTGAAGGAGCAGTTTTGCAAGGAGGAATGGGCAAAAATCCCAGTTGTAAGATTTGGCAAGCTCATAGACACTTACCCAAAGCGACTTGGAGCTGTGATTGCCGCAAAAGGTGGCTCTACAAAGTACTGACTTCAGGGGGGGAATAGTTATGCACATTGACTTTTTAAGTTATTTTGTCCAATTTGTTGTTTGCTTCACAATAAAAAAAAAAACATCTTCAAAGTTGTGGGCATGTTCTGTAAATTAAATGATGCAAATCCTCAAACATTCCATGTTAATTCCAGGTTGTGAGGCAACAAAACATGAAAAATGCAGTATTTATCTCGAGGCATCCTAGGCAGATGCCCCCCACCACTGAAAAAAAAAACCTAAGAAAAAATGCACGGGCAGCAAATAGCGACAATCAGGCCGTGCGTTTTTTTTCTTAGGAGGGGACGGAGTTATGACAGGTTTAATGGAGGCATATAATGGGGGTGATGGGGTTAATGGAGGCATATAATGGAGGTGATAGGGCATGTGATGGGGCAATGGAGCTATGTGATGGGGCAATGAATGTATGTGATGGGGTGATGGAGGTATGTAATGAGGGTGATGGAGGTATGTTATGGGGCGATGGAGGTATGTGATGGGCTGATGGAGGCATGTAATGGGGTGATGGGGTTAATGGAGGCATATAATGGGGGTGATGGGGTTAATGGAGGCATATACTGGGGGTGATAGGGCATGTGATGGTGCAACAGAGGTATGTGATGGGGCAATGGAGGTATGTGATGGGGTGATGGAGGTATGTAATGGGGCGATGGGGGTATGTAATGGGGGGCAATGGGGGCATGTGATGGAGGCACGTAATGGGGGTGATGGGGGTATGTAATGGGGGAAGTTGGGGGCATGTAATGGAGGCGATGGGGGCATGTAATGTGGGCGATGGGGGTATGTAATGGGGGGCTATGGGGGCATGTAATGGGGCAATGGGGGCATGTAATGGGGCAATGGAGGCATGTAATGGGTGATGGGGGTATGGGATGGGGTCATGTAATGGGGTGATCTGGTTTATGGGGCATGTCATGCGTGGGTAGGGGGGTGCCCAAATTTTGTCTGCCTACGGTAGCACAAAACCAAGATACACCACTGACTGTATATATGGCAAAATAATACTGGCATATTGAATGGCAAAATAATACTGGAATATATTAAATGGCAAAATACTGGCATATATTAAATGGCAAAACACTGGCATATTAAATGGCAAAATACTGGCATATTGAATGGCAAAATACTGGCATATATTAAATGGCAAAATAATACTGGCATATTATTGGGCAAATTGGCTGTGGCTTATTCATGACAAAATAATACTGGCATATTATTGGGCAAATTGGATGTGGCTTTTTAATGGCAAAATAATACTGGCATATTATTGGGCAAATTGGCTGTGGCATATAAATGGCAAAATAATACTGGTATATTATTGGGCAAATTGGCTGTGGCATATTAAATGGCAAAATAATACTGGCATATTATTAGTCAAATTGGCTTATTAATGGCAAAATAATACTGGCATATTATTGGGCAAATTGTGGTTTATCAATGACAAAAAAATACTGGCATATTATTGGGCAAATTGGCTGTGCCATATTTATGGGCAAACACTGAAATATTAATGGGAAAACTGGTTTATTTTAACTGGCAAAGTGATGCTGTGGCATGATCTGTGGGGCTAAATATAATGTACTATGAGGAAAGTTACACTCTGGTATGTTCTGTGGGGCATTGACACTGTGGCATGCCAATTCGTGTAGGTGCAATATGAGTGCAAGCTAAGTGCTGTGGGTGCAATATAGGTACATGGCAAGTTCTGTGGGTACTGTATGGTGTTGTGTTAAGTCCTTTAGGTGCAATGTGGGTGCAGTGTAAGGGGATAAAAACAAGGAATGCAATCTTTCTGTAACATTTTTATAACATATGAAATAGTTGAATATAACATACAAAAATTCAAATAAGTATAAATGCAACTAGTTATAGAGAGAGATAGATAGATAGATGTGTGTGTAAAGATATGTATCGTTTTAGAATTGTACAATTGTCACCTCGTGGGGCTCCTGCATAATTAATGGTGGTCCCATGTGTGGCATATTTATTGGGCCCCATGTGTGGCATGATTAAGGGGCTCTTTTGTGTGGTATAATTATGGGGCGCTTATGTGTGGCATAATTATGGGACGCTTGTGTGTGGCATAACTATTGGGCGCTTGTGTGTGGCATAATTAAGGGGCGCCTTTCTGTGTGGCATAATTAATTGGGCTCTGAGGTGAGGAATAAATAATGGGGCTCTGGTGTGGCATAATTTATGGGGCTCTTGTGTGTGTGTCATAATTATGGGGCTCCTGTGTGTGGCATTGTTAATGGGCTCCTGTCTGTGACATAATTTGTGGGGCTCCTGTATGTGGCATATTTAATGGGCCATCTGTCTGGCATTACTAAAGAATTTGTTTGGCATGGTATTGGAGGAAATCCAGGGGGGTGACACCATCCCTAGTGACGCCTCTGCTGCTGCTGCCGGCCCACCGACAAGCAGAGATCGCTGTGCCCAGTCCCAGTTACAGCAAGGCACCAAGCCTCCTGAAGGGATAGTGTTACCAGTTACGTGACCGGTTCCATATAATGAAAAGAACCCAAAACATACAGTATTTGCTTGACAATAAAGCAACCCTGATTATGAAAGATCCCACAATTTCTTCATTTATGAAAAAAGAAAATGCCTCACTATAAGGCAACTACAGGGAAAAAAATTCTGCTAGCAAATATATGCTTACTGATGGGAACCCTGGCCCCTGCACACATTAAGGAAAAATTGAATATATAGACAAAAAAAACAGATTTAGATAAATGAGAGTCAAACATATGCTACAATAAGAGGGAAAATATATAAAAGTGAAGAAAATCAGAGCTAGAAGAAAAAAATTGGAACATAAGATACTCCTTGGAAGGTTACATTTATACAACAAAAAATTATAGAGACTAGGCAGTAGATAAACAGGAGAGAATTCCGCTAGAATTTATACAGCCAGATTCATGATGACCAAAGGCAAGTCACAGTCATTTGAAACCCCATTTGAAAAACATTCAGCCACATTAGTGTAGTTAATCTCTACATAACCCACAGGCAATTCAGACAAAATAACTTAGTCTTGACACACTGAAGGGTAAGTAGATTACTTATTTTTTACTGTAAATTCCAAACATGATTATTAAGTTATTTGTATAAGTACCAACCTATTCCACAGCTTTTTGAAATGGTCTCAGCTGTGTAAATTTACCACTGTGTGAGGCTACAGATCTTTTTAGGTGTTAATCTTTGTCAACTATTATGCAATATCTATTACTACATTGCCAGTCATGGCATCTGGAGAGAATTTTCCTCTAAAATCCAAAAAGGTCCAATAGAGCAGCAGCAGCAAGGGCGGGAGAAGCAGTAGGCTAGTTAGGGTAAGTTAAAAAAATACACCTGATTGGCAGGGGAGTATGGCAAAAAGTTTTTTTTTGTTTTAATTAATTATATGCACCCCCTGATGCCACTGCCTCTAACTACTCTCTTTTTTGTAATACTTCAAAATGTTTGCTGTGCATCACAGAGCCACACTACACTACACAATATTAACGTTTGTTGACTGCAACTCCCATGATGTTGAGCATGGTACTTTAACAATGTGAATAACTATTCAGCTGAATGGGAGACATTTGTTAACTTGGCTGGGGTTGTGGAGGCCTATACTACACTACACACTAACATGATTGTTGTTGACTGATCCATAAGAATTGTAGACTGGGGTAGTTATGGCTAATCTTTACCACCCCTGCTATTCTTAACTTAGGTTCCCATAATGCTCAGGTACATGCTGGTCTGTTCTCTCCTACCCTGGTCATTTCACTTTTCCAATTAATGGGTAACCAAAATTTGCCTCCCACTTTTTAGACAAACATTTGCATGATAAAATTTTGCTTGCCATCCAGACTTGACCAACAGTGATCTGAGGCCTAACCTCAGTGGCTTCCCGAGGGGGGTGCGGACCACACCGCGTAAACTTTATTTTTTTTTTCCTGGCAGCCGCATTTGCTGTATTCGGCTGCTGGAATTTTTTTTTTTTAAAAATCACTGCGATGTAACGTCACATCCGGTGACTTTGTTTCCCTTCTCCGTGCAGGAGGAAAGACTGCCGGGGACACGGAGCAGCAAATAAAGTAAGTACTGGGGAAAGGGGGAAGAGGGTGGTATAAAATGAGGAAAATACTGGCATATTGAGGGGTTAAATGCTGGCATATTGAATCACAAAAATCTGGCATATTGAGGGGTTAAATGCTGCAATATTGAATGTCAAAATTCTAGCATATTGAGGGGTTAAATGCTGCAATATTGAATGGCAACATTCTGGCATATTCAGGGTTTAAATACTGCAATATTGAATGGCAAAATTCTGGCACATTGAGGGGTTAAATGCTGGAATATTGAATGGCACAATACTGGCATATTAAATGGCTAAATACGGGCATATTGAGTGGCACAATTCTGGCATATTGAGGGGTTAAATGCTGAAATATTGAGTGACAAAATACTGGCATATTGAGGGGTTAAATGCTGCAAAATTCTGGCATATTGAGGGGTTAAATGTTGCAATATTGAATGGCAAAATTCTGGCATATTGAAGGGTTAAATGCTGGAATAGTGAATGGCAAAATACTGGCATATTAAATGGTTAAATGCTGGCATATTGAGTGACACAATTCTGGCATATTGAGGGGTTAAATGCTGGAATATTGAGTGAAAAAATACTGGCATATTTAGGGGTTAAATGCTGGAATATTGAATGGCAAAAGTCTGGCATATTGAGGGGTTAAATGCTGCAATATTAAATGGCAAAATTCGGGCAAATTGAGGGGTTAAATGCTGCAATATTGAATGGCAAAATTTGGGCATATTGAGGGGTTAAATGCTGGAATATTGAATGGCAAAATAATGGCATATTAAATGGCTAAATACGGGCATACTGAGTGGCACATTTCTGGCATATTGAGGGGTTAAATGCTGGAATATTGAGTGACAAAATACTGGCATATTAAATGGCTAAATTCGGGCATATTGAGTGGCACAATTCTGGAATATTGAGGAGTTAAATGCTGGAATATTGAGTGACAAAATACTGGCATATTGAGGGGTTAAATGCTGCAAAATTCTGGCATATTGAGGGGTTAAATGCTGCAATATTGAATGGCAAAATTCTGGAATATTGAAGGGTTAAATGCTGGAATACTGAATGGCAAAATACTGGCATATTAAATGGCTAAATACTGGCATATTGAGTGGCACAATTCTGGCATATTGAGGGGTTAAATGCTGGAATATTGAATGGCAAAATTCTGGCATATTGAGGGGTTAAATGCTGGAATATTGAATGGCAAAATTCTGGCATATTGAGGGGTTAAATGTTGCAATATTGAATGGCAAAATTCTGGCATATTGAGGGGTTAAATGCTGTAATACTGAATGGCAAAATACTGGCATATTAAATGGCTAAATACGGGCATATTGAGTGGCAAAATTCTGGCATATTGAGGGGTTAAATGCTGGAATATTGAGTGACAAAATGCTGGCATATTGAGGGGGTTAAATGCTGCAATATTGAAAAGCAAAATTCTGGCATATTGAGAGGTTAAAGGCTGGAATATTGAATGGCAAAATTCTGGCATACTGAATGGCAAAATAATACTGGAATATTATGAGGCAAATTGGCTGGCTTATTAACGGCAAAATAATAATGACATATTATTGGGAAAATTGGTTGTGCCATATTTATGGGCAAACACTGGCATATTTAATGGAAAAACTGGTTTATTTTAATTGGAAAAGTGATGCTGTGGCATGGTCTGTGGGGCAAAATAACATGTACTATGAGGAAAGTGACACTGGCTAGTTAAGTCCTTTAGGTGCAATGTGGGTGCAGAAGAAGGTAATACAAACAAGGAATGCAATTTTTTAATAACATTTTTATTACATATGAAAATAGTTGAATATAATATTAGAAAATTAAAATAAGTATAAATGAAACTAGTTATAGAGCGAGAGAGAGAGATAGATAGAAAGATGTCTGTGTGTATAGATATGTATTGTTTTAGAATTGTACAATTCTCACCTCGTGGGGCTCCTGTGTGTCGCATAATTAATGGCGTCCCATGCTTGGCATATTTATTGAGCCCCATGTGTGGCATATTTAAGGGGCTCTTTTGTGTGGCATAATTATGGGGGGCTTGTGTGGCATAACTATGGGGCGCTTGTGTGTGGCATAATTAATTGGGCTCCAAGGTGAGGCATAAATAATGGGGCTCTGGTGTGGCATAATTTATGGGGCTCCTGTGTGTGGCATAGTTAATGGGCTCCTGTGTGTGGTATAGTTAATGGGCTCCTGTGTGACATAATTTGTGGGGCTCCTGTATGTGCCATATTTAATGGGCCATTTGACTGGCATTACTAAGGAATCTGTTTGGCATGGTATTGGAGGAAATCCAGGGGGGTGACACCATGAGTTACCGCACCGGGTGACACCAACCCTAGTGACTTCTCTGCCTAACCTATTTAGAAACTTGACCTTTTCATTCATAAATACGTGGTGAGCTACTGACCAAATGTGAGGTGCAGGTGAATTGAGGTGAGATGAACATTTCATCTTACTTGTATAACCATACATTTGAAAAGTAACAGACTTGGATAGTTTCTCCTGCTAGAAGACCTCAGCTAGACATGGATAATGCATAGTTACATCTTTAAATATTGAAAAAAATGTTTATCTCACATTAACTAACATGAACTCATCTGCAACTCACCTTTTAGTGAATAACATCCATTGTGTAGCTCCCATAGTGTTACCTACCTTCCTTTAAATATATTAAGGACAAATTTAAATAATGTACATTGTTAAACCTTTAGAATGCCAACAGTGTGCTTTGAGCTGGTATTTAAAAGATAAACTACCTATTGCTGTGCAATTGTATACTTCATGAAGTAGTTGAGCAGTGTAATTAGAAAACAGAACAAATGAGTAATACAAGAAGCTTTTGTGATGTTTGGTACTTTATTGCTAACAGCAGCCAGATAAGGACAACCTGCTGTACCTCTTTTGGTCTAGTGATTAATGATGGAAATAAACAACTAAGAAGGGAACGTGTTTCTTTGAGATAAGTTGGTTGTTTATATCAAGTATAGGGTAATGTGACTCATGTTGGCTTAAACTATGGCATTATAAAGCCCACATTAACAGAAACATCTGCAACGTCTGGGAAACTAGATGGCTTAGAAACATAAATCCTTAGAGGCAGTTACAGTACCTGAGTTTGTGTTCTCATTGTACACTGGTACAGTTACGGGAAAAATGTATTATAACTTTGACGGATGAATGCAAATGTTTCTTCCTGATTTTTCTTGACTTGGAAAGTTAGTACTTTATGGTCCATAAAAAGAAATGTATGTTCCAAAAGTTACCTCCTAATGAATCATTTAAATAGCTTGTGAATAGAAGAGTACTCAGTTAACGGAGGCGTAGTTAACATGTTTACCTGTCTATGAGCCAGCTTAGTTGTAGGTGTGGGACAAGGCTGCCAATCTACAGTGAGAGGGACACATTGTCGTTTTATTAACCCCTTAGTGACATGACTTTTTTGGCTTGTCCGACGCTTGGTGACATGGGCTGTTTTAGAATTTCTGAGGTGTTTGTGTTTTGCTGTCATTTATTTCTGTCTCATTTAGTGTACCCGCACAAACTATATATCTTTTTTATTGTTACAAGAAGGGCTTTCTTTTGATACCATTATTTTGATAATAGCATATAATTTGATGTAAAAAAAAAAATAATTTTCTTTTTTTTAATGACTTTTATTTGATAAATCGTATACTCATGTACAAGAGACAACAAAAAAACACTGCTGAATAGTTTCTAATATATGTCCTGAGTTCAGAAATAGCCCATGTTTTATGTTTTTGTGCTTTTTTATTCATGTTACAGGGCCAGAACTATAAGTAGGGCAAAGCTATTTTAAAATCCTTTTTTTCAAAATTAGCGATAGTGACATTGTAACACTGATTTCTGTACTAAATCCATGAATGACCCCCAACATGTACATATTTTTGAAAACTAGACCACTCAGGGCATTTAACTTGGGGTATTTTGACACATTTCAAATAGCCATTTTACCACCAATCTTTGCCAAAGTTTGCAGCAAAAAATCTTTTTTTTTAAATTTTCACATAGATTGCAATTTAGGTTAAACATTACCTTAAAATGTGAAGGGGTATTTCCAAATAACACCTCAATATGTGTTCAGCAACATCTCCTGAGTACAGGGATACCACCCATGCACCGGTTTGTTGGTTTGTTTTGGGGCTAAAACGCCACATTTAGGGGGTGCGCATTTTGGTTTTCCAACTTGGAATTCTGACATGCAGAAAACTTGTGCCCATGTCCCATTTGGGACATTTTTTAA
Source organism: Pelodytes ibericus (assembly GCA_036172795.1). Lineage (NCBI taxonomy): Eukaryota > Metazoa > Chordata > Amphibia > Anura > Pelodytidae > Pelodytes > Pelodytes ibericus. The sequence continues at coordinate 119,971,399 of CM069859.1, read as the reverse complement.
GCCAGAAAGTGTATTCTACCCCACAAAGCCATATATTTTTTAAAACTAGACACCCTAGGGTATTTCAAATGGTAGTACTTTAACACTTTCCATGCACTAATTCTACTACCAGCCTTTGTCAATGTTTTGGGTAGTAATTGTTTTTCACATACATTGTACTTAAATAGTGCTGCAGGTCCGTGGCTGTGAGGGAAGCGTTGTGCGTTCCCGTCCAGCCAATGCGCATTCAATAAAGTTTGTTTTAAAAAAAAGTTTAAAAACAAACTTTATTGAATCCGCATCGGCTGGAGGGGAGCGCACAACTCTTCCCTCACAGCCACGGACCTGCACCGGGAGACAGAGCAGCAGCGAGGAGGTAAGTAAGGGGGAGGATTTTTTTTGTCACGGTTCCGGCGTCCCCTGCTAAATTGCGCCCTAGGCAGCTGCCTAGGTCGCCTTAGAGGTGGCGCCGGCCCTGCCGAACTCCAACACGAACATACAGAGGAATGTCCGTGTTCGGGTCCGGGGTCCAAAAACCGTAATGTTCGGTACGAACCCGAACAGTGCAGTTCGGGTTCGCTCAACACTAATTTTGAATCTATTTTTATGAAACAAGGTATCATCTACATACTCATTTGTGCCTGTGACAGATTAACTCCTTTGTGAGCCATGGTGCTTGCGTCTCAGACGATGCAAGCACCAAAACGTCCCACAAGGTGATCGGTAGCCAGGAACACTATGTCAATTACCCAATCAGGGTCACGTGTAACATCACAGAGGCATGCCCGAACCGGAAGTTCGGGCACAGCATGATTAAGTAAAATGTAGCCGGTGCTCACTTTGAGCACCAGCTACATTTCCCCTGTCAGACTGAGGCCATCCTAGCGTCTTTTAGGTGCTCTAAAATCAGAACTGCATAGTACGTCCTAGCGTTGGGAAGGGGTTAAGGCAGTCTGTTCCTTGTTTTCATTTACTTGAATGTTTACGTTTTCTCGAGGGCAGACAAAGAGAAGTTAACTGCAACTTTCATTTAGCAAGTTAGATGCACATGGGCAAGAAAGTTTTGACAAAAAAATAAACAGTATGCTGAATGAAAGTTGTAACCAGGGTATACTGATGCCTTAGGCACTGCCCAACTATACCCCCTTCCATTGCCTAACTCACAAGATATTAATACACATAAAACATAGAGTAAATTTTATGTTGGGGGAGCCATGGAGCTGTTTTACAGTATTCTGAAATACCAGCTCTCCCTGCAGACCTTGAAAAGATAGGAGTGCACGTTTTCGGTCAGCACATGGATTTCCCTGGTCCGGAATCTGAGGTTTGAGGGTGTTGCGGATAGCGGCTGAAACCTGAATACAGGTATACTTTTCACTATAGGGCATGATTTGTGGGCCACAACTGACTTCACTTATATAACCACATGTTGTTTGGAAGGGTATCCTGAAAAAAGCCTCTACTTTCATCCAAAAACCAACTCAACCATCTTCAGTTTGCCAGACACTGCTGGAACTTCAAATGACTTTGGGTTCTATAGCTGGATGAATCCAGAATAGAGCCTTTTTGCAATAAACACCAGAGGTGGGATATTAAATCTGTTGAGACACCTTACTGTCTCTGACAGAAAGATTAAAATGTGCCGTGAATGGATCTTCCAGCAGGACGATGATCCAAAACATCCATGAAAATAAACAAAAAATGGCCTACTGACCACAAAATAATGGCCATCCCAGTCCCCTGACTTAACCTGTGGGGCGAACTGAAGGGGAGAGTCCACCAGCGTCAACCTTAAAAATTAAAGGATCTGGAGAGATTCTGTATGGAGGAATGGTCTCAGATCCCTTGCCATGTATTCTCCAGCCTCATCAGGAATTATAGGAGAAGACTCAGAGCTGTTATCTTGGCAAAGGGAGGTATCAAAAAGCTTTGACTAAACTGGTGCCAATAATTGTCTCACACATATGTTTAACAACTTTTGATTTTTGGGGGGATAAACCTGTGTTGTGTTTGTAATTGTTTTATATCCATGGCAGCAGGGTATCTTTGTCTATTTTTGGAAGAAAAGATTAAAAGGTTAAAAAAATAAACACAATTTTTCAAAACCTTGTTTGCTCATATTTACCAAGAATGCCAATATAAGTTACATTTTCCAGAATTTGAGTATGTTACATATTATTTACATTTTTGGTAAAGTAATATTTATAAATGCACAGTTTTAAAAAAAATTTTTTATAAGGATGGGACAGAAAGTTAGAATGGAGGGTCTACTTAATAAAGAGAGAATTGCAGAGACATGAATTTCAAACTTAAGGCCAAAGGAACTGTGTTGGAAAAAGTCTCCCATTAAGTTGCTTTGGAGAATTTTTCCAACTTGGCTACTTTGGCCTAAAGTTTGAAATTCCCATCTCAATTCCATGCAAATCTTTCTTTATTGAGAAGACCCTTAGTTTATATTCAGAACGTTTTTGATCATATATGTTCACTGATAAAAATGTGTTCATCCTACCATGGTTCAATCAAGCTTGCAGGAAGATGAAACCTACAACCCATGGATTTTTTTTAATGCATAATATTATATGTTTTAAGAAAACCTTTTGTTCATAGCATTTAATTTAGAGTCTTCAGAATGGGACACACACATAAAAAGGAAATGCTATTTCTTTAGCCAAGATTCTTCAGCAAGATTTAATAAGTGATCTTCACAGTGGATGAAGTATGGGTAAACATCATGGCCACAGTACACAATGAGCTCTGTCTACAATTTTTAAATAAAAGATTACACAATAAGATTAGTTGTTTAATATAAAGACTACATGCAGATTTCCAGAACTATTCTATTGATTCAATCATTTGGAGTCTGGCTCAAAAACTATATCATACACAAAAGACAGACACCTAAAACCAATTAAAAAAAAAAAACTTTATATGGAGGATTAATGATACAAAGGCCACAAAACAAAAAACACTCCACTATGCTGTAATTCTTGTAACCAAATGAGAATCTCAGCATGTTTAATTACATAACCAATTCTCCCATAATACTGATTCAAAGCTAAACAAAATGTATACGATAATCAGTGCTAGAGACATGATTAAAACCATAACAAACAATTATAGATTGCTCCTGGAACACATGGGTTTATTGTTTTATAAGCCATGGCTAAAGAGAAATATACGATGTTACCTGCAATTTCTAAACTGCAAAGTAAACTAAATACGTGGCAGATCATGTTTATAGGGCAATAATTAACAAAGAATAGCATTATTTGTAAAATTAAACTGTAGTGTGTCTTGCCATAATTTTTTGTACACATGCAGCCTTTTTTTAAACATAAACTACCGTAATTAGAGGAACTGTGTCACAATAACATTGATTTTATTGTGAAAGTAAAGAATACAAAATGGTTGAAAATGATCTATACATTGTGTTACCAAAATTGTAGGTAAATGCCTAAATTAGGAGAAAAATGTGTTTCAAATGTGTCTGTCTCCTGGTTATAACATCACTTGTGACTTAATATGCAAACTACACATTTCCCATTGAAAACCAGTTTATTTGCATATCAAGCCGTAGGTGATATTATAAACAGCAGACTCTACAGACATATTTAAAAAATATTCTTCTCCTAATTTAGGCATCTCCTTGTAATTTTGATAACACAATGTATAGATTATTTTGAATTATTTGTTATTCTCTATGTGTACAATAAAATAATGTTTACATGATACAAGGGGCAAGTCCTGGATGTGCAATGTGGGTGATGGGGCATGTCCTTGGGTGCTGGGGTACGTTCTGGGTGTGCAATGTGGGTAATGGGGCATGTCCTGGGGTGCTGGGTAAGTTCTGGGTGTGCACTGTGGGTGATGGGGAATGTCATGGGTTGCAGGGGTAAGTCCTGGGTTTGCAATGTTGGTTATGAGGCATGTGCTGGGGTAGGTCCTGGGTTTGAAATGTGGGTAATGGGCATATTCTGAGTGTGTAATGTGGGTGATGGGGCATGTGGTGGGGTATGTCCTGGGTGTGCAATGTGGGTGATGGGCATGTTATGGGGTACAGGGGTAAGTCCTGGGAGTGCAGTGTGGGTTATGGAGCATGTCCTGGGTGTGCAATGTGGGTGATGGGGCATGTCGTAGGGTGCAGGGGTAAGTCCTGGGTGTGCAATGTGGGTTATGGAGCATGTTCTGGGGTAAGTCATGGGTATGCAATGTGGGTGATGGGGCATATCCTGGGTGTGCAATGAGGGTGATGGTGCATATCCCTAAAATTCACAGGCTGGAAAACAGAGTAAAGTGCCGAGACAGTATTTTTAACCCACAACCTAAGGAGCGGTTAATAATCCACATTTAAAATTCACTTTGCCAGACAGTTTGTTTAAACATGTGCTTGTTTGATGTCTGCTAAAAAAGGTGGTAGCCACCTGACAGCTTTCAAAACCACAGAAACTATTATTGAAATGTTACAATGTTTTAATTCTTTACAATATTATGTTACATTTCCATACATGGAAAAAGATTGGAACAGCAGTGGATTAAGGTAATTTCTAGTCCAATTGATTACTGTTATTATGACTGCTCAAACCATGTAGAACATTCCAGGAAATATTATATTGATGATATTAACCCCGCCCCCCACCCCAGCAGATTAGCACATTTCTACCCAAACACCTCATATTTATGTTGGTGGAACTGCCCTCTTCTTATTCATTTTTGAAATTCCATCTTCTCTCTCTTATAATGGAAACAAAATTCAATCTCCTTAAAAAGTTTTTTTTTTTTTTATTTTTTTTTTTACCAGACATTTACCTCTTCCCTATTCTTTCAGATGACTTACCATTTCATAACACTGATAACCCACATTTTAATTGCAGTGAAAACATTGCTGGCACACACATGGAAAACCCACTATGAACTTCAAAACCTAATGAATCTCAACCTAATAATGGAACAAGTGCACTACTATACTACAGGAACTTAAACTCAGTATGAAAAACACGTGTGACCTTTGGATGAGCTCTGAATAACACAATGCATTAGAGTGGACATGTTATAAGCAGACACCTTTCTCCAAACAAATTACCGGCTACTGTCAACAAGCAATACTTAATAGTGGAAACTTCCCCCCTCTTACCCTCTCATTCTATTATTTCTCTCTCCCTCTTTCTATTTCTCCTATTCCTTTTCTTATTTCTACTTTCCACTTATGGTTTTTTTAAATCAACTCTGGCACCCTACTAAGTAATTAGTCATCACCCAAGTGGAGAACCATGTAACACTCTCCTGAAAACACCAAAGTTACCTTACAAATTAGCAATGAACAACTGTATTCCATTTTTGTTATCTGACCCGCACCTTGTAACTATGATGTAATGCATGTAAAAGATGATGTATCTATGTGTTGATGTATCCAAGATTTCCCACTTGTATACATTGTAATAGATGTTTGATATTTTCTAATGGTACATTGCTTCTTTTCTTTTTTTTCTCCTTTGTACAATTACATTTTCTGAAAAAACCCAATAAACTGTAATTGCAGAAAGCACAGTCTCTTCAGTTGTTAATTTCTGTTAAAGTGAAAGAATGATTATGTTCACATTTTTTTTCTTAAAAAAAAAACAACAAGATTTTTGCCAACTTTGAAAATCTGACATTAATTAAGAACTCAGAGGATTAAATTATATTCAGAGCAGAGTTTTACAAACTGGATAGGAGAATACTGTTACTTTCCAAATGGTATTTTGACACATAAGACCTAATTGCTATAAAAAAAAAATCTCAACATAAACACAAGGTTCTGATTTCTGCCTCACCAAACAAATCAATCACTCGCAACATGTAAGACAAGACAATTATTTCCATGCAAAATCTTTCTAAATTACAGAAAATGAATAAAAAGTGAAATATTTGGTTTTAACAAACGAAGCCTTGTAAAAATCCTTGTTGCTGACTTCCTCTGAGGATAGAACTAAATGCATAGAACTAAAGGCCAAAATTTCAAGTGTAAAAGTGATTAGCTGTTACACACTTTCTTTAATGAACAATACCATTTATATAGAATAGAAGTCATGCTTTACAGATAAATATAAATGTAGTCTCTGTAAACATTATGAGTTACCATAACAACCATGCAGACAGTGTACATTGTTTTTGGAGTTTGACTTTTCGAGAATAATTTGGATGACATCAGCAATCTTGATGATTTTTAAATGACTGTGTTGACTAAGCATCTTGGCTAGGTTTTTAAATGAATGAAACAGACGGATTTAAGTTTTACATTTATAGAGTCAAACTGTCTACAACCAAAAACAATGGTTATATTAAGGAATTGATGTGCAAAGGTTACATTTCATCACAAATATACATTTGCGCTGAGCTGTCAATATGTGGGTCGATTACTTAACTGGTAAGCAGTAAGCCAAATATTGTTCTGATGACATTAACCTCCATATGTGGCTTTATGCAGCTTTGTTTATTATGTTCACATAATTCATATTATTGTGAATCTAAACTCTATGGAGCTGTATGGAGAAAGATAATGTAACTAAACCATAGCCAAGTGACAATCTAACAACTTAAAGTGGCACAAAAGTTTAAAACCTAGTGCCACTTGCCCGGAGTAAACCCAAGTGTATCTTTGTAGATACATTTCCAGGTCTCCTTGGAGCTCTGCCTCTTAGCTGATCTGACCACAATCTTTATATATAGCATGGTAAGAGCTTTCAAAGTGTTTTTGTTTATATTCATGCATTATAGACTTTCATTATGTCAGTGCTATGTACAATATCTTCTTCCCAACAATACAATTTTGTTTTTTTTACTACAGTAGTGCTTTAATAAAATAATACAAATGAAGTGCCTTATTGACAATACAAATAAAGTGCCTTTTGACAAATAAAGTGCCTTAATCTGCATATTATTCCCATACATAAAGGGAATCAACACAGTAAAGGAAGATAGTATATTTAAAAGAAGAAAAACTACCACAACTAGAGGACATAGTCTTAAATTAGAGGGGCAACGATTTAAAAGTAATATCAGGAAGTATTACTTTACTGAGAGGGTAGTGATGTATGGAATAGCCTTCCAGCAGAAGTGGTAGAGGTAAACACAGTCAAGGATTTTAAGCATGCGTGGGATAGACACAAGGCTATCCTAGCTTTAAGACAGGGAACGGGGGACTAATAAAAGTATTAAAAAAAAATTGGGCAGACTAGATGGACCGAATGGTTCTTATCTGCCGACACATTCTATGTTTCAATGTTTCTATGTTTCCATATAGCTTTGTCAGGGGGCTGACATGTTATTTAGAATATTGGGCAAGATCTTGCTACATGTTAGTTTGGCTGCAGGAAGATCTGACCCAAGAGTCTAAACAACATGTCCACTACCTGAAATGGTTCAATAAGGTACTTTATTTGTATTCTACTGCTAAAACAACTCTATTTAAAACATCTAATCTTGATTGAATCTTTCAATTAAACCTAACTAAATGTATTTGCCTGAAGATGTCCTTTAAAACCGCTCACATTTTTTTTACAATGCATTATGCAGAAGCAACTCTATTTTTCTTCTGGAAGGAACTCAACCTGCTTGTCCCTGCTTAATGTATAGTTAAGTAAAATTGAGAATAGACGCTATATTTTTAAGACTGTATGGGCAGTGTGATAAAACTGAACCGACCAGCACAAATAATAGCATAATTGGTAAAATATTGATGCCTGAATTTTATTGTGCTGTTCCAGTTCAGTTTTTGTGAATTTCGCTTGGAGAAAGAATTTGTGTCTGATCTTGGTAACTGGTAGTTATTTATTTGAGTAGAGCACAGACAAAGAAACACAATCCACAAGAATTTAAAATGCATGTCAACCTTAATTTGTTGCTATAATATTAATACAGTTTCTTAAGCTATATATGCTCATAGCTCTATGAACAGTTTGAAATTAAAGCCAGTACTTTTCAACACATTCCAAACTGTTCATCTCTATTTACAGACCCTGAAAATATTTTTTACATGGTTCTTTGCCAAAGACACAATTAGATTTTCAGGGGCATAGTCTCATTACGCAAGACAATTTTTCAAAATCTAAATAAAATGACAAATTTTGGCAATACACATGAGAACATAATTAATGCAGCAGTAAAATTCTACGTTTTGCTTTAGCTCACTAAAATGTAACTTATACTGATCACATCATTCTTCATTTTTATTTATTAGATAGATTTAATTTTGAGCAGACAAAGAAAACCGGCAGAGAGTTTTGGCATATCCACTAGAAAAAGAAGGCAAAAAGATAATAATACTTTACAATTTCTATCTAAACAAAATTTTAAATTTGCTGTACATATTTTAGCATATGTTGATTATACTTGTTTTTACAAAAAAAAAAAAAAAAATGGTTCTCCTGTCATTTTACATTGAATGTAATTTTGCAGGGGCCTCTAAATTCAATAACATGAACAAAGTGGAGTACACTGAAGGCAGACAGTAATCATGGGTGGCACTTGCCAGAAGGCTGATAAAAATGCCATTCCTTTAAAATTAAAAAAAATGAAAATCTCTCCGGTAGAGGCGCTGGCTGGGAGATCAAAAGATCTCCACTCACCAGCTGCTCTATGGCATGCAGGCAGCATGGTGTCTGCGTGCTACCCATTTGCGCAGAAATCCTACCATGCTGCATCTCACACTCCCAGTACAGTTTCTGAAGTCAGATTGTTGGGAGTCACGTGACTTCAGACTCCGGAGCACACAGGGAGAGAGACAGGCAGCATGGTAGGATGCCACTAGACACAAGGGAGCTGTGGGTGCTGCCTGGGGTAAGTCCTGGGTCTACAATGTGGGTGCTGGTACATGTCCTGGGGTAATTGGGCATGTCCTGGGTGTCAAAATGTGGGGGATGGGACATGTGCTGGATGTCCAATGTGGGTGAAAAAGTCCTGGGTGTGCATTGTGATTGATGGGGCATATCTTGGAGTGCTGGGATAAGTACTTGGTCTGCATTGTGTGTGATGAGGCACATCCTGGGGTGCTGGGTTTTGTCCTGGTTCTGCAATGTTTGTGGTGGGGTATAACCTGTGTGTACAATGTGGTTGGAGGGGGGTGTCCGAATTTAGTTGTGCCTAGAGCAGCACAACACCAAAATATGATGGCTATCCTTTAGAACTCATAAACATTAGGAGAGTCTGTGGTTTCCTTTATTTGCTATAAAGTGCTATTGGCTGCATGTTTTGTACATGGACATCCCCAGGGGAGATACAGGCTTGGGGCAAGGCATCTTTAACCAATGGGCATAGTGGGCACTTGCCCACGGCCCACTAGTTAAGGGAGCCAAACATAAGCATATTAATTGTCATACTAACAGTTGCATATGTTAATGGCAAACTGACTGTGGCATGTTAATTGGTACATGACTGTGGCTCATTTTAATTGGTAAAGTGATGCTGTGGCATCTTCTGTGGGGCAAAATAACATATACTATGAGCAAAGCGACACCGTGGCAGCAGGGACAGTTCTGTGGTGCAAAGTAACACTGTGGTATGTTCTGTGGGCAAACTGACACTGACATCATGTGGGTGCACTAAGAGTGCAAAGTCACCTGTTGTGGGGAAAATATAAGTGTATGGCAAGTGCTGTGGGAACTACTACAGGCTGAACCAAATGGCTATTGCTCAAATATGAGTGTTTAAAAACTAATAGGTGTCACAATATTCTATTTGCATCCAAAATAATAATTTATTTGCTTTTTCAAATTGCTGCAGTTCTGTGCTGGTCACTGTGTGTGTGTATATTTATATATATTTATTTTTGAGCTTCTCCTATACAGTAGTTGAAGCAGGTAATTTCAGTTAGCAGCTTTCAATACTATCCTGTTTATAATAGCACTGACCTTTACTTATTAAAAATTGCTATCGCTCATGCATGAGTGTTCACAACCTATTAGGTATCACAATTTGAATTAAATACAAGTTTTTTTTATTGGCTTTATCAAAATGCTGCAGTTTTGTGCCGGTTGCTGAGTGTGTTATATATATATACATACATATATTTCAGCTTCCCTCCATATAGTGATTTCCACTTGATCCCTGTATCCTTTTCTTAAAGTGCTGGTTGCTATCATTTAAACTCAGTTTTTTTAATGTGAATTCACTAAACAAATCTCCAACCGTTTCCTTCCTAATCAACCCTACCTCTATCTGCTTACAGTTTAACAGTAAAAAGGCAATTGAATGCCCATCTTTTATTATGCAGTGGCAAATTGTTATGCAATGGCATCCTAATTTGACATCAATCTAAAAACCAGAAGTCATTGTATATAATTTAATCATTTGGAGTATCCTTCCTGTTTTTACATTTTTCTTACTTCACATGATCTCACGTTTATTGAGGCACTTATATCTGTGTTATTTTGTGTGTCTTAATTGTGCAAACAATTTTTATTGGAGTGATATTTTTTATCCATTATAAATAAAAGTTAAGTTTTACAAATATTAAAGCCAGATTTTTCTCCATTTATGTTTGACTCCAGGGTTATACCCTTATCTGGTTCCATATCAATTGCAAGCTTTTTTTTTTGTAATAGTTTATAATATTAAAAAGTTTACATTTACAAATAGTTCTACATTGTGACTTTAGCAACACTTTTGTGACACAGAGCAATGGGTGCAAGCTCCGGCCCCATCGTTCTGTGAGATTGACTGCACGCTGGATGTCAAGTGACATCCGGTGTTCTGACAAATTACTGGAGCAAATTCTCCTGCGCAATCGCAGGAGAATTTGCTCACCGCGCATGCGCCAGCAGCGCAACCCACATCCCGCCCCCCGCACACCCCCCGCACACCCCTTCTTACCAGATGCATGCGCGCGGCTATCAAGCCGTGTGGGAATGCGCGCGTCCATTGAATTAAAAACGCTGGTAAGTAACACGGGGCGGGGGGGACATAAGGAGCCAACAGAGAGGTAAGCACCCTGGTGAGGGCTGCCTCATCTTGATAGGAGTTGTGATCCCCCTGCTGCATCAATAATACAGCAGGAGGATCACAACTCCCATGAAGATGAGGCAACCAGGGTGCTTACCTCTCTGTTGGCTCCTTATGTCCCCCCGCCCGTGTTACTTACCAGGCTTCATAGCCGCGCGCATGCGCTGTGTACCGCCGTTGTCCGATCATCTGGTAAGAAGGGGTGTGCGGGGGGCGGGATGTGGGTTGCGCAGCTGGCACATGCGCGGTGGGCACAAAGTTACAGCTGAGTGATCAGCTGTAACTTTATGCGCATGCGCAGTGAGCAAATTCTCCTGCGATTGCGCAGGAGAATTTGCTCCAGGAATTTGACAGAACACCGGCAGAAGAAATGGTGTTTGCAGCTGTAGACACCATCAGAAATGTCCTCCTCCCTGAGAACAAAGGTAACTTAGCAGGGAGGGGGAGCAACACTATAAAAAAAATTTGTTGAAATTTGTGTTAGTGTCTGCGTGTAAGTGTGACTGTGTGTGGGTGTCTCAGTGTGTGTAAGTGTGTGCAGTGCTGTATTTACCGCGAGGCATCCTAGGCGGATGCCTAGGGCGGCAAATTTAGGGGGGCGGCAGCGCCCCCCAGCACTGAAAAAAAAAAAAAAAATCCGGACCTTTAAAAAAATAAAAAAGGCCGCGCTTGCAGGCAGAGACGGAGGTGAGAGGGGATCGGAAGATCCCCCCTTCACCATCGCTCTGCCTGCCAGGCTGCACGGGGAGCCGAACAGGCAGCACAGAGAAACCTGTTCGGCTCCCTGTGCAGTGTGCCGACACGGAAGTGCCGACAGTCACGTGACGGGCGCACTGACGTCATACGCGCGCCCGGTCACGTGACCTGTCGGCACAATCGCCGGGAAGCCGAACAGGCAGCATGGAGGGACCCTGCTGCCTGCCACTAACCACCAGGGAAAGGTAAGTGCTGATGGGAGACTGTGTGTGTGTGTGTGTGTGACTGAGTGTGATGGGAGTCAGAGTGTGTGTGATGGGAGACAGTGTGTGTGACTGAGTGTGATGGGAGTCAGAGTGTGTGTGATGGGAGACAGTGTGTGTGTGTGACTGAGTGTGATGGGAGTCAGAGTGTGTGTGATGGGAGACAGTGTGTGTGACTGAGTGTGATGGGAGTCAGAGTGTGTGTGATGAGAGACAGTGTGTGTGACTGAGTGTGATGGGAGTCAGAGTGTGTGTGATGGGAGTAGGAGTGTGTGACTGAGTGTGATGGGAGTAGGAGTGTATGACTGAGTGTGATGGGAGTGTGTGTGTGATGGGAGTATGAGCTTGATGTGAGTCTGAATGATGGGGCATGTCTTAGGTGTGTAACGTGGGTGTGCAGCTTGGGTAGGGGGGTGCCCGGATTTTGTCTGCCTAGGGCAGCACAAAATCAAGATACACCACTGAGTGTGTGTCAGGGTGTCTAGGTGTGTGTGCGCGGGTGTTTACATAAGTGGATGTGTTTGTGTCAGTGTGTGTGTCAGAGAGTCGAGGTGTGTGTGTCAGGGTGTCTGTGTGTTTGAGAAAGAGAGAGAGAGATGGTGTGTGTAAGATGAAAGAGACGGTGTGTGTGTGTGAAAGAGAGAGAGAAGGTGTGTGTGAGGAAGAGAGAGAGAAGGTGTGTGTGAGAAAGAGAGAGAGACGGGGTGTGTGAGAAAGAGAGAGAGACGGGGTGTGCGAGAAAGAGAGGGAGACAGGTGTGTGAGAAAGAGGCAGACGAGGTGTGTGAGAAAGAGAGAGAGAAACGGTGTGTGTGAGAAAGAGAGAGAGAATGTGTGTGTGAGAAAGAGAGAGAGACACTGTGTGTGAGAAAGAGAGGGAGACGGGGTGTGTGAGAAAGAGAGAGAGATAGGGTGTGTGAGAAAGAGTTAATGAAATAATTCTCCTTGCTTTTATTTTACAAATGGTGGAGTATTTTTCGATTGACGAGTTGAAGAGATTTCATTCATAGTTTCTCTGCCTTATAGTAATTCATTCATCACATTCCATTCTCTATGTTTAGATTTTCGATTTTTGGTTCTTGATTGCTTACGCATTGTGCCAAATTAGCTGTGAGGTAGCCTTGCCAAAATTGAATGCATGGACCCAGGCTCCAGAAAGCAATAAAGGACTTTAAAAGGTTTATTGCTGTAGTCGTTGTCTTTGGGTGACTTCCAAACTAAGGAAGTTTTTCTGTAAACTATTAAAGGGTCCTTGGTGTCAGACTGTTTATTCTGGACCTACCACATAAGTCCAACCATTGCCAAACTTGAAGTATCATGGAGGTTTATTGTCAAGCAGCATAGATTGACCTAGCAAGTGTGGTCTTGATACTACATAAATTCTTAGTTAATTTCTACTGTTCAATTTCTTCGACTGGGACTTCTTGCAAAACTGCAGCTCATAAGATCAAAAAGCCTTAAGGCAGAATGAACATCTGTATGGATAACATCTCAGGGCGAATTGAATTTGATCCTTCATGTCACAGGCCTGCTTTATAAAAACACTCCCAGCGTGATAGAATTCACAGAACTGCTTAATGTCTACAGCCAAGTGCGTTTACTAGCCGTTTTTTAAGTCTGTAACTATATTTCAGTTTAACTTCATTGCTGAGCTTAATCCACAACATTCACTAAATGGGATAGGTAACTTGTAAGATGTGTGTTGCCAAACTTTAGCTGTAGCCCTCGATGATCTCAAAGGGAAGTCAACGAGGGCTTTTAGCAAATTAACTAAAGTAATGTTTAACCCACTGATTTTCATGTCCATACTACTTAAATGCATAATTGTTGTCTTGGGTTTTCTTTCTGATTTTTTTCACTGTAACACAAGTGTAGCTCCTTAATGTAAGGATTAATTTCCAAGATCACTACCTAGCATCTGAATTTCCAAGATCACTACCTAGTATTCTCTATAGCATGCTTTTATAGTGCAGACGCAGCGGCTTCAAGATAGCATTGGAATACTGTATATACTGTAGATTGTTCAGGCTTGTGTGTGTCAGCTAGTTCAACTTCAGGTGTCAGTCGGCATGTTCAGTATTGAGTTCAAGTTAAGCCTATTAATATGTAGGGTCTGAGCCATGCTATGCATGTAAAATGCTATTCACTAAGTATTTTTATGAGGTTAATATGGGATGGAGGAAGCCAAGATGGAGGAAGGTCAAATTGTGATGAGGAGGTTGAGTTTGAGAGGTTGAGGTGGTGTAGTTAGAAAGTACAATGCTTCAAATTGGGATGTCATGGGGTTCAAGGACCTTGCCTCATCTGTTTAACTGCACTATGAAGGGCAGAGGAGGAGGAGCCGGTCCTACTCTTTCAGACCTGGCAATCACACATTGTGAGTAAAGAAGGAGGGCAAATGCATGTTTTGGAGTATTTTGGAGCAATGTAAGGCACTTGAGGGGGCACTACGTGAGCGCTCTTTTCTATATAATATAAAACATTTGTAGCATAAAAACACAATATGCACAAAAAAACAACAAAAATAGAAAAAAAATAGAAAGTAAAGGACAACTTGAAAGTTTGGATAGTCAATAACAATAATACCAGTTATAAAAAAAACATGTTATTTTAAATGTGTAGCTATAACATCTTATGGTGGTTTCAAGGACACCATACTAGAATAGTTTAACCAAGAATCCCATATCTTATCAAAATTACCTTTAAAAAAATAATCTTCTAATTAATGGCAAATCAGAACTGATCAAATTTAGCCATTTCAAACTCGTTGGTGGGTTCAGATGAGTCCAATTATAACTATTACCTTTCTAGCATAAAAAAATTATGGGGATGTCAAAAATATACTTCTAAAAGCTCATCAACAGTCAAGATCGAGTCTTCTCTACATATACTTCTCCGAGAGTTTTCCAAAAACTGACACATCAGATTTGGTAAATTCTTTTAGATTATGGTTACTCCAGATTGGAGTAAAAATGATGGTTTATCTGTCTTTAATAGACATTTCCTCTACATATTATCAATTAATGTTGAGGAAATGCTAAATGATTTTTTTGAAGTGTGTAAAGCAGTTTCAAGTTCATAACCTGGTTAAAGAATAGCCTCATCCAGCAAGACTGACGTCAAATAACTCATAATATGAACCATTTCTGAGACAATAAAGTCATTATACCAATTTGGTACTACCAAACCCCCATTCCACATAGATAACACCAATGCTGAAGTACTGATTCTTCTCCTATTTGTTCACAAATATATGAATTTACAGTTTATTTTATCTGAACAATGATAACAATCTGACCATTGAATCTTCATGATCTGGGGACAAGTTTTATTTTCCCTACACAACATAGTTAATAATTTCCCTGATTTACCAATCTCCACGAACCCTTAGTTTTATCTTCTAATTCACTTAAATTGTCAGATCCTGAATAAGCTTACTGACTGTAACCACTTCTCCATTCCTAGCTGTGATGGGTTCTGGACATAGCTAATTCATGCTTTCTTGACTTCTTTTTCCAACATACCAATTTTAGTCCTTGTTCCCCTGTGGCTATGGCCTTTAGAG
Organism: Pelodytes ibericus; assembly: GCA_036172795.1. Lineage (NCBI taxonomy): Eukaryota > Metazoa > Chordata > Amphibia > Anura > Pelodytidae > Pelodytes > Pelodytes ibericus. The sequence continues at coordinate 119,955,923 of CM069859.1, read as the reverse complement.
TTTCCCAATAATCCTTCACATTTTCCAGTACCTCAGAACACCCTCCCATCACCATAGGATGTTATAGGCATCCATTTTAAGTCTATAACCAAGAGCACTGGAGCGTGGTCAGAAATAATTATTGATATATATATATATATATATATATATATATTAATATATATATATACAAATCCAAGAAAGGTGCACTCAGCTATACAGCTTATAAGATGTTACTAGCCCGGGTGCTAGTCCAAAAACGAAAACACACGCACTCACAGGTCTTGATTGCAAGAAACCTTCATTGTTATTAGTCGATACTCATGTATAGTATTAACAAGTAGTCGACGTTTCGGTCCACCTTCTGGACCTTTATCACGACTAACACTCCAAACACTAAAGCACATATAAATAGAAATAACAAACCAATAGGAGAACAGAATACAAAGGAGTGGAGGAGAAGAAGCCAATACTCACTCACCGTGTGGATATGTTCACTGAAACCCGGAAATAACAGGTAACGGGGAGGGTAGTCATGACAAATACTAGGGTGCGCATGCGTGCGTCCTGTTGTCAAGGCGACGCAACGCTTGAAAGAAGAGCCAATAGAATACTATACATGAGTATCGACTAATAACAATGAAGATTTCTTGAAATCAAGACACGTGAGTGCATGTGTTTTCGTTTTTGGACTTGTATATATATATATATATATATATATATATATATATATCACTTTACTTATTAGACCAGTCAAATAGTTTGACACCAAAGACAGAACCATACCCAGTGAGTGTATTATCATTTAAATATGGGAACCAATCTGTTCCTTGCTGCGATGACTCACTCAGATGCAAAATATATGTTACAGATTAGAGTGAATGCAGCAAAAGTTTATCTTAATATAAATCAAACACATGTGAAAAATATTCCTTCTATTACATGTACAATATTTCAAAGAACTCCTTAAAATTAAGTAGTGATATACGTGCATGAAAACAATTTTATTATTGTTAAAAACAATCTGAAAGAGAGAAATATAAATCGGAACATTGTTTTATGTTACTGACTAACAGACCATAGTACTTTAATACAAAGTTACATCTCTTCAATACAGTGACAGTTATTTACACAGTTCTAAGTCTGATAATCCTACATTAGAATGTATAAGGATACTGTCAGTTTAGTTGGTCAGCATATTATTACGCATTTAATAAAGAAAAGACAACACAGAGTAACTTGTATCCACGACATCAAAGCAACAAAAATAAATAATATCAAACTCAAATACTATGTTATAAAAGGGTCTGATATAACTAAAAAAATGCAATTGTGCATACATTCATTATACTTATACTCAATAAAAACAGATCTTGAAGCTGAATAATTCCATAGAGTGAATGATACGAGGACCTCCCACGTTTCACCCCTGAGGGCTTCATCACAGTTGAAGGTTATAGGTTAGTATGTAACCCGTAACTGTATTCAATGTTCCAAGTTGATAGTGGTTCTCACCTATCAGCAGAAAAGACACAGAACATACCTGAGACTGGGAACTGAATCACAAAGAACAGAGCCTCTGAACTCGGAAGGCCTCATAGCCCCTTTTTAAATAGTGACCTCCATGCTTGACCAGCACTATTGCTTAGCATGATAACTCATTCAAGTGAACAAAAACAAAGATCTGAGGAACAGAAGTTATCACATGTACAGATTCCCTAGTCATATAAAGGTCCACTTAATAGCAGAGGTTTAGACATCGGACTTGGTCCAATTCAGGCACATTCATAGGTCAGAACATAGATTCAAGGTGCAGTGGAACTGTAATATTGCCATGTAGCGCCTCACAGGTATTGTGTTAATCAAGATGGCACTGTCAATTAAAATAGTTTTTAAACTGAAGTTTTTACTTGATAAACAAATGTATTAAATAGTTTGTAACTGGAATGCTCTGTGCTTAATTTTAACCTTAACCCTTATGCTAACCCTAATTGAATTGTAACCCTAACCATTATTCTAACCGTACCATAGATTTTTAGTTAATTACATTTTTGTAATTTTTTTTTTTACATTGCAATGTTGCTGACTGGCTCTAGGGGCAGTCTAGCAACAGCATAAGAAGAGACGGAAGTGAAATTATTTTCACTTCCGACGCTCTACCCACAAGAGGGCAGCAGCCATATTGGAGGAGCATGCTGCCCTAGGCACCGGATTTCAGTGTTGCTTAATGCCTTGACCTTGAGGCATTAGAGCGTCACCATTTTAGCTTGTTTAACAGCAGGACAGAGTAGGTCCTTTCAATGTCGCCAACGCTTTGCCAGACAGGATGGGCCTAGTCTTTCCAATGTTGTAAAGGGGTTAATAAATTATGTGTGGTGATTAAATTATTGTATTTTAATTAACATTTAGGGGTTATATGCACCAAACAGTACATTGTAGTAATCTGACAATCAAACAGTCCAAGTGGAAAAATAAGTAGGTTGGAAAGTTTTTTCAACTGAACTATTTTTACCTAAGTTTAGCAACTAAGATGTCACTTCACCTCAATTCATAGTTTAGTAAACAAGTACCTTTTATTATAATGCATTTATTTAGCATTATCCAGCCATATGATTTTTTTTTTCTTTTCTTTTCTGAATGAATCATATTTTTCTTATTTTGTCTCCTAGAACCATTTCAGTAAAGATTGTCAAATCTATTTGCATTGGCTGAAATACTTGGACCTAGTAAGTTTGAAAAATAGGGAAGTCCAACCACATATGCAAACAGAAGTCTGTCTCACCACATGCATTATGCTATATAGGAGATGCCAATTAGACTTTTGAGCGCCAAAGAATGGGACACACAGTGCAAAACAACCTCATTTCTATAGCGCTCAATGGTTTAGCTAGCATACAAAAGCAATTCATTTAATTACAATAAAACATAAAATACGTGTATTTTAAAAAATAGTTGATTATATGTTATTTCTGCTAAAGACTTGTTCAAATCAGATATATTTGTACCAGTGTGGGTGTTTTTATTCCTCTGGAGAAAGTTTTGTTCTTTCTAGATATCAGTATATTTGGTGAAAACTGCAACATGTTTGCAACATTTTCTTTCTGCTCTGCTGTGAGTTTCAGATTGTGCTTATAAACATGCTTGCATTCACTGCCCATGACTCTTCTCAGAGTTGCTGCCTGCTCTGCTGCAGATTTCTCATTCAACCCTAAAGCCAGGGAATAATCTCTAAATTGAGCTTTAAAAGTTTCCCCAATTGCTGCTCCAATCCCCACTGATTTTCATCCCCTATACCTCATGCAATTCATGGCAGCCTTTTTGCTTGTCAGCCTCTTAGCTCCCCAAATGTCAGAAAATCCACGCAGAGCAGTCTAGGCAGTAATCCAGAAACCTGTGCTGTGTCCCAAAGCTGCTGTGCTCCAGACAAGAGTCTCAGTACTGATTGTAGTCAATTCTGACGCCATATTTCAGTTACACCAAGGAAGAAACTGTAAGCTTTTAATATGAGAAACCATGTTACACTACCAACTACATCCAGGTCAGGGGTAAAGGAAACAGGAAGTATAAGGCAATACAGTATTTGTATAATAACTCCAAACAAAAACTAGGTGTCATAATGTGAGAATGGTCATAGAAAAATGGAGTCAGGGGCCACCATCAGTGATCATGAGGACATGCACCAAATTGGATTTGGGTTAGGCATAATAGCAGAATCAAACAAACCCTTGAAATGCAACTCAATATCTCTCAGTTCAGGTCTGAATCAGAAGTGTTCTGAACAGGACATTTTCACCATGAAAATCATAGGTTTTCCACTACTGAAAATGTTGTGATCACCTGAATATGCTCAGAATTCAGCTAAAATAGCCACATTTCGGTCATTTAAATTCTCCCTTTGAACTATTAAAAATTAATTTAAAAATTGTGCCTCCCCACCCCCAGTGCTGTATTTACCGCGAGGCATCCTAGGCGGATGCCTAGGGCGGCAAATTTTGGGGGGCGACAGCGCCCCCCAGCACTGAAAATAAAATAAAAATAAAAAATATAAAAAAAACGCGCTTGCAGGCAGAGACGGAGGTGAGAGGGGATCGGAAGAAACCTCCGTGCTGCCTGTTCGGCTCCCCGTGCAGTGTGCCGACACGGAAGTGCCGACAGTCACGTGACGGGCGCGCTGACGTCATACGCGCGCCCGGTCACGTGACCTGTCGGCACAATCACCGGGAAGCCGAACAGGCAGCATGGAGGGACCATGCTGCCTGCCACTAGCCACCAAGGAAAGGTAAGTGCTGATGGGAGACTGTGTGTGTGTGTGTGTGTGTGTGTGTGTGACTGAGTGTGATGGGAGTCAGAGTGTGTGTGATGGGAGACTGTGTGTGTGACTGAGTGTGATGGGAGTCAGAGTGTGTGTGATGGGAGACAGTGTGTGTGACTGAGTGTGATGGGAGTCAGAGTGTGTGTGATAGGAGACAGTGTGTGTGACTGAGTGTGATGGGAGTCAGAGTGTGTGTGATGGGAGACAGTGTGTGTGACTGAGTATGATGGGAGTCAGAGTGTGTGTGATGGGAAACAGTGTGTGTGACTGAGTGTGATGGGAGTCAGAGTGTGTGTGATGGGAGACAGTGTGTGTGACTGAGTGTGATGGGAGTCAGAGTGTGTGATGGGAGACAGTGTGTGTGACTGAGTGTGATGGGAGTCAGAGTGTGTGTGATGGGATACAGTGTGAGTGACTGAGTGTGATGGGAGTCAGAGTGTGTGTGATGGGAGACAGTGTGTGTGACTGAGTGTGATGGGAGTCGGAGTGTGTGACTGAGTGTGATGGGAGTAGGAGTGTGTGACTGAGTGTGATGGGAGTGTGTGTGTGATGGGAGTATGAGCTTGATGTGAGTCTGAATGATGGGGCATGTCTTAGGTGTGTAACGTGGGTGTGCAGCTTGGGTAGGGGGGTGCCCGGATTTTGTCTGCCTAGGGCAGCACAAAATCAAGATACACCACTGCCCACCCCCCTTCCTTGTGGCTAGCATACCATCTTCAATGTACGTATACCCATATTTAATATAATTTGTTGTATTACGTTTCGAAGCCATGTTGACTGAGAAATGCTAGTTTAACTCAGTGAACTGCTGTGCCAATATTAGCTTAGTTGCAAATGATTTTAAGTCGATGTTTAGTGTGTCACTGGTTAGGGTGTAATGTGTTCTTTGCAGTGATCATACTGGCTCTGTAGTTTTGATTGACACTGAAATTTGTGTTCTAGAATGCATTCAGATGAATTTCTTTTTCTTTTTTTTAGCCAATACTGCCCCCACACTAAGAGGATACATCCCCCCAATGCCACCTGCCCCCAGACTTTGCCAATGCTGCCCCCGCAACTCATCTCCCAGACTTAGCCAATGCTGCTGCTTCTCCCACCCCCACCCAAACTTTATCCAATGCTGTACACCTCCATCTTTAACCATTGCTGCCCATCTTTAACTAATGCTGTTCACCTCCACCTTCATACAATGCTGCCCACCTTTAACCAATGCTGGCCCCTCCTTTCACCAATGCTGCTCTCTCCCACCCCCACCTTTAACCAATGCTGCCACGTCCCTTCACCAATCCTGCTCCCTCTCACCTACACAAATACTCTTCCCTCCCCAGAATTTCTGCCAGTATCCCTGGTGGCTAGTGGGGGCAGTTGGTGGATATCTGTGTGAAGCGTGCAGACATCCTCCGCTGCTGCCTGACCGCTGGAAGCTTCCTTCATAGAAGTCCCGGGAGGAAGTACCAAGCAGCAGCAGAGGATGTCAGCACGCATTGCGCAGACATCCACCGGCTGCTTGTGAGAATGATTCAGGTTCCCTGCAGTTCTTACGTGGGACCTGGATCCCAGTTTTATAGTCAGACCTCTATTTGAGATCTGATTATAAGACAAACCTCGAATGTAAGACAAGGTAAAAACCTTGTCTTAAATTCAAGCAAATACAGTACATATCTGCCTGCTAACTTTGCACACTACATTGTTGCCAAAAGGGACATATATATGTGTTTGTAAATTAGAAATGTATTACTGCAACAATAATAATGTGTAACAATTAGGCACATTGATTGCAAAAGTATTATAAAAATACTCAAATGGGTCTATTCACTAAAATTCGACTTTTACTTTGATCATTTTGCCTCCCATTACTTTCAATAAACTTGTTTTTTTTCTTAGTCAAACTATGTTGCCGAATTTGACTTTGTCTCAAAATGAAAATTGACCACCAAAGTCGAATTTTGTGAATAGACCAAATAGTGTATAAGCAAAGTAGATGAGAAAGTACATAGACAGCAGAGGTGTAGTTTGTTATGTCTCTTCAACTGCGAAAGGTTTCCAGTGGTGTAAAAGGATTTAACAGGTTTAGTTACTGTTAATGACTGCACATTGTAAAGCACATAAGAGTACTATGTCATTTGAGGTCTGCCTGTATTTCTGCTGTTGCTAGAACTGTAGTCCTGTTTGACCTTCAATTTTCATCTCTCTGTGGCTTCACTTTCCAGACGTAGTTTCACATTACGATTTTTATTCCCAGTTCTAGGTATTTGCTCTGCTGATTTCATTAGCCATTTTACATGTAAGTGCTTCTAACTAAATAATACAATACTGTCAAACCTATATAAAAAAATAATACGACCATGTTCATAATGCACAATGCATTAATTGAAATATAATGACATATTTCACCGGCCTTTCTTAATATGCTGCAATCTTAGTATTTCTATCTCTTTCATTAGGCCTTAGTGAGTAATGTGCATGGCTCACTTGAAATTCAAAGGGTATACCCCATAAAGAGAGAATTGCAGGGGATTGAGATGGGAATTTTAAACTTTAGTCCAATGTAGCTGTGTTGGCAAAATAGCTCCATTCAGGGGCGTTGCTAGGTCTCCAAAAGATCCGGGGCTGGAGCCCATGACAGTTTTGATAGAAGTGGAGTAAATAAGCTCACATGCTTACGCGGCATACAGACTGATATATTTTGTGCCAATGAGCAATAGGTATATGTGGGTATATATCAGGGTTTAACAAATCCTGGGCACCAGGAAATTATACCTGGCGCCTGGTTATTGTTGTCCCTGCCTGGTGCCCTCACCGTGGGATCATTTTATTTATTTATTTATCCAGCGGAGCGCGAGGGAGAATTGTGTGCACTGGCTGCACAGTCCTCCTGCTCCATCCCCACATGCACCGCACTATAGTTCCTGAGCGCTAAGTTTCCTCAGCAGGTCTAGAAACAACAGCAGGGCACAGACCAGGCTATAATGAGGTATAGGAGCCAGGAGGGGGACCTATTGATAGATGCACTTTTTGTATCGTAAACAACAACAAAATTGTTGACTTGTAAGTGTATGTGACTGACAGTGTGTGTGTATGTGTGTGTGTGCGTATATGACTGACTGCATGTGTGACTAACTGTGTGTTTATGTGACTGACTGTGTGTGTGTGACTGACTGCATGTCTGCCTTTGACCCACTGTATGAGTGTGTGACTGACTGCATGTCTGACTGTGACTGAATGTATGTGTGTATCTGTCTGTGACTGATTGTATGTGTGTACCTGTCTGTGACTGATTGTATGTGTGTGTCCGTATGTGACTGACTGGATGTGTGTGTCTGTCTGTCTGTGACTGACTGACTGACTGTGTGTGTGACTGACTGTATGTCTGCCTGTGACCAACTGTATGTGTGTGCCTGTCACCAACTCTGTGTGCCTGTCTGTATGTGTGTGTCTGTCTGTCTGTGACTATCTCCACAGCAATAAAACTCACAGTAATGTGCAGTGTGTGAGTGTATCACACACTCATGTTGTACATTACAGTACCACAATACACAATAAGACTCACAGCACACAATAAAACATTACTCGAAGTTACACTTATACACATAAATACACAGCCACAAATACACACACATACAGCCACATATACTCACACTTGCACAGTCACACATACATACACACACCCTTACACACAGACACACAATTCCACTTACACACACACACTTGTATGTGAGCAAATTCCCATGATTTCAAAATAACTGAGCATTGCATACGCTACATACACCATTTACCAGACTTTGAGAAAAAAGTTTAACAGTCTCATAATATGTCATAATATAAGGGATATCACACACACACAGACACCCACCCTTACACCCCCACATAGACAAACTTACACTCACACACTTTCTTACACACACACACACACACATCCAGACAACCTTACACACAGACACCCTTATACACACAGATGGCCTTTCCCACACAGATATTCTGCCACGCAGACACGTGTGTAAACCTGCAACTCTCACACGCACATCATAAATATTTTTATTTTTTCAAAAACCTGGGGAGAATAGGCTGAGGTATGAAGGTATGCTCCTTCTACCAACCTTATAAAAGAGAGAAATGCAGGGAATTGAGTTGAGATTTTAACTGAATGGGAGAATTTTTCCAACTTTGCTACTTTAGACTTAATTTTGAAATTCCCATCTCACTTCCCTGCACTTCTCTCTTTCATGAGTAAAGCCCATAATATAATGAGCAGCACATCACTCATAATGTATGGGTTTAATACTATAACCAGGTACATGAGATGTTTAATGCCATGTGTATGGACTTTTATTGCCATTAATATAAAGACTATATATAAAGATGAATCACTATTATTCATATTGAATGTGATAATCAAGTGTGAAAATAAAAATTATATGAGATGATAACATTGTTTCACACTTGAGTATCACATTCAATATGAATAATAGTCATTAGTCACATTTTCTCCTAGTAATATCACTGGGATTCACACTCACACTCTGCCACTCATAACTCTGCCACTCACGCTTGCACTCTCGCACACTTACACACTGCCACTCACACACACACTCATAATTCTGCTGCTCACGCTTACATTCTCACACACTCTGCCACTCACACACATACACACCCACACTCATAACTCTGCCACTCATGCTTACACTCACTCACACACACACTCATAACTCTGCTGCTCACACTTATACTCTCACACACTCTGCCACTCACACACATACACATGCACACTCATAACTCTGACACTCACGCTTACACTCACTCACACATGCTTCCAAACACTCACACTCTGCCTCACACACTTACACTCTACCACTCACACTCTGCCATTCACATACACACTCACACTCGGCCACTTACACACACTTACATTCTGCCACACACACACACATACACACTCATAACTCTGCCGCTCACGCTTACACTCACACACACTTACGCTCTTCAAAACACTCACTCACACACTTACACTTACTTAGACGCTGCCACTCACACCCCACTTATACTCTTCCACTCACACCCACTTACATTCTGCCACATACATACACATGCACATTCATAACTCTGCCACTCACATACATACACATGCACACTCATAACTCTGCCACTCACACCCACTTTCACTCTGCCACTCACATACATACACATGCACATTCATAACTCTGCCACTCACATACATACACATGCAAACTCATAACTCTGCCACTCACACCCACTTTCACTCTGCCACTCACATACATACACATGCACATTCATAACTCTGCCTCTCACATACATACACATGCACATTCATAACTCTTCCACTCACATACATACGCATGCACATTCATAACTCTGCCACTCACACCCACTTATACTCTTCCACTCACATACATACACATGCACATTCATAACTTTGCCACTCACACCCACTTACACTCTGCCACTCACACCCACTTACACTCTGCCACTCACATACATACACATGCACATTCATAACTCTTCCACTCACATACATACACATGCACATTCATAACTCTGCCACTCACATACATACACATACACTTTCATAACTCTTCCACTCACATACATACATACACACTCATAACTCCGCCATTCTCACTTACACTCTGCCAGACACTCACGTTCAAAACCCGAGGGGCGGAGTTTAGCACAAGGGGGCGGAGTCTGGATCTGCTCAGCACCCAGAGTGCAGCATGCATTGGGCGGAGCTGAGCGTGAGGAGGTGGGACCGAGCATTAGGGGGCGTGGCCAGATTATCGATTCAGGGCTATGGAGGGGAGATCCGGGGCTTCAGCCCCTTTAGCCCCCCCCCTAGCGACGCCTCTGGCTCCATTGCAGCTGAATGGGAAGAGTGTTCCAACTCAGCTGCTTTAGCCTATAGCTTGAAATTCCCACCTCAGTTGCCTGGAATTCTCTCTTTATTGAGTAGACCCTCAAGTATACTATTACTAAATATTACATTCTGCCACATACATACACATGCACATTCATAACTCTGCCACTCATACCCACTTGGACTCTGCCACTCACATACATACACATGCACATTCATAACTCTGCCACTCACACCCACTTATACTCTTCCACTCACATACATACACATGCACACTCATAACTTTGCCACTCACACCCACTTACACTCTGCCACTCACACCCACTTACACTCTGCCACTCACATACATACACATGCACATTCATAACTCTGCCTCTCACATACATACACATGCACACTCATAACTCTGCCACTCACACCCACTTTCACTCTGCCACTCACATACATACACATGCACATTCATAACTCTTCCACTCACATACATACACATGCACATTCATAACTCTGCCACTCACACCCACTTATACTCTTCCACTCACATACACACACATGCACACTCATAACTTTGCCACTCACACCCACTTACACTCTGCCACTCACACCCACTTACACTCTGCCACTCACATACATACACATGCACATTCATAACTCTGCCACTCACATACATACACATGTACACTCATAACTCTGCCACTCACACCCACTTTCACTCTGCCACTCACATACATACACATGCACACTCCTAACTCTGCCACTCACACCCACTTTCACTCTGCCACTCACATACATACACATGCACATTCATAATTCTGCCTCTCACATACATACACATGCACACTCATAACTCTGCCACTCACACCCACTTTCACTCTGCCACTCACATACATACACATGCACATTCATAACTCTGCCACTCACATACATACACATGCAAACTCATAACTCTGCCACTCACACCCACTTTCACTCTGGCAGACACTCACGTTAAAAACTCGAGGGGCGGAGTTAAGCGTGAGGGGGCGGGGTCTGGGTCTGCTCAGCACCCAGAGTGCAGCAGGCAGTGGGCGGAGCTGTGCGTGAGGAGGCGGGACCGATCACTAGAGGGCGTGGCCAGAGCATCGATTCGGGGCTATGGAGGGGAGATCCGGGGCTTCAGCCCCAGTAGCCCCCCCTAGCGACGCCTCTGGCTCCATTGCAGCTGAATGGATAGAGTGTTCCAACTCAGCTGCTTTAGTCTATAGCTTGAAATTCCCACCTCAGTTGCCTGGAATTCTCTCTTTATTGAGTAGACCCTCAAGTATACTACTACTATATAGGTCTAGGATTGCCACCGAGATGGTTTTACAAAATTAACTTGAGGCCAATGTTAAGTCTATGGAGGAAATAGTGTGGCTGGTATTTGTTTTGAGGAAATCGTGGCAATCCCACACAACCCTATCATGGATTTCTTTTGTTGGTTATCAAATTCCAGGTTTAGTGAACATAACTAAATTTGAGCAGCATCCAGAATACTTTTTTAATGCGGACTCTGTATTTTAGTTTACTTTTTTGAAGTTAAGTTCATCATAGTCTTAACATAGAACTAAGCCAGCTCTTCCTATCTAACTACAAAGTGTGGTCACCTTGGTGAGAGAACTCTCTCTATAATTAAAGAGAGATTAAACCTAAAAAAATTAAAATAAAAAGAAGCAATCACTTAACGCTTACCTTTTATCTGGTTCTAATGTGCTTGAACAAAGAATTTACCTATACATCTTCAGCATGTTCTGTGCACCAGCAGGATTAAAAAATACCAGAACAAGAGCAAATAAAGATCACTGAAAATATGTAGCAGTAATCTATAACCACAGAACAAGTTCCCATTCTTTAAAAGAAGAATGTAGTATTCAGCATAAGTCTTTGAAAAAAGAATGTACAATATAAACAATTTGGTGAGAGCACTGCAATCGGCAAGAAAAGGTAAGACAGGATGATAAAAATATATCACATTTAATGAGGTATTTTAAATTAATAAACAAATATAATTATTTAGACATCCGTGTACATAAAATAAACATCAAACAATTAGTTTAATGGTTTGTTTTTTTGTACTGCTCCAAGCCTCAAGCAGTAATCCAAGCTCATGTTGAAAAGTCCCATTAGGACAAAACAGATGTCCATGAGTGGTGATCTGGCTTCTGCATCTCTGTCCTGAGCTATGTTTCAAGGCTGTCTTGTACAATGTACATCTGCTCCAAGGGGTCCCTGATTAAAAGGCAAAGGGTGATCATTGTTGACTTGCAGTGGTGGTACTGTAAAAGTGTAATTCTATGGGGAAAACAGGCCTTCTGGCTTGTTAGGTGTGTGCAGATTTGTGTTTGATAATGCCTCTGCTACCCATAAGATAAACATAAAAACAATACTCAAGAAGCTCCATTAACCCCTTGGCGACACAGGACGAACTAGGTCCGTCCTGTGTCAAAACGAGCACTGAAAGAGTTTTTCCGCTTTTAGTGCTCAAGCAGTATTGTAACGATGCTTCCGTATGGAAGCATCGTACAATACTAAAAAAAATGCCGTCAGCATTTCGATCGCTCCGGAGAGCGATTGAAATGCCGGTTTTAAAGGCACAGCGCCTTTAAAACGCGGGCATTTAAAAAATGAGCATAGGAAGCGAATTTTTCGCTTCCTATGCTCAGAAAGTGGTTCTGATTGCCTCGCAAGTCGAGGCAATCAGGAACACTAAAAAAAATGCACGATCTTGGTCACTGTGTGACCAAGATGGCGCTGCCCTTCTAAGGGCAAGAGCACAGGAGGCAGGAAGTACCTGCTTCCTGTGCTCTCTGGCTGTCACACGATTGCCTCTTCACAGAGGCAATCAGTGACTGCCAGGCACACTGACAAGCAGTGGGGATGCTCTGCTGAGCAGGCACACTGACAAGCAGTGGGGATGCTCTGCTGAGCATCCCCACTGACTGGTCAGATCAATATTAACCCTATATTGATCTGACCAGTTTTGATCTGCCTCCCTCTCCTCACATTTTTTTTAGTGAGGGAGAGAGACAGATCAAAGTAAGAAAAGTAAGTAAAAGTACAAAAAAACAATAAATACACAACACATGAATAATAAAACAATAAAAATGTTTTTATTAAAGCAATTCCCTGCGTTTAACCCCTTCCCTGCCACTGATCTTGCGTAAGCAGTGATCGTGCACATCAGCGCATTTATTTTTGCTGTTTGTGCATTTTTTAGGGGTTCATTTTTTTTGTACTGTAATTTATTAAAGTACTACAAAAGCTCTTCTAAGAGTTATTAACCCCTTCTTTGCCGTCGATCACTGCTTACGCAATGATATTGACGCCAAAGCAGTTTTTATCTGTCTGCATATTTTTTTTAATTTTTTTTTTTTTACACATACCCTCTAGGGGATTACATGTAAAGTAAAAGTATTTGAGATTATTTTTTTTTAAGCTGTCTGAGCGCATAGCGATCAGTAACAGCGAATTAGTGGCAAAGGCGGTTTGGTGATTTCTCAATTAAGTTCACCATTCGCCCTGGTCAGATCAAAATTGGTCTGATCAATATTCACAAATATTGATCTGCCTCCCTCTCCTCACTTACATTTTTGTGACGGAAAGAGACAGATCAGTATTAGTGATATAAAATAACATTTTATAAAATTCCCATACAGGACACGGACGCAGGTTGACTACATGTCAAAATTCCAAGTTGGAATTTTGAGATGCGCATCTCACAAATGTTGCCTTCTAGCCAAAAAACAAACCAACAAACCTATGCATGGGTGCTATCCCTGTACTCGGGAGATGTTGCTGAACACATATTGGGTTGTTGTTTGGCAGTGACATATACCAGAATCTGTGAATTCATGCCTGAAGTACAATGCATGTGGAAAAACAACTCCCAAAAAAGTACTACCACAAACCTTTACAAAGGCTGGTGGTAGAATTAGTACATATACAGTATTAAAACACCACCATTTGAAATACCTTAGGATGTCTAGTTTTCCAAAATATATGGTTTGATGGGGTAAAATACTTTGACAGGCTTCAAAAGTGTCCCAAATGGAACATTGGCGCAGGCTGACTACATGTCAAAATTCCAAGTTGGAAATGCACCCCCCCTAAACGTGGCCTTTTAGCCCCCAAACTACCCAACAAACCTATGCATGGGTGGTATCCCTGTACTCAGGAGATGTTTCTGAACACATATTGGGGTGTTGTTTTGACACATAACAGGATCTGTGAATTCATGCTCGAAGTACAATGTATGTGGAAACAAAACATTAAAAAATTGCTAACCTAAAATCTGACAAAGGCTGGTGGTAGAATTAGTGCATGGAAAGTGTTAAAATACTATCATTTGAAATACCCTAGGGTGTCTAGTTTGCTAAAATGTATGGTTTTGTGGGGTTCAAATACACATTCTGGCTTCACAAATGTCCCAAATGGAACATGGGCGCAGGTTTTCTGCACGTCAGAATTCCAAGTTGGAAAAACCAAAAAGCGCACCTCTCAAATGTGGCCTTTTAACCCCCAAATAACCTAACCAACCTATACATGGGTGTTATCCCTGTACCCAGGAGATGTTGCTGAACACATATTGAGGTGTTGCTTGGCACTGACCTATAATAGGATCTGTGAATTCATGCCCGAAGTACAATGTATGTGAAAAAAAATTACTACCCAAAACATTGACATAGGCTGGTAGTATAATTAGTGCATGGAAAGTGTTAAAATACTACCATTTGAAATACCCTAGGGTGTCTAGTTTTAAAAAAATATATGGCTTTGTGGGGTAGAATACACTTTCTGGCTTAAAAAATGTCCCAAATGGGACATGGGCTCAAGTTTTCTGCATGTCAGAATTCCAAGTTGGAAAACCAAAATGAGCACCCCCTAAATGTGGCCTTTTAGCCCCAAAACAAACCAACAAACCTATGCATGGGTGGTATGCCTGTACTCAGGAGATGTTGCTGAACACATATTGAGGTGTTATTTGGAAATACCCCTTCACATTTTAAGGTAATGTTTACCTAAATTGCAATCTATGTGAAAAATTAAAAAAAAAGATTTTTTGCTGCAAACTTTGGCAAAGATTGGTGGTAAAATGGCTACTTAAAATGTGTAAAAATACCCCAAGTTAAATGCCCTGAGTGGTCTAGTTTTCAAAAATATGTACATGTTGGGGGTCATTCATGGAGTTAGTACAGAAATTAGTGTTACAATGTCACTATTGCTAATTTTGAAAAAAAAAAAAGGATTTTAAAATAGCTTTGCACTACTTATAGTTCTGACCCTGTAACATGAATAAAAAAAGCACAAAAGCATAAAACATGGGCTATTTCTGAACTCAGGACATATATTAGAAACTATTTAGCAGTGTTTTTTTTTTTGTTGTCTCTTGTACATGAGTATACGATTTTTCAAATAAAAGTCATACAAAAAATTTTGTTTCATTTTTTTGCCATATTTTTTTTTTTTTTTTACATCAAATTATATGCTATTATCAAAATAATGGTATCAAAAGAAAGCCCTTCTAATAACGATAAAAACGATTAATATAGTTTGTGTGGGTACACTAAATGAGACAGAAATAAATTACAGCAAAACACAAACACCTCAGAAATGTTAAAACAGCCCATGTCACCAAGCCAAAAAAGTCATGTCACTAAGGGGTTAATATGGTAAATGCTGTCAAGTTCAAATGAATGCTTCTGAACAAAATCCTTATATTTTTCGCCTGGACAGCTTTTTCAAACATTATATAGAATCAACAAGAAAAGGCCATTTTTTTGGAGATTCTTAGGTATTGTTATTTTTGTTTATTTTATGTATATGAACTTCTAAACCATTGAATGTAATTGTTTATTCATTTAAAATAACTCATAAATATGATATATGCATATCATCCTTTTCTTACTGATTATAGTGCTCTCACCAACTTTTTGATATAGTACGGTTTTATACTAAAGTGTTGGCATCTTGTGTCTGCACCACTATCTGCCTGCTCCTTTCTACTACAGTGTCATATTCCTTGCTGTTCAGATTAGCACACTCAAATGCATGTGTGACACTTGGAAACTGCTGCTTAACTGGGATGATCTAACAGTTGTTCGTTGCACCCAGTGGTGTGTCTGTGCATCAATGATGTAACTTGGGAAGGGAGGAAAGTGTTAGTGAATTAGAATGCAAATGAACCTGGGTTTTTTTTTTCACTCTGGTGCAAGATTTGACTTAGTTTCAAAAAGTAAGTTGACCTCCAAAGTCGAATTTTTATGAATCGACTCAGTAGTATCTCTTCTTTTAAATATAATCTCCTCCTTTACTGTTCTGATTCCCTTTATGTACCGTATTTAAATGTATCTATCATAAACCAGTGAATACATTTCTTAATCTTTAAAGAAATGGGTTGTTTAAAACTTAGATAATTGAAGATATAATTTTATATGTGTAGGTGAGTTGGTAATTGTTTTTATAAACTCATTATATGTCAACAAATTCTACCTTTGAGTAACAAATGGTATTCAATTACTTAACTGAATAAATAAAGACAAAGCAGTACAGGATGTTTTGTGGTAGCCCCAGTGAACTAACAGTCTTAAAATGGTTATGAAAAGTGATATTCTTTCTGGTGAGATAAAAATAATTATATAAATCAATTCCCAGAAACTTGTGAAAACATAATGTAGAAAAGTGTTTTTAATACTCTTAGAATAATGCACAGACCAGCAGAAAATATAAACGGAACTACAGTAAATGCTGGATTTTTTTAATGACATTTTTATTATGTTTTCGTGGTTATGATTATAATTAACATTAACATATAGCACAGAAATAATCATCATATAACAATACACATGAATATACAATGCTATAATCACATAACAGCAGATAAAATGGTATTTTATGCAAGGGGTATTAATGCTTGCTAAATCAGACATTCGTAGCAGTAAGATAGTGGTTCTGAACAAATGAAATTACATAGACATATTAATTAAATAAAAATGCTAACTGTGGAAATACCGGGTGATTCCAAAAATCAAAATCCCTATAATCCCAATTAACAGGATATATGTTAGAACATATTGATAAAAACGTAATTGTAGTGTTAGCATGCTGCCAGACCCACTGGCATTCGATCTTACCAGAAAGATAGCTCAAACATTAAATAATAGCAATAAACATTAGAAAAGAGATCTAACTTAGTGAGGCATCAATCAGATAATCAAAACAATGCTTAAAAACAGTATAGATGTCATCTCTTGGGAGGATAACCCTGTATCTCTGCGATCAGGGCCGCCATCATAAAAAATTCTACCCCCACCATCCCATCCCCTCTGGAGAGTATATCCATGAATAGCCCACTGATAATTTGCTCATTAATGTGCCACTGATAATTTGCTAATTAATATGCTACTGAAAATTTGCTCATTAACGTGCCACTGATAATTTGCTCCTTAATATTCCACTGATAATTTGCTCATTAATGTGCCTCTGATAATTTGCTCATTAATATGCCACTGAAAATTTGCTCATTTATGTGCCACTGATAATTTGCTCATTAATATTCCACTGATAATTTGCTCATTAATGTGTCACTGATAATTTACTCATCAATAGCCACTGATAATTTTTCCATTAATAACCCACTGATAATATGTCCATCAATAGCCCACTGATAATTTGTCCATTAATAGCCAGTGATAATTTGTCCATTAATAGCCCACTGATAATATGTCCATTAATAGCCCACTGATAATATGTCCATTAATAGCCACTGATAATTTGTCCATTAATTGCTCACTGATAATTTGTCCATTAATAGCCACTGATAATTTGTCCATTATTAGCTCATTCATAATTTGTCCATTAATAGCCACTGACAGCAAATCCCCCTCCTCCCCCTTCCCCAGTACTTACCTGGATGCTGCTCATCCTCTGCAGTCTCCTCTGCAGGGTTTCTCCCTGCACGCACGCTGCGTAATAGGAATGACAAATGGTATGAAGGAATGAATGGGCCCTGGTAGCTGCCCCGTTTGCCCACACTTTTTTTTTTGTAACTTTTTTTTTTTTTAAAGGTCTCAGAACTCAGGCAGATCATTCTGAGGGTCTTAATCCGAAGTGGCCAGCCATGTCTACAGTCTGGGAATCCACAGGTGGTATCCCCAGGTTCTGTAGAAAGTCTTTGACCTCCAATGGGTCGGTAGTCGTGAGTTGCTTATTATCCCTGGTTATTGTGAAAAACGTAGGAGAGCTCCTTCTGTACTTGATGTCAAGGTTTCTTAGATGAGTGGTCAACTTAAACATGGATCTTCAAACAGTTGTATATAGCTTCCAGCATAAAGAACCTGTGGCTGATTTCTGGAGGCTTGTAGGAAAGTAATTTTATCCATGAGATTCCGTAATTTAAGTAACACATCACGGGTGCTTGTTGAGGGGCTTTTTTAGCCTTATGGACTCTAAAGCATTCCACAATCACAGATTTGCCCACTTCTAGATCTGAACGGAGATGTTTTTATAGTCTTAGCAGGAAAGCACAGAGTGTGGTGGGCCCAAACGCCTCCTGCTTCCCCCTTGTACGTATATTTGATTTTCTGGCTTTAACATCCATGGCCACTAGTTGGGTCTGAAGATGGTGGGTTGATATTGTCAGTTGACTGACCTTGCTTTTACTATCTGCCCGTTCTTTGGTAGCTAGTGTGGAAGTAGATTCCAACGTAGAAACGTTTTTGTGGAGTGAGGTGACTTCAGCTTTCATGGCTGCCATTTCGGCCTTCAAGACCCCTGCAGATCACAGAAAAGTTTATGAATATCACCTTTTATCTAGGAAGATTTATCATATGGATCTGTCAGCCTACCCATATTGTCGAGAAACCATATTTTTTGTAAAATCTGGTTATAAGAGGGGATGATGTCTTCCACTGTTTGGCTACAGACACATGGCCATCGGCCAACCGTCAGAAGATCCAATTTAAATTCGTTCTTTGTTACCGAGGATACAAGAGTTTTGATAAATTGCCATGCAGGTCTGATTGGGGAGCATTACTGTGATAAAGCTTTTTAATGAGCAACTGGGCATCTGCAGTGTTGGGGTTTAAATTCAGCAGACAGCAATGCTTTCTCTCAGATATGGAGACAAAGAATGGACACAGCAGAAATACAAGCTTGGAGGGCAGTACTCATTCACACAAGTGTATGGCTGAATACTACTCCTGAGTTTAATGAAAGGAGACATAGATTTTATATCCAATTCAGTACATAGTCACAAAGGGGTGTTCTTCACACAATACAGTAGGATTTACATATGTCCAGTGAAATGCATCTTAAAGGAACTTCAAACACACCTGTCATTAGCTGAATAAATATGTTAATTGAAACAAACACTTCAGTGAGATAAGATGTTAACAGGATATATAGGAAGAAAGTAAATCAGGATCAAAGGCCAGATGTTATAATAGAGCATCCTGGCATTACTAAATCACTGTGTGGTGTGACACAGGATATAAGGGAAAAGGGTGCAACTTAATTAACCCATATCATTTCATGCAGTGAGGTTCTCACCAGTGGAATAATCGCTACATGTTTCGCACTTCATGCCTGGGCAGCATTTACTGGAGTACCATTTACCCT
Source organism: Pelodytes ibericus (assembly GCA_036172795.1). Classification (NCBI taxonomy): domain Eukaryota; kingdom Metazoa; phylum Chordata; class Amphibia; order Anura; family Pelodytidae; genus Pelodytes; species Pelodytes ibericus. Next base: position 119,936,130 of record CM069859.1, on the reverse strand, counting down.
TTCTTCCATCATCCTATTGTTCTGTTTTTCTGGATGTTGGTGCAGCGTTGTGAAGGATTACTAACACTGAACTGATGGTCTGTTCTTGGCTACGCGTTTCACGCAAATAACTGGCGCTTCATGTGTTGACAGCATTTACTGATGTTCCATTTATCTTTTCTGCCTGGTGACAGCTGAACTTCACCTTATTGTTCTGTTTCTCCGGATGTTGCTCAGCGGGAGTGCTTGGAGACTTATGATAGATTGCTAACACTGAACTGAACAGTCTGTTCCCGATTTCTATGTTAACTAAAGAAAGTGGGTATCCCCCTGGTGCTGTTTTGCTTAAGGAGCAGAGAGATTGGATTGAGCATCCACTTACTGTTATGGGGATAGGGACATTGAGTATCTCAAGGTCCAGATAATATTAGCAGGTCAAGGGGACTTGAACATCACCCTGGTTCAATTTAACAAGTTAGAGTGCTGTTACAGTCCACAATGAAAATAATTTCATTGGTGCCTCTAAAATCAGTGAAATTAGTGGGACTTTTCAAACTCACCTACGAGTAGGATTGTAGTAGTCATAGCTGTGGAATTAATCTCAGACTGTTCAACTTAGCAGTTTCAAATGTTTAGAATGTAGAGTGACCAGGTTTAAGTCAGCTTTGTGTGCTGTAATATAACCCAAGAACGATGGAGATAGGCAGGACTACTGCTTCAGCAACAACAATAACACTTTCATGGGCTGTTTTTAGGACCAAAACATTGTTGTTGAAAAGATGATAATACAGATCTATTTCTTTGTCTTTAACTTACACGATGCAGTACATACCTGAAAAATACTTTTTAGATACTGTAGGTGGAACTGAAATACATTCCATGCATTCCATGGAGTAACATCAGGTTCATTTTTTTTTCTCACTGGAGTTAAAACTTTACAACTTTCACACCCCATCTTAAAAAAGATCTCAGTACACTCTGTGAAGAACATTTGGCAGTAGCTTTTGTGTTTTGCAGATTATATATTCCTGATTGATTTTTCTCAAACTACTTTTTGCTTTTTGATGTTTCTTATCCAAAATACACGGCATAATTCCATGTAATTCATTTAAGTAAATTGTTTCCATATGAAGGTTTTCCAAACACTTCTCATTCGCTAAGTCATTTACGCCTATCAACTGAACAAATTAACTATTACTATGGTTAGTGGAAACTTGAAGGTAAGTTTGAATTTTATTTTTGCAGTTACTTTTGTAATATATACATATTGTTAAATGACATAAAATAATTTTTTTGCAGCGCACCTCAAAATAATATGAATCCTGATTATCATAAATAGCTAATACAAGTTCAAGTCAGATAGATTTCTCAGCAGTTAATGGAGGTAGGTCAAAAACCAACCACACAAGTATTCAATTTGAATAGTTTAACCTGTCACATATAATTTGGATTTGGCTTCTGAGTGAAAAAAATACACATCATTTTTTTATAGACTGAACCATAGAACTTGAGACAGCGATGCAGTAATGTGTAGTATATTGCAAGAATCTGTGAAGGTCATATTATACATCAGTGCCCCAAGAGGAATATTACAACATAACTGAGGCATTTGAAAATGACTGTCAATGTCAAATAACTCTCTGATGGGTCTAGTCTCTAAAATCCCAGATTGGAGTTCGAGATTAGTGCTAATCTTGAACTCCAACCTTGGACATATTCACTCACCCCCCAGATGCTTTGACCGTGCAATATGGTATTCAATAACCATTTTGCAAAGTTTGAAACGCAGTCAAAGTAGACAAAATAAAGAGGAGCAAGATTAAACTCGCAAAGCATTCATTTTAATGGGGGAATGAAAAATAATGGTTTTCAGGCAATGTCTAAGTGTCAAATCACACTTATCCTTCGCCTATTAAAAACAATAATAAAAATGGTCATGGGCCCCCTTATGATAATGTAGGCTGTGAGCTGCCTAAAGGCGTGCAGCCCACATTAGCTTTTTTTTTTATCTGACAACCATCTGAAAAGATTTAATTAAATAAAGTCTCTGCTGTTAATGATAGGGGGAGCAGGGCAACTTGCCTTGTTACCCCGTGTGTATTATAGGTCTGGGGCCAGTCCCTATGAGTTTCTTGGCTTCACTAGCTGCTTCGTCAGCGATATAATCTGCTCTTTATGCTGGGCCAGTGCTTATATGCAACCAGAAAGTGCATGTAGTCGATTAAAATACAATCGACAAATGGTGGAAACGATTGTTAACAAAAACACAATGCATTCATTTTTTTTTATTTTTTTTATACATTTTAGGTATATTTCTAGGGGTATATGGACATCACCTTGATCCTGGTGTTAAACTGGTGGCCAGGGACATTTATGGAGAACCAGCTACTGCTTTTAAGGGAGGAGGGGATGTTAGGGGACCAGGCGAGACTATTACATCCTGATCCCCTTGTTTTAGATTAATGTTTTTAAAAACACCGTTATTCCCTTACCACATACCTAGTGCTTTAATGCACGTTAGTTCTGCTCGTTTATTTCCATTAAATCACACGTTATTCCATGCGGAATAACGTGCATTAAAACAACCTAGTGTTTAGAAAGAATTATTGGCTGGCAATCAATCCAGTCCAATGCCCTCTAATTTATTCCAGCTATGGTTCTATTAAAATAATTTTATTTTATTTCAAAAGTTCAACTTGGGAGTCATTTTATAACCTATTTCTGGTTTGAAGGCAACTTGTGTATTTGTTAAAACAAGACAATTGTATTCAGATCCACAGGCTGTGCCAAAATGAGAAAAGCACATCATTTGTCAGATCTGTTAAATGTCAAACATTAGCATTAGCCTAATTGTCTAAGCATTGTTCCAAAAAGTGTAAAAAGTATCTAAAAATAAAGTGATCACGGATCTAATGCAAAAATATTCCCTTGATTAATTATACCCCAGAGATTGTTTGGCATTCCCAGCTAAAAATTGCATAGTCTTGTAATACTCAAGATAGTCTTGAACACACTTTAGAATTTGAGTGAGACAATTATATGGGGATTGTATTTACTTTATCTTGGCCATTTAAAGTAAGAAAAATAATTGATCAAATGTTTTTATTTGTTATTTACTCATAACCATGGCAATTTTGGTTTTAGAGTGTCCAACCCCAAAAATAGGGATGTCCTATTTTAAAGCTATAGAGTTAAGTTGGAAAACTAATATACATGTAAGTACTACTCTACTCACTTTTCACAATCTTTGCACACCTTAACTAAACACCACCCATTTTGATTAATCCCTTTACATATTTGCATATGTCCTGTATAGTTTTTTTTTTTTTTATGTTGCCCCATTCACAAAGCCTTTAAATTTATTTTGTACTATTTCCTACCATGTTGGTGGAGGAATACTCTAATGGGCCTATTCAATTAAATTCGACTTTGGAGGTCGACTTTCATATTAAGTAAATTTCGGCACCCGAGTTTGACTTAGAAAATAGAAAGCATGCTTGAATCTTAAATGTAAAGGGAGGCAAAATGATTGAGGCTATTTTTGAGACTAAGTCAAACTCAGGTGCCAAATTTGATAATTTCACCTCCCATAACTTTCAATGGGGAATATTTGACCTTCATAGTCGAATTCTAGTGAATAGAACCATTAGTGTAAGACAACCTACTCTTCAATGCCTTTTCTTTAATGCCCTGTGTTTGTCTTGCCTTTTTGTAATAGTTGTTAACTATGTTTTGTAATTAGCAATTTTGTTTTAGCCTCATTAATACATGAGGAATGGACCTGGCCACTTGGTCTTGAAAGCTTGCAATCAAACTCTCAGTTAGCCAATAAATGATATAATTTTACCTCTACTTGTTTCCTGTTATTCAGGAACACAGTGCTTCTCTCTTAATTAAAGCAACTTAGGAATTACATTTCAGTCTGCCAGTTGTATCTGTGTACTTCCATTACACATATTTTTAAGATGGCGGTATTCGTAAAATGAAGTCAATTTAGCTTTATCCAAATTCATTGGTGTGGTTTACTGATTTATATATTGTTATTACATATTAACAGAGTACTATGCATGGGAACTGTAAAATCACTTAGCTATCCATATATCACAAACCTTCTGGATCTAGTCACTGTCGTTTTCAGTATTTCCCAATCCTCAGTGTAATTGCATATTTTATGCTTAACAATTCTTTCTAACAGACAAGTGTACACAAGTAACAGACAGAAAATACATTATGATCTGCTTTATTTTTCCTTCTATTCACTACTGGGAGTTGGTGGAAAATTTGCAAAACAGAAAGGCAATATATTATCATGACTAACAACGTACAACGTAACAAATCACTGTGTTGTTAGAAACTGTATTGAGCTCTATGTGTTGTTTAGAGAACCTTCGAAACATATATATTTTTTGGTACTGCACTATGTACTTTTGATTTCTACAAAATGATCTCAATAGGCAGTGGCGCTTTCTGATTGTTCACGCAGCAGATTAAATGTGTCTTTTCTTAATTTAACTATGATGTGAAACATATTGAGCTTTGTTTGGCGAGACCAAAAGCTGAAAGACGATTGCAATGCAGGGAAGTCTTGCCAGAGATGCTTATCCTCTCCTCCCAACTAGTCTTTCCCTCACTTATAAAATATAGAAGGCATTATTGTGGTTTAAAATCTATAAGCAGTGCTCTGCCATGAAAATTAGGCCTCTCTGATTAATTGTAGTTGTTTTATCAGTTCACAAAGGAAAATTACAATAGAAGGTAGGAAGGGAGTTACAATTTATGTTTTAATGCAACTTGAGTTATGTCCTGCGTGCTTCTTTTTTTGTTCTAAAGTAACTGTCTTACATCTTTTTTCAACAGGCATTTATCTTGTGGGCTTTACTGTAGAATGTTACCATGGATAAATTATAACCCTTCATTGAAATGCTAAGCCTCTTCTCAAATTTCAAGCATTCAAAGAAACATCATAGGGTCTACTCAATAGGCTCTGGACTTCAGGCATCAATTGATGCCTCCAATTTATTTTTATTGGGAGATGCGCAGGCATTTTGGCAGTCTAATTTATTATATGGGGTGCCAAGGCAAGTAGTCCTGGCCCCCTATGTACATAAAATAAAGCATGTATTTTAAATGGGTCTGGGAGAACTTGCACGGCTCCCAGTCACATTTCTTATAGCGGAGGGAGTCAGGACTAAACTGTCCTGACCCCTCCTTATGTGTAACGGGGGCTGGGAGCCATTTGGCCCTGTTTTTGGGCAAGTGGGGTTGCTATCAGGGTATTAGGCCTGATCAGTGCATATTGAATAAACCCTCATGAGTACTTTTATTTGAAAATTATTATTTATCTTATATATTCAATACATTATCTAAGATACATTTTATTCAGCACCATTTATTTGTCCCCAGAAAACAATAACATACAATTATAATGGTGGATTGCAGGGATAGTGGAATTGTTGCATATATATGTATTTATATAATCATAGTTGTCAACTGTCCAATTTATCCTCAGCTCTCTAAAAACTAGATCTCTGTACTTCATGGATTTTATCTCTAGAACAGGTATGTAGGTAATTCTGTTAAAACATGAAGACACAATGAAAGGTGGTTAAACTTTTACAATTCTGTTTCCTTTAACAATATGTAATAAGGATCAAATCTTCAATAGTATATTACGATTTTTTCAGTGACTCTTAAATGACATGTCCACAAACATATGAATGGGCCAGAGACTTGCCCAGGGTGCCCAACCCGTTAACAATAATATGCCCCCACAGTAATGAGGGGGTTATAATTAAACTCCCATAAACTAAGGGAATCATTTTTCCTTAATCAATAGTACCCAGAGGCTTGCTAGGGCCTTTGGACATAAATAAATAAAATGTAAATATTAACACCCCTATCTGGGGGCTGCCCCAAACACCCTGGATAACATAATTAATAACATTGAATAAACTCAAATTTACCCTACCTACAGCCCCACCTCTACCTTAGCTATGTAGGTGCAGGATGAATCTTAAATTTGCCCCTACAACATCAGACAGATGTTAGAATATTTGGATAAAAAAAGCATTTGACAGAGTAAATTGGAAGTTTATGTCGGAAACTCTTTTGGGATCAGCGGACCCTTCAAGGATATGATTATGATATGATCAGTGGTTCATCCCTGAGTTTTTTCAAATCAATAATGGTACTCACCAGGGATGTCCACTGGCTCCTCTTCTTTATACTCTTATTATTAAGCCCTTAGTGGCCATGATAAGAAAAACTAAAGAAATCTCTGGAATAATGATTGGTCATGCTGATCACATGATTATGTTATACACTGATGATATCCTACTATCTCTATCTGCTCCCGAACTCTCTATCCTTGTGCTTTTGGGAGGAGTAGAGCAATTTGGAAAGTTTTCAAATTACAATCTAAATCTCTACAAAACCCAAAATTTTGTATTTTATCTAAATCATGGACAAAGAGAGGACATTGCAAAGACAGACTGGTTGACACTATCAGCTAGAAAGATGGAATATCTGGGAATCAAGATATGCCCCAGACAAGTATTTTTGATCTTCCCTCCATACTGACTCCTCAGAACTTTTTATTACATCTAGAATTACCTTTTATAAATAAATATGATAATTATCTATTCATCAATATTGCCTTAGCATGTATAATTTGTTTGGCCCTGCAGTGGCGAACATCTGACATTCCATCATGGCATGAGATTGTAACCCAAATTCAATTACAAGCTTCGTCAGAGAAATTATTTTTCCAAAAAGATAGATGCTCCAAACAGGGGGAGAGACAGATTTGTGGAAGGCACAAAAGAGACAGACAGACATGGGTATCATGGAGCAAAGAGACACCTTATAATAAAATTATACTAGGCTATATTATAATTTCTGCTACGACAATTATCACCTCACACTGGAAAGATAATAAATCACCAAACATAAATGAGGTCATACAATATATATTTGAAAATAGAGGTTGCGAACTAGCTTTCCGCTTACCAACACCAAAAACTGAAATTTTGAAACAAGAGTGGCTTTTATGGGAATAAAACATCAGAATCAATTATAATCTTATTTCGTAGTTCGTTCCTGACGGATGATGATTGCTAATATGTTGTATACATTTGACTGTATATAATAATATAATGTATATAAACTGATAAGTTGTTCCTCGTATCCCACTAGATGATTGTACTTATAGAGTTTATCCCCTGTTTTATTAATATCTTAAATATTTTCTGTATTAATTAATATTATTATTATTATTATCATTGTATCTTATTGTATACATGTTTACATTGATATTTGAAAAATCTACAATAAAAATATTTGAATAAAAACAATATATAATTTGTGTGGGTACAGTATGTGAGAAAATGACAGCTAAACACAAACACGCCAGAAATGTAAAAACAACCCATGTCACCAATTGAAAGACAAGGTCAAAAGGTCATGTCACAAGGGGTCAACAGTTTTTTTCGATGATTAGGCAGTTTGTGTTTTGTAAGCCCATGTCAGTGTTGTGTTACCTTATTATGTGCAATATATATTTTTTGCATATTTATTTAGTTAGTTGCTAAAAGTCCTCAGACAGGACTAAAATTTCGATACATGTTTTTTTCCACGATTAAAGAAATCTTGAGGTGGAAGACCTGTCAGTGTCTTAATTATTATGGTTCTATTTTTCAACGGCTAAAGTTGCACCCAGACAGTTTTTCTATTTGTGATTTGGTAGCTGGATACAGGACTTTTTGATATTTGCATATACTATATACTTTGCCATTAGTCTAAATGCGTTTTAACATATCACAAACTCAGGGCAAAAAAGAGGAGAACGATACATCATTTTGATTTTTTGTAAAACCTGGGTAATATGCTGGTCTAAAGTATAGATGGCAAAACCATAGGGACCATAGTGAGTAGTTTTAGAAGGGGCCAGAAGTATTCGATTACCATAGAGGCTGAGAGGGTTTCCAGTGGGGACTACAGAATGCAATATCCTTAATTAAGGGTAGCAGGAGGACTGTTTGAATAGATATATCCATTACCCCTCAATAGCAAAGGTGTATTATGGCTTTTTAGGCTTGAAAGGGTAAGCGAATAGATCAGGCATTTCACAAATAAATGAAATTGAGGGATACATTGATTTATAATGGTGTGATACTTTACAAGATGAACATGATAGGTACACAGCTGTCACCATTGGTTGGCTAGCCTCTCTAAGTTTCTTCACCAAGAGAATAATAAAATCCAAAACATACTTAAAGGAACAATAAACTTTATATTTCACTATATTTCCATAGGAAGATACACGTCGGGTTTACTTCAAAGTCTGGGACATGTTTTTTTTAACCCTTGCTTCCTTCAAGGAGAGTTAAAAGGGTTTCCACTCAAAGGTGTACTTCCTAAAGTTGGATTCAGGGCCTATCACGCATAACAATGGTAACAACTTTAATATAAATACATTGTTATTTTAAGCCTGTTATTAATAAGTATTAATTGCATGAAAATGAAGAAGTTTCATCATCTCCCTCTGTTTGAGTACCTGCAAGTGTCAAATAACCAGATGCATGAAAAAGTAAAAATGAAGTAAAATTTAGGTTGAATAGATAATACTTTATTGATGCTTTGTGTCAGTAGGATGATTTATGTGATTTATTAGGTTTGATTTTTACATGAACTCATTTGTTATGAGGGAAATTATACTGGATAAATATATATATATTATAATATTATCTGGAAATGCAAAATAAAGACTATATATATATTATCTTCCAAATGTTAATGCATATTAACCCCTTAGTGACAAGACATTTTCACCTTGACTTTCTCTTGGTGACAATGGCTGTTTTGACATTTCTAGGGTGTTTGTGTTTAGCTGTAATCATTTTCTTTCTCACATACAGTACCCACACAAATGATATGTTGTTTTTATCGTCATAAGAAGGGCTTTCATTAGATACCATTATGTTCATCATATCTTATAATTTACCACAACAAAAATCATAAAATATTATGAAAATTTTTTAAAAACCCACTTTTTCTATCGTTGACCTAAAATATAATTTATACAAATAAAATCATTAAAAAAGACCCCGTCTAAATAGTTTCTTAATGTTTTCCCGAGTTCAAAAATATGCATGTTTCCATATTTTTCGGTATTTTTTTGCGAGTTTTGGGGCAAAAACCAAAAATAGTGTTTTTTGTTTTTTTCTTATATTGACCTTTTGACCCCAACCCGAACCCAAAATTTAATCCTAACACTAAATTTAACCCCAACTTTAATCCTTATTATATCCCTTAATATTTTTTAATTTTAATTTAATTTTAACCCTATCCCTTACGCTAAAAAATATTTAATTTTAACCCTATAGGCTAATATAGCTATATAACCTGTTTTTAATTAATTAAATATGTATTTTAAATATTTTCCATTGCAATGCTACTTAACTACCACTAGGGGCAGTCAAATAGCATATTCAGAGCGACGGAAGTGAAGTTACTTTCACTTCCGAAGCTCAGACCGGCAGAGGGCTTAGCCATATTGACGGAGCAGCATGCTCCGTCAATATGGCTCCCCACGATCGCTCCGTGGGGCGATCGTGGGTGCCCCAAAACAGAAATTTCGGTGCTGGCTATTGCCTCGACATCGAGGCAATAGACCAGCACCGTTAAAGCGGTTTTCGCGATCGTTGATCGCGAAAACCGCTTGATTCACCGCAGGACGTGCCAGGCAAGTCCTTTGTCGTTAAGGGAGTCTCTCACAGGACTTGCCTGGCACGTCCTTTGTCGCAAATGTGTTAATTTGCTTCTAAAGCACTTTAAAATGCATGTTTTACATTTTACATTGCTTAAAATATAAAATACTTACAGCTAGATGAAATTGTGAAATTGCAGCAGTTTGCAAGAAACCAGGACTGTCCACACTAGCTGAGTAAAAGTCAATTTCCTTTTTTTGTTGCTGCAGGAACCAATCAGAATAATACTTTCCTGTCTTTCAAGTGATGTCGTCAGACACTGTTTTTGACTGTTAAGCGATCCTACGTGTAGAAACGCAAAGTTACTTTATCCACAATCCATTGTATTCCAGCAGCACAAAAATTGACCCTATCCCTTACGCTAAAAAATATTTAATTTTAACCCTATAGGCTAATATAGCTATATAACCTGTTTTTAATTAATTAAATATGTATTTTAAATATTTTCCATTGCAATGCTACTTAACTACCACTAGGGGCAGTCAAATAGCATATTCAGAGCGACGGAAGTGAAGTTACTTTCACTTCCGAAGCTCAGACCGGCAGAGGGCTTAGCCATATTGACGGAGCAGCATGCTCTGTCAATATGGCTCCCCACGATCGCTCCGTGGGGCGATCGTGGGTGCCCCAAAATAGAAATTACGGTGCTGGCTATTGCCTCGACATCGAGGCAATAGACCAGCACCGTTAAAGCGGTTTTCGCGATCGTTGATCGCGAAAAACGCTTGATTCACCGCAGGACTTGCCAGGCAAGTCCTTTGTCGTTAAGGGAGTCTCTCAAAGGACTTGCCTGGCACGTCCTTTGTCGCAAATGTGTTAATTTGCTTCTAAAGCACTTTAAAATGCATGTTTTACATTTTGCATTGCTTAAAATATAAAATACTTACAGCTAGATGAAATTGTGAAATTGCAGCAGTTTGCAAGAAACCAGGACTGTCCACACTAGCTGAGTAAAAGTCAATTTCCTTTTTTTGTTGCTGCAGGTACCAATGAGAATAATAATTTCCTGTCTTTCAAGTGATGTCGTCAGACAATGTTTTTGACTGTTAAGCGATCCTACGTGTAGAAACGCAAAGTTACTTTATCCACAATCCATTGTATTCCAGCAGCACAAAAATTGACGAAATGAAAACTTTAAATGCTCAGTGTCTGGATAATCATTGCTGCTGCACCTGCAGAGTAGAGTAATCATGAGAGCTTGAGTCAAATATTTAAAATATTTGAAATGCTATTTATGCAGAATGCCAGCATCAAATCACACTGGAAAAAAGCCTGTGCACTAAACAAGCAGTAGTCTTCAACTTGCACCAGAGTAAGTTTGGGGACTAGATTGTCCCTTTCACTTTCACATGTTTCCTGAATTCATTGTGTATGACTTGTCCCTTCAGGACAATTGTTTTCATTTCTGATGGTTGTTATGAACAATAGCTGTTTTGCTTCTTCAGCTATGTGTGCAAATAAATAAAAGTGCACACTTGCTTTTAAAAATGAATCTTATATATATATAATATATATATATATATATGTTTTTTTTAAGACAGATAGGGCTATCCTTTGAGACCATTTGTTGAGTTTTAACCCTTGGTGCACTGCATAAAATTTCATAAAGGTTGCAAAAATGGCAAAAAAAAAGTGTGTTTTTAAAAAAACAAAAAACTTTATTGCTCTCTCCTCTTTCTGTCTGATACAAGATAAAAGTGTGTCAGTGAGAGAGAGGGAGGGTTTTGTCAGGCGCATATGCTCCATTTGTGCTAGGTGTGAGCCACGCTGTCTATTTCTGGAGTTTGTGTGCTCCAAACAGAGAGCACACAAACCCCGGAAATTCGTCTGAAATACAGACGTCAGCTGCGAATTCAGCAACAGAGTCACTCACTCTGTTGCCAATTTGACCAGCACGAAAAGTTTACGTATACTTTTACGTATACTCTGCTGTCGAATTCACAGCTGCCATTGGCCCCTCGGATATTTCCCCACAGGGTCCCAAGCACGCAGGAAACAGACTACTGTAAGTGGAGTAGCGAGAAAACCAATGAAATGTGTGTCCTTATGCACAGGCCAAAACCATAGTGTGAGTATTAAATATCAATAGAGATAGGATGGGGCAACTTTTTCTTCTGCAAACTTGACGGGTATCCTGTAGAAAAACTGAGTGCGACTGTCTGCTGAATTAAGTTGTTGGGCATAGGTTGCCCTATTTCTCCCATTCCTTGTTGCACCAAATAATGAACCCTTTCTTAGGCACAGGTCTTACCTGTAGTTATACACTTTACCCTTACCTGGTGCAGGCAGGCTGATGCAGCTTTGAGTTGTGTGAAGGAGGGACTGAGCCAATTGGAAGAGGCTTCTGAACTCTCAGCCAATCAAGCCAATACGGAAAGTTGAGAGGTCTCACCTGATTGGTTTAAAAGCTCCTTCTCCGGGAATTCCTGGACATGTGGGCACCTTATGCTGTAGCCTTTGATGAAAACCTCTTATGATATGCAAATAACCTTCCATTGTGAAACCAGATAGCTTATCTTAGATTATTACACATCCAACGCCCCTGAAAGCATATATCTATATATTAAACACTGTAAGGCACTGTACATTTCACATAACACTTGTAGTTCATGTGACATTTGCTGTGACCTGTAACTGACCATGATGGTGAGCAGCCAAGAACAGGTCTCTGCTCATATGATGGAGACAGCTAGGTGCTGAAAAGTTGCGCATCTGGAGGAAATGTCATATTTGCAGATGAAGCACATTCATCACCTAAATATAGTTTATACTGTAATTGTAGAGAATAACAATGTTTAAAAATGTTTTAATTTGGCTTGATATCCAAATTATAAACTGTCAGAAACTGTTACCACAGACAAACAAGGTTTTGTTTTAATTTATGCATTTGCTAACAATTATGCTACAAAATTTGTCATCATTTTTTATCCTCTACATTTACAATATAAACAATGTTTAGATGATGAAGTCCCTTTAACAAACTACCCAGGAATCATAATTTGTCTTCAAAACCAAATGTCACCATAGAAACATAGAATGTGTCGGCAGATAAAAACCATTCGGTCCATCTAGTCTGCCCAATTTTTTTTGAGTACTTTTATTAGTCCCCCGTTCCTGGTCTTATAGCTAGGATAGCCTTGTGTCTATCCCACGCATGCTTAAAATCCTTGACTGTGTTTACCTCTACCACTTCGGCTGGCAGGCTATTCCATACATCCACTACCCTCTCAGTAAAGTAATACTTCCTGATATTACTTTTAAATCGTTGCCCCTCTAATTTAAGACTATGTCCTCTAGTTGTGGTAGTTTTTCTTCTTTTAAATATACCGTATTTGCTCGATTATAAGACGACCCTGATTATAAGACGACCCCCCAAACTTTGGATATTCCATTAGGAAAAAAACTAAAAGCCTGAATATAAGACTACCCTATAGGAAAAAAGTTCAACTTGTATATATTCACATGTAAATTGCTTTTTTAATAAAAAATTATGATATCAAAAAATGTATTTCTAGTTTTTATTTCTTTTTATGTGCCAATTCTGCCTTTCTCTTTCCCTTGCCCGCATTTTTCTCTCTCTCCCCCCTCCCCTTGTCTGTCTCTTAACCCCCTCACTCCCCTTGTCTCTGTCTCTTAACCCCCTCACTCCCCTTGTCTCTTAACCCCTTCCCTCCCCTTGTCTGTCTCTTAACCCCCTCACTCCGCTTGTCTCTGTCTCTTAACCCCTTCCCTCCCCTTGTCTCTGTCTCTTAACCCCCTCCCTCCCCTTGACTCTGTCTCTGCCCCCCTCCCTCCCCCCTGTCTCTCTGTCCCCCCTGTCTCTCTGTCCCCCTCCCTCCCTCCACCTGTCTCTCTGCCCCCCTCCCTCCCTTCCACTTACCTTGATCCCTGGTGGCTAGTGGGGGCAGCCGGGGGATGTCTGCACGATACTTGCAGACATCCTCCATGCTGCCCGACACGGCAGTCTATTATGATGGACAGCTGTCCGTCATAATAGTCTGCCGTGTCTGGCAGCATGGAGGATATCTGCACGTATCGTGCAGACATCCCCCAGCTGCCCGATTGTTCCTGGTGCCTAGTGGGGCAGCAGAGGAAGTCTGCGCGATGAGCGCAGACCTCCCCTGCTGCCGCCCGGCACGCTCGCCGGGACTTCTGTGACGAAAGCGGAAGTACCCGGCTTCTTCACAGAAGCCCCGGCGGTCGTGCCGGGCGGAAGCAGGGGAGTCTGCGCTCGTTGCGCAGACATCCCCTGCTGCTAGAGAGGGGGATCCAGGTCCCCTGCAGCTCTGCTGGGGACCTGGATCCATGTCTTATAATCTGACCTCAATTTGAGGTCAGATTATAAGAAGACCTCGATTATAAAACGAGGGGTAGTTTTCAGATTTTTTTTTCTGAAAAAAACCTCGTCTTATAATCGAGCAAATACGGTACTCTCTTCCTCAGGGCCGGCCTTAAGTGTTCCGGCGCCCTGTGCGGGCTTCCCACGTGGCGCCCCCCCCCGTCTCTTTCACCCCCCTATGTTTGTGTATCTCTCCCTTCCCATGTTTGTCCCTTTCCTCGTCCTTGCCATGTCTGTCTCTCTCTCTCTCTCCCTGTGTTCTGTCTCTCTCCCCCCCGTCCCCTGTTCTGTCTCTCTCCCCCCCGTCCCCTGTTCTGTCTCTCTCCCCCCCCCCCGTCCCCTGTTCTGTCTCTCCCCCCCCCGTCCCCTGTTCTGTCTCTCTCCCCCCCCCGTCCCCTGTTCTGTCTCTTCCCCCCATCCCCTGTTCTGTCTCTCTCCCCCCCGTCCCCTGTTCTGTCTCTCTCCCCCGTCCCCTGTTCTGTCTCTCTCTCTCCCCCAGTTCTGTCTCTACCCCCTGCCCCTTTTCTGTCTGTCTCTCTCCCACCGCTCCCCTGTTCTGTCTCTCCCCCCTCCCCCTGTTCTCTCTCTCTAGCCCTGTTCTCTCTCTCTCTCCCCTCCCCCTGTTCTCTCTCTCTCCCCCTCCCCCTGTTCTCTCTCTCTCCCCCTCCCCCTGTTCTCTCTCTCTCCCCCTCCCCCTGTTCTCTCTCCCCCCTCCCCCTGTTCTGTCTCTCCCCCCTGCCCCTGTTCTGTCTGTCTCTCTCTCCCCTCCCCCTGTTCTGTCTGTCTCTCCCCCCTAACCCCTGTTCTGTCTGTCTCTCTCTCCCCTCCCCCTGTTCTGTCTGTCTCTCCCCCCTAACCCCTGTTCTGTCTGTCTCTCTCTCCCCTCAGCCTGTTCTGTCTCTCCCCCCTAACCCCTGTTCTGTCTGTCTCTCTCCCCCCTAACCCCTGTTGTCAGTCTCTCTCTCCCCTCCCCCTGTTCTGTCTGTCTCTCTCCCCTCCCCCTGTTCTGTCTGTCTCTCTCTCCCCTCCCCCTGTTCTGTCTGTCTCTCTCCCCCCTAACCCCTGTTCTGTCTGTCCCCCCTAACCCCTGTTCTGTCTGTCTCTCTCCCCCCCTAAACCCTGTTCTGTCTCTCCCCCCCCCCTTACCTTTGCCTTTTCAGGTGGATCCAGGGAGGGGGCGGAGCTAACCGGCACAGCGGTGTAGCTCCGCCCCCACCCCGGGAAGCAGAGCACAGTCTGCATTACGGGGAGCCATGGGCAGCAAGAGAAGGTGCTGCTCGGGCTCCCCATGCTTAATGCAGGCATGGGGAGCCGAGCAGCACTATCTCATGCTGCCCGGGGCTCCCGCTGAGCCGGTTAGCTCCGCCCCCTCCCCGGACGAAGCAGAGAATGCCGAGCAGAGAGCTGGAGAGGGGGGATCTTTTGATCTCCCCCAGCCAGTGTCTCTACCGGCATTTTTATTTTATTTTTTTAAACTTTTTTTTTTCTTTTTTACCGGGCGGGCGGGCGCCCCCTGGGGTGTTGCGCCCTGTGCGCTCGCACAGGTCGCACACCCCTAAGGCCGGCCCTGCTCTTCCTTTACTGTGTTGATTCCCTTTATGTATTTAAATGTTTCTATCATATCCCCCCTGTTACGTCTTTCCTCCAAGCTATACATGTTAAGATGCTTTAACCTTTCCTGGTAAGTTTTATCCTTCAACCCATGAACCAGTTTAGTAGCCCTTCTCTGAACTCTCTCCAAAATATCAATATCCTTCTGGAGATACGGTCTCCAGTACTGCGTACAATACTCCAAGTGAAGTCTCACCAGTGCTCTGTACAATGGCATGAGCACTTCCCTCTTCCTACTGCTAATACCTCTCCCTATGCAACCAAGCATTCTGCTAGCATTTCCTGCTGCTCTATTGCATTGCCTACCTACCTTCAAGTCCTCTGAAATTATTACTCCTAAATCCCTTTCCTCAGATGTTGAGGTTAGGACTGTACCAAATAGTCTATATTCTGCTTTTGGGTTTTACGCCCAAAGTGCATAATCTTGCACTTGTCCACAATAAATGTCAGTTGCCACTGCTCTGACCATTTTTCTAGTTCAGCTAAATCATTTGCCATTTGGCTTATCCCTCCATGAATATCAACCCTGCTGCAAATCTTTGTATCATCAGCAAAAAGACATACTTTGCCAACAAGACCTTCTGCAATATCGCTAATAAAAATATTAAAGAGAATGGGTCCAAGAACAGATCCCCCACTAGTAACAAGACCTTGCATTGAATTTACCCCATTGACTTCAACCCTCTGTTGCCTGTCACTCAGCCATTGTCTAATCCATTCAACAATATTGAAATCCAAACTCAAAGATTTCAGTTTATTGATAAGCCTTCTATGTGCGACAGTGTCAAAAGCCTTACTGAAATCTAGGTAAGCAATGTCTACTGCACCACCCTGATCTATTATTTTAGTTACCCAATCAAAAAAATCAATAAGATTAGTTTGGCATGATCTCCCTGAAGTAAACCCATGCTATCTCTGATCTTGAAATCCAAGCGACTTTAGATGTTCAACAATCCTATTCTTTAACAAGGTTTCCATTATTTTCCCCACTACTGAAGTAAGACTTACTGGTTTATAGTTGCCCGCCTCCTCCCTACTACCTTTCTTGTGAATGGGCACAACATTAGCTAATTTCCAATCTTCTGGAACTACTCCCGTTAACAATGATTGGTTAAATAAATCTGTTAACGGTTTTGCTAGTACACCACTAAGTTCGTTTAATAACTTTGGATGTATCCCATCAGGTTCCATCGACTTATTTGTCTTTACTTTAGACAGCTGAAGTAAAACCTCTTCCTCTGTAAACTTACATGCATCAAAAGACTCATTAGTCTTTTTCCCTAAATGAGGTCCCTCACCCTCATTTTCATTTGTAAGAACTGAACAAAAATATTCATTAAGGCAGTCTGCTAAGCCTTTATCCTCTTCTACATAGCATCCTTCTTTTGTTTTTAATATAACTAATCCTTGTTTTACTTTCCTTTTCTCATTTATGTATCTAAAAAAATGTTTTATCCCCCCTTTTCACTGACTGGGCTATAGTCTCTTCTGTGTGTGCTTTGGAAGCTCTTATAGCTTGCTTTGCCTCTTTCTGCCTACTCTTGTAGATCTTTCTATCTTCCTCACTCTGAGTATTTTTATAATTACTAAATGCTAGCTTTTTATTTTTTACTATTTTAGCCACCTCTGCAGAGTACCACAGTGGTTTTCTGTTGCCTTCAGTAGTGCAACTTTTAGATAATCCCATTTCTCCTGGACTCCATTTAAATTGCTCCAGTCTGATAATGACTCCTTTACACCTAATCTAATTTTAGAAAAGTCTGTTTTTCTAAAATCTAAAACTTTTGTTTTTGTGTGGTGTGACTGTGTCACTGTTCTTATATCAAACCACACTGTCTGGTGATCACTAGATCCTAAACTTTCACCTACAGTAATATCTGATAACAAATCTCCATTTGTGAACACTAAGTCTAGTATGGCCTGCTTTCGAGTTGGCTCCTCCACTACTTGTTTTAGAGATAATCCCAGTAGGGAGTTTAGGATATGCGTACTCCTGGCGCAAGTAGCTGTTTTGTATTTCCAGTTCACATCAGGAAGATTAAAGTCACCCATGATGACCAACTAGTAGATTATCTAACTCCTCTATTTGTCCAGGGGGCCTATAAATCACACCTACCCGAGTTACCATATGATTACCAAATTCTAATGTAACCCAAACTGACTCGACTCTATGTTCGCCTCACTAACTTGTATTACGTTACATTTTAAGCTATCCCACACATACAGGGCCACCCCTCCCCCTTTTTTACCTTCTCTGTCTTTTCTATATAAAGAGTACCCTGGTATTGATATGTCCTAGTCATGTTTTTCATTATACCATGTCTCAGTAACAGCCACTAAATCTACATTCTCAGTTGCCAATATTGCCCCAAGTTCATGGAACTTATTCCCTAAACTGCGAGCATTTGTAGACATGACCCTAAGCTTATCATTTTTCAGCACACAGACTACAGGTAACTTCTGTACCTTTTTTGGGGGGCAATTGGATTGATGTTTTATCGCCATTTTGCCCCCCTCTTTTAGTTTAAAAACCTCCTAGCAAAACCTCTGAACTGCTCACTGAGAACATTCGTTCCCTTTTGAGAAAGATGCAAACCATCTTTTTTGTACAGTTCCTTTCTATCCCATAGTGAACTTCCATGAGAAACAAAGCCAAATCCTTGCTCCCGACACCATTCTCCAAGCCACAAGTTGAAGTCCCTAATACGCATCCGTCTATCATTCTGAATGTTATGCACAGGCATAACTTCAGAAAAGGACAGTGTGGACACAACCTGCGTATATCATTGGCAAGAACACGAAAAGCTTCCTTAATTAATGTTTTGTAATCTTGCAAGTGGATTATTTTTCCTATTGTTAAAATGTAAATAATTATCTAAGTTCTATAAATTCTCCTGAAAACCTTCTGACCTTGATTACATGGCATGGAGTTGGACACTCCAAAATTAGTAGGTTGTGATATCTGTTGATGGACCGATTGTTACGGTTATTCTGGGTTTGTGGCTGTTTTGTCTTCAGCCTCTGCCCATTCTCCTCCTGTTGTCAGCTGCCTCGTTATCCTCAGCCCTTCCCAATCTAAACCTGCAGCTTATGGCAATCAGTGCCTTTGTATTGCTTTGGTTGCAGCCTGTGATAGTGCCTTGTGCCTTTTACTAGCGTTCCTGTATTCTATTTCTGATTATCTGTTGCCGACTCCTGCTAGTTCTGACCTCGTCTGATTGCCGCATGTAACATAGTAACATAGTAACATAGTAATTTAGGTTGAAAAAAGACACCAGTCCATCAAGTTCAACCCTTCTACCTATCATTACAGCTTTTGATCCAAAAGAAGGCAAAAAACCCCTAAGGAAGCTATTTTCGAATTTTGCCTCCTGGGGGAAAAAATTCCTTCTTGACTCCAAGAGGCAATCAGATTTCTCCTTGGATCAATAAGCTCTTTTATTAATGCTTATTCTATTATTAATAGCCCTGTATGTTCTGCTTCCCTAAAAAAACATCCAAACCATTTTTAAATGCATCTATTGTGGTTGCTAGCACTACCTCTCTTGGCAGTGAGTTCCATAACTTTATTGTCCTAACCGTAAAGAATCCCTTCCTTTGCTGTCTATGAAATCTTTGCTCTTCCAGTCTCAGGGGGTGACCTCTTGTTCTTTGTACCTTTCTGTTAATGAACAGGTCACTGGAGAGCTCTTTATATTGGCCCTGCAAATATTTATATAATGTTATCATATCCCCTCTGAGACGCCTTTTTTCTAACGTATATAAATTCAATTTTTTAAGTCTCTCTTCATAACTAAGATCCTCCAAACCCCTTATTAATTTTGTAGCTCTCCTTTGCACTTTTTCTAGTTCCTTAATATCCTTTTTAAGGACTGGTGCCCAGAACTGTACTGCATATTCAAGGTGAGGTCTTACCATTGATTTGTAAAGAGGCAAGATGATATCCTCCTCC
The DNA here is from genome assembly GCA_036172795.1 of Pelodytes ibericus. NCBI lineage: Eukaryota > Metazoa > Chordata > Amphibia > Anura > Pelodytidae > Pelodytes > Pelodytes ibericus. Next base: position 119,916,482 of record CM069859.1, on the reverse strand, counting down.
CGTGAATCTATACCTCGTTTTGTACATGCCAATATCTTATTGGCCCTTGCAGCTGCTGACTGGCATTGGGCACTGTTGCCAAGTTTGTTGTCTATAATTATTCCTAAATCCTTTTCATTAGTAGTTTTTCCCAGGGAAAAACCATTTAACGTATATGTTGCTTTGTTATTATTTTTCCCATAATGCATAACTTTACATTTGTCTATATTGAACCTCATTTGCCACTTTACTGCCCAGTCCCCCACTCTGTCCAAATCTTCCTGTAAAGAAAAAACATCAAGATTAGTCTTTATTGCCTTACCTAATTTAGTGTCGTCCGCAAACACGGAGACATGGCTCTCAGCACAATGTGGCAGATCATTAATAAACAAATTAAAAAGACCTGTCCTGACCTGTTTTTGCCTGTCCTTACTACGTCTGTTTGCTGCCAGCCCCGATCTTTGCCTGTTTGACTATTCTCCTGTCTGAGCCCTCGGTACCTTCGCCTTGATCCTATTCACCTTATCCAGTTTCCTGTGCAAAAGTCCTGGGGGAAAGAAACCTGCGGCTCAACCATAGGGTGGAATTCCTTCAGGCAGATTATTCTGTTCTGTTACCTGGGTCTGTTGCAAAAGACCTGTACCTGTTCTGTGCAGAGGTTACAACTTCGTACCAGATTATTACAGGTCCGTGTCCTGCTCTGAGAGCTGCCAGTCCAGTCTCTGCATCCTGTTCTCAGTTGCCTGTCCTGTCTCAGCTGCCAGTCTCCACTACCAGTCCTGTCAGTGAATTCCATCCAGTTCATGATTATGTATCGTGGGGTGCAGACAGAGCCCACACCCTGCCCTGCAACGAGGCTCCTCCCTGGTCTGTTATCCTAGGTTGTGACACCGATACAGTTATACAGGAAGAAGTTGAACTGCATATTAGAGACCTCAGGCCTTTACCTCCAATATTCTATGTGGCTTGTTGTACATATCTCTCTGCATTTGTATACTTTGGCATGTTAATTTAATAAGATGTATCTACTGGCTTCCATGCAAACCTTTAATCTATTTATAGCCTGAAAAAAAAAATACTTTTTTTTTTCAGATGCTGTTACCTCACATATCCTCTTAACATACTTACAAGAGTGGAACCACATACACTATTTTTTACTAACTCAAGCAGTAGAGGTTCATTTTTGGCCTACGGTTCTGTAAATAAATGACCGACTAAAGCTTTGCCAATTAAACAAAACATGTTAAAGGCCACACAACAGGTTTTGTTAATGTGCTGCAAGTGTTTAGCTTCCAAGGACTTGATGAGTCTATTTCCAGTCCTCTATATCATCCCTATTATTTATTTGGTGGTACATAGTGGGGAACGGTTATACAGCTGGCCCTTCACGAATACTTATTAACCACATGTGTTGATAATTCCATGTGAGCCAAGAAGACATTCTGCTGAAATTGCTATTACTTGTAGCTATGATGGACTAAATCGCAAGGCTGTAGACTTCTGTCTGGGATTTGCTTGGTGCCCCCACGCTGTGCACCTAACTCCCACCCAAATCTTTAGTAATTGGATAAAGGAAAGAGCCTGTTTTCCATTTTTTCTAAGCCAAGATACTTGGTTAACCCTGTGCTTTTAATAGTGGACTGTGCTTTTAACTTAGAAAAGTTGTAATGAGGTGAATTACTGCAATAACTGTATTGCTCATTCTTTACCTAATATTCAGACTAGGAACATGTGTAAGGTTTTTTCAAATGTATTTATGTTTTTCAAATATGTATGCTTGATGTATTGGATAGTCAACATTTTGTAATATATGAGCTGACAATAAAGTTGTAAAAGTCAGGCCATAATAGCTGAACTCTTAAAATAGGCCTAGAAAGACACAGCACAGCACACCAATAAATAAATAATACACAATCAAAATACAAAGTATAAAAACATATCCCGTAGCAGAGAAATGGACATCCAAACAAATAAACACACACACTAATATACAATTAGGTTCTAAATAATTCCAAACAAGGTATGTATATACATAGTCTGCCCTACAATGGGTTCGGGTGAGGTCACTGCCCCAGACGGCACTTTAAGGAAGGCAGCAGATTGCCGCCGTCCACTTTTTGTTAAATCTATTTTTTCCTCTAATGTGAGGTCCTCTAGAGTTTACTAGTCTAAATCTCCATTAAGCACAGCATGAGGGGAGAAATCTGCATCAGACGTCCTGCTCCTCACCTCGCGCTCAGTGCTCTTTGTCATAGGTGATACGTGGTGCAGAGAGCACAGTGACAGTGCTTTGCTCTACACACATTCCGGGGTAATGTGACCTTCCAATGCTGAGACACTACAGGGGCATGGGTATTGGGGTACCTGAGTGCAAAGTCGGTTCTCGGGTAAGTCCTGAGTGCAAATCTAGGTGCTGGGTTGAGTCCTGAGTGCAACTCTGGGTACCTGTGACAGGTGTGTTGCCTGTCATCCCTGATGGTGACCCTGGTACTGTGGGAGACAGCTGGCTTATGTGAGTTATGTGAGTTTTTTTCTGTGTGTATGTGTGACTGTATATCTGTATGTATGACTGTGTGTGTGTAACTGTGTGCATAACTATGTGACTGTGTGTGTGTGTGTGTATCAGTGTGTATGTGACTGACTGAGTGATATTTAGTAAGTAGTTTCAAACCAAGCAAGATAGTGTCCTTCACTTTTCAGCCTGTATTTCGATGGTGCTTTTATTTTATTTTTTATTTGCTTTTTTGAGTTTTTGCAGATTTTTATTAACTGATTCGCACGATTCCCACTTTCGGATTAATAATTACCACCAGCTATTTTTGTGCTAATTAATTCTTTTTTTTTCTATATTTTGTCTAGATAGTCTCTTTAATTTATTTAATACTTTTCTTTATTCTCTTTTTTTATTTCTTTTTTGTTTAATAACTAGATTCATTTTCTGTTATTCTGCATTTATTTATAATATTTGTTTAATATTTTATACTTTTGTGGTCTATGTTAAGAAGTGTGGGCTTTATGTTTTGCTTATCACAATGGTAATGTGGCAGGCCTTACTTCCGCTTTACTTGTTTATTGTGGCTTTATGGTTTGGAATTCCATTATACAGTGGGATATGTCTGTTCCCTACTCTTTCACTTTTAAGCCTTTTCAATGGGTTCATTTTGTTATGACAGTAGAAATATGTGTACTTATGCCCCCAGTGATGCAATTTTATGTGGCATGTCATATGTCACTCCATGTTACATGCTACATGTTACATTCTATAACATTGAAGCATTTTCGTGTGACGTGCCAAATTAATTTAAAGGCAGGGTATTTAAGGTCCTGATGAGCCTACATTCTACGATGCCTCCAGAAGACCTTTGAGCCGAAAGGTTGAGGTGCCATCTTGTTTGTGTGTATGCCCGTGTCTCTACAGAGTGAGTGTCTATGCTTTATAAATGACCTGTCTGCTTTAATTTATAACATGATGTCGAGACGCAGACCGGGAATGCGTGATGACTAGGTATGCCTGACGTGCTGCGTCTGTGTCGGGCGCCAAGTGAGAGGATGCATCGCGGAGATTAGGTCCCCAGCTACCTTCTTTTTTGCCCTCTGGCTTATTATATTAACAAATATTTCACCTTATGCTGACTAAGAAATTGGGAGTGAATCTCTGGTGGCACAATCCTGTTATGCAAATCTAACTGCACAATTCTATGTATACTGTGGTGGTATAATCTCTGATTTCAGCAATATAGGTCTATCAGAAATATTGCACATATAAGGCAGAATGATCGATCTGCTGAGAATTTGATTCAAGGCTCTCTATTATGGGTATAATACCAAGACTTAATAGAGGCTTAAGGAAGCAGCCTCTGGTCACGACTCTATAACTAAAGGTTGCACTGTGGGTCCCCAGGGAAGAAAACGGAAGGAATAAGAATCAATGATAAGGGAAAGAAGAATACATTTTTATTTTTCTTCTTGTGTATCCTGGGCTTCCCAACCTATTTAAGAAGAGCTTCAGTCGCTTTTAGTCTATCTTAAAGGACTAACCCCAAACAGAGGCTCAGTATGGGCCCTAAAAAGGAAAAAACTGAGGGTAGAGAGTTGAAGGACCCAAAAGAAAAATCTAAAACACTAAGTGCTTTTTACTCACCTATACCAATTAGCAGCTCAATGCTCAACGGCCCTCAGATCGAAGAGACTCAGAGTACCGGTATTGCAAACATCAATCATCTGCACGAAAAACATAGTCATGACATGAAGGAGAACTCTTTAATGTTATCCCTGATATCAGACAGGTTAGTGATGCAATCAGAAGCTGTGGCAACACTTCAGAAAGAGATGGAGGAGGTAAAAAAGGAAATTGAACATCTTAAATCCAATATGACCGCAACTGAACTGAAGATCGCAGACCTAGAGGACAGGTCTAGGAGGAAGAATATCAGACTGAGAGGAATTAATGAGGAATTACTGAGCTACTGAAGAATTGGGCAACTGTCTTAGAGAGCTTCTCACACTGTACTTCAAAGAAGAACTAATCGGTCCAATTCCAACAGAAAGATTTCATAGACTCTCGAAAACGAAAGACCCCAGATTTGCCCCAGAGACGCGATTATCTGGTTTAATAACTTGTATATAAAAGATCTGTTTTCAAAGAATTTAGGAATAACCCCCCCAAAGGATAAGAAATTTAAGAACCTACTGATATTTTTGGACCTATAAAATGCGACAAGGAATCTCAGAAGGAAATTTAATGATTCTACTCGTTACTGACGCAAAGAGAATATAAGGTATAAATGGGGGTTCACCATGTTAATAATTCTCTTTTATGAAGGGAAACCACTCTCATACACTGAACCAGCAGATTTGGAGAAATTTATAGAATCCCTGAAGGGAAAAAACTCTCCTCTTTAGGGCTATGCGTAAGCAATTAACGGCATGAGTACCTAGTGGTCGGAACCCCCCTCCCTCCCCCCCACCTTCTTTCTCCCCTTTTCTCTCTCTATCGTCTTTTTCCCCCTCCCCTAAAGCATCTCAGCACATTGACTCACTGACACAATATTGACACTATAACTACACAATACTAGCTTTCATAGTGCTTAACATTTACCTCACACAATATATGACTCATGCTTTATAATTTACATATACTTGTCATACTGTGTGTATATTGCACTTCAATTACGTTTGTATAGTCACTTTGTTTAGTCCCTTCATATATCACTCAACGGACCATTCACATTTAAAAAGAAGAGGAAAGGAAAAAATTAAAATATTTTCAGCTTTTTTGTTTCCCCTTTCCCTATTTTTTCTTCTCTCCATTTTTTTTTCTGGGTGAGGGGGGCTTCTTCCATATGTCCCACACTATTCAGATGACTCCAAACATTTTTTCTATTTTTTTTTTGCCCAAGATGTTATATGGCTATAGCCAAAACAATATTTGGGCATTGCTTAACTCTTTTCAGGAGCTGATGGTGGGATGAAGTTTTTGCTATAAAAGTGAACTTCTGGTATGAAGTTGGAGAAGGAGAGACATTTAATATTGAGTTGATGCTTGGAAGGGAGGATTACTTTTACTGATGAGATTCTGTTGTGGAGTTACTCTTTCTCACCCTCACTCTCCCTCTCCCATTTACAGATTTTCCAGTTTCTGAGATTCTAACATTTTGATTATATTATTAAAGAAAGTTCTTTAGTTTGGCTCTGGTCTAGTGCCCACATGTGAAAAGCCTTGTCTAGGTTTATGATGCAATTTTCACATGAAGGGTTATCATGCAATGTATGTATGATTTGTATGAATGATTGGATGAAAGAAGGGTTTCGTATAGAGTTCTTTCTGTTTGGTTTTGGGTGGAGGGGTGAGGATATTGGACTGATGAATCCAGACAATGTCACTTATATTTGTGTATAAACTCCCAGAGGCCCCCACAAACGTTCACATCTGTATGATTTAATTACGAGGGACAGAATAGATATATGTTTTGTTCAGGAGACGCATTGGAATAGTATAGCATATTAATACTGGAGGTTCAAGAAATTTCCCATAGTCTTCACAAGAAAAAATAAAGGAGTTGCTATTATGATTGGAAACCCAATTAAGTTTGATGAGTGTGATGAGTATATACATCATGAATCAGATGTTGATGCCAGATTTGTTATTTTGATTTGTAAAATAAATTACATAGCTTATACTCTGGTTAATGTTTATGCCCCTAATGTTCATCCAGTGAGGTTACTTAAAAAGGTTATAGAGAAATCTCAAAAATTCACAAATGGCCATCTAATTCTTGGAGGGGATCTAAATTGTGTTAATGATGTTAAATGGGAAAACAGACTAAGACAAGGTTCCTTTCCAGATAAGAAGGTAAAAGCTTTGGCAAAAGCCTTAGCTCAGACCCTGTCCTTTAATAACCTTTTTGATGTATGGTGGACTCTGCACCCAAATGAAAGAGACTTTACATTTTATTCCTCTCCTCACTTATCCTATTCAAGAATTGACATGTTTTTGGTAGATGGTAGAACACTGAATGTTTGTAGGGCTGCTTCACTGGGTAATAGAACATGGTCAGATCATGCCCCTATATTTCTAAGCATCAAAGATCATTTAAGTTACACCACGGGATCAAAGTGGCGTTTGAATGATTCACCGCTATACAGTTAACAGGGATGCATTACGGATAGGGGCCCAGAACTTCTTGAATGAGAATGATAATGGAGCAGTGGCAGACTCAATTTTGTGATGTACCATGAAGTGTTGGATGCAAGGCCAGTTGATCAAGATTGGTTCTCAAATGAAGAAAGAAAGGGGCGTTTTTTGTCCTAACTTTATATCAAAATTTTACAATTGTAAACAAAAAATAAGATGACCCCCATGGCCACAATGGGCTCTGAAATTGACGATGTCTAAGCAAAAATTAAGAACAAGCTGGTGGAAAAATCTACTAGGGCTATAAGTTTGTTGAAGCAAGGATGGTATCATAGCAACAACCGAGCAGGAATAAACTTAAAAATCTTTAAAAAATTACAAATGAATATATTCCTAGCAACAGAACTTTGCCTGGCTAGGCATTGGAATTCTGCTAACACTCATTGTTTGATGTTTTCAATTTTGTAACTGAATAATAATGTGATAATAACGTGATGTCATTATAGTATATTTGTTTATTTGAATGGATTTACATTTCTCTGCTACTTTATTGGATGGAGTATATTTTCATACTTTATATTTCGAGGTAATAAAGTATTGTGTAAAATAATTTATTTATGTATTGGTGTGCCTTGTTGCTGACACCCTTGCCTTTTACTGTTTTTAGGGGTTTCCCCACTATGACAAGACATTTTCTCTAAAATTAGGCCAACAGGAGAATATTGTCAGTTCAGCCATTGAGATCAAATTTTTCCTAAACATTTTAAGAGACAGCTGAGGTGTAGTAATTATATTGAATTTAAAAAAAAGATATTTTTAATAAATAGTGTATTGGGGGAGAGACACCATTTCCTTTACTCTCATACGCAGTGAAGTCATTAGATGTAGTCAAGGTTCTCAGTGTTAAAAGGACAAGGAAAAATATGTTTAAAAAGTAAAACCACTATTTATTTTAAACTGTATTTTTGCATTTAATATTAAATATTTCACAACAGTTTAAAGAACCTAATGCACAGCGAACTTTACAGCTTTCTTCAGCCAATCGGAAGCTGAACCGTGATTAAGAATGGACCATCTAATAACAGAAGTAGACATAATACTAGCATTCGTACACTGATTCAGTGCTATAACACAATAACTCCAGTTACATTCCATGGCTTTTTAAAAAAGTATTGGAAAATTAAAACTGTGTTTATAATGCCATAAATAACATAACATAATAATGAGGTATATTCATTTTCATTGCCAGAACAAATCTGTAGTTTATTAACCAATTAACATGTCAAGCCACATGCAATGTATTAACACTTAAACATGTAAAAGTAGCTTAGAGACTTTTTCGATGACTAATAAAATTAAGCTATTACTGATAATGCTAGTTAATGCTGTTTATTGAAAATATAACCTACTAGAAAAAAAATAATAATAAAATATATTCTAACTTAAACAGGCTTAAAATGAGCTGTGTACATTGTGTTAGCAGAATTAGATGCAAATGCATAAATTAGGAGCAATATGTTCTAAATGTGTCTGTGGTGTCTCCTGTTTATGACATCACCCTGTGGCTTGACATTTTAATTCTATGCATGTGCATGCACTTTTGATAACAGCATGGGATTTGTGTATAAAAACTCCCGCACTGCAAATTGTCAGAAGTTTTATAAAATGTGCAATCACCATTTGGTATGTATAATGGCAATCAGTGGCAACGCTAGGGGTGGGCTACTGGGGCTATAGCCCCAAAACCCTGCTGTATAGCCCTGAATATATACTCCAGGGCTATTGTAATTTGTTATGTATCCCATGCTGGTGAGCTGGAAGGTAAAGAAGCGGGAAGTGGGCATATTGAAAAAATCTATGTGTGTGTGTATATGAGTGAGAGAGACTGTGTGTATGTGTGCAAGAGATAGTGTGTCTGTATATGTGTGATAAAGACTGTGTGTGAGAGAGAGAGAGAGAGAGAGAGAGAGAGAGAGACTGTGTGTGTGAGAAAGTGTGTGTATTTGTGTTAGACCGACTGTGTGTGTTTGAGAAAGTGTGTGTATATGTGTGAGAGACGTGTGTGTGTATATGTGACAAAGACTATGTGTGTTTGTTTATGTGTGAGAGAGACTGTGTGTATGTGTGACAGAGACAGTGTGTGTGTGTGTGTGTGTGTGTGTGTGTGTGTGTGAAAGAGAGACTGTGTGTGAGAGAGAGAGACTGTATGTGAGTGAGAGAGAGACTTTATGTGAGTGAGAGAGAGAGACTGTTTGTGAGTGAGAGAGAGAGATTGTGTGTGTGTGTGTGTGTCAGTAAGAGAGAGGATGTGTGTAAGAGAGAGGATGTTTGAGAGAGATGGAGTGTATGTGTGTGTGAGAGAGAGAGAAGGAGGATATGTGAGAGAGAGACAGAGTGTGTGTGTGAGAGAGAGATGTAGTGTGTGTGTGTGTGTGAGAGAGAGAGAGAGACAGAGAGTTTGTGTGTGTGTGTGTGTGAGAGAGAGAGAGATTGCGTGTGTGTGAGAGAGACTGTATGTGAGTGAGAGAGAGACTTTATGTGAGTGAGAGAGAGAGACTGTTTGTGAGTGAGAGAGAGAGAGATTGTGTGTGTGTGTGTGTCAGTAAGAGAGAGGATGTGTGTAAGAGAGAGGATGTTTGAGAGAGATGGAGTGTATGTGTGTGAGAGAGAGAGAGAAGGAGGGTGTGTGAGAGAGAGATAGAGTGTGTGTGTGAGAGAGAGATGTAGTGTGTGTGTGTGTGAGAGAGAGAGACAGAGAGTTTGTGCGTGTGTGTGTGTGTGTGTGTGTGTGTGGGAGAGAGAGAGATTGCGTGTGTGTGAGAGAGAAATGGAGTGTGTGTTTTTGAGAGAGAGACGGAGTGTGAATGTGTGTGAAATAGAGAGACAGAGTGTGTGTGTGTGCGAGAGAGACAGAGTGTGTGTGAGAGAGCCCATCAGCCATGGGCTCCAGCCCCAAATCATTTGTAGACCTAGCAATTCCCCTGATGGCGATTGTGCTTTTTTCCCCCCGTAAATCTTTGTTTATTGGTTTTACAGGTAATAATAAAAAATAGCATAGAAAGGCAGGTAAATATATAGTAATACATTGATAATAAAAGGCGATGTAAGTTCAATAATATAAGAAAAATCAGACAGAAATATGAAATAGAAAAAAAAAAAAGAGATACAGAAAAGTACGAAAAAGAAAGAAGAAGAAGAGGAGCAAAAAAGGGGGAAAAATAGGTGGGAGAACCAGGATAGTAAGATGGGGTAATCACTCCTGGTGGGATAGACCACCTCTGGCAAAAAAGTGCCAGAGACAAGAAAAAGGGCCGTATTTCCACTTCTGTGGCAACAGGATCCCAGCACCATCCGTTATTATCACGGGGGTTTGAGGGAAATGCCCTGGGGGTACCATGGCCGGCCGTCCGGACAGCCACATCCAGCTGGAAACAAACAATGCACCAATATAGAAAACATAGGCGAAAACGGACTTAAGATCACTTGTGAGCTCAAATAATATGCATATTAAGAAGTATATTAAGGCAAAAAAAGTTCTAAAAGTTCGTTGGCTGTGTCGTCAGAGGCATCTAAGTAAGAGATAAGTTATACATTCTGCCAGATTCCCACTGGGCTCATTCAGTCGGATCCGGGGTCTGCGAACGAAGTGGAGCAGGGAAGGTGGTCGGACTCGACCAGTCCGGGACCTTGATGCGCAAAACATGCGTACGGTTATCTCTTCTCACAGTGAGAGCAAATGGCATACTCCAGGAGTAGGATATATTAGCTGCTCGTAATTCCGAGGTGACGGGCTTCAGAGCTTTACGGGCCTGTAGAGTGGTACGTGAGAGATCTGCAAATAATGCAATGTCAGTGTCCTGCACCTTAATTGGGGTCACATTCCTGTATGCTTGCAGCAACGCATCTCGTTCATGCTGATAGTGGAGGGTGCATACCACGTCGCCAGAGTGGCTGTTCGGCGCACTTTTCATGTGTAGCTTATATACTCTTTCAAGCTCCACTGAGTTGTCGGGATTCCGCTTCAGTATGGCATCAAATAGGCCTTGGATCATGGATTGTAGATCCTCCAATGGTGTATCATTAGGCAGGCCATGGACTCTCAGATTGTTCTTACGGCTAAGATTATCGAGCTCTTCAACTTGCTGCTGCAATGTGTATATTTGAAACTCCTGTTTTTGAATATGGAGGTTTAGAGCATCGACCGTATCATGCGTGCGTGGGACGGCTTCCTCGAGTGTTAATACTCTGCCATCTATCTGCTTCAGGTCGTGGCGAAGCTCAGCCACACCTGCGCGTAGGGGCTGAAGTGCTTTGTCCATGATATCAGCCATGTCGGACTTCGTGGGCAGGTTTCGGAATACCTCCTGCCAATTCCCAGGCCCGGGTGAGTGGCTTTCTGGCTTTTGGGTCCCTGGTGGAGAGGATTGCTCCGGTCCGACGGCCATTTTGTTTAGGCCCGACTGGTGGAATGGGCTCAGAGAACGAGCAAAGAACGCGTCTAAAGGTGGTGGTTCTGCTCCAGCTTTGGACCTCTTAGGTTTGGACTGATCAGTCACTTTGTTTTGGCGGCCCATAGTGAGGTAGGTAGGCAAAATTTGCCCCGATGTTAGTAATCGGTGTGGAGCTGCTGTAGCATGTGACTGCCAGGTTCAGTCGCTGGTCACGCCCCCCGATTGCGCTTTTTTGTAACTCCCAACACTTTTGCAGAATTGAGGTTTTCAGACACAAATCAGGCGCATGATTTGTACAAAGGCAATGAGCACTGGCTCAACCAAAATCTACGCATTCGGTGTAGATAGCACAGACCTGCATGTGTGCCATGTTTATACATGAAACCATGTGTACATCATTTTTTATCATTTGTATCCTCTAAATTCACAGTAAAAACAATTTACAGATTACCTTTAAAGAAAGGGTGCTCAGGTGTGGCAGATTCCTGCCTTGATTGATATTTTCTTTTGATTCTTTACGGTAGATCAATTGCAAGTAATGCATCCTAAGAAAGCGAAAGCATTTCTTCTAGATTGATAGTGCATGTGGATTTCCTCCTCCCAGGCTGTATGAGTAAGTTTGCATATGCGTCTAGAGTTATTGACATTTATTGTACTCTAGTGTATGCAATAACTTATGTACAGTCGCTCACAATACGTTTGCCAGAAACCAACCTCATGCCCATGAACTCCATTAATGGTAAAACAGTCTGTCCATGAGTGGATTTTCTAGCACTATATTTTAACCTGGGCTACACCTGAATGACTAAAAATAGTGTGCACATATGAGTGCATGTGCTTCAGGGGACTATGTAAAAAGTGGATAATTAGAAAAAAAGAAGGTAATTGTTGAACTTTTTTGCATATCCTTACCCAGAATACCTTTCAGCACTGTATTATGCGGTAACAAACATGTCTGTGCATAGAAACATAGAAACATAGAATGTGTCGGCAGATAAGAACCATTCGGTCCATCTAGTCTGCCCAATTTTTTTTTTTTGAGTACTTTTATTAGTCCCCCGTTCCCGGTCTTATAGCTAGGATAGCCTTGTGTCTATCCCACGCATGCTTAAAATCCTTGACTGTTTTTACCTCTACCACTTCTGCTGGCAGGCTATTCCATACATCCACTACCCTCTCAGTAAAGTTATACTTCCTGATATTACTTTTAAATCGTTGCCCCTCTAATTTAAGACTATGTCCTCTAGTTGTGGTAGTTTTTCTTCTTTTAAATATACTCTCTTCCTTTACTGTGTTGATTCCCTTTATGTATTTAAATGTTTCTATCATATCCCCCCTGTTACGTATTTCCTCCAAGCTATACATGTTAAGATGCTTTAACCTTTCCTGGTAAGTTTTATCCTTCAATCCATGAACCAGTTTAGTAGCCCTTCTCTGAACTCTCTCCAAAGTATCAATATCCTTCTGGAGATACGGTCTCCAGTACTGCGTACAATACTCCAAGTGAGGTCTCACCAGTGCTCTGTACAATGGCATGAGCACTTCCCTCTTCCTACTGCTAATACCTCTCCCTATGCAACCAAGCATTCTGCTAGCATTTCCTGCTGCTCTATTGCATTGCCTACCTACCTTCAAGTCCTCTGAAATTATTACTCCTAAATCCCTTTCCTCAGATGTTGAGGTTAGGACTGTACCAAATAGTCTATATTCTGCTTTTGGGTTTTTACGCCCAAGGTGCATAAGCTTGCACTTGTCCACATTAAATGCCAGTTGCCACTGCTCTGACCATTTTTCTAGTTTAGCTAAATCATTTGCCATTTGGCTTATCCCTCCATGAATATCAACCCTGCTGCAAATCTTTGTATCATCAGCAAAAAGACATACTTTTCCAACAAGACCTTCTGCAATATCGCTAATAAAAATATTAAAGAGAATGGGTCCAAGAACAGATCCCTGAGGTACCCCACTGGTATCAAGACCTAGCATCGAATATACCCCATTGACTACAACCCTCTGTTGCCTGTCACTCAGCCATTGTCTAATCCATTCAACAATATTTAAATCCAAACTCAAAGATTTCAGTTTATTGATAAGCCTTCTATGTGCGACAGTGTCAAAAGCCTTACTGAAATCTAGGTAAGCAATGTCTACTGCACTACCCTGATCTATTATTTTAGTTACCCAATCAAAAAAATCAATAAGATTAGTTTGGCATGATCTCCCTGGAGTAAACCCATGCTGTCTCTGATCTTGAAATCCAAGCGACTTTAGATGTTCAACAATCCTATTCTTTAACAAGGTTTCCATTATTTTCCCCACTACTGAAGTAAGACTTACTGGTCTATAGTTGCCCGCCTCCTACCTACTACCTTTTTTGTGAATGGGCACAACATTAGCTAATTTCCAATCTTCTGGAACTACTCCCGTTAACAATGATTGGTTAAATAAATCTGTTAATGGTTTTGCTAGCACACCACTAAGTTCTTTTAATAACTTTGGATGTATCCCATCAGGTCCCATCGACTTATTTGTCTTTACTTTAGACAGCTGAAGTAAAACCTCTTCCTCTGTAAACTTACATGCATCAAAAGACTCATTAGTCTTTTTCCCTAAATGAGGTCCCTTACCCTCATTTTCATTTGTAAAAACTGAACAAAAATATTCATTAAGGCAGTCTGCTAAGCCTTTATCCTCTTCTACATAGCATCCTTCTTTTGTTTTTAATCTAACTAATCCTTGTTTTACTTTCCTTTTCTCATTTATGTATCTAAAAAATGTTTTATTCCCCTTTTTCACTGACTGGGCTATAGTCTCTTCTGTGTGTGCTTTGGAAGCTCTTATAGCTTGCTTTGCCTCTTTCTGCATACTCTTATAGATCTTTCTCTCTTCCTCACTCTGAGTATTTTTATAATTACTAAATGCTAGCTTTTTATTTTTTACTATTTTAGCCACCTCTGCAGAGTACCACAGTGGTTTCTTCAATTTTTTGCACTTGTCTGGGACGTGTTCCGTAATGCTTCTTAGACTGTCGAAATAACATCATTAATTTGCCCAAGTACATAACTCCTGGTGACGCATATTGTCCTAGTTCTGTTCAGGTGGTATGAAAGCCTATTCTAATGGGGTAACACCATTCTCACACAAATGTTTATTTGATTAGGTCTCCCATGAATGCTTTTCCCTGTAAAGTGTTAAGATTTCCTCTTCATTGAAACCTGAGGCTAATTGAGCTGGAACAGCTCCAACGCCTGCAAGCTTTTATCTATAAATTCATGGTAATTGCTTTGGCAATACATGGTGTTGTAGATGCAAAAACTGCACAGCTTCCCAGAACCTTTAGGTAAATTGAATGCTCTGATTAAAGGAGAAAGGTCTAGGGAAGGTTATTCTAGAATTACAGCATACAAGCTACAAATGAATCTGCCGCTGAAGAGACAGCCGCTAACAGAAAACAGGTTCTGTCTGTATTAGCAAGCATGTGTGTTTGAACAGAAGTGATTAAAAGTGTTGTAAATTGGCTTCTTTCTACAAACAACCCAACATTGTAAAGATCTATTGTATAGTAAATTGTATATTTTCACGTAAAGGGAATAATCATACATTACCAATTTGTAGCTCTGATTACCGGCACCTTAGATTATCGTTCCTGCTAATCAGGCTTTAAAAATGTTGCCAGATCGGCCATTGTTTTTTTTTTTTACCAGACATGTATGATGTTTTAGATGTTGCATTGCAGTATGTAGAAATCATATGTTAAACATAAATAGAGTTATATAGAATACAGTGTCCTAGTTCCTAGACCTGAGTGCAACAAAAAGTGCAGATTTCCAAGATCACCTCAGGATAAAGAATACTGAAATAAATGTCAAATGTACCTTTGCTTTGTTTGAGCAATTCCTTGCTTGCATATAATTGAGGTTGTTGGCTAGCTGTAGCTTACTGTACAGCAGTTAATTTGGAGGATTCATATTTTTTACCTACAAAGGCAATTTCTCCCTCTTGTATATCATTTTTGAATGGTAGTTCTGCAAAGCAGCAATCCACAGATATTCCATAGTCTTTGTAAAAAAAATAAAGACTTTGCAGAAATCATTTTGTGAAGCTTCTGCTTCACTGAGAGAGTCTGATGACTGCTAGTCGCTCCTAGTGGTGTGTCAATCATACAAAATCGGAGGGAAGAAAGTATCTGTTAATGGGAATCCGAATGAAAATGTGAACATCTATGCCAATGATGGCAAACCTATGGCACCTCTGAGATTTCATTCAGCACATGCCTACAGTATCATCAACAATTATGGGGGACCCAATAAATTATATCTAAAATTGATATTAGTGGATATTAGGCACAGTTTTTACTTGAACAGTGAGTTCAAGTAAAAACTGTGCCTAATATCCACTAATATCAAATATTTGGTGCTACCAAAATTATAGGAAGGGAAGGAGAGAAGGAGAGCAATAATGAGCAGATTGGCTGATTCTGGTGGGTCTGAATCAGAGTGCATTTTGTAAGCTTCATCTCAGCTTGCTGAGCACTTAAAAAATGTTCACCATCACTGGTCTATGAGAATTCCAACATGAACTGTTAGGAAGGATAACAGTGAAGCAGTAGTGAATGTGTATGTGAATGTTTATATGAACAACTAGGAAGTATGACTGTAATAGGAGGGAGCAGGTAAACAGTGAGACAGACATAAACAAGATATTGTCACTGTTGTATAAGAAGGAACATTTAACAAACTAGGTAAGTTCAGGGCAGTTTCAAGACTTTTTGTCGCCCTAGGCAATCATATCTTTTGCCGCCCCCTGCTGATCCTGCTCTTAGGCATTTACACACACAGTAACACAGTGTCACATACAAATGCACCCACATGTACACGCAGTAACACACACAATGTCACATTCACATGCAGCCACACATTCACTTACAGTCACACATGCAATGTGACCCTATCTTTGGCATCCCCCTCTCCATTCCATCCGTCTGACTCACTCTCCTCCCTCTACGCCATCCCTCTCTGTCTCGCTCTCCATCTTTGCCACCCATGTCTGTCTCGCTCTCCCTCTACTCCATCCCTGTCTGTCTCACTCTCCCCCATGCCATCAGTGTCTGCCTCACTCTCCCCATGCCGTTCCTCTGTCTGTTTACACCTTTTTTCTTTCTTCTCTCCCCGTTATCTGCCCCTCTTTTGTATTTCCCCCATGTTTGTCTTTTTCTCTCCCCCATTTACAGTATCTCACAAAAGTGAGTAAACCCCTCACATTTTTGTAAATATTTTATTAGATCTTTTCATGTGACAACACTGAAGAAATTACACTCTGTTACAATATAAAGTAGTAAGTGTACAGAGTGTATAACAGTGTAAATTTGCTGTCCTCTCAAAATAACTCAACACACAACCATTAATGTCTAAACCGTTGGCAACAAAAGTGTCCAAATTGGGCCCAAAAGTGTCAATATTTTGTGTGGCCACAATTATTTTCCAGCACTGCCTTAACCATCATGGGCATGGAGTTCCCCAGAGCTTCCCAGGTTGCCACTGGAGTCCTCTTCCACACCTTCATGACGACATCACAGAGCTGGTGGATGTTAGAGACCTTGCGCTCCCCCACCTTCCATTTGAGGATGCCCCTCAGATGCTCAATAGGGTTTAGGTCTGGAGACATGCTTGGCCAGTCCATTAACTTTACCTTCTTTAGCAAGGCAGTGGTTGTCTTGGAGGTGTGTTTGGGGTCCTAATCATGTTGGTATACTGCCCTGCGGCCCAGTCTCCAAAGAGAGGGGATCATGCTCTGCTTCAGTATGTCACAATACATGTTGGTATTCATGGTTCCCTCAATAAACTCATGCGGGCCCAGACATGACACTCCCACCACCATGCTTGACTGTAGGCAAGACACACTTGTCTTTGAACTCCTCACCTGGTTGCCACCACACACGCTTGACACCATCTGAACCAATTAAGTTTATCTTGGTCTCATTGGACCACAGGACATTGTTCCAGTAATTCATGTCCTTAGTCTGCTTGTCTTCAGCAAAATGTTTGCAGGCTTTCTTGTTCATCATCTTTAGAAGAGGCTTCCTTCTGGGACGACAGCCATGCAGACCAATTTGATGCAGTTTGCGGTGTATGGTCTGAGCACTGATAGGCTGGCCCCCCACCCCTTCAATATCTTCAGCAATGCTGGCAGCACTCATACGTCTATTTCCCAAAGACAACATCTGGATATGACGCTGTGCCCGTGCACTCAAATTCTTTGGCCGACCATGGCGAGGCCTGAGTGGAACCTGTCCTGTGAAACTGCTGTATGGTCTTGCCCACAATGCTGCACCTCAGTTTCAGGGTCTTGGCAATCTTCTTATAGCCTAGGCCATCTTTATGTAGAGCAACAATTATTTTTTTCAGATCCTCAGAGAGTTCTTAGCCATGAGGTGCCATGTTGAACTTCCAGTAACCAGTATGAGAGAGTGTGAGAGCGATAACACCAAATTTAACACACCTGAGACCTTGTAAAACTAATGAGTCACATGACACCGGGGAGGGAAATGGCTAATTGGGCCCAATTTGGACATTTCCACTTAGGGGTGTACTCACTTTTGTTTCCAATGGTTTAGTCATTAATGGCTGTGTGTTGTTATTTTGAGAGGACAGCAAATTTACACTGTTATACAGGCTGTACACTTACTAATTTACATTGTAGCAGAGTGTAATTTCTTCAGTGTTGTCACATGAAAAGATATAATAAAATATTTACAAAAATGTGAGGGGTATACTCACTTTTGTGAGATACTGTATATCTCTCTCTCTCCTCTCCCCATGTATATCTCTCTCTCCTCTGCCCCATGTCTCCCTCCTCATGTCTGGGGTCTTTTTTCCTCCCTCACTCAATGCCTGAGGTCTCTTTATTTCATTCCCTCAGTGCCTTGGGTCTCTTTTTCTGACACCCACTCCCAATGCCTGGTGTGTCTTTTTTCTCCTCCCTCCCTCTCCCAATGCCTGGTGTGTATTTTCCCCCTCTGTCTATCTTCCCCAATGCCTGGTCTGTCTTTTCCCCCCCTGCCACTCTTCCCCAATGCCTGGTGTGTCTTTTTCCCCCCTCCCCAATGCCTGGTGTGGCTTTTTCCCCCTCCCTCCCTCCCTCCCTCCCTTCCCCAATGCCTGGTCTGTCTTTTTTCTCCCTGCCCAATGCCTGGTGTGGCCTTTTCCCCCCTCCCTCCCTTCCCCAATGCCTGGTGTGTCTTTTCCTCCCCCTCTCCCTTCCCCAATGCCTGGTGTGTCTTTTCGCCCACTCCCTCCCTTCCCCAATGCCTGGCGTGTCTTTTCGCCCCCTCCCTCCCTCCCTTCCCCAATGCCTGGTGTGTCTTTTCACCACCCTCCCTGCTTTCCCAATGCCTGGTGTATCTTTTTTGCCCCCTCCCTTCCCCAATGCCTGGTGTGGCTCCAGCTACATTTCACGAAATCGCACCATGCCCGTGACTTCCGGTTTCGGGGCACACATGACGTCCGGAGGTCTAACAATCTTTTGGCAGGGACCCACAGGGTCTATTAAGACCCTGATCAGGTCTCTGCCATAGTGTTCCTGGCTACCGATTACATTGTGATCGGTGGCTAAGAACAAATCGTGACGTTTTGATGTTTCATTGTCTGGGACCCAAGCACCATGCATCCCGAAGGGGTTAATATTATTTTTCGAGTTCTTGTGTACTAATAGAGTCAGACAGTCAGAAAAATAAGATTTAAAATTTTGGATTGCCATATTGTCTTGGTAATTTAGTGAAGGACCATGCAAGTAAAGCTAAATATTTAGCAAGTAATGGATTTTATTTCTTTTGCTTACAGGATAGCTGTGCTTTTATATATTATATTATGTTATATATTCTGTGGGGAAAAATGTTTGTACTGTTTTGACGACAATCTACTCTTATCCCTTTCTTTAAAGCCAACAGCAACACAGATATCTTAAAGAAACGTAGGATTGGCATACTGTCAGTAAAAACAAGATATAGCAATAGCAATTATTCATTGCTAGAAACGTGATGTCAGATGTCCTTCTAAAAGCAGCAGAACATTGATTACTAACACACATACGGCAGTAGGATGGTGTGGAAAGGAATATTTCAGAGATTAAAGCAAATGTTGAATGTAGCAGATATTTGTCTGAAATATGCTGTTCTACATGCTGCAGAACAGCAGATTTACATTATCATACATATATACATGCATACATTCATACATATACATGGTACCATCGTTGAATTGTTGGAGTGTTCCCTATATAATTGCAGCATACTAAGGCAGATTAAAAACAAATTACATGCAGTGTTTAGTTCATTAAGATTACCTTAAAAGACAACTAAACTTTATTTTTCACTTGTGAGTGTATCTATTAAGATATACATGGGGTTTATTATGGGGAAGCAGGACAGGAAGTTTAATTTTCCTTTAACAAATTATTTTCTTTTTTTGTAATGTAACATACTTCCACTCCCCCACCCCCCCCAAAAAAAACAATTAATTGGACTTTTCAGGCATCAAGCTAATTTTGATGCATCTGTTAGTGTTTCAACTGTACATTGTACAAGATTTTTTTTTTTTTTCCGATGAATTACATGTAGTGGATCCCAATAAATTTCTTCCACAGATTTTCCCTCTAACCATCCTTTCTAGCTCTAGACCTGCTCTAGATTTAAATAAGTTTCATTGTCCTTTAACAAGCTATCTTCTTTATTTAAAGTAACATACTTCCCCTTACCCCCAAAATTAAAGGGACTTTCCATGCATCAAGCTAATTTTTTTTAATTATCTTTAATTATAAACATAGAAAAGAGAATACAAGGACAATAAATACTTATACACATAAAAAAAGCAATCGTACATAGATCCCACATTCTAGAGCAGGGGTGTCCAAGTGCAGTGGGCCACTTCACCGTAAATCTATTTGTGCGTGGGCCGAATTCATGTTTAAATCAAAGTAAATGTATGTATGTATACACATACATACATACATACATACATGTGTGGAGATATATATATATATATATATATATATATATATATATATATATATATATATATATTCACAGTAACATGCAGTATGTGAGAGTATCACAGATTCCCCAGTAAGCAGCAATAAAAAAAATCACATTATATGCTCACACATTCAGTCACATTTCCACTCACAGTCACACTTACATTCATACACAAACACACACACTTAAATACACACATAGTCAAATTTACACACACTCACAGTGTCACACTTCCACACACACATACACACATAGTGTCACACTTCCCCACACACACACAGTGTCACACTTCCCCCCCACACACACACACACACAGTGTCACACTTCCCCACACACACAGTATCACACTTCCCCACACACACAGTATCCAACTTCCCCACACACAGTGTCACACTTCCCCACACACACACAGTGTCACACTTCCCCACACATACAGACACAGACACACACACACACGCACACACACGGAAACTTAAGTAAAAAAACACAAAACAGCATGTCGTTATGTTGTTTGTTCCCCCTCCCTGCTCGTTTACCTTTATCTGCAGGGAGGGGGATTGTTTCAACTGTGGGCTCCTATTCTTCATCTGAGCACCGGGATGTCACTGACACCCGTGCTCCAATGGGGTCAGAGTGCGAGGGGGCGGAGATTTCTCCAATGTGCGAGGGGAGAAAGATCAGCCCCCTCGTGCTCTGACTTTGTTGAAGCACCGGGTGTCAGTGACATCCCGGTGCACACTTTTTTGGAACGGCTGAGAGGTGCGGCTACCGCTGCCACTCTCAACTGGGCCGCACCTCTCCTGCTGGCGGGCCGCATTTGGCCCGCGGGCCGCATGTTGGACGCCCGTGTTCTAGAGTGTCTGGATAGGGTAGGGCACATTACAGCTTTCTCCCTTTGTTACCCTCCTCCATTCAAACCTATATCCATATCAAATGTAGATAATTTGTGGGAAACTATACATATATCATAAGAGAAGAAAAACACACACTCTGTCAGCCTAAGGAGGTCACTCCGCCTGCATCAGCTCCATTCGTTCGACCATGAATATCTTATTTTTTCAGTTACTACTCTCTCTCACTCTTATGTTTCTTGTATCGCTTTTATCCAGTCATCCCACATAGATATTTCCTTAAATGCCTCTCTCCATTTGAAATTGATGTGTCAGTTGTTGTTTTAAATGAATAATGGAGAAGGGCTGGGCTTTTTTCCAGTTTCTAGCGATTATTATTTTGGTGGGGACCAAACAATGTATAGCTAGAATAGTCTGTTTCTTATTTATCTTTGTCTAGTTCAGATGTAACAGAAAAAGGTCAGGGCTTTTCCTAAGTTTAAGGTTCCCCATACTCTCTAAAAGTCCAACTACTGCAGTCCACAGGATGTCCACCACCGGGCAGCCCCACCACACATGTAGGTAAGTTCCTCCGTCCCTTCCACATCTCCAACATTTGTTTGGACAGTGTGGAAACATTTTAGTTATTCTTGCTGGGACCAGATACCACCTATTAATTAATTTTTAGTGCGTTTCTACCAAAGCCAGATTATGCATCAAGCTAATTTTGAAAGAACAAGCAGATCTAAAATGGAAAAATGGGGACACAAGATACCACCATCGTTTACTAACTTCATTTTAAAACAGTTTTTTTTTCTAAAATATCAGTGATTATAATCTTGGTTTTAAAAAACTATAAAACCAGCATTGCTTCTCATCATTATTTTACTCCTCCTTTTTTCTGTTCCCGTGTGATATGTTTTATCATATTCTGTTTTCTGTGTCTTGTTTCTACCCTCCTCCAGCCACCTTTTGCAAGCATATCCTTGACCTTGACCCCCATAATCACAGGAAGCAGTATGGTGTCTGCAGAAGGGTTGATGTACAACAGCTATGTTTTACGATGACTTCCTTTGTAATATGTCTTTGTGAAAAAAGTACTACAGACATTTAGTACGGTGAGCCATATGTCACCAGCATATGTCATATGTCAGGCAGCATCATATAATATATCAGAGTATCTGTCAGACAAGAAACTGAGAGCAGTACAGACTTGCGGGCTTGAAGAGAGCTTTCTTATGGAGGATTGTGGTACATTTTCACAGAAACTCTACTGGTTGTAACAATTTAAACAGCTCTAAATATTCATTTACATATTATGATATTTATCAAATACAATATATCAAATCTCCCTATTAATTGTCTTAATCACCACTAAATATCCAATGGATAAACACCCAGGTTGTTCATGTGTCTCTTGGGATCTGATGGGTCATTAAAACACTGACTCCAGCTCTCTAAAGTAAGTAAGGTTTTATGAGCCTTGCTAGGTTGAATGCAGGGTGATTCTCTGCTCTATGTCACATGTATCTCCACCTTCTCTAACTCTTCTGGGAGCCTGCCAATGAATAGTTAGTTGTCCAGGAACTTATACTGTGTTTGTAACTAATACAGACAAAATAAATAAATAATGACAGACAAATAGATACAGGCAGACAGACATATTTACATTTTTTGAAATCGGCCCAGATTGGAGCAAATAGCCAAATCCATAATTTGGCTATTTAATTGTGGGACCTGATCCAGAGGTTTTTTGAGTATCAGATTCATCAATAGAGGTCGTGAATCTAGCACATTCTAGCCAGAACCAAGCCAGGGCCGGACACTATTAAGCTCTGGTAAATGTGAGCCTCTTTCAGGGTGGTGGCCATATATATGTATATATTCTACACTTTTTATTTACCAATATACACATTGGGCTTTGTTTTTAGAGCATGCATCAAAACTTCATAATAGAGATAAGTAATACATTTCCATTTTATTATTTTTCTGTTTTGTTTTTTTACATTTTCTGCTGTTAAATTGGAATCTTGATCTAAAATGGTGGTCTCACTATGCATGGGCTCACAATTGATACAAACATTCCTGGACAGTTTATTGTTTAGTGCTTCCACCACATTAACAATGAAGAAAAAATAGGAGGAACAGATATGCAATCTTCTAGCATCTGGACATGCCTATGACTATGCACCATTTCTGTACGTGAACAGCGTAAGGTGTATACCGGTTGGAGGGTTTCCCCTCTATTTGCAGCATTCACGTATTGGTTTAAACAATTTTTCGAGCATCAGCGTGTCGGGAGAGTTATTTGTGGCGTCTAAAGGATTGCAAATTTGTTCCTCCTTTTTCTTCTTCATTTTTCATGCTGTGGAGCTACCTGGATAAACCCCCAGGTATCACAATCCTATCTCTCCTATTGTGATGTTCTTTAGAAGCAAATACGCCTTTGGACCTATCAGAATGAGTAATAATCTAGTCAAGTCTTATCTTTGGAAGTGTATGAGGCTGCATTAGCAAATACTGAAATCTACTATACGGTACTAACATTTCTCAAGCTAATAAGGGTTAATACATAATCGTTCTTGCACATGGTTGTAAACACTTCCCACATTCCTGTAAACACTGGGGCTGCAGAGTGTACTCATTTCATTAATACCATAACATGAGAGTTTTTTGCCAGACAATTTAATTGAAGTCAGCCTTTGCAATACAACATTGTTCATTTCAAATAACCGTAGTGCCAGTAAAAACACAACTCATAACAGATGCAATTTCAGGCTAGAAACTGTGGGAGGAAAGATTTGACAAAAATAGCGCTATGGATGTATACTCCAAAAATAAATGACCATAAGCTACACAGCAATTACATTTTAAATTAGGCTTAAACATGTATAGGTTTATGTAATATGTAATATGCAGTTAACATGATTACTATTCTCATCTGTCCTAGGCCTGTAGGAACCATGACAAATTTACCTCACAGCACGTGCTTTTAGAATCTTGACTGAAACAGCCCAGTTTTTTAAGTTCTGAGTAAAATGAGAGTTGTGCTGCTGTAAGGAATTGGCCTTATCTCTAGTATCTGCTCACTGTATAAATATAATTGGAGATGCTTGTCAGTGCAGTTTTAATTCAGACGTATGGGAGAACTGTAACATGAATTTAGCGGTGCAGTCTAAATTCCTAATTAAACAAGGAGTTACCCATTTCAAAACAAAACTTGCAAGATGAGCCATGAAAGATATAGGAATGGCAGATAAATTCTGTTCTGAAGCATTGCACCAAGGGTCAGCAAAATACTAGACCAGTAGTCACTTGTCTGTCAAAGAACAATCAGTGGTCATGAATCAATTGGAAAAATGTTGACATATGACCAGTTCAAGGGTCAAAAACTGATTTTTAATTGGCAGCTAGTTAATTAACTTTAGTTAATTATACAAATGATTGTGTGGCTCTTTAACAGAAAATAAACACATACAAACAGAAATGTTAATACATGGAAATTGTCATACCCAGATGTTGTGTATGATATTACCTTCTATCAGAGTTCTGCATTCAAATTGTAATTAAATTAAATTAAAAAACAGTGAAAACTTTATGGTTGGAGAAATATATTGGTAATACGTGTATTAATATTAACTTTTTCCATAATGTGCCCATGCAATCCGATAAAGGACTAAAAGATCAGTGAACCTAATAAATTCCAATCGACTGTGGAAAAAAAAGGCTTGATCAGTAATGTTAAGGTATAGTACTTTGAGAGTGGCATTTATAAACCCTTTGGGAACTCCAAAGAACCAATGCCAGGAAAAACATATGGCCTGCCTAGATGAAAACAATGTGACTCTATAGATCCCGCCAATAAATTAAAAATAGAACACTTTCAATATATTACACCAGTGTGTTGATGCTTTATATTTTGGCTCATGATGTTTTTTACAGATGGATGAGGTAGGTAGAAATGTAGGCTCACAGAACTTTGTCAAGTAGGACAATTTAACACTTGTGATTTTTCGTTTTACTTAAACAGTGCTAACAGTACTTTTTTTCTCATGTAAATTACGTGCTGGATATAAATGTTAAATGTAGTCGTGGATAATTCAAAAGTCAAATGTCAGCATAGTCACAGTTGAAGATAAATTAACGTGACTGGATTTTAAATATGAAATCTGGGAAGACAAATTTCTGCCTGAGATCCAATCTTTTTTCTAGTTGTAAAACTGATATACAGTTAGCTAGCTGATTTATACTCCAATGGCACAGGATAGCTAAATCCAGTATTCAGTATAGTTCACCACTGCAGTTGCAATCAATATATATTTAGCCGGATGCAGGTGGTACCTCTAGTTTTCAGTTAGTCACCACTTCAGTTCAGTGCAATCCTATAGTTAGTTTACTGTAGACAGTACAATATAGCGACCCCCAACATTCATTTAAATAGCAACTGGTTTTCAGTTAAAATGCTGACCCTTTTTCAGTTAAAAAGTAACCCCTCCCCGCCCCCCCCTTCACAGGCAGTATTGCATAGGCTACCTGTGGTATTCATTTAGCATGAAGCTGCATGTGCAGTATAGCTACCACAAGAATGCTGTTTTATTCATTAAGTACATTCATATTCTGTAGTCCTTGATGGTATGTTAGAGCTACCCCTATTATATTGTTAACCACCAAAATAATAAGCAACACAATACTATAGCTACCATTAGTATTCAACTGCCACTACACGTCCAGCATTGCTGCCATCAGTATATAATTATCCAGCAAGAGGCGGTGCTGATTGATTACCACCAGGATACAGTTTCTTCCCAGCAGTGCATACAGTTAGCCTGTCACAGATTGTATAATATAGCTAACAATATGTTATTAGCCCACCACGTCAGATACAGTTAGCCAAGTGGAATAGTGTCCTTAGCACTGAAATGGAGACATCTTTAAACTGAGTCAATGTTGTTGGTGTAATTTTTCAATACAATAGGCTATTATACAAGCAGAATAATTGGATGGAAACTGGGTTTATACTATGATATAATAACATAATACAAAATGTAAAGTACCCTCAATCATAATTAATTGATTAGTTGTATGCATAGACATGCATAAAAATCGACACTGTAAGAATATCTACATATAATTACATTAACATCTGCTTAACCATCTGTTATCACATGAACCATGATCTATATCAGTACACCTTATGGCAGGGCTTGACAAATTTAATTTTATTCTAGGAGCCAGCAAAAATTTTTAGGAGCCAGACAATCACGCAAATATACACTCAATTCATAAACACACACACCAACCCACGTCACATATACACCCCACACACACCAACCCACTTCACATATACACACACACACTTCACATATACACCCCCCCTTCACATATAAACCTCCCCCCCACACTTCACATATATACCCCCCTTCACACATACATCTCCCCCCACTTCACATATACACATATATACCCCCCCTTCACACATACACCCCCCCTTCACATATACACCTCCCCCCCACACTTCACATATATACCCCCCCCCCTTCACATATACACCTCCCCCCCTTCACATATACACCTCCCCCCCACACTTCACATATATACCCCCCTTCACATATACATCTCCCCCCCACACTTCACATATATACCCCCCCTTCACATATATACCCCCCCCATCACATATATACCCCCCCTTCACATATACATCTCCCCCCCACACTTCACATATACAAGTTTTTTTTCCCCCTGCTGGGTGTCGTCACTTGACAACCCAGCACTTAGCCGAAAGAGCAAAGAAGAACGGCTGCGGCACGAATGTTTCCCCCCCCCCCGCTGCCTTACCTCATTGCTGGGGAGGGGGGACATTCGTGCTGCAGCCGATCCTCATTACTCTTTCGGCTGAACACTAACACACACGTTGCGCGAGGGGGGCGGTGCTTGCCATCTGTGCAATCCGCACAGACTTCCCCCCTCGTGCTGCAAAAAATGGATAGCAGCGGCAAGGGGAACATTAAGGTAACAGCACCCGGGTGCCAGGCTCTATTTCCAGGTCGCCATGGCGACCTGGCGCCCGGGTTTTGTCGAGCCCTGCCTTATGGAAAGCAAATCTATGACCACATATTCTACAGGCATTTTATTTGTATTATACAGTTCAAGCCTATGTCAGGTACGATGTCAAACTGTCTATAGTCATTAAATAAGGTTCTGACCTTAGTGTAACATTACCCTAATGTGTGGAATATAGTTCCTGAGGGACCTACATTATCCCATAAAATAGGATTCACATGTGTGTGTTACATGGAGGATTGGTGAGATTAATAGGCTTCAGAAGAATTGACATGGGTTTGTAGGCATCAAAATTTGAATAACCTATGCAATTGTAATGTACACGAGTGTGTGCTAGCAATGTTGTAGTAATATTACTGCCACCCTAGGGGTATATGATAAATCTGACTTTTTTTGGCAGTAAAGTACATCACAGTTCTTCCCGGGCCCCCGATATACCTCCACAAAACAATTGTTGTCCAGAGATTATCATTTTAATTGGGTTTCAAAACACAGGTTTTGGGAGTCAAGTAGTCTTATAGAGACAGAAAACAACTCCTCAGAGCAACTTGAATAAACAAATAAAATACACTGTGCCTCTATGTGATGGAAAAAGCAGCACCAAAATAAATGAGTGCTTCACTCCTAGTGGACAATAAACAACAATACAAGTGAATAAGTGTGCTGCTCCCAACACTCCACACACTCTGGTTACCCTTTGTAATGAGGTACAATCTCCTCTCGGTGTTATTCAAAGGGAAAAAACATAAAAAATATTATATAGTGTAGTATATTGTAACAAATGGCCTGGTGTATCCCAAACAAACAGGGCTAATCCACTCACATGTACTTGAACAATAACTGCTCAGTATAAAATGCATCCAGGAGCACCTCTGCAGATAGAAATAATTTTCAATCAATCTCCACTCCAATGCAGATAAAGGAACAAGGGGAGAAGGATCCAAGCTAGAGTAAAACACATTTAATACACAACACAGAAAAGAGTAAAAGCTTTACATTAAATAAAAGCAGTATCCCATTTAGATGTTTGCAACAAAAGTGTCCTAAAGTGCACTGTGTCTGCAGCAAAGTCCTCCCTCCACACAAATCGTTTCATCTTCACAAGGCTGTTTCAAGCGTCCCCTTGTTCGTCTAGATCCTGTTTACATCACATGTCCCATAACAGTGCTTCTGCGTATCGCCTCCAATGACGACGGCAGGAACTTCAATACAAGTCACTTTGTCTACCTTGGTAGAAATATTGCCTTTCTTGGATTAAACTCACCTTCACAACATTGGTGCTGAGCAGTGTTTCTTTTTTTCTGGCTTTGCATTATGTCTTTTGAATCAAATGCACCCTGTGCCTTGTTCACATCTGAGATAAGATATGCAAAAGCTGATTTGTTATCCTTTTTCCAGAAAACATGCCAACACAATGTTTCAGATATGATGAGCATACCTTGAAACAACATTAAGGCATTTCGCTCAACCGTCTTTTGCTTCCAAAGATTTCAGCCTCAATAAGTACATCGTCTATGCCACCTTTACTGAGATAATGTCCTCCAACCTTTTTCACTTGGAACAGCCCCCCATCATTGGATAAATATCATTCAGTTCTACTAGATCATAAAAATGTCAACTAAAATGCAAAAATCCCCTTCATCACAGAAAACTGGCACAATCGGCTGATCTTCAAGCTGAGCACACACCTTTTGGATTTTTTTTTAGAGCGGTGTATACTGTTGCATAATTTGTGACTTGAGATGATATCACTGGTAAAAACCTAACCTTCTTCAGAATGGGTCTTGAGTGTGCAATGTGGGTGATGGAGCATGTCCTGGGTGTGCATTGTGGGTGATTGGGGATGCTCTGAAAAAGGTCAAGGTTGTGCAATGTGGGTGAGGGGGCATGTGCTGGGGTAAGTCCGGGGTGTGCAGTGTGATGATTGGACATGTTCTGGAGTGCTGGGGTAAGTACTGTGTGTGCAATGTGAAGGGATGACAAGGGATATGGTGTGATGATTGGGCATGTTCTGGAGTGCTGGGGTAAGTACTGTGTGTGCAATGTGAAGGGATGGCAAGGGATATGGGGGCAATAACAAAAAGATAAATGAAGTCAAGGAAGTGGGGGGCCCAACAATTTCTGATGGCAGCCCTACTCTCTAGCCCCTCACATAATAAAATAAAAGTCTCACTGGGGACTGACCAAAGGCCCCCAGGTCTGACATAATAAAGTAAATGTCTGTCTTGTGACTGGCCAAAGGCCCCTAGACCTCACATAATAAAATACATGTTTCCCTGGGATCTGGGGTCTGGTCAAAAGATTCAAGACCCAACAAAAGGAATTAACATAATTTACTTCCTACTACCACCCCCTTCCTCGACCTTGCCCAGGTAGGGGGGATGAAGCACAATTAATACTTGTAAAAATAAAAATAAACACCCTTAGGGGGTGGGCAATGAAAATAACTGCCCATCCCTTTGCACCCAAAGGGTGCTTTGCAAAGATTATACCTGTGTTAATGTCTCATTCCAAACTTGATGCCCTAGACCCAATCAAAGGGGCCAATCAAAAATAAAATTAAATCCACAAAATTCTAAAACAAAAAAGTGCCAGCAAAAAAAGCACACTCTCTATAAATATCTGCCACCAGCAGACAAGAGATGTAGAATGAAATCCCTGCCTGGTAGAGTGGGGATTTCTTTTTTAATTAAGAAGGCATCTGGTTGGCCAATCAGAAGCCTCCTAATCCCAATGGTTTTCAACCATGGGGAGGACCATGGCTACCATTTCGGCAGCCAATCCCTAGAGGACTACTCCAATTGGGTCAAATAACCAGAGCTCTAATTTTTCCAAGAAAATCTGAACTATCCCCAGATAAGTTGACCCACAAAAGTCAGTATGAGGCAAGTTAAGGTGAGATCTGCCTATGCCTAAACGTAGGGGTTACATTTTTATAGTAGGAAAAATATCATGTATGAAATGTCCCAAAAGTAGTAGGAAAAGTTGAAGACGAAGGATTAAATGAACACTGCAAATTCAAATAATCCAAGAAGTGTAAAGTGCAAACAAAACTCATAAAATGAGACAGGCTATGGGGAAGGAATGCTGTGGCTAATACTGCACAGTTGTATCATAGCTTTAGGGAGAGAGAACTAAGCATTGTCAGCTGCCTCTTATTTTAGAATTAACTCTGATTTCCCACATTTTTTTGGGAAGATATATTCCATAGATAATTTGCTGAGGACAAAAAAGAGATGCTAAAAGTAAATGAAAATGATTCTATATTCTCCAGGGAGACGAGGCTACTACATAAAAGTTGGGGTGTCCTGTTTAGGCCATAAACCCTTCTTTAAGAAATTTGGGGAGATGTCTGGGCGGTGTGGCTCCAATTTCTTGAACTGCATTCAAAGAAGTTTCTAACAGGAATTTAGAGCTTAGAGATCACAAATTAGACTACATGAAAATGTACAGTAGTATAACCGCCGAGCTTCTGAGTAAAAAGAAGTTCTGGAAATTAATAACAGACATGACAATCTGTCATAAAGGAATATGTTTATATTACTTATACTGGTCTGGTGTGTTACTCAAGTCAGTCTATTGGTTTCCCTTTTTCTCTGTCTTTCATGGCAGTGGCAGTGTACGGAAAGTTTTAGATTAATATCTAAAACAATATGAATGTCTTTTAATCAATTTTAGATTTTATTAAATATTCATAAATGTCACCTACACAGAATTTCAAATGAAAAAAAAAACAAAATTAAAACATATGTAAATAAAATATATGTAACAAAACTGACCAGTGTAAGAGTTCAATAATTATAACTTAAAATCATAGGTACTAGTGGTATTGTATGTTTAGTATTAATATATTTAAGATGTATTAGCTAATTACTATATATTTAAACTTCAAAAAGACTGCTACTCTTCTAGTTTTGATTGGGTTTTTACAGAAATACAACGTGCTTGATTACATCTAAATTAGAGAAATCCCTAAAAAAAATCTCCTCTGGGATCCTTTGTCAAGATCCTTCTGTTAACTTAATTACATATCAAACATCTTTTCTATTCTGTTACTAAAACTGTTTAATGTTTTATTACTTAGTCGCACATATAGGGTATTATGTGATCTGTCATTTGAAGATTTTGTGTTTCAAAATCTTGTGGTGGTTGAATGGTAACACACAATCAAAGTACATGATTTATGTGGGGGGGTGGGACAGTTCTTCCTGGCTGCTTAAACGTAGCCTCTTCACCACGACCTCTCGCACAGAGCTTATCACAGAGAGTTCATAGCAGTGATGTAGATTAATTTAGAAATAAACAAAAATGTTTAAAAGTCTATCTGTTCCTGTCCAAATCTGAGATGAATAAATTGCGTATACGCAGAAGTAAGTTCACACTGACACATGCAGTTCAGGTTAAAATAACTTCGAGGAAATTTATTAGCATCTGGCAAAATTCAGGCTTACAAGCCCTTATAAAGGCAGAATGACATCATCATTGAATATCAGATAATAACAAATAAACATCATTAATTGGGTTAAATGTTAAATGGCTGTGTCAATGTCCACCCATCAATATGATTAATTGGCCCAAAAACTAAGTGGTTAGCTAGGTGTCCTCCCACCGAGAAGTGGTATTGTTCTGGACACGGGTGTGGACGGATGGCTCAAGCACCATCTTTCCCAGCACGAGGCTTACTCGGTGGAAGGGGGGGGCTCGGGCATCATTTTGCGTAGTTAGTGATATCAGTCTCGTGGTCGGGTGCAAGGTTCTTTTATGAATAGAACATTTCATTTGGCCGGTGTTCTCATGGCCTTCAGATTATACTATGTTGCAAATGACAGGAGATTCAGTAATTCCGGGGCTAGTTATATCCTTAGAGAGAAAATACAGTCTCTATTCATTATACTAAATACTGTCAGGAAATTCTGTCATGTAATGTGAACAAAATGGAGGGTCTGTCATAATATGAGGTTAAAATGGAGTTAGTACAATAATTCAATACAGGTTTCAATAAAGATTTTTAATAATTCTACATCAGTCCCCCCTATGAAATGTTAGATTCAGCATGCAAAATCTCCAAAGAAGACGTGTTAGCCCAAAGGCACAGAAACCCCGTGGCCGCTAGCTTGGTGTTATTGCAAAGTGCAATCCTGTCCCTTCATCTGTCCCTAGTTGGCTAACTCATCCGTCTGCTGGGCACTCGAACGCTTCACTCCATGGGTATCCCGCAGTGGCTAGCCCACCACATCTCCACACGGTAGTCTTTCCCAAACAGACAGATGCTGTCCCTAAGCTGGTCCCTACCTAGAATTCTTGCACTTTATCAATAAAAAGGATAGTTTGTAGCGGTATACAGGGCGAGTTGATATCTTGGAAATCTTGGTCATCAACTGTGAGATGTGTGAAAGTGGGTGCCGCTTGGTCTACAGTCTTCAAGAGGAGTTTTCTCAGACAAGGGAGGACACAACAAACAAGAAGAGCAAAAATAAAAATAAAAATTAGTATTGCTATACCAATATGCATTAAAGCCTTTTGCCATCCTGTCATCCAACCAAACCATCTCTCCCAGGGATCCTTTATCCCAGAATTCCTTTTTAACTCTTCAGAGAGCTCATTCAACTTCTCTATGGCTAAGGTAACTTTACCATTAGGGCCTGTGTTTTCTGGAATGTAAGTACAACATGTCATGGTGTCGGGCAAAATTTTACATACCCCTCCTTTTTCGGCTAGAATCATGTCTAAAGCCATTCTATTCTGGAAGGACATTTGGGACGTAGCCTGCAGCTGTTCGGCTAAGCCCTGGAGGGCATCCCTGGTGTAATTAACAAAACGTTGTTGGTTGTAATAAATGTAATTTATCCAATTTAAATTCTTGTTTGCAGTGACTATGGTAAAAAGTGATTCAAACCCTGCAGCAACTTCATCTCTTGCTTTAAACTCATTGGGCACCCCCCTAGGCACCCCAATGGCATCGATATAAACATGAGGGTCAAAACTGCCTTTAACTGGGGCTTCACGCTTTACTTTGGTTGGTGTGTGTTTGGACTCATGGGTGTCGGGGGGTGTGTCAGAGATAATGTGTATAGGCATGATGGCTTTGGCCAGAGTACACTCCCCCCACCATTCTTTGTCCATTCTGGATCTTAGCTGTAAATCCCCACACAACCAGTAAATATCCCCTAAAGATCTGGTATGGAATTGTAGAAGGTTCATGGAGACAGTTCTGTAGGTGGCACAATACCCTTTAGAGAAGTTACCCACAAATTTACCAATCCCATCATAATTAGCATAACAGGTGTAATTACCTTTATAAACTGTAACACCATCTGGGGGTTTGCAATCCTTGGCTAGAAGGGGATATTCTACTGTCCATGCTTTACATATGGACCTGTTGAATTCGTAATGATAGGCAAAAAGACTCAAAACACATTCTTCTACATCTACTGGCAAGGTTAAAGGCACGGTGCAAAGGTGAGGCCGGGCACCACCACACACATAGCATGCGGTTCTGTTATGCTTATTGGCATTATATTTCATCCATTCTAACCATAGATTAACATCGTTATAACCTGTTTCAGCGGCCATGGTATCTTCAAATGTGGGGTTTGCAATGGCCATCATGTCTTTAAAGGACTGGATGTGTGGTTTCAATGGATTTGAGACCATGTGGGTGGTCCCTTGCCACTCAGAAGAGTGGCACATATCTTTAAGGTAGAAATGCCCTAATTTGTTATAGGAACCCTTTTTCCAATACATTCCCATTACATACTGGTCTGCATCTGTTGGGCTGGGATGCTCAATATTCAGGATTAATTTCATTGGTATACCTCCTCCAGGTTTTCTTAGGGTCATTCTTTGGAGAAGGGATCTACCATGATCATCTACTTTAGATAAAGCACTTTTTGGTTTGTAACCCCAGGCAGGCCCGGCATTCCATCCTGCCGCCCCCCAATGGTTACAATTGTGCCCCCATTGTTTGTCAACTACACAAACATAGGGGTCCTTTGAATGAGGGATATCTCTATAGATATTCTGAATCTGTGACGTGGGGAATGGGCATTCTACGATGTCACAGTAATCAAAAGTATAAGTAGCCACATGGGTACATGATGAATTATACCAGAAGGTGTACCCACTGGCATCTTTGGTGATGGCTACTTGTTGGGCTTTAATTAAGCTGATTAAGGAGATAATATACCAGAGGTACATGGTTGTGTGGTACCGGCTTCCTCTGGGGCAGGAACTTTCTTACAATGGGAAGCGTGGATCCAATGTGGCCTGCCGGCCAATTTGACGGAGGTTGCGGTGATCAGGAGAACCTGGAATGGTCCGTCAAATCTTGGTTCCAGGGTGTGTTTCCGCACAAATTTCTTGACTAGAACCCAATCTCCGGGAAGCAGGTTGTGAGTACCTGTATCCAAATCGGGATCTGGAATTGAAGAGAAAACTTGGGCATGTATTTTGTTCAAGGCACTTGCGAGTTCAGTTACATAGTCTACTAAAACATCAGATTGAAGCTGCAACTGTTGCGGATAATAACAACCTAGTCTGGGTGCAGTCCCAAATAGAATCTCATATGGGGATAGTGAGTGCTTCCCTCTAGGTGTGTGCCTAACACTGAATAAAGCTATTGGCAGACTTTCTGGCCAGGGCATCTTTGTTTCTTGTGACATTTTTAACATTCTGGCTTTTAGGGTGCCGTTCATGCGTTCCACTTTACCACTACTTTGTGGGTGGTAAGGGGTGTGAAAGGCTAGGGTCACTCCCAGAGCAGTCCAAATTTCTTTAGTCACTGTTGCCGTAAAGGCTGGGCCCTGGTCGCTTTCAATGACTTCTGGAAGTCCAAATCTACATACAATATCTGTAAGTAGACGTTTTGTTGTTGTCTTGGCAGTGATATTGGCCACTGGGTAGGCTTCTGGCCAGCCTGAGATCATGTCCACTATTACTAGTGCATACTCATGAGGCCCACTCTTGGGCATTTGTATGTGATCAATTTGTATTCTCTGGAATGGATACATGGGCTTAGCCAGGTGTTTCAAAGGCACTTTGGTCGGCTTTCCTGGATTGCATTTTGCGCAAATAACACAGGCCTTACAGAAGTTACTGATCAATGTTGTGATTCCGGGTGCTTCATAATACTTCTGTATGAGGGCAGCCATCAAGTCTTTTGACAGGTGTGCAGGTCCATGTGCCCATTGGACAACTGCTGGATATAAATTTTTAGGAAGGCAGAATTTAAAATTGTTGTAGTATATTCCGTCCTTTAGGACAGCCCCTCTCTTCTTCCATTTCTGGATTTCTTCGGGGGTAATTGCGGCTTGCTGTTCCCGCAAAATTCTTAGATCAGTAGGAAGGGTCTGTAGGGTAAAAATAGGAACTTCTTCTTGACCGGACACTTCTTCATCCACTTCCTGCAAATTTCTTGCTGCTTGCTTAGCAGCCTGATCAGCCAAATGGTTGCCCTTTGCTTCATCTGTATCCAACTTCCCATGTGCCTTGACTTTCAAGACGGCCACTTCTTGAGGGAGTAGGAGGGCATCCATTAGTTCCTTGATTGCAGAGCTGTGTTTGACTGGTGTACCGGCAGTGGTAAGAAATCCTCTCGTCTTCCAAATGAGGCCGAAGTCATGTGCCACACCCAGGGCATATCTTGAATCTGTATAGATGTTGGCACGTTTTCCTTTGGAGATTTTGCATGCTGAAGACAGGGCTTGTAATTCAGCTTCTTGTGCAGACATTGCTGGCGGTAGAGATGATGATTTGATCCATGCTCTGCAATAGGAAATGAGGCCTAAGAAGGCATGTAGAGATTTTGAGGTCTTTGGAGGTGGAATATCCAGTACGGCTCTTACTCGGTCCCGAGTGAGATGTCTGGTACCTTGAGATAGGCAATGACCAAGGAAGAGTACTGTGGATTGACAGAATTGCAGCTTGAGACGTGAAGCTTTGCATCCTTGTTCTGCCAGATAGCAGAGGAGACTAATTGAACAGTCTTCAGTTGTAGGTATGTCATCTCCACAGAGTAATAAATCATCCACATACTGGAGGAGTACAACCTCTGGATGGTCTGTTTGCCATGGGTCAAGGATGGAGCACATGGCTTTTGCAAATTGACTTGGAGAGTTTTGTGCCCCTTGAGGCATGACAGTCCATGTATACTGTTGCATTTCATGAGTGAAGGCAAACAGATATTGGCAAATAGGATCCAGTGGAACACTGAAGAAGGCATTAGCCAGGTCAATGACTGTGAAGTATTTTGCAGATGGTGGGACGCCAGAGAGCAGAGTGTGAGGGTTTGGCACAATAGGGGTGTCCAGGACAGTTGCTTCATTGACAGCACGGAGATCCTTAACCATTCTGTACTTCTCTGGTTCACCTTTTGGAGTTTTCTTCTTCACAGGAAATAATGGAGTGTTGCACTTTGATACACATTTTACAAGAGCACCCTTCTCCAAGAGTGCTTTGATTTGAATTGAAATAGCTGCAGCTTGAGCTGGTTTTAAAGGATATTGTGGTTTCCTTGGTAATTTTGCTCCTGGAATGAGCTTTACCACCACAGGCGGTACTCTTAAGTGACCTATGTCCTCTGGGCCTGAGGACCATAATTTGGCAGGTACCTTTGTTTTTAGTATATCAGGAAAATTGGACCTCTGTTCCTTTGCTTCCCCACGGGGTTCTTCTAAATGCAGCATTAGAGGTAGGGAGCACAAGGCTGAGGTGTCTGATTCGGATAGAGGAGTAGACAATTCCACTTGTCCATCTGGGGTGAAGGTGATAGATGCCTGCAGGCGTGAGAGGACATCAGCGCCTAACAGGTTAATTGGGCATGTGGAAGATACTACAAAACGAGCAAGCAAGCTAGGGTAGTTGCCAACTCGTAATGCAGTTGTTAAAGGACTGTGTCTTGGTTGGCCATCCACCCCAACACAAGAGACATCAATATCTGACAAAAATGATGTATCTGGCAGGTCTTGTTCTCTCAAAACACTTCGGGCTGCACCTGTGTCAATAAGAAATGTGGTAGGTTGTCCTTCAATGGGTAGAGTCACAGTGGCGAGTGGCCCCCCCTTATCCCCTGAAGACACTGCCATGACAGGGGTTAATGACACAGGCTTGCCAGTTTCCTAATCATCTGGTTCCCCAACAATTGGAACCGTTTCTGTGGCCTTGGAGTCAGATGCTGGTTTGTGCACTCTCTTGGGTTCTGGGCAACTACTTCTGTAGTGTCCTTTGGCCTTACAATTATAACACGTTACATCCTCAGGTTTGGTGCCTTTTGGGATAGGGGTGGAGCGGGACACCATGAGAGGAGCTGAGGAGGGAACTGAGGTTGGTCTCCTAGGAGTCTGGGCAGATTCCAGACCTCTAGCAACTAAGAGTAAGGTATCTAGAGAGACTACCTTATATTCAGGGCGTGCAGCAATGATTCCCTTGCGTATAGAGTCTTTTAGACCTTGGACAAATGCACCTGACAGCATTTGTGAATGAATCTTGTCAGTAAGGTCAAAACCCAAATCTGTAAAAATTTGAAACAGTCTTGCATGAAACCTTTCCACTGATTCTCCTTTTTCTTGTATTATATCAGTAAGGAAGAGTGGAAAGGAGCTGCATTAGGGTTAAGGGAGGAAGTGGCGGCCATGTTGGATGTGGGCACATCCGGGGCAGACTGGGCCGGACTGGGCATGACCGGGGTCTGAGGAGTGGATTGGAAAAAGGGGTAGGGGTAATTTGGATAGGGCAAGGACATGGGGTATGGTAAGGGGTATGGCCAGGCCAACTGGGTGGGGGCTAGGGCGGAAACAGGGGAGGGCAGGACAGCTGGGTAAGGATTAGGGGAGGAGGTGGGAACCTGGACTGTGGGAGGGGTGAGTAACGGAGAAGACAGAGAAGGATTAGTAGATATGGGTGTAGGAGGAGTAGCCGGAGCGGGTGTAGTAGGATTGGCAATAGCAAGGGAGGAGGGGTTAGTAAACTGGGTGGATGCAGATGGGATGGTAGAATTATCAACAGAGAGAGAGCGTAGAGAAGGAATGGTGGATGTAACATTTAGATTAGACACAGAAGGTAGTGCAGGGATGGATGAGGATGATGGGAATGTTAGGGATGATGAAGGGGAGAATAAAGATCCATCAGAATTCAGGACCGGGCAAACAGGGGAAGTGACGGGATAGGTATTGGGAGGGTCGGGAGTGGGGAACATGGTCAGCTGGCTATCGCTTGTTGCTGACTGAACCTTGAGAATGGACATCCCCTGGGCACCATCTTGGGGCGTTGGCTGAGGGGATGCCCCAGTAACACAATTCTTGTGATATACATACAGTTTTACACCTCTATGACTTATCTCTTCTTCAACCCAACCTTCCTGCTTAATAGCCTTCGCTACTCTGTACCATGCTTCAGAAGTACGCAATAAATCATTATCTGTAAGCTTGCCTTTCTTCTCTGTCAGTAATCTACGCCAGCTTTCCGGTTGTAATCTACCACATGAAGGCACAGCAATTTTACACACTTTAGCAATCTTTTCAACATTTTTAACCATCTCTTTACCCTCTCTATCTTCAACTAAGTCACACACGAGCCAGCCCCTACTGGGCTTACTCGCTTCCTGTCCCATATCCCCCTATACAAAGCGTCCCAAGTATAGGTAAAGGAAAATGAAACAGAACGTCTACAGAAATAAATAATACAGGAAATAGAATAAAGATAAAAAGTGAAAGTAGAGACAGAAGCAGGAGTTTGAATGACTCCCAATTAAGACAACATTTAAGACAACATTTCAATTGAAATACAGTGCATGCAACACAGTTCAAATAAATTCAACAGTAATCCCTTTCCTTTACTCTTGTGGCCAAAGCCACCTCCCTCAACCTCGCAGTGTCCCCGCTCGGAGAACGATTTTCGTAAATCTCACTACCAGCGGCCGCGGAAAACAACTAACACCGGCCCGAGATCCGCCAGCCTCCCTCGTTACAGCAGTCCACTAAGTGTGGCCACCTCTATCCTCACTCCCGTAGTGCCCCTATGGACCCACCCATAAGTCTCACTACCCGTGGTGCAGGAAGACAGCAATGCCTGCTCGAATCCACCACCACAAAAATAAAATTCGGGAATGCCACCAGCTTCAGCGCTTCGAAGCTGGAGGGTACCACCCTCTGCAAGCAGAGCAAGGTGCACAATGAGGCGGCTAGCTTGGCTATCAAAGTGACACCACGGGGGAATCCCCAGGAAGCAATGAGTCTACACCCCTTCACAGATTCCCCACCCTCTCTTTTTCCTTACTACTGTTAGCTAGACAGCACCTAAAAGAGAGAAAACAGGCAACGAGGACCCCCCAGGACAACTTCCACAGGTCCACCCCCCTTTTTCCATACAGTATGGGCCACGTGACTCCTAAAAGGGGTAAAACAGGCAACAGAAGACCCCCAGGCAACCTCCCACGGGTCCACCCCCCTTTTTACAAAAAGAGGGAAAGAACAAAACTAACTAAACATAAACCACTAACATACCCAGGCAACAGATAGACTAAATGCAGGTAAACAAATGAGTAACAAGACACCGGGCAAGATATTACCTGTCTTTGATGCCCTCCCGGGAAGCAGTCACAGACACGTGGACGGGTCAATCAAAGGGGCTGGAACATACCGGTGGCTCCTGCAGAAGTCTCTACCGTGTAATCAGAGGTGATCAGTCTCCCTTCCTTCCCCCCCCGATTCCTCCGTCCAACAGCGTCTTCCTTAGGACGGCTTACCGGCCAGAGGCCATAGCCCGGTGCCCCACGTTGGGCGCCAAATTGATGTAGATTAATTTAGAAATAAACAAAAATGTTTAAAAGTCTATTTGTTCCTGTCCAAATCTGAGATGAA
This sequence comes from Pelodytes ibericus, assembly GCA_036172795.1. NCBI lineage: Eukaryota > Metazoa > Chordata > Amphibia > Anura > Pelodytidae > Pelodytes > Pelodytes ibericus. The sequence goes on along the minus strand of CM069859.1, from coordinate 119,876,646 downwards.
TAAATTGCGTATACGCAGAAGTAAGTTCACACTGACACATGCAGTTCAGGTTAAAATAACTTCGAGGAAATGTATTAGCATCTGGCAAAATTCAGGCTTACAAGCCCTTATAAAGGCAGAATGACATCATCATTGAATATCAGATAATAACAAATAAACATCATTAATTGGGTTAAATGTTAAATGGCTGTGTCAATGTCCACCCATCAATATGATTAATTGGCCCAAAAACTAAGTGGTTAGCTAGGTGTCCTCCCACCGAGAAGTGGTATTGTTCTGGACACGGGTGTGGACGGATGGCTCAAGCACCATCTTTCCCAGCACGAGGCTTACTCGGTGGAAGGGGGGGGCTCGGGCATCATTTTGCGTAGTTAGTGATATCAGTCTCGTGGTCGGGTGCAAGGTTCTTTTATGAATAGAACATTTCATTTGGCCGGTGTTCTCATGGCCTTCAGATTATACTATGTTGCAAAAGACAGGAGATTCAGTAATTCCGGGGCTAGTTATATCCTTAGAGAGAAAATACAGTCTCTATTCATTATACTAAATACTGTCAGGAAATTCTGTCATGTAATGTGAACAAAATGGAGGGTCTGTCATAATATGAGGTTAAAATGGAGTTAGTACAATAATTCAATACAGGTTTCAATAAAGATTTTTAATAATTCTACATCAGCAGGATCACATACAAGATGAGTATGAGTATGATTATTAGTAATAGGGGTTAGGTGTTGGTATTAGGGCTTAATGTTAGTACTAGGGTTAGGGTTAGTATTAGGGGTCCTAGGGTTATTAGTATTTGGGTTCAGAGGGTTAGTAATAGGTTTTGTGGGTCTGTATAGGGGTTTTAGTATTTGGGTTCAGGGGTTAGTATGGGGTTTGGGGGGTTAGTATTATTATTCAGTGTAAATTTTAGGGGGGTTTACTGTGTTTGTAAGCGCTGACAGTTCAGCTTACACTGCTGCGATGCTGACATGTACTATCAAGCAACGCTATAACCCAACGTATCCTTTGTGATGGGTCCGGAATGTGCACTGGCATAACAGTTGTAAAAAATTCTCACCTATTTTTCCACCATTTTGACCTGATTTTTCCAATTCAGGTGTTAAATCAACACTGTTCTGTTTTTAGTGAATGTATATGAAGAGATTGTTTTTTTTACCTACTTTTTGCATTGGGTTACTGATAAGTCCATCATGGGGCAAAGTTCTAAAAGTGGAGCAATCAGTAGGAACATTTCATTGGTTTCCATACTGATTTGTCCACTTTTAGAACATTGTCTAAGAATGGATCTTTATTAATATCCCCCAGTCTATTGTCTAGAAGAGAAAATGATCTCAGTGTATGCTTATACAGTGAAACGTGGTTCACTAATACCTCACTAGCAGTATTGCCAATTTTAGTCATAATTACCTCAATCCACAAACAGAATAGCAATGAAGGTAGTCATCACATACAGCTCATATTGAAATTAGCCTTGTGTGAGTCAGTGTAGAACAAACACAATGGTGAAAGCCACATTCCTACACTACCCCCAACAGAAGTTTACAATTAAGCATCTGGAAAATTGAGTCCCAAAAGTATCAGATTACTAGATTCAAACAGCTGATTATTTAAAGTATTTCCATTGTTATGATTTTTTTAATTAATGGCGCAATATACCCAAGAAGAGATCAAAAGTAACACTTATTCGTCCGTTTCATTTTAAACAAACTATTGGTAATAAAGTAGCTTTGTACTAAACAGAGTTTGCTGTGTTAAGCAGGAACAATGGTTGCAATTTCAAGCAGCAACAGGAAGGAATAATTATGATAAACTGTTACTTATGATGGTTAGTTATGATGTCACACAATAGCATGTTTGAACATCTGTACGAGATAGTAATATTTCTAAACTATACATATCCTTTCTAGGGAAATTCCTTCTTGTTGCAAAAGAGTCTAAATGCACATTTCTTTATGGAGCAAATTACGGTCTTTAACTGATACAATTCTCTTCTGTTTGCTCTTTGAGGAATTGATTAATGGTAGCTACCCCCTGCATATCTTCTATTATAAAGTACCATTGACCAGGTCTCATGAGTTTTCTCGACTTGTGTAGTTTTGTTTATTTCATGTTCACAACATCAGTATTAGTGTCTTAACTACTAGGTAATAAAAAAACTTCTTAAAGTAGTGATTGCACATGGTTCTTATAGACAATGCAAATTTCTGGACAAATAATAATACTGTCAAGTGCAACTGTACTTACTATCCGTGATTTTCCTCTTTAATTTGTAATCAACCATGTTTTAATTAAAGGACAGCTGTAGCAAAAAATGAAGTTGTGTTTAATTCAAGGATTGCATCAAGTGTAGGCATTTTATATGGAATTGCTTCAATCAAAGAATACAAATAAAATACCTTATTGAGCCATCTTTACCCCATACAGTTCCACCAGAAGGCAGACATTTTGTTTAGAATATTTGGTCAGATGGGTCAGATCTTTCTTCATCTGAACCAAGGTGAGTGAAAATCTGACCCAAGATTCTAAACAAAATGTCTGCCCCCTGAGAGAACAATATGGAATAAAGAATGCTCAATAAGGAACTTTATTTTTATACTTTCATTAAAGATTTTCTTTATAAATCATTTACACTTGATACAATATTTCAATTAAACATAAGTTCATTTTGTGCTACAGTTGTCTATTAAGCAAAGATAGTTTAAAGTTTCAAAATGGAATAATTTAGAAACACAACAGTTAAGTTGTGTAAAACATGGAGGTAAGTTCATCGAGCTAGGGTGTCTAGGATTGGGTTGGTTCTATGTAGATTCACACTCATCAACACACCCATTAAATCATGCCCATCAGCACACCATCTGCCTAGAGTTTTAACCATATTTTATGGTACATCACCCCTTCCCTGCTTTTTTACCTCATGGCAAGGGGAGTGGGGGTGATAGTCTTATCCAGCATCTGCGTCTGGTGGCACAGAGTTCCTTATGCTACAGTCACAAAACCCCATGCACAGCCCTTGTACTTTGCTCCAAGCCTCCCTTTCAAACCTAGCATGTGGTCTCCTACTGATATGGACCGCACTAGAGAAAATCTTTTTTTTAAACTGGGGTGGTATGGCAGATTGAAATATGCCACACCTTCAAAGTTCTGTTTGTGTCCAGGGAACCCACCCAGAGCCAGTGTATGGCTGGAACTGGATATAGCAGTCACTAGAGGTATGTGCAACACTTTTATTCATATCTTGGTTCTTAATGGTTCCTTCAGTTCCCAAGAAAACATCATTATGGGAGTGTGTGCTAAATTACATTTGCAAACATTTAGAATACTTAATCCAATTAAAGAAATAACATATATTTTTATTTAATATTCACACAAACAGCTGACAACATATCTAAAAATTAGTCTCTAGCGCTCCATAATGCATCATATGCATCATATAAAGTAGTACATAATAAGTTACCAGTGGGAATTTTAACAGATGTGGCACATGGCATGGATGTGAATAACACTGATGTCATTACAGAGTATTTATTTTTCTTAATATATGTAATATTTTTTCAAACATAGGGTTAACCAGATCATTTGCTGACCATTCAAATACAAAGTACTAACAAATACTTATGAAAGCTTTACTAAGTCTACAATTATTTTCCATTACTCTGCCTTTTAGACCTGGCGGTTGAGGTTTTGATTGATGACACATTTGTAGCCTTTTTCTTCCCTTTTGTTTGAAATTATTTTATTGCATTTAATATAGTCATCACCTAGATCTCATGAAATGTTACATATTTGTTATTTACATTTTTTCTGTAAAATCAAAAGCACATTTGTGTCTGTCCTATACAGATCTGTGCTAATATCTTATTTCTATGGTGCTTAAGAGAACAATGGGGGTTATGAATAAAACTTCCTGCACTGCAAAGTGTTGGGAGTTGTGTAAAAAGGTGCAATCTCTGTTTGTTATGTATAGTAGCGATCGCGCCTTTTTTTTTTTTTTATAACTCCCGACACTTTGCAGTAGAGCGGGAGCAAGACCTCCCCAAACAGGCATAGACTCCCGAAATTTGGCGCTACTGGTGTGTGCACCATCTTTATAGATAACTTTGTGCCTTGGTTTGAAAATGAAATATTCCATTGGGGAGTGTGCAGTCTCCGATTTAATGGGACTCATTGTCATTTATATGGATAACATGACAAAGTCTCATTTTATACTCCCAGTTCTGCTGCAGCGCAGGTCCACAAGGAAGTGACTGGTTTGCTTGCACACTCAGCTGGAATGTTGGACACCATACCCTTCGTTGCAGCTGGACCAGATCCAGAAGGAGGTAGGTAAATATTATTTTAGTATAACTCCTAAACTATGCATTTGTCAGTCACATTTGTGGTGTTTCCCCCTTCAATTACACGTAACACATTCATCATCAACAGTACATTTGTGCATATCCTTCATTAGTGACTAATTTATTCCTTTGACTTTTAAGGAAACAAATAACAGCTGGAGGTGGTTCTGAGGGTGGAAACATCTCCATGAATAAGTAGACTTGTTTCAGCTTACAGAAATGCTGCAAATACTCAAGTGACCATTCCATTGAGGCCAATGTTAAGTCTATTGAGGCCTGTATTTTTTTGAAGAAAAGGTGGCAACCAAAGACTAGGTAGGTGTACCAGTGTTAATTTTGTCGACTAAACATTTTCGTCATAGTTTCTGACAACTGCTTGTTTTCAGTGACTAAAACTAAATAATAACTAAATAAAAACTAAGTTAATAGGATTATGACTAAAATAGATTGCAATTTTTCATAAACTGACGGAAAGGTGACTAAAAATATAGGGAGGGATTATTGAATTTACCTATTTGGACTTCTGGTTCTGGTTTCCTTGGATCTCTGCCAAAGCCCAGACTCCTGACTCTATCGGCAGCTGGATTGACACAGGGTCTGTCTGCCACCTGGAACAATACCCTGGGTTGTTTAGTTAACTAAAACTAGACTAAAACTAAAACAATTCAGATAACTAAAATACAACAAAACTAAAATGCCATTTTAGTCAAAAGACTACAACAAAAAATAACTAAAAAATGTTATTAACACTGAGGTGTACCTGATAATGTGGTCACTGAATATATATATACAAATGTAGAGGCTAAACATTATACTTATAGGCACCATCCATCTAAAGAGCATATAAAAGCATCAAGTTCAACAGTTTACTGACCAATATGATAGGTTAGTAGGCTTATCATTTAAACTCTATTTATACTCTAATTTCACTGCAGTTTTGAGTACTGAGAAACAGAAACATGTTCATGGTGTCGCAAAGATATTCTATAAGACATATGATAGAATTTTCATGGAACTTTATTTATATATGTATTATCAACTGATGGACATATCACAGTTAATCAAATCTGACTCCTGCTAAATTAAAGACAAGGTGAAGTGTATTGTGATTCAGAGACTGACATCATTTGTGGTTTGTGATCTTACTCAAAAATAAAATAACATGATTGTAACCTTAGTGAAAAATGTATTACTATTTTAGCCAACCTTGTCTTACATACTGCGTAATTATTTTATAATAAAGTACTTGGCTGGCTTTTCAAACAATCTTTGACTTAAACATTGATTGACATCACTTGTCCATGTAAGCATAGTCTTCAATCTCAGACTTGAAAAAATAATAATTGTCTTTTAATTAAATCAGAAACCAGTTTCATGCAATTAATTTCATGGAAAATATTAATGCCAAGTCATAACAAGACATAACTAATATAATTCATGTAGGCATTATAGATCCAATAATGTTTTAAATATAGAATATATTAGTGCATTTCCAGCATAAATAATTACTAAATACAAGAGAAGTATGAATTCCCTATTGCTCACAATCAAAAGTCTCTCGGTCGATCATGTGAATGTTATTAAATTGCTATAATGTAGAAAAAAGGGGATGACAGTTTTGGCTTCATTTTACATAGAACAATCCAAGACTCTCTTTAATTAAAGGCATGTTCTTGACAAGGCGGTTTTCTCAAGATTAACATTCACAATGTTTCAATTGGCTTGTGACCATAACTTTATTTTCATCTTTTATTTATGTAATGATTTTGCTCTTTAAAGTCATAAAAGTGCATATTTTATCAGTAATTCTTTTTTTTATTTTTTTTACTAACAATATGTTAACAATGTATAATATCATGGGCTAACACTGGTGTGCCTCATTGATGAATTTCTTCCTAGGCTGACTAGGCCTAGAGGAGCTGGCAGGAAGGAGCGTCAGCCAGGGGCACTTAGCCCTGGACGGAGTCCCTGGCATATTATGAGGAAATGTCGGCACATTAATGTATAATTTCTCTGAATTGTGGCAGCCGGCTCCCAAAACCATGACAATCTGAAGAGGAATAGGTGGGTCCTGGAGACAGAGCCTGAGGAGGACATATGTAACAAATGAGTGTAGGGGAGTGCATGAGTTTAGTCAGACCTAGGGCAACACATTCAAACACCATAATAGTTAGCATAATTCTATTTATGGATAGAGAAAATAATAGCACAATGACTTGATTAACCCCTTGACGACAAAGGACGTGCCAGGCACGTCCTGGGAGAATCTCCCTTAACGACAAAGGACGTGCCTGGCACGTCCTGCAGTCAATGAAGCGGCTTTCGCGATCAACGATCGCGAAAACCGCTTTAACAGTGCTGGTCTATTGCTTCGACATCGAGGCAATAGCCAGCACCGAAATTTCTATTTTGGGATCCCCACGATTGCCCCACGGAGCGATCGTGGGGAGCCATAATGACGGAGCATGCTGCTCCGTCAATATGGCTAAGCCCTCTGCCGGTCTGAGCTTTGGAAGTGAAAGTAACTTCACTTCCGTCGCTCTGAATATGCTACTTGACCCCTAGTGGTAGTTTAGTAGCATTGCAATGGGAAATATTTAAAATACATATTTAATTAATTAAAAACATGTTATTTAGCTATATTAGCCTATAGGGTTAAAATTAAATTAAAGTTAAAAAATATTAAGGGATATAATAAGGATTAGAGTTGGGGTTAAATTTAGTGATAGGGTTAAATTTTGGGTTCGGGTTGGGGTCAAAAGGTCAATATAGGAAAAAAACAAAAAACACTATTTTTGGTTTTTGCCCCATAACTCGCAAAAAATACCGAAAAATATGGAAACATGCATATTTTTGAACTCGGGAGAACATTTAGAAACTATTTAGACGGGGTCTTTTTTAATGATTTTATTTGTGTAAATTATATTTTAGGTCAAAGTTAGAAAAAGTGGGTTTTTTAAAAACTTTCATCATATTTTATGATTTTTTTTGTAGTAAATTATAAGATATGATGAACATAATGGTATCTAATGAAAGCCCTTCTTATGACGATAAAAACAACATATAATTTGTGTGGGTACTGTATGTGAGAAAGAAAAAAATTACAGCTAAACACAAACACCCTAGAAATGTCAAAACAGCCATTGTCACCAAGGGAAAGTCAAGGTGAAAATGTCTTGTCACTAAGGGGTTAATCAGTACTAGCTGCGCCCTTTCATATCAACAGTAACATTATAGTAACTATCATATTATATTCTCACGCTCCTGGGTTGATGTTGTTGTATACTGCGGCCTGCTGCTGCTACTTTATTTTATCTTAACTCTAAACTTTTAAGGTCGAGCACCCAATAACTTCAGAGCCTGTAGAGAAAGGGGTCGGTCCTTGAGAGGAATGGACAGAGTCTGAAGAGGAAGGTTATGACAAATGAGCTTGGAGGGGTGCACGAGTTTAGTCAGGGTTGATAGTGAAAATAACATCACTGTCTACATTATGTTCACTTTCATGTTACTTTTACACTCTTCTGGTTTGATTGGTATAATAATGTTGTGTTAGACTGTTCAAGGGGAAATTGAAAGAGGAGATGAAGGAAAAAAGTAGTGCCCCAAACAATAGTCCACTACTGGCATGGTTACAGCTGGCCACTGCTTCTTCATTAACAGCTCTGTACTATGAATGAAAACCAGCCCTGGAAACAATCATATTACATATCACTACACTATTATTACATTGTCCAGAATATCCATTGTTCATAAATAAGAGAAATATTAAAGGACATAAGCGGTTATATTTAAAGAGCAAATCTTGGTGCCACGTGGTAAAAGTTGAGGAATCAGCCAGCTCAAGGTCAGGCAGTTACCAGGAAATGTACCAGTACCCCAGTAGGCCAGTCCAGTCATGTTCATCAGAGGTGAGAGGCACATGATTTTATGCTTAGGGAAAGTTTTCACAATGCTACCAATGGAAATATGAGAGAAAAAGAGCAATAAACTACAATAAAGGATTATAGTAATTATCAAATAACAATTAACCGGAAAGAATTAATGTTACTAAGGTACAGAAGGTTTGCCATTATTTTAAACGTCAAGTCTCCTCCTGTGACTGAGTTGAGCAAACTAAAGAAAAGTAAATGTAGATCACAGAAAGTTCATGGCCATCAGGATGAATGTTTGCCAATTAGTTAAGTTTGGTAAAATGAACATGAAAAGTATCCCACTGGCATGTTGGATTTCCGCTCACAATCCCATTAATTGTTATTAGTGTTAAGTGGTCATTGGCTTTTGCACAGCTCAGTTGGAAGCCTTTGTCTGAGATATAACCTGGTTTACAGGGCTAAATGTGTATTTCAGAAAATAGATCTGTCCATAATAATGATCATTAATAAAGCACAGTTTTCCGTCAGGATAAACATCAGACTATTTTGTTATCCAACTCACACTATTTTTATACTGAATTACAAACATGTACTTCTTTGGCCTTTACAATCTGCATTCTACAAAAATTTGCTTAAAATATTTTTATTCTTTAACATATTTTAGAGTGTCTCTGAGCGAATACTTTATTGATTTTCTTCACATTTTAAGAAATGTAAATGGATTAATGGATTAGCCTAGCACCCACCCCATGATCAAAGTATTTTGGCTCTATATATAAGGAAACATAAAATGAGATGCATGTCTATGAATTCCTGAAAACGCCTTTTACAGTTTCCAATAAGATTCAGCTGTAGTAAATGCATAAAACAACCACTGAATAAGTGTCTGAGGTGTGATGTGAACCAGAATTCTAGTTTTGAACAGAATTCAAAACAGACTGGGAGGAAAGGCCCATGGTCCTGGTTTTCACAGGAATAGATCTCTATTGGGTTTTACCTAAAAAGTAAAATAAATATCTGATAGAAGAACAACAAGAGCTACTGTAGACAACAAATTGTACAAAAACTACAATAAACTTCATGATTTGATTTCCTCTACGTGTTAGAAATACATATTGTGGTAAAAAAACATTTAGTGATAAAATAGATTATACAAATCAATTTACTAACAATAAAGTATTTAAATGCTATCATTTAAATATGTGGGAACAAGTTTCATAGTTCCAGGAGTGCTAAAAGTGTATTGCCTGATTTGGGCGTAAAAACCCAAAAGCAGAATATAGACTATTTGGTACAGTCCTAACCTCAACATCTGAGGAAAGGGATTTAGGAGTAATAATTTCAGAGGACTTGAAGGTAGGTAGGCAATGCAATAGAGCAGCAGGAAATGCTAGCAGAATGCTTGGTTGCATAGGGAGAGGTATTAGCAGTAGGAAGAGGGAAGTGCTCATGCCATTGTACAGAGCACTGGTGAGACCTCACTTGGAGTATTGTACGCAGTACTGGAGACCGTATCTCCAGAAGGATATTGATACTTTGGAGAGAGTTCAGAGAAGGGCTACTAAACTGGTTCATTGGTTGAAGGATAAAACTTACCAGGAAAGGTTAAAGCATCTTAACATGTATAGCTTGGAGGAAAGACGTAACAGGGGGGATATGATAGAAACATTTAAATACATAAAGGGAATCAACACAGTAAAGGAAGAGAGTATATTTAAAAGAAGAAAAACTACCACAACTAGAGGACATAGTCTTAAAGGGGCAACGATTTAAAAGTAATATCAGGAAGTATTACTTTACTGAGAGGGTAGTGGATGTATGGAATAGCCTGCCAGCAGAAGTGGTAGAGGTAAACACAGTCAAGGATTTTAAGCATGCGTGGGATAGACACAAGGCTATCCTAGCTATAAGACCGGGAACGGGGGACTAATAAAAGTACTCAAAAAATAATAATTGGGCAGACTAGATGGACCGAATGGTTCTTATCTGCCGACACATTCTATGTTTCTATGTTTCTATGATCCACGTTAGCTATTTTTTAAATAATCTGTATTGGGCTTACCAGACTGGGATAATACCCTAGACAGAAGAGCTAGATTATCATCAGAGCCCTCAGCTCCTACTAAACTGATATATAAAGCGCTGCATGTGGCCACTTTTTCAAACCAGACCTCCAAAGGCATGGAGAGATGGCAAACACATTTCCCTGAAATAGATCATTATGCCTATATCTCCCCACACAGACAACATCTCATGGGTATTTATCAACACATTAGATGACACCCACAAAAAAACAAATATGGACCACATTTCAGGAGACAACATGGTATGCCACACAACTACTAAGTGATGGACACCTTGCACCTAGAATAATGACACCAACTGCATTGACTGGAGTGACATTATCTAATATCGAGCTCTTGGACAAGTACCATACATTTGTTCTCTATTTGGTTTTAGTTGGGAAGGGAGGGGGGACCGAGACGGGAGGGTTAGGCAGGAGGATGTTTGGGGACATGAGCAATCTTTTTCTTATTCTTCTTATTCCTCTTGCTCTTATTCCTGTTATTACATGTTGTACTGATTTTCATTTGACTACAAACTGAAGGAAGCCAGCAAACGCAGCTTCGACTAGTTTGCTTAAACTCGTATATTTCATTGTTAATAGTAACCTACATATACTGTTCCTCTGTTTTCTATTGAAACAACCTTGCATTGAGAATAATCTGTATTATGAGGATTGCTTCAGAGGATTGACAAATTACACATTTATCAACATTATTATATAATTTAACCCCTTAACGCATTTGGACGTATATATACGTCCTGAAAAGCAATGTCCTAAAGGACCATGAGGACGTATATATACGTCCTCCGTTTACATGTAGAGTTGCGCTTCTTAGCGCAACACTACATGCCTGCAGCTACTCTCAGTGCCTTCAGCCCCCCCCCTGCCCCCCGCGCGCATACGATCACCGCGAATGTGATCGTAAGCGCGTTGACACACATAGGCAGTGAAAGCTGATCACTGCCTATGTGTGTAAAGTGTTGCAATGATGCCTCGATCATCATGCAACACCTTCTGTACCCCCCTGGGCACCGCGATCACCCGGTGATCGCGGGTGTGTGCTGTATTGCAGAGGAGAGCGACGGAAGAGAGAGAAAAAAATCTCTTCCGTCGCTCTGAAACCGCTACTTGACTGCCCCTAGAGGCAGTTATTCAGTATTACCGTTATAAATAGAAAATAAAATAAATAAATAAAATAAATAAATGGAAAAAGCTAACCCTTGATCTACTAAACCTAGATCTAGGGTTAGGGTCATAAATAGGGTTATAATTAAGCTTACAGGGGGGTTCGGGTGAGTACAATGGTTAGATTAAGGGGTTCGGGTAGATTTAGGGTTAGGGTAAATTTAGAGTTGAGGTAAATTTAGGGTTGGGGTTAAAAGCTCACTGTTGAAGAAAATGGTTAGAAAACAAAAAAAAACACTAATATTGTTTATTGCCCTATTAGTTGAAATAAAACTTAGGCAAACATTGAAACATTGGTATTTCTAAACTCAGGACAAATAGTAGAAATATATAGACGGGGTCTTTTTTACCATTTGTAAATGTTTAAAAAAAAATTCAGGTCAAAGTTAGAAGAAGTGTTTTTTATGGCATATTTTCATCATATTTTATATATTTTTTTAATAGTAAATTATATCATATGATGAAAATAATAGTATCAAATGAAAGCCCTATCTGTCCTTTAAAAAATTATATATAATTTGTGTGGGTGGACTGAACACAAATAAAGAAATTCACAGTTCAGTAAACATATGACAAAAATAATGGAATTCTGGTCTTCAAGGTTTATCAAATTCAGCATAGCACTCGGTCACTAAGGGTTTAAGCATTAGAGAGAAATATATGAGTCTGTCATCTGTAGTGGGAATTTTATTAGAGGCACTAATGAAGACATTGTTTTAATTATACAAGAAAGCATTGATTAAGTAAAGTAAAAACATGGCAAACAAATCAAGATTTCAATTGGGTATGACTCTTGGTGAAGAACTAGATTTTGGAGTGTGTGAAAATGAGTTACTAGTAAGAAGGGAATGCATTGATAACACGAATATTAATCAGTAGTAGAAAGAACATATTGAGACTGTTGGATCTATTCAATGAGGCCTTTTAAACCAAACAAATACAATTTTTTTCAGTTATGAATAATGTGTGATTCAGTGAAAACAGTACCAAAGCACAATTGCAGCACGTAAACTAAAGAAAATAAAAAGAAAGTTTGCAAGATTTGCATGATAAAACAGATAAACAATTAACTGGCTGATAATAAAGCCCTAATAGCTTAAACAAAAACAAAAAAGGTGACATGATTAATCATAGACATAATATTAGGCCAGGGACTAATCAAAGAAAAAATTCTCAGACTAGATGGGCCAAATGGTTCTTATCTTCCGACACATTCTATGTTTCTATGATGAAAAAATTAAATTATATGACATATCAAATGATTTGTACTATTTTCACAAGGATAGGATAACGTTAACAAGTTGATGTCTCTTGAATTTAGTGGTGCAATTAAGTGGGAATATTAAATAAAAACATCTAATTATCTACTCGGGTGGCTCCAATTTGTGAACCTGGGATTGTGGCCGACCGAAACAGTAGCTGACCAAAATAGTAGCCGACCAAAACAGAAACCTCTTTCCTCTTCTATGTGGATGGATTTCTATGTGGAGGATTTCGGCTCATTTCAGTACAATTTCGGGAGGTCTTCAGCTATAACAGAAAAAAAGTAGAGAACTCGGCAGACATCTTTAAGAGAGTACTCCTAATCTCAGCTCCTTACCTGTATAAGAGGCACTTGGGAGCCAGAAATCTTGCTGATTGATAGGGCATCAAATACTTATTTCACTCACTTGACATGCAAACCAATTTATACCTTTTTTGACATGCATTTTTCAGAGGGTTTTTTTTTGTTGTTATTTTGTCTCTTACTGTTAAAATACATCTACCATTAAAATTATAGACTGATCATTTCTTTGTCAGTGGGCAAACATTCAAAATCAGCAGGGGATCAAATACTTTTTTCCCCTCACTGTAGGATGTTTGAGCTGTAAATTAAAAAAAAAATTCACACAGAGTCCAAGAGGACATGTCTCTGAAACATACACTTGTATTGCCCAGAAATGTTAACAACCCAGTTCAGTCTGTCAAACCTGGTCTTCTTTCTCCCCTTTATGTGTTTCAGGCAGTATTTTAAGCCCACAGTTGGCTTTTTTTTCCAGCTTAAACATTTTCTCAATCTTTTAGAAATTCTCTTTATTTTAACAAAAACTCCTGCTACTCTCTTAAAAGAACAGCAGTAGTAAAGGTTTTCTTAAAGGCTGACATAAGACTGACATAATTTCCCCCAAAATATTTTTTTTAAATGCCTATTCATGTGTCATTTTATTTCTTATACACAACATGTCAGTGTACATTTTAAGTTCATTTGCAATGCTAATTTGGGTATTTTTTTTATCCCATATGTATTACATATGTGTAATTTTATTGTCTCTTGTCTATCTGTGTGGAACAAGCCAAGTGTAACTGTATTCAAGCATTCATTATATTATTTGTATAGTACACCTTGAAACTGATCCTTAGGCCTTGAAAATACTATAATTTATCATGTCTGAAGGAAAAAGAGCAATTAAAAGGTTTGTTTAAGGCAGCTAAAATGTATTCAATATGTAAAATATAGATAACATATATATATATATATATATAAATATATATATTAAAATGTAATCTATATACAATATATACATAACATATTTATGTGTATATATATATATATATATATATATATATATATATATATATATATATATATATATTATAACTATAGAAACATATAATGTGTCTCCTTCACTGTGTTTACCTCTACCACTTCCACTGGAAGGCTATTCCATGCATCCACTACACTCTCAGTAAAATAATAATTCCTGATATCACTTTTAAATATATGCCCCTGTAATTTAAGACTATGTTGTCTTGTTGTGGTAGCTTTTCTTCTTTTAAATATACTCTCCTCCTTTACTATGTTGATTCCATTTATGTATTTACATGTTTATATCATATAGTACAGCTTTCCTTCAAGCTATATATGTTTAGATCCTTTAACCTTTCCTAGTAAGTTTTTTCCTTCAACCCATGAAGGATGTGTGGGTTTAAAGGAAATAAAAAATAAATCCTTTGTGTGTTTTAATGGCATAATTTTCTTCCATTTTCATACTAATTTGGATCTGGGTTTATGCAGGCCATTGTTATAATAATCAAACAATACATAGTAACACAGAAACAGAGATAGCCATTCATCTTCTACAAAGTCACATTAAGCTATTTTTATTATCCATAGTGCGTAATAAATGTTTGGAAAGACAGAACCAGCAGCAGATTGACTTTTAGCATTTATCACAGACTTTATTGTAAATAATGTGCCCTAAAAAGATACAGATTCATGCTCCCTTGTTTCTTCTAAGCCATTAACATAGTTTTGGTAATCTCCCTGCCAAGGTTACCATAAACTAATCCATTACAAAACATGCTTTTGTAAGCACTGTATGTGAGATAATACATCAAACTACTAGTGCCTGTAGTTTTATACAATGTACGAATACCCAATTATATATCAGAGTTTAAAAATTCAGGAAGAATCTTCCCTCCCACTTGTGCACTGGCATATTTCAGCATACTTGAAATTTTATTCTAAACCGTTTTCTGGTTTAGAAATATCAGATATATTTACAGGCCACATTGCTCCATTTAGGTTGGTTAATATTTGTTTTTCCCTAGAAATACCAAAGAGGTTTCAAGCACAATGGAATTGCATGGATCTCTGTATATTCAGAATCTAGTAGCTTGTCTGGTTGAAACATATCACAGGGGACAGAGAAACGCCTCTTCACACTGAAGTTTATGGATATCATTGAGATATATTCACTAAAAAGTTAACTGTGTTAGGGATAGCATAAAGTTAGAGTTAGGTTTTGATTTAAAGTAAGGGTTAGAGTTAAGATTAGGATAATGTTTAGGGTTTGGGTTGGGCACAAAAGGGCTACTTTCACTGATTGCTCTATAACCCACAGAAAAACATGTAAATATGGCTAAACTAAGACTTTTCTTTTCTTTTACCGTTACCTGTAATCATGTAAATGATTTTTCAGGTCAAAGTTAGAAACATTTTCATCATATTTCATTATTGTTTTCATAGTGATATTAGATATTATGAAAATATTGGTATCTTAAGAAAGCCCTGCTTATGGTGATAAAAAATAGTATATAATATATAGAATTGAAAACAAACAGCCTAGAAACATAAAATGTGTCAGCAGGTAAGAACCATTTGGCCCAGCTAGTCTGCCCAATTGTCATAATATTTTTATTAGTCCCTGGCCTTATAGCTAGGATAGTCTTATGCCTATTGCATGCATGCTTAAACTTGTTCACTGTGTTTACCTCCACCACTTCCACAGGAAGTTTCTGTCACGAAGGGGTTAATATTGAAAATATGTCCTTACTTGTAAAAATGAATTTTAACTCTAATGTTGTGTTAAGTGTAAGGGTTTACCCTAAACCTTATCCTTTTACTAGCCCCAACCCCCCTACCGTTAATCCTAGCCCTTTTCGACAGAAAAATAGCAATAAACTGAGATGAAAAAATCTTCGCTAATATGGCAACTTAAGTCAAAGCTCCTTTGAATGGGTTTTAATTCATAAGAATGATGTACAGCACGGAGTGCAGACCTCTCACCCAGTGGAAGAAATGCCAATGCGTTTCGCACCCAAATTTTCTTCAATAATACATCAGGCATGTATCCCTTATTTGTATCTCTTATTTCATTCTCTAAAAATGTTAGAATCTGCAAGTTTTTAAACCTTTTGAATATGTATCTTGATTTGCTTTATACTATGTGGGATTCCTGCATACTAAAGTGTGTCATACAGAAGGTAATCGTAATGGGTGCAGTTATAAATACACATTTTTGGAGGTTTATTATGTTTCCAACTTTCGTTATAGAGTCTATTTGAGCAGCAATGTTATCTTTGCTTCTTGCAATGCCATACTACGTCATTTATAAAATATAGGTACAATAATTCTAAGCTTGAAAGCTCTGAACTCTCAATATATCTGTATACTTTGTATTTGTATATGAGATCCACACAAATAACTATCACAGTTTCCAATTTTTAAAGTTTTAAATAAATATTGGTGTGTATATACAGTGTATTTGTATATTGGACCCACTTATATTATGTAAAATAAGGTAATTCATGTTTGATAGTTCTTGTGTAATGTATAGTGCTACTTTTTGTTTGCCACAGAGTAATTGGGATTGTTTAGTTGTGTGACAGTTCCCGTCCAATATGTAGTGATGGTGGTGGTCTTTAAACGTGTGTTTAAGGGTGGTTATCACACTATGACAATTGTCTATATTAAGCCCTGTCGGCAAAACACGTGAGACATGGTTCTCCTGGCTATGTTTTTATGCAGCATGCCATAGAGTGCCTGTGACTCACTATGCCTGGGACAGTGGAGAGGTGCGCTTCCCTGCTCACACCATTCATTTTCTCTCTGCATATGACTGGTTTGGGAACGCCACTATTAGCTGCACTCCGGACTGCCCACACATCTGTAGGATTCTACTTTTGTCCTATGAGGTGACCTCATAGCTGGCTACACTTATATTTCTAAAGTCTGAAATTCCCAACTCATTTCCCTGGAATTTCCTGTAATTCTCTCTGTATTGAGTAGACCCTTATATGTATATTGGGCAGTATTACATTTTTTTTAAATTACAGAAATAGTTAAGATAGGCTTGTTAACCAAGAAAGATATTTGCTGATTTTAAAGTAATACAAATGAAGTAAAAAAAAAATTTGAAATCAACTTTATTCACAAAAATCCACATATTTATAGCGCTATGAGAACATGGATACTTAAGTCAATTGGCGTGCACCTTGCTGTCAGATGGACCACATTTGGCTCACGGGGCACACTTTGGGTGCTCCTGTTCCATGCATAATTCTTAATGTAACACAATTCATCATAATCGCTGACATGTAACATGTAATCTGTAAAAATGCCAGAAGATGGCACTGCAGGAGACTGGGTGAAACCCACATTAGTAAAACGGCTGAGCGTGCAAAATTATAAGTGCCATAAATATATGGAGGTTGACAGCAGCATCAGAGTTTGTTAAACTATAGTTTGATAAAAAAAAAAAAACTGTAATGAGGTCACAGAACAGTTAATACTGGAGAAGATTGTGTATCCTATGCAAATAACCAACATAAGAACAGAAACACAACTTTTTTTTACTAAAGTTACCACACCAAATATAATAAATATTGACGTATCTCTGGACCTGAGACAACATATAATAATGTAAAAACAATGAATTATAAACAGTGCAAAAACCTCTAATAAAAGGTAATAGAGAAGCAGCTCAAAACAGTTAATCACTCTTCACTTGTTAGTGAATAGACCCCTTTGATATTAAGGACAAAATGACAAAATGTTTTCGCTTGTGCTTCTTAATTATGTTTGATAGGAGATGCCAGTTTATCCTCTAACCAGCAACTGATATGCTTCCCTTGGAAGAAGGCAACCTGGTCTGGTCGGGCGACCCTCCTTTTCAAAAGAGGTCAAAAGAGAGGACCTTGACTATATTCACTAGCAGAGAAAGGCCCCGCTGAACACAGGCCTCAATCAGAGTAGCTCTGTTAGCGGGTGCCAGCCTCCAGACCAATTTGACTTTTTTAAAGATTTTTCTGAAGCTAGGTTTCAGCCACATACGTGCAAATTTGGGGCTTGATTAGATTAGCTGTGGTGAAACTCAAGGTAAAGCTAAACTGTTTACTGGTCAATCCAGAGCAACAGCCAGGGACTGAGAATATTGGGGCACAGGGAAGGAGAGGAGGGTCCACCACACTCACATCTAGAAAAAGGACTTCCGTCACATATGTGGAGGATATGGCCTTAGTCCATACCGTTAGATAGAATAAATCTGTGCTGTAATACAGTTACAGATCAGATGGGAGTACATGTGATTCCTGCCTTATACTTTTATGTCTGTACAGGATGTTTATTGGGCGATCTAGACAACACATGCCTCCATCTGGTCCAGCTATATACTCTTCCTTTTTATGGCAAGAAGGGCACTTGTGCGAGGAGAGTTCCACCATCTTTTATCCCCTTGTCCATGTATATTTCACCTGCACTGACACCACAATTTTCCACAGCAGCATATGTCCATTTTTTGGATAGAAAGAATTCCAAAATCAACTGATACCTTCATCAGGGTTCAAATGCCCATCAGAGTATCAACATTGTATCAGAGTTATCAAAATAATTTAACAGAAGTTGACAAAAGGTAAGAGTGGTTAAAATCTGTTTTATCATGGAGTTCCATGAATGCACTCATGTACCCATTATTCTCTGTATCCAAAGCAATCTGTATGTTTGTTATTTCTTTGAAATGTATTAACTATTAATAATGTCAGCTGTAGGTTCCTGTCTATGATGCTGATATTAATTACTTGTGGTTAAAGGGAGATAACTATAGATTGCTGATTTAGTATTAAGATGTACATTTATTGATTAGTATGTTTTGTTTTTTCCCCCAAAATCTAACCCTTTTATGGTTTCAACTTTTTTTTTGTGGTGCAATACCATTTTTTAAACTCCCATTATAATACTTAACTAGCAGTTTTTTCTTCTAAATTCTAAGGTTTCTATTAGGCGCATTTTTAAAGAGAAAATGGATATGATACGCAAATCATAGTTTGTCACTTTATTAACCATGCATAGAAATTACTGGTTGTAGTTATAGCTAAATGAATGATAATGATGTGATCATTACTTCTAAATTAATTATAATGCTTTGTGTTTAATAATAGATTTTTCATATGGTTGGTTTTCTATAATTACAGAATATTTCTGTTAATGTGGATACAATTTGAACCATCTTGAAAGTATTGTTAGATTCAATTTTCACCACGGGTGGTCGTCTGGCCTTACCGGTCGAGTTTGCTTTACGCAAATATGTAAATGTACCTTACATGGATTTTGTCCAAGTATATCTGGTAAAGCATATAACACTTTAAAGAAATAAAACATACGTACTCCGATATCCTCTAGTGCATAAACTATTGACCTAGAGATAAATATAACTTCAAAATGTATATTATTGTATACTCCTGCTAGAGAAGTAATTAGAGCTTTATGACTTTTACATTTGTTCGGGACCTCACATAATTTCATGAGCTGACTGTTATCACCATTTTTTGTCTGGAAATGTGGTTTAATTGTTTTTGGCATAGAGAAATGGTCCTAGTGCATACAGATGAACGATAGTGGCACAGTTAAGTTAAGAATTTGAAAGAAGCCTAATGGACAAATAAATTTACAGCCAAATTATAACTAATGGTTAAGTGCTTGTGTTGATCGATGTCTGAGACATCATTTCTGGATGCCACATACTTATAACATCTTAAATAATGGTGATGCCAAATGTGACATGATCAAATCTATTGACTGCAATACTTTTGCAAACGAGTGGATCAAAATAGATGCACCCTCTTTGAATCAATGGAGAAACATTGGGAAACCAAGCATATTCCTTTAGTCATTTGTGAGTTCCTGGCAATCCACTCCTTGTATCCTGTCTTCTGTTACTACCGCCTGGATTGTGATACATTTTAACCTCCCCTTGACATTTTGAATTATATTTTGATGCAGCTCTGTATATTATCCCTTTTAGACTTTTCATTGGATCCTGGACTCCATCCCTGAACCAATCCTGACACCAGGAGATAAAAGGCTGCCCTCTCGATAGCCATTCTTTCGTAAAATAAGTTACTAAGGTTTGAACGGACCACCTGTTGTGCTGTGCGTAAGGCATACACAGCCAGTGTGAGTATGGAAAATTAATATTAAAATATTAATAAAATCCATAAAAATATCCCTCAGGTAATTGCTCACTCAAACCAAATCACCAGGAAAGAAAAACAAGGTGGCCAAATGTGCTTTTCTCCTCAAGCTGCTACATGTTGCTGCCTTTTCTTTATTGCTATTTATACAACCCTGGTATTTGCATATTCTCTTCCTTGAAAAAAAAAATGGTCTGAATAATAAGGTAAGTTATAAAAATGCAGATGTCTTGATATATTATGTTTTGAAAATCAAATATTCTAATTTGTCCTGATCATTAGCTCTTTGTTTTGATAATGTGGATTATTCTGTATTCTTGCAGCAATACATTTATTTTGGGAAATAATATATATATATTTTGTTAACAAACCAGCAGAACATGAATGCTCATTAAAAGTTCTCATAATACCGCTTATTACGTGAACCACTTCCCATTCCATGTCCACATAACCCACGCACACCTGTAATATATGTTGAAACAACAAAATGCTGAATTGTAGATTGGCTGAGTTACTAGAAAAACTTGTTACTAACCAAAAAACAACAACTTGGTGCTAACAGCATGAACAGCTAAATAAACACTACTTACATTTCAATCATAGATCTCTAAGAGAATATTGAAACAGTGTTAAATTACGTTAATCCCCTCATAAAAATATGTGTCTGGTGAGGAAAATAAATATTTCCAACAAGGCACTAGCTAAATATAAATATACCGTATGTATATTTAATGTTTTTATCTGTCAATAATGTACAGTAGGAAGGAGTGAGAGCATGAAAAAACTACTTAGAATTCTTAAAAGGAAGGTATTAGAAAAATAATAATTTAGATAATTTACATTCAGGTCTTTAGTTGGGTCAGCTTCAAGATAAATGGTGAGTATTTTATTTTTTTAAATGTCATTTTTTAGTACTGACACCTACCAAAACAGCCAGCATCAGGAGCATAACACCTTTATTATGTTATACCTGTGTTACTTCCCATTCGGCCTGAATTCCATCAGGTTTAGACATGCCATGCAGCACAATGCATGGTAACCTACTTATGAAATGTGGACAATGTTTTATGTATGGGTACCAAAGGATTCCAAGTACAGCCCAACAGGATTTTAGTGAATATCAAAATAAATAGTTTTTGACTTATTGCTTGACAATTCTCTCACTTTAAATCTACTTCAGCCATCTTGAGCACAGGTTTGAGTTCCTTCCTCGCAGCAAGACCCATGACTGAGAATTATAGTCAATAGTCAATAGTAATTGAAGATTTATATTTGGAAGATATTTTCTGACTAGCTAATTGCTCTAGTTCCATCTCTTTTGCCGTTACTTATTGATTATATGAATATGATACTTGTACTTCTTGTGGATCCTAAAGGATCTTTCCCTTTAATCACATTATGCTGTTGTTCTGTGAGCATTGCTCACAGCATCAGAGAATTAGCACTATTCCCTATGTATAAAATGATTATTCGAGCAACACTGTATTTTATCATTTGCATGTGTTAACAGCAACTACAGTAAAAAAAAAAAAAAATCTGTTTTGGTGCAATACAGCAATTTCTATGCTTTTTCACAACATATTGATCATAGCACCAAAATTATGCATACAGAGCAAGGCACTTCGCTGGTTCAACGATTGCTCAGAAGAGAAGTAATACCTTAACTCAGGAGTGAGCACACATATATTCATCAACTAGTTTCAAGGCAAAGAGGTTTATATATATAAAGAAGGTACATACACCGAAAGCTTGTGTACGCTTAATATAGTATGGACTCAAGACATATATGTGCCACTTTTTCTATATGGACTTCTCCTGTTCAAGTGGAGCTATCAAACGTGAAATGCCTTACCAGTATGTGGGAACTAAAGCAGTGGATGGGTCACATGTGTCTTAGGGTAGAGAGAAGAGGAAAAGTACTAAATAAATACATTAAAAAAATGTAGTACACTTTGTACGTTTTTAGAAAAATCAAACTAACTAATAATGTTACTTGTTAGTCGTCTGCTTTTCAACGTAAACAAACTGAATTTAAAATATATTTCCTCATAACTAAAATATTCCATCCACTGTATTCATTCCATGCCTTATTTGGAATCTTTCCATTTCCATTCAGTAACTCTATCATATATTCAAGTTCTAACCAAGGAAAAGAAAATTACATTACTGTGCAAAATCTCAGATGTGAGAAAATGCTGTAAGCAAGAATGCTTTCAAAAATAGAAATGTTAATTAATTTTTATCAGTTATCAAATGCAGCATCAATTCTTCTAGGTACAATTCCACAAAGGCATGGATTTTTTTAGGAAAATAGTAAGGTGTATGTTTAAACACTTATAACAATCAGGTGCTATTGATCATCAATTTAATATGTAGGTTAAAACACAATAGGGGTAGGCTTGCTTTTTTTATTTTTCCCAATTCAACTATTAATATCTGAACAGTTTAAAAAAAATATTTGGCCACTTTAGTAGGTATTGTACAAATAAATGTATAGTAATATACATTCATCTTTACAGGATATGGAATATAAAATTGGTCAATGAGATTGTTTCAATTGCTGAATATAATTATTTTTAAATAATAAGCCTGTATCCTGAGTAATTCCTATGCTTAAACATGTTATGGAATAATTTCTCCATTCAAACAGGAATTACGTTTTCAAATTATTGACACATTCTTGAGGGAAGTCCAAATATAGTACCTGGGTTTTAAAGCGTTTAATATGAAACATTGCCAAATGTGATAAAGGCTTGGCTGGAAAGCCTTGAATACCTGGGTATTCCCAAATCACCCTGCAAAATAGATGAGCCCTGCAACTTATCACAACCAGTTTGAGAGATGCTTCCATCCCTTACCGAAGGGGTAGTCTCTTTGACATCATTGTGAAGAAGGATGATGACAGGATCACACTGCAAAAAAAAAGGCAGAACTCCTAGGTTTCTTGGATAAGCTCAGGCTTCGACACCTGGATATCCTGTACTGGGACCAGTCGGTTTCATCCTTCCTCCCTTCTTTACTGGATCCGTCAAGAAACTGCAGAGATGTAAGTGTCTGAGACAAATGGCCGACCCGTCCACTTCCTTAGCTCCCTACCTTCACTGTTTAAATATGTTTTCCTCAGATTCCATGTTTTCCTGTCACCACAGAACACCTTTTCTATCCTCCTATGATCAGCATCAGGTACTGCTCTGTATCCGAGCTTCATAACCTCTTCCCAGTTACAGGAAACTTGACTCCCTTAGCAAGAAACTCTGCTTCTCCATAAGGGCAAACTATATACTATGCCTTTTTTAAGTAACTCTAAACTCCCAGTCCTCATTTAAATGTTTACAACTGTACTATTTTCAGTTTCCCTGTCACCATGGTTAAGAAGGTGACTCCAATACAAAAAAAAACCAAAGAACAAATCAGAACCACAGCACTGCAAGGAGAGGTTAACTGTTATATTAAAATTATACAATTAATATATTTAGAAAACTGTAAAATTGCAACAACAACAAATTATGAGAAAAAAAACAAAATGAGGGCCATAAAGTAGGAAGGAAACTGATTCCAGTAACAAACTGTGATCAGCAAGGAATGGGAAAGGTAAGCTTTTTTTTTTTATTACATGAAATGTTTGTATGCTTTTCACTTGTGTGTCCATCTCTGTACTTCATAATCAGTATGTGAAGTACAGGGAGTGAATTGGAGGCAAAGGCAATGTTTAAAAACATGAATATAAATCACAGTAGATGCAGCTGCAACTGGCCCTTAAGTCATAAATTCTGAATCTGTTGTGCCTGCCTTCATTACCGGTGGTCTAATTTATTTCTAGAGACCAGGGAGAAAAGTAAATGTTTTTCCAATATGTTAGTGCAGTGATGTACTAAGAATCTGCAATTTTACCCTTAATTATGATAAAATGTGTACAATGGTTACATCCTTTTTGACCATGTTTCCCGACAGATGGTCTCATACTTTTAGTTCCTGTTTTGTGTTTATTGGTTAAATTTATCGCTATGGTCACACTAACCTTTGTAACCCTCAGGAAACCATATTTCACAGAACAGACACCAAAAGTTTGCATTTATACTAGTTAGTCACGTGTACTGTTTTTTCTTTATTTTCAGGTACTAATCTAGGGGAATATAAGGACTCCATTTAAATATCTTTACTTGGACCGGGATTTGATAATAAGCTAGACTTCTGAACATGGCACGTATATCCTCTGCTGCTTTTGGATGATGCAGTCTAACACCTCATATGCATGTAAAGAGCTTCAATGAGGCAAATACTGAGAGAAAAAAAGGCATTGTGTGAAATAGTAGTTTTTATATATGTTCATAACAAAAAAATACAGATATGTTTTTCTTACCTTTTTAAGAGGCGTTGAAAGTCAAATACTATATTTATTTTTAAATAAGGAATAATGTCAATTTTAAAAAAAGTTTACATAAACGGGACCTGTTCTGCTGATTCATGACTTTTTTTTAATTGGCTTTTTAAAATGTATGTATAATAATTATGACTAGTTAAGCAGGGTAAGAAACTACTAAATCAGGATCCTGAAATCTGAGTTACTGGTAGAGTCCTGATGTCTAATAGGCACCTTCTCTTTTGGTCTGGGAGACCATCAATCAAAAAGATCAGCCCTTCAAAAGAAATTCGACAAGGGGTTCAACACCTTCACAGACCACGTCCAAAGCAAGCATCATAGTGCTCCAGAGCCATAAATAACTTTTTTTGCACCTGAGGTAAGAAATTGCTCGTCGCCCCTTTCTTTACATATAATGTCTGTGCCTGAACCCCTTAGACTGGAACAGAGTCCTCCCTACTGGGCAAAGCCCCATTCATTGTCCTGATGGCTACTCAACTGTCTGTCAGCTTGTCCACTTCCTCTGCTTCATCAGCCTGTTGTAAGTTGTCCTCTTTGTGCCCACAATATATTTTTTATCTAATAAAAATATGAATTTATATTTTTAGTAACCCACCAACTTTTTGCCCTTACCTTACTGAACACCCATTTGCCTTTACCTTACTGAGTACCAATATAGATGTTCTGAACCTAGTAGTGGAGTAGAGTGAACATCAGGTATGTGGTCTGATTGTCCAGAGATTACATTTGTACTGCTCATTTTTCATCCCATAATGCAGTGCATTGTTGTCTGTATATTGGTGTAAAGGTGATCTAAGCTACCAGACTACGGTAGCATAGAACTTTCTAACCCCTCAACTTGTGTGCTTGAATCTAGTGTATCATTCATCTCATCCTCCTTACTTCTCTGCTTGGTTTAATCTCTAATTAAATCAGTAGTATAATTTTAAGAAAATTATTTAAAAAGCGAATGAGTCGGCAATTCATTTTTAGGTCCAAATTTTTGCATTACTCCCTGTTTAAAGATACCGTATTTGCTCGAATATAAGACTACCCTGATTATAAGACGACCCCCCAAACTTTGGATATTCCTTAAGGAAAAAAACTAAAAGCCTGAATATAAGACTACCCTATAGGAAAAAAAGTTAAACTTGTATATATTCACATGTAAATTGCTTTTTAATATTTAATAAAAATAATGATATTAAACAAATGCATTTCTTGTTTTTATTTCCTTTTGCCCCCATGGAGGATGTCTGCACTATCAATGTGCCAATGCTGCCTCTTCCCCGCCCCCCCCCCCCTGCGTTGTCTCTCTCTCGCCAGTGTTATCTCCCTCCCCCCAATTTATTATCTCTCTCCCCCCCTTCCTCCCCTTGTGTTTCTCTCCCCCTCCCTCCCCTTGTCTTTCTCTCCCTCCCTCCCCTTGTGTTTCTCGCCCCCCTCCCTCCCCTTGTCTTTCTCCCCCCTCCCCTTGTCTTTTTCTTCCCTCCCTCCCACCCCTTGTGTTTCTCTCCAGACCTCCCCTTGTGTTTCTCTCCCCTCCCTCCCCTTGTCTTTTTCTTCCCTCCCTCCCTCCCTCCCTCCCTCCCCTTGTCTTTCTCTCCCCCTCCCTCCCCTTGTCTTTCTCTCCCCCCTCCCCTTGTATTTCTCTGCCCCCCTACCTCCCCTTGTCTCTCTGCCCCCTCCCTCCCCTGTTCTCTCTGCCCCCTCCCTCCCCTTGTCTTTCTCTCCCTACCTCCCCTTTCTATCCCTACCTCCGTCTTTCTCAGGACCCCCCTCCCTCCCTCCCCTTGTCTTTCTCTGCCCCCTCCCTCCCTCCCTCCCCTTGTCTCTCTGCCCCCCTCCCTCCCCCTCACCTTGTTTCATGATCCGTAGGGGCAGCCGGGGGATGTCTGCATGAAACGTGCAGACATCCTCCATACTGCCCTACCCTTCTGTCTATTATGACGGACAGCCGGTCCGTCATAATAGACGACAGTGCCAGGCAGCATCCTCCGGCTGTTAGCAAGGGGGATCCAGGTCCCCTTCAGCTCTGCAAAGTTGAATAGTGAAATGATAAGAGCAAATCATTAATACTGATGCAAATACTTATCGGCAAGTCAATTTTGTTGGACAGCCGGTCCATCATAATAGATGGCAGTGTCGGGCAGCAGGGAGGATGTCTTCACTATCATGCAGACATCCCCCGGCTGCCCAGATATCCCTGGTGCCTAGTGGAGGCAGCCGGAGGATATCTGCACGATACGCGCAGACATCCTCCGCTGCTGCCCGGCACTTCCGCCGGGACTTTTATGATGAAGCCGGAAGGACCTGGCTTCATCATAGAAGTCCCGGCGGTCATGCTGGGCGGCAGCAGTGGATGTCTGCGCGCATCGCGCAAACATCATCCGGCTGTTAGCGAGGGGGATCCAGGTCCCCTGCAGCTCGGCGGGGGACCTGGATCCCAGTCTTATAGTCTGACCTCGATTTGAGGTCACATTATAAGACGACCTCGAATATAAGACGATTGGACTTTTTCAGAGCATTTGCTCAGAAAAAAACCTTGTCTTATTTTTGAGCAAATATGGTAATAGATTAAAATTTGAATAGTGAAATGATAAGAGCAAATCATTAATACTGATGCAAATACTTATCGGCAAGTCAATTTTGTTTTCCGTTTGAAAACAAAATCTGATATTTTCCCATCTCCAACAAAATCTAGGGAAATCAAATCTCAGGGATAAATATTCTGCACAGTGAAATATATATATATATATATATATATATATATATATATATATTAACAAATGCATTCCTACAGTAATGGATATAAAGGGTTTATGTGGCTTGAGTTGTTAGCATTGCTTTTTCCTGTGTGTGTTCCAAATATAATAACAAGGACTTTAAAAAAACAGCCAGGAATAAAGTTTTTTAAAAACCACTTGTAGTTGGCTTTCACATATACTATTGCTAAACATACTTACACAAGTCTTGCCCGGATCTGTCAAATAAATAAGAAGTTTGCTGATACATTTGAATTACAATGGCTAGTGAAGTAATTACAAATACAATCTGAACATAAATCAATGCTATAAAAGAATTCTATTATGTCAATGACACAAAATCTCATAAAATTACTCATAAACTCCAACTGCTATTGCTGTTTCTCTAATAAATGGTAGAGTCCTCAAAAGAGAACGCCAATAGTAACCCAATTGTAAAATAGAATGTTATGGAGCTAATAAAATGTATTATTTGCATGTTATCTCATATAATTTAAATAAAGACTAGTTGTACTAAAAATAAAGTACAATACTTTATTGATCAATTTTGGATGTGTATTAGACTTGAACTTTCATTTTCGGATGAAAATCATTTATTCATTCATTCATTCATTTAATTCGTTGTCCACTCAGGAAGTGCCGATTTTAAACCTTGGTTATTATACCCATACACTCTATTCTCCCCAGTACACTCTATTTTCCCCAAAGGCCCCTGCTATAGCTTCACAGTGGTATTGGTTTCTAAGGTTCTACATCGTATATCCTTATTTTGGATGAAACAATGTAAAGGCTACACGTGGCAGAGCACATTTCAACAGACTCACTGATGGTCAGCTTGTATTTTTAAAGGTACATATTGTAGAAGAAGAGAATTGCTTGTTAGTTTTGTATCCATTTCCTAAATAAACATGTGTCTTAAAGAGATTCTGGTTAGTTTTGTACCATTTGGGAATGTCAGACAGTGGTTAAATTGCATGTTATAAAATTGATGCAATGGATTGTTAAACCAGTGCAATCAAAGCTGTATTTTCATATGTTTCAAATGGCTATCGTTTTAGAATCGTTTTAGAATGTGTGTGTGGCTTTCAGTTCAAGGCATTTTTCCTCCCTAAATGATGTGGTAGTGGTAGTGTCAAGGTTTTTACAGTTGTGGAAACTCTAACACTTTGATAGATGACAGCAGAATGTGGGTTCTTGGCAATTAACTTTAAAAAATCCACATGCTGAGGTTTTTTAAAATAAAAGTCTTGAAAGAAAGAATGGAAAAATACAAATTGATTGGATTCAATTTAAAAAAGCAGACTGATGCTTCATTATTCTCGTCAACATTTTCAAACCACCAATAACAGAGAATGACCCTACACAGTCAAGTCACCCAATGGTTCAAGATTGTGCTTCACATAAAGAAAACAAAACTTGTACAATAAACAAACCATGTACGATAAAATATTTGGGGAAATACATAAACTCAGTTAACTAGATCTAGCAAAGTGCATAGGTCAATGAAAAATGAAAAGTTGATGGATGAATATTCTCAAATAGGTTTATATAGGTGGGACGTGGAAAACAAAATTTGTAATTATACAATTAAGATAATAATTATCATTATATTAAATTGTTCATAGTAAAGATAGTAAAGATACAACAATGTTTTATAATATGTTTTCATTCTTTTCAAGGCACGTTGGAGCTCTTCTTCATTGTTATTCATGGTAACATATGTTTACGAGGTTCATATTGTCACAAAATATTTGTAACAACATTTATCATATTTAACCTCTCACTATATATTTGTCTGGCTGAGGTTTTCACAATAATACATGAATGGAAGTAATCTCAGACATATTCTTAGTTAATCTGCATCCATATGTATATAGTTTATTATTGTTTTTCTTTTCAAGGGAGGAAAGAATTAGTAGGTTTGGCTTCTAAGCATAACATCATCAAATACTAAATTGCTTCTAGCAATGGCAATGCCTTCGTTTTCTTCTGACAAGAGAAAGTTCTTTGCCAAATCAGCCAAACAAATGAGAGTGATACTTCTCTGTTTTCTTGGTTTCACAGTCTGTATGTAATTATACTAGAAAATGCCTCACATAGATCTGTTTTCCTAAAAGTCTATATTAAAAGGGAAACAGCACATATATGTACACAAATTTAGAAGCAGGTCTGTCCACTACATAAAAACACAGATTGATGGTGTTCCTTCCTTTCATGACGTGTGTGTGTAGTCTGGCTCTGTGGTAACTGTGGAAATGGCAAGATGTTCAAAAATTCCACACTACACTCTTGTGTTTGTGGTTTTATTAGGATATGCAATACTTCTAGGAAAATGGATCCAACAAAGCAGATTAGGTTTCTTGTTGTCCACTTTGTAACATGAAACAAAATGTTGGTCTCTGTTAAATAATACAGCCACTGTCTTGTAAGAAGTATTCCATATATTTAGACTTTCATGGATAATATTTACTGGTTGTTTGCTCTCTGAGACACATTACAGCGTAAAGGACAACAAAACATTTTTTTTGTACTTTTGATAGTACATGCTAGTGTATCTTCTGACTTTCCATTCCGTGAGTATCAGGCAGCCTGGTAAGATCGGCGATTGTCTCTCTCTGCTAATGCAGTGTCACCACAGGGAGTTTGTACCTTTACCACAGTTTCTATGGTGTTGGAAGTAACTCAGTGTGTTGTGCCAGTGGAGATATCTATATATTGCTCCCTCATGGTAAATAGTTTGTTGGGCCAGTTATAGTAGATTCTCTCATCTTCCTCATCACCTCTCCCCACTCACATCTTCCTGATTATTAAAGGACAACTAAACTTTGTTGTGTCCCCCTGAACAAAGTAAACCCAACCTATATCTTTATAGAAACATGAGGGGATTATGTTCATTGTAGCCTCACAGCTGAAGCAGAGCCAGAGAGGAAGCTGGTGGATGCTGACAATGTCACTGTATATGCAGCTAATCAGAGCGCGGTCTCACATATATATCTTGGCATAGCTGGGGTAAACTTGGTACCCATGGCAGTACCCACCAACTGTTAATAAAATTATCTATCAAATAAAAAGTTATTACGAGGATAAATAAAACACTTAGGAGTAGGAAAATCCCAAAATGCAGGAAAAACCTGTGTATCCTCTCTCAGAACTATAGGGGTTATCTTACTTGTTATTTGTATTTCCAGTTTACCTGGTAGCAAATAATATATAAAAAGTAATTTGGCTTAATTGAATCCATGAAAATCACCAGTTTTAACTAACAATTAACCCTAGGCCAATTTCAAGACAAATTTTAGTATCCTGAAATCCATTTATTAAATTGACTGTTCCACTAAGTTTTTATTAAATTGAATCTAATAATATGTAATTGAGGAAATCTCAAATCATTGGTAGACAATAAATTTGACCACAGAACAGATATGTATATAAAATGTAGGAAAGAAAGAAACATTCTTTTTTTTCCTTTTTCCTACAAATTCCATAAATAAGCACAAGACTATTTTCTTTATTAAAGAGTATGTATTTTCCTGTAATTCTCCCACTTTTCATTTTTTTTATCACCACCACATTCTTAAGATCATATGTGGATTACTGAGCATGGAAAATTAACGTTCCAAGTGGAATTGGAGATACTTGGAGCCCGTTAAATAAAAAATTATTTCACATAATAATAAATGTACTAAAATATGTCCATTACAGTATTTATAAAATCTCTTGGAATCAAAATCCTTTAGAAAAAAAAAATCATGTTTGTGTCTTATCTCTTTTCTGTTTCCTTATAGTTAATAAATACATGACGCCAAGTTCCCAGTTCATAATAATTTCCATTTCACTTACGATGTGTCACAAATTCCTTTCTCAATTTAAGACACTTATAGTGGGTCAACTGAGGTTCAGCATTAAGAACAGTTATATCACTATAAAAACATTTCTGTATGCCACGTGATTTCCCAGAAGCTCCGTTTACCTATAGTATAATTTACAGAAAATATGAGAGAGCTTCAAAAGAAGATAATTCTAATTCTAGAATCCTACATGGTGTTAACAATACCGGTAATAGTATAGAATCAACACCTTAACATGCAACCTTCTGATACAAACAAGAAAAAAAGAAAATTCAAAATGCTACTATTGACATTTAGTCACAAATCCCTTGTAAATTGCTGTTCCAAAGACTGAGCATTAGGGGAAAGTTGTTGCTCTAAATAAGTAAACATCAACATCAGCTGCGCATTCACTATCACCATGGCTTTGCTGCACTACAGTGAAAATGCAGTTGTGAAAGTCCCCAAATCCCACTCCAAGAATGGTTGGCAGGTGGGGGTCTCAAAATGCAACCAAAATCAACAGCTGATTTGGATCTATAAAAAAATCCCATGCTAGGGGTTCCCAATGCCTAAATCCTAAGCGTAAGCAATGGTGTATTTTGGCCTAGGTCTACTAGGCATTGGGTAGGTGAGTTTAATCAAACCAAGGGTAGTAGGAAAAGTAAATACACCACTATAAATAAGCCCAGGGTTTTGAGGCCCCAATGTCAACTTGCCCACTTGATTTGAAATGTAAAAAGATCCTGCCTCCTCCTAAATGGGGGCCGGGGTTTGGTACTTTGTTTGACCTAGCATGAGTCAAGAAAATGGTGCTGTAAATGTATATTTGTTGTATTATTTTTCACCTCAGTATGAAGAAAGTAAAGGATACAAAATATAGTAACTATTTAAAGATATTGATTCAAATACCAGGTGTTTCCTATTTAGCATCAGTAACATATTTACGCAAAGTGCTTATAGCAAGATTTGGGCCTTATTATAGGGTTTTCTTCTCGAAAGTGTCAAACAACCTTGTTTTAGATAAATACTGCATCATGTAATGTAAACAAAAAGAAATGTATCTCAGCTCTTCTTATTTTGGTAAACGTACAAATAAAGTGTAATTGATATATTGTCATTGCTGGCTATGTCTCCAAGCCCTCAGTGTCTTAGAAACATGTACAGCATTCAGGAAAAAAAACTTTGTGAACCTGTCCCTTTAACCCCTTAGTGACATGACTTTTTTGGCTTGTCCGACACTTGGTGACATGGGCTGTTTTAACATTTCTGAGGTGTTTGTGTTTTGCTGTAATTTATTTCTGTCTCATTTAGTGTACCCAGTGCTGTATTTACCACGAGGCATCCTAGGCGGATGCCTAGGGCGGCAAATTTTGGGGGGCCGCCCCCCAGCACTGAAAAAAAAATTAAAAAAACGCGACCCTTTAAAAAAAAAAAAAAACGCGCTTGCAGGCAGAGACAGAGGTGAGTAGGGATCGGAAGATCTCCCCTCACCATCGCTCTGCCTGCCAGGCTGCACGGGGAGCCGAACAGGCAGCACAGAGAAACCTCCGTGCTGCCTGTTCTGCTCCCCGTGCAGTGTGCCGACACGGAAGGGCCGACAGTCACATGACGGGCGCGCTGACCATGCTGCCTGCCACTAGCCACCAAGGAAAGGTAAGTGCTGATGGGAGACAGTGTGTGTGTGTGTGACTGAGTGTGATGGGAGTCAGAGTGTGTGTGATGGGAGACAGTGTGTGTGACTGAGTGTGATGGGAGTCAGAGTGTGTGTGATGGGAGACAGTGTGTGTGACTGAGTGTGATGGGAGTCAGAGTGTGTGTGATGTGAGACAGTGTGTGTGTGTGATGGGAGACAGTGTGTGTGACTGAGTGTGATGGGAGTCAGAGTGTGTGTGATGGGAGACAGTGTGTGTGACTGAGTGTGATGGGAGTCAGAGTGTGTGTGATGGGAGACAGTGTGTGTGACTGAGTGTGATGGGAGACAGTGTGTGTGACTGAGTGTGATGGGAGTCAGAGTGTGTGTGATGGGAGACAGTGTGTGTGACTGAGTGTGATGGGAGTCAGAGTGTGTGACTGAGTGTGATGGGAGACAGTGTGTGTGACTGAGTGTGATGGAAGTCAGAGTGTGTGACTGAGTGTGATGGGAGTAGGAGTGTGTGGCTGAGTGTGATGGGAGTCAGAGTGTGTGACTGAGTGTGATGGGAGTCAGAGCGTGTAACTGAGTGTGATGGGAGTAGGAGTGTGTGACTGAGTGTGATGGGAGTGTGTGATGGGAGTATGAGCTTGATGTGAGTCTGAATGATGGGGCATGTCTTAGGTGTGTAACGTGGGTGTGCAGCTTGGGTAGGGGGGTGCCCGGATTTTGTCTGCCTAGGGCAGAGAGTGTACCCACACAAACTATATATCGTTTTTATCGTCATAAGAAGGGCTTTCTTTTGATACCATTATTTTGATAATAGCATATGATTTGATGGAAAAAAAAAAAAAATATGGAAAAAAAAAATCGTATACTCATGTACAAGAGACAACAAAAAAACACTGCTAAATAGTTTCTAATATATGTTCTGAGTTCAGAAATAGCCCATGTTTTATGTTTTTGTGCTTTTTTATTCATGTTATAGGGCCAGAACTATAAGTAGTGCAAAGCTATTTTAAAATCCTTTCTTTCAAAATTAGCGATCGTGACATTGTAACACTGATATCTGTTCTAAATCCATGAATGACCCCCAACATGTACATATTTTTGAAAACTAGACCACTAAGGGCATTTAACTTGGTGTATTTTGACACATTTCATGTAGCCATTTTACCACCAATCTTTGCCAAAGTTTGCAGCAAAAACAATTTTTTTTTAATTTTTCACATAGATTGCAAACCTTAAAATGTGAAGGGGTATTTTCAAATAACACCTTAATATGTGTTTAGCAACATCTCCTGAGTACAGGGATATCACCCATGCATAGGTTTGTTGGTTTGTTTTGGGTCTAAAAGGCCACATTTAGGGGGTGCGCATTTTGGTTTTCTGACATGCAGAAAACCTGCGCCCATGTCCCATTTGGGACATTTTTTTAGCCAGAAAGTGTATTCTACCCCACAAAGCTATATATTTTTTAAAACAAGACACCCTAGGGTATTTCAAATGGTAGTATTTTAACACTTTCCATGCACTAATTATACCACCAGCCTATGTCAATGTTTTGGGTAGTTTTTTTTTTTCACATACATTGTACTTTGGGCATGAATTCACAGATCCTGTTATATGTCAGTGCAAAACAACACCTCAATATGTGTTCAGCAACATCTCCTCAGTTCAGGGATACCACCCATGTATAGGTTGGTTAGGTTATTTGGGGGCTAAAAGGCCATGTTTAGGGGGGATGCATTTCCAACTTGGAATTTTGACATGTAGTCAGCCTGCGCCCATGTTCCATTTGGGACACTTTTTAAGCCTGTCAAAGTATTTTACCCAATCAAACCATATATTTTGGAAAACTAGACATCCTAGGGTATTTAAAATTGTGGTATTTTAACACTTTCCAAGTGCTAATTCTACCACCAACCTATGTCAAAGGGTTGGGATGTCATTTTTTTCCCACACACATTGTAGTTCAGGCAGGAATTTTCAGATTCTGGTATTTGCCACTCCCAACCAACACCTCAATATGTGTTCAGCAACATCTCCTGAGTACTGGGATACCACCCATGCATAGGTTTGTTGGTTTGTTTTCCAACCTGGAATTTTGACATGTAGTCAGCCTGCGTCCATGTTCCATTTGGAACATTTTTGAAGCCGTCCAATGTAATTTACCCCATCAAACCATATATTTTTGGAAAATAGACATCCTAAGGTATTTCAAATGGTGGTATTTTAATACTGTATATGTACTAATTCTACCACCAGCCTTTGTAAAAGTTTGTGGTAGCACTTTTTTGGGATTTTCTTTCCACATGCATTGTACTTCAGGCATGAATTCACAGATTCTGGTATATGTCACTGCCAAACAACAACCCAATATGTATTCAGCAACATCTCCCGAGTACAGGGATACCACCCATGCATAGGTTTGTTGGTTTGTTTTTTGGCTAGAAGGCAACATTTGTGAGATGCACATCTCAAAATTCCAACTTGGAATTTTGACATGTAGTCAACCTGCGTCCGTGTCCTATATGGGATATATCTTTGAAGCCATCCAATGTAATTTACCCCCACCAAACCATATATATTTTAAAGGTAGACACTCATCACTCCTTGTGGCAAGGGCTCAGCAGCCACCGATAATAGATGATGTATCAGAAAGCTGACCAGGGTTAAAATCGAACCCTGAGTCCGCGGCCTCAGAATCAGTGCATAAGCAGTGATCTCGAGCAAAGAAGGGGTTAATAGTTCTTAGAAGAGCCTATCTAGTACTGTAATACATTAGAGTACAAAGAAATTAATCCATAAAACAGAGCAGACAGCAAAACATACTGTTGCTGTGCAAGATTACTGCTTATACAGTGATGAATGGCAGGGAAGGGGTTAATACACAGTGAAAGACTTTCATAAAACCTGACAATTTTATAAAATGTTATTTTATATCACTAATACTGATCTGTCTCTTTCCGTCACAAAAATGTAAGTGAGGAGAGGGAGGTAGATCAATATTTGTGAATATTGATCCGACCAATGTTGATCTGACCAGGGCAAATGGTGAGCTTATTTGAGCAATCACCAAACCGCCTTTGCCACTAATTCGCTGTTACTGATTGCTATGCGCTCAGACAGCTTAAAAAAAAAAAATCTCAAATATTTTTACTTTACACGTAATCCCCTAGCAGGTATGTGTAAAAAAAAAAAAAATTCAGACAGATAAAAATTGCTTTGGCGTCAATATCATTGCATAAGCAGTGATCGACGGCAAAGAAGGGGTTAATAACTCTTAGAAGAGCCTTTGTAGTACTGTAATAAATGACAGTAATAAATAGAGTACAAAAAAAATTAACCCCTAAAAAATGCACAAACAGCAAAAATAAATGCGCTGATGTGCACGATCACTGCTTACGCAAGATCAGTGGCAGGGAAAGGGTTAAACGCAGGGAATTGCTTTTATTAAAAAAAATGTATTGTTTTATTATTCATGTGTTGTGTATTTTTTTTTTTTTTGTACTTTTACTTACTTTTATAACTTTGATCTGTCTCTCTCCCTCACTAAAAAAAAATGTGAGGAGAGGGAGATCCTAACTGGTCAGATCAATATAGTGTTAATATTGATCTTACCAGGCAGTGGGGGTGCTCATCAGAGCATCCCCACTGCTTGTCAGTGTGCCTACAGTCACAGATTGCCTCTGTGATGAGGCAACCATGTGACTGCAGGAAGAGCACAGGAAGAAGGGCAGCTCCATCTTGGTCACACAGTGATTTTTTTTTGTGTTACTGATTGCCTCGCTCTTGTGAGGCAATCAGCAACACATACTGAGCATAGGAAGCGAAAAATTTGCTTCCTATGCTCGTTTTTGTAATGCCCGCGCTTTAAAGGCACTGTGCCTTTAAAACCGGCATTTCAATCGCTCTCCGGAGCAATCGAAATGCCGACGGGAATTTTTTTTAGTATTGTACGATGCTTCCATATGGAAGCATCGTTACAATACCATTAGAGCACTGAAAGCGGAAAAACTCCGCTTTCAGTTATCGTTTTGACACAGGACGGACTAGGTCCGTCCTGTGTCGCCAAGGGGTTAATGGTACACTTATAAACACAAGTCATTAGTCAATGCAGTGCCACAATATTCTTTTTACATTGTATCTTCCTTAGAGGGTACATCTCCTCACTATTGTTTCTGAGCACCACACTTGTTAAATTACATATATAAGAAAATGTCTGTGAAGTTGAAGCAAATACAATAGAGCTTAAAAAGACAATTAGAAACAGAAAATGATAACACAAAAATGTGATGTCAGTCCTTTTCCCAGGACTCATTTAAGATACACAGGTCAACTATCATGATGGCACTGGGCCAGGTGTGCACAGGCCTCACATGAGCTACTGTTCTGTCATGTATGGGTGGCCTCCAGTGATATTGATCTCATACATTTTATACAGGAATTCTATGCAGGCTACTTGGTATACAACACATGTACAGCCCTAAAAGTAGTCTGAACAAGCATTCTGTTTTGTAAGGTTTTAAAATTGCCTTTTAGGAACACCAGTTTGTTTCCATATATCAAGAAGAAACAACCACCATGTTATATCAGAGGATGAATTGACTATGATATTAAAGTAGATTTACATGAAGAAAGATATAATTTCTGGTAAGGTCCGACAGAATGCTGGACGCCAAAGGCTGAAGAAGTTTTCGAAACGCGTCCCTGTTTGGCGTCCCTTTTTTCTGCGAAAGACCTGGCCAGGCTTCCTTTTCGCTCCTGATTCACTGCCCTGAGTCTAGCATTGTCTCAAACGGCTCTCCTTTAATGGTGTGTATTATCTATCCATTATTGTTATTACTTTTATTTAGTGTTATTCTTTAGTCTGCACGGAGGAGGGAAACAGTCACCGGATCCGGATGTGATCCCTGACAGCAAGATGAAGCTTAACTGACCTAGTTACCTATATTGTTACTACAAATATGTATAAAGTTATGGTAAACTGTTCTGGGCTTCTTTTACATTACAGCTAAATAACCACATCATTTCTATAGCTAATAAGCTATTCTTCTGATCTAATCTGGAGAATTTAAATTAAGATGTTAAAAATATAATAATAAAGTAAAAAAAATAGTAACCCAGCCCCCGAATTTAGGGGGTGACATGGCTCGTGGGCCTTGCCCCCCTAATAATAAATAATGTTACGAACCGGCAAAACTGGTCCCAGCTTCCATAATATAAAAGGCTACCCCTATTAAAAACAGGGCTGGGAGCCGGCCAAAGGGATATATGTCCCCATTACATATATGGGTGGCAAAGGCAGTTAGCCCAGAACCCCCATATAACAAATTAGGCTGGGATCTGGTATCAGACCCATATACAATACACTGGGGGGCTAGAGCTAGTAGACCTTGCCCCCCTAATAATAAAATGGTGCTAGGAACGGCAAAACTGTTCCCAGCTCCCATAATATAAATGGGGGGCAAGAACTAGTAGCCCTGGTGCCCCTATTAAAAACAGGGCAGGGAGCTGGCCAAATGGCTCCCAGCCCCCATAAAATAGATAAGTGGCCAGGGCTAATTGCCCTATTCCTCCTACAACAACATCGCCCACCCTGGGGTCTGTAAGCTGGGCAAACACCCCCAGACCCCTATAAAAATAAATGCATTGGGTAGCTCAAACTTTGGTTTCTGATATGTCCCCGATGTGCCACGAATCACTCCAGGCTTCGATGGTACCATTTCAGTGCCATAAATTGGTTGGTATTTACAACGTTCTGATTATGTGGCCCATTTCTGAAAAAAATTAGATGCCCCTGTCCAGTTTAAACCTTACAGTTTCTGGGACCTATCAAGTTTTTTTTTTTTTTTTCAGTTTAATACCACATTACATATTTTTGTTTCCTATCCTTATTTTCTCTATTTTGTGCAAGAACAGCATAGAACTGCTCTGTACTGCAGTAAAGGTAGCGCCTCACATTTGTTTCTAATGCTATAGATAAATATAACACGCCACATAATGAAGGTATACTTATACAAGAATTATACCTAGGCCATGCACCTTTTTAAAATGACTCTGTGGAATGCCATTAATTAACGTAGGCACATTATAAGGATTTCCAACCTTTTTTTTATTGACTTCAGTTTGTTCCATTTTATTTTATTTTGCATATTTTGCATTTTTAAGATTTGTTTCCTGGTTGTGTGCCCCCTGAGGAAACTGTTTCCAAGTATGTTTTAATTTCGGATACAGGAGAACAGAATAGAAACTTGTTGTCATGCTGCTCAGCAGGGGATGCTTATAGTCTGACTTCTCTATCCTAAGCAGAAGATGCCAAAAAGGCATTCTGAAACTTCCAATTAAGTCCCCAATTATGTTCCATTTTTACCATATGTAACAATAACTTAATGTTTAATCCTAAATATGGACACAAGGTCACGTACACACGATAAAGAATGGTTGAACTGACTTGTATGCTAAGTTGAGCTGAAAAGTATTCATTTATTTTGGATGTGCTTGGCAGCTTCTTTAAGACTGAAATACTCCTAGGGAATTTGGATTCTGGAACAGACTGTGTGTTCTGTTGCTACTTTATTTAAAATTAAACAACTTTTCTGACTTAACCCTTGCTCAGCTTACATATTTGAATATCTTTTTTTTATTAAAAGAGGGATGTTTGAGTAGCATAACATAGCATACAAAGTGACATGGATATCAATTTGCTCCAGATACTTAATAGATATGATATGATGCATAGCATGCAACAATTTTCTGTCCTCTGAGCCTTTGACCAGCACCAAACAGAAGCACTGTAATGGTTGAAAATTCAGCTATGTTCCTTGTCATACACTTTGTATAATAAATGTATGTTTTAGCTACAAAATGTGTGCCAGTTTCTACATGTTGTACTCCGTTTGTATGTGGATCTGGTGGGCTGATCCATTAACGTGTGCACCACAGTTTATTTATCTATTTAGTTATTTCCTTTTTGTTTCGGCAGATGCTTATGCTTTAAAACTTGTAATGAGAACCACCCTGTATGATTGGGTCCATAGATATTTACCAGTCTGAAACATTCTCTCTCAATACTCAGTGAGGGTATGATATATCTTCTACTGGGTCCTGGATGGTTGACTTCAGGTTGCAGGTAGTCAACACATCAGCAGGACTGGCCCACTGGGATATCGTGAAAAATCCTGGTAGGCCGCCTGCTCTGGGGCCGCTCTGAGATGCGACCACTTTAAGAAATTCAGCAGCGGCTTTAGCACCACCCCCTAATGTCATAGCAGTGGAAAGGGGAGGAGAAGAGAGACAACAGTGATGAATGAGGAGAAAGACTAAAGAGAGAAGAGAGATTACAGAAGGGAGAGAGACTACAGAGAGGAGAGTAACTACAGAGAGGAAAGAAACTACAGACGGGAGAGAGACAACAGAAGGGAGAAAGGAGATAGACTAAAGAGAGGAGAGAGACTACAGAGGGGAGAGAGGAGAGACACTACAGATAGAAGAGAGTCTACAGAAATGAAAGAGGAGAGAGACTGAACAAATGAGAAGGCAGAGAGACTACAGAATAGAGAGGTTGTAAGACTACAGAATTTAGAGGGGAT
This sequence comes from Pelodytes ibericus, assembly GCA_036172795.1. Lineage (NCBI taxonomy): Eukaryota > Metazoa > Chordata > Amphibia > Anura > Pelodytidae > Pelodytes > Pelodytes ibericus. The sequence goes on along the minus strand of CM069859.1, from coordinate 119,836,271 downwards.
AGAGACTGCAGAAATGAGAGGGAAGAAAGACTGAACAAATGAGAGAGGAGAGAGACTGAACACATAAGGGGATAGAAACTGCAGAGATGAGAGGGAAGAGAGACTGAACAAATGAGAGGGGAGAGAGACTACAGAAATGAGAGGGGAGACAGACTACAGAATTAGAAATGAGAGGGAGAGAGAGAATACACACATGAGAGGGAGATAGACTATGCTCATGAGGGGGAGAGGAGAGAGGGACAGCCATGGGGGAGAGGAAAATACAGACAGACATAGGCAGTACCTCTCCCAGACTCTGGATCCGCCCCTGAGGGGCCAGTCCGATGGTGGGTGGGCTGGGTGCTGATGTAAGTCCTGTGAGTGCAATCTCAGTGCTGGGGTAAGTCATGGGTGCTGGGGTAAGCCTTGAGTGCAATATGGGAGCTGGGCAAGTCATGTGACTTCAGTAGGTCAATCAGTATGTAACCAATATCTTCAACATGTCAAAAAAAAGATTGGACATTTGAGTCCTGTTTTTTTTTCATACAAGCACTGTGCTGTTTGTCTGGTCCCAGCAGACAAAGTGACATCACTTCCCTGCTGGGGGAAAGTGCTTGAAGCCATTTTACTAGTTTGTGGGCAGTCGTATGCAAGTGACATCCCTTTCCCTGCTGGGTGGAAGTGCTTAAAGCCATTTCCCCAGCTTGTCGACAATCCTGTGCAAGTGGCATCACTTCCAGGAGGGGTTGTGCACCACATTAGCATATCATACCACACTTTCCTATTGGTGGCCCCAGTTATGCAAATTTATGACATCATCTCATTAATATTTTTGCCTGAGAATAGCTTACTTACAGTATTTCTATCAGTGTTAAAAGGACAGATACCTTAAACTTAGGATTTTCTTTATTGACTGCACATCTTTATGTGTTTGGTGATGGAGTTCCTTTAACTTTTCAAACATCTTCCCAACTTGTCCAAATATAGCTGCAATATAAGGAGCAACAGCAAACATGGGCATCCGCAGAAATGTTTTCAGGGGGGGGCATAATTTTACCGTCATCCTTTCTGCGCCTCGCCTCTTTTTGACAAGTTATCATGAAGTGGAGGAGCTTTGTCATTATCAGTGGAGGCATGCAAAGGGTTGATAAACCCTGCACCAGATACAGATCCACAGCACCAGATATAAACCAACCACACTAGATATAGCCTCACTGCACCAAATATAGATCCACTGTGCCAGATATAGACCCACAACACCAGATATTAACCCACGGTACCAGCTAAAAACCCAGGACACAAGATATAAACCACAGCATCAGATAAATATCCAGAGCTCTAGCTGAAACTCCACAGCAACAGATAGGACAACATAGCAAAGATATAACCCCATAGCACCAGATACAACACTATAGCACACAATATAACCCAACAGCACCAGATACAACACTATAGAACACAATATAACCCAACAGCACCAGACACAACACTATAGCACACAATATAACCCAAACAGGGCCGGCCTTAGGGGTGTGCGACCTCTGCGAGCCGGTAGAGGCACTGAATTAGGGAAATCAAAAGATTCCCGCTCACCAGCCCTCTGCTGGATCCAATGAGGGGGCGGAGCTAACCGGCTGAGGGGTGTAGCTCCGCCCCCACCCTGTGAAGAAGAGCAACATCTGCTTCACGGGGAGCCGCAGGCAGCAAGAGAAAGTGCTGCTCGGCTCCCCATGCCTGCATTAAGCATGGGGAGCTGAGCAGCACTTTCTCTTGCTGCCCGTGAAGCAGACGCTGCTCTGCTTCACAGGGTGGGGGCGGAGCTACACTGCTCAGCCGGTTAGCACCGCCCCCTCCTTGGATCAACATTTGCAGGCAAAGGGAGGGGGGAGATAGACACAGAAAAGGGGGAGGTGGAGAGAGAGAAAGAACAGGAGGAGAGAGAGAGAGAGAGAGAGAGAGAGAGAGAGAGAGAGAGAGAGAGAGAGAGAGAGAGAGAACGGTGGGAGGGGGGAGAGACAGAACAGGGCGAGGGGGAGAGACAGAACAGGGGGAGGGGGAGAGAGAGAGACAGGGGGAGGGGGAGAGAGAGACAGAACAGGGGGAGGGGGGAGAGAGAGAGACAGAACAGGGGGGGAGAGAGACAGAACAGAGTAGGGAGAGAGACAGAACAAAGTAGGGAGAGAGACAGAACAGAGGGGGGAGAGAGACAGAGGAGGGGGAGGAGAGAGACAGAACAGAGGGAGAGAAAACAGGTATGGGGGAGTTAGAGAGAGGCAGACATGGCAAGGAAGAGGAAAGGGACACATACATAGGGGGGTGAATGACGGGGGGGCACCATAGGGCAAGCCCGCACAGGGTGCCGGGACACTTAAGGCCGGCCCTGAACCCAACAGCACCAGACACAACACTATAGCACACACAATATAACCCCTCAGCACCAGATACAACACTATAGCACACAATATAACCGCTCAGCACCTGATACAACACTATAGCACACAATATAACCCCTCAGCACCAAATACAACACTATAGCACACAATATAAGCATACTGTCAGAGGTATTGATCAGTAATCTTGAGACTGGTTCAAATGAATAAAGCAGAAGCAAAGGATAACAAGATGGATGCCAGCAGCTTCCATTTTGTGTCAGTTTTTGGACATCCTTCTGTGTGCTCAAATCTTATTTTGTGTCCCTGAAGCTAAAAGAAAGTCTTACACATTCCTAACTCTGTTATCTAGTATCACCGGAACAGATAAGGTGGGCATTGTTTGTGGTTTATGACTCTCATTGTATTTCTGAAGACACAGCTGTGTCTATATACATACTAGAGGAGAAGGGGGAGCTGAGATACCTGAAAAGACCTGGGGAGACTGATTTTGAGAGATGGGAATGTTTTAGAAAAGGGCTGAGTTCTCTCCTTCTGGGGAGAACTCAGGAATATGAGGCTTTTAATAGCACATGTTTACTATAACAATAGAAATCTCCATACCCATAGTATTGAGATAAGTCCCAGGAGTAACTCCCATCACTCAATTCTTCAATGGAAGGAGTCCCAACTGCAAACCAACCTCTGCCGGTAATGTATAAATGTGGTGATTTGTTTCTAGCATAATCTCATCTTTTATGGATGTCATTAGCATATATATTTGGGTAAATTAAACTTAAATCCCACACTTTCTGGGATCTATATGTTTTAGCCTGGTGTTTATCTGTCATCCTTTCTGCAGAAGGAAGCCAGAGGAATATCCTAGAGATATTAACAAAAGTACCATAAGTTCTTATAGTCTAGCTATTTACCCAAATATGTCATATCTAATCTCCAGAGATTATCTAAGATTCTCATTCTTAAAGTCTAAGCAGGGCCGGCCTTAGGGGTGTGCGACCTGTGCGACCGCACAGGGCGCAACACCCCAGGGGGCGCCCGCCCGGCCGGTAGATAGAAAAAAAAAAAAAGCCGGTAGTGGCACTGGCTGGGGGAGATCAAAAGATCCCCCCTCACCAGCCCTCTGCTCGGCATTCTCTGCTTGGTCCGGGGAGGGGGCGGAGCTAACCGGCACAGCAGTGTAGCTCCGCCCCCACCCCGGGAAGCAGAGCAGAGTCTGCATTACGGGGAGCCCCGGGCAGCATGAGATAGTGCTGCTCGGCTCCCCATGCCTGCATTAAGCATGGGGAGCCCGAGCAGCACCTTCTCATGCTGCCCATGGCTCCCCGTAATGCAGACTCTGCTCTGCTTCCCGGGGTGGGGGCGGAGCTACACCGCTGTGCCGGTTAGCTCCGCCCCCTCCCTGGACACACCTTTTCAGGCAAAGGTAAGGGAGGGGGGAGAGAGACAGAACAGGGGTTAGGGGGGAGAGACAGAACAGGGGTTAGGAGGGAGAGACAGAACAGGGGTTAGGGGGGAGAGACAGAACAGGGGTTAGGGGGGAGAGAGACAGACAGAACAGGGGGAGGGGAGAGAGAGACAGACAGAACAGGGGTTAGGGGGGAGAGACAGAACAGGGGGAGGGGAGAGAGAGACAGACATAACAGGGGGAGGGGAGAGACAGAACAGGGGGAGGGGAGAGACAGAACAGGGGCAGGGGGGAGAGACAGAACAGGGGCAGGGGGGAGACAGAACAGGGGGAGGGGGAGAGAGAGAGAACAGGGGGAGGGGGGAGAGACAAAACAGGGGAGGGGTGGGAGAGAGACAGACAGAAAAGGGGCAGGGGGTAGAGAGAGAGACAGAACAGGGGACGGGGGGGAGAGAGACAGAACAGGGGACGGGGGGAGAGAGACAGAACAGGGGACGGGGGGGAGACAGAATAGGGGACGGGGGGAAAGAGACAGAACAGAGGGAGAGAGAGAGAGAGAGAGAGACAGACATGGCAAGGAAGAGGAAAGGGACAAACATGGGAAGGGAGAGAGACACAACATAGGGGGGCGAAAGAGACGGGGGGGGCGCCACGGGGGAAGCCCGCATAGGGCGCCGGAACACTTAAGGCCGGCCCTGAGTCTAAGCATACATTATCATTTACCGAGCAGATTAAGAAATAGCCACCTTGAGTAGTTATATGATTTAGTAATATTACCTTACCTAAGCAGAGTATATGCTGGTAATTTGTAGGTAATTATGGTGTACTATCATTAACCATTTTAAATACTAATCATAATCAATGTAGGTTGTATTTAAATAAAATTCATGGCCATCTTATGGTCACAAATGTACTGCATAGTAAATTATTCTACATGCATGTTGATATAGGTACAGCGCTGCATAATTCATGTTTTGTCCTACTTATGTTATAAGTCATACATGTGAATTATGATTAACATCTATTGATACTGTATTTTGTTGTTATGCTATTTTGCTTACCGTTTGATCTTTATTCTATATCCAATAAATTCATTATTATTTTATTAATAATTGTTGCATTGTATTTACTTTGTAAAAACGTCATCCAAACTCTCTATATACATAACGAACTCTTGATATGGGTATTTTTAGTCGGACCCATATATATGAATCATCAATTTTCATATTTTTTATGATTCATAATTAATAACTCATATTCATATTTTTATGGTTATTAATAATCCGACAATACGGCAACAGATACAACACTATAGCACACAATATAACCCCACAGCACCAGACACAACACTATAGCACACAATATAACCCCTCAGCACCAGATACAACAATATAGCACCCAATATAACCTCTCAGCACCAGATACAACACTATAGCACACAATATAACCCCTCAGCACCAGATACAACACTATAGCACACAATATAACACCTCAGCACCAGATACAACACTATAGCACACAATATAACCTCTCAGCACCAGATACAACACTATAGCACACAATATAACCCCTCAGCACCAGATACAACACTATAGCACACAATATAACCCCTCAGCACCAGATACAACACTATAGCACACAATATAACACCTCAGCACCAGATACAACACTATAGCACACAATATAACCTCTCAGCACCAGATACAACACTATAGCACACAATATAACCCCTCAGCACCAGATACAACACTATAGCACACAATATAAGCATACGGAAACATATACAACACTATAGCACACAAAATAACCCCACAGCACCAGACACAACACTATAACACACAATATAACCTCTCAGCACCATATGCAACACTATAGCACACAATATAACCCCTCAGCACCAGATACAACAATATAGCACACAATATAACCCATCAGCACCAGATACAACACTATAGCACACAATATAACCTCTCAGCACCAGATACAACACTATAGCACACAATATAACCCCTCAGCACCAGATACAACACTATAGCACACAATATAATCATACGGAAACAGATACAACACTATAGCACACAATATAACCCCACAGCACCAGACACAACACTATAACACACAATATAACCCCTCAGCACCAGATACAATAATATAGCACACAATATAACCCCTCAGCACCAGACACAACACTATAGCACACAATATAACCCCTCAGCACCAGATACAACACTATAGCACACAATATAAGCATACGGCAACAGATACAACACTATAGCACACAATATAACTGCACAGCACCAAATACAACACTATAGCACACAATATAACCCCACAGCACCAGATACACTATAGCACACAATATAACCCAACAGCACCAGACACAACACTATAGCACACAATATAACCTCTCAGAACCAGATACAACACTATAGCACACAATATAACCCAACAGCACCAGACACAACACTATAGCACACAATATAACCCCACAGCACCAGACACAACACTATAGCACACAATATAACTCCACAGCACCAGATACAACACTATAGCACACAATATAAACACAAAGCAACAGATTCCCTAAACACCCAAATTCCTAAATCCATGACATTTCTTTATCTCTTTCCCCCTTTTTTATATGTTTTATTCCTCCATGTTTGCCATCTCTTTCCCCATCATTTTATGTGTTTTATTCCTCCATGTCAATGACCTCTTTTCACCTAAATTTTATCTTTTCTGCCCCATGTCACAATTGTGTCAGTATTCTGCTCCAATCAATCACCTCTTTTCATCCTCTATTATCTTTTCTGCCCCATCCATTTTGTTTGCAATCTGCTTCCATCTATCACATCATTTTATACAGTGTCCTATTTCAACTATATCATCTTGTCCTGTGGGAAAGAGGCATACAAAGATTAACTCTTTCTTGAAATTGGATTTACCAGGTACGCCATCAAAAAGCTTGTCACTTAGTGACGAGCGGTGTAGCTGGTACATTGGGCACTAAAAGGAGCATTATTGAGACATCATGCCGCACTGAAATATACCCCCTCGGGCGCCATATTGGAGAGGAGCATGCTCCTCAAATTTGGCGCATGCCTGTATCTGGCAAGAGCAGTGGAAGTAATTTGAAGTCGCTTCTGTCACTCTACTGCTGTTGCCCTTAGAGGCCAATGTAGTCACAGCTGAGTTTTCCTCCACTACAAGGGGTCGGGCTATGTAACTGCAGATCATTTTGATAGGTTATTATTCAATAATAGGATATTATTACATGAGTAAAGTCAAAGTACCAAATATAGAACTAATTTATTGCTTTATGAGGTGTAAAGTGCTATCCTCAAGATTTGCTGTATTACTTTCAAATAGAACAGCTCTGTTGCGTCACATACAGCTAACACTAGAAGGCGGTATTTAGTGTCTCCTCAAGTCTGAAACTGAGACCGGTGTGATGCTTCTACAAGTGATGTTGATCAGGAAGTTAGTTGGCCAGTGGCACCTGCCCTGCTGCCAGCGATTCTGCTGTGGAGGTGCTGGTGGAAAACGCAGACCCATCCACCCCACCTGGGAAATCCTCGATACTTGCCTGTGAAGAAGAGTCACATGCATCCCGTCCTGCAAACTCAGGCCCTTGGGTATGTGTATTTACCGGATAATCTGCCACCTGCACCCTCTCCATGCTGAATGCTCTGCCGAATCCAACTGCATCCCCATCTGAATCAATATCCTCTGTGGCAAAGTCGTTCAGATAAACAGAATCAGTGGAACCCTGTGGTACCCTGGCTGGGTATCTCCATCAGTCTCTGCTTCCTAGGGACCCTCAGCCCTTACAAGGACTGAGAACAGTCCAAATCACTTGCTGAGATTTAGTGCAGGATGAATCTTAATAATAATCCTTACAATTTGAAATTCACTCATAAAAGTTCTCCCACTTCTATAGAATTTTTAGATCTGGAGATTTATATTAAGGACACCCATATTCAAACTAAGACTTTTAGAAAACCAGTGGATTGTAATGGCTATATTCCATTTGATAGCCACCATCATATTCCCTGGTTAAGTAATATCCCTTATGGCCAGTTTATGCGTATAAAATGCAACTGTTCAGAGGGACCGGTATTCGATGCACAGTTGGCTCTAATGGAACAGCAATTTAGGGAGAAAGGATACAAACCACAGCTCCTTAAAATTGCCCAGGATAAAGTACACAAATTGTCACGAGAGGACACTTTGATCATGCGACCACAAAATATCCAAGAACAAACACCCAATAATGACATTCTATTCATTACTGAATACAGTGATCAATCTCTCACCATTAAGAATATAATTAGAAAACATTGGAATGTATTAAAGGGTGATCCTGTCCTTGGAGGTATCATTACTCCTAGCCCTAAAGTAGTGTTCTCTAGAGCACCTAATTTACAACTTATGTTAGCACCAACAGACAGAAAACAAACTCACAATATTCCAAACATGTTTAATCTGTCTCCTGATTTCTACAAATGTGGTAAATGTATGGGTTGCAAGAAAAATGTAAATATACCAAAACATCAGGCTACTTTTAGTAACACTTCTAATCAAAGATCTTTTAAGATCAAACAGGTCTTAACTTGTAGAACCAAGGGAGTCATCTATTGTGCCAAATGTCCTTGTCATAAGTTGTATATAGGTAGAACTCTAAGGTCTTTAAGTGTCAGAATGTCAGAACATCTTAGGAACATTTACTGCAGGTCTAACTACCAATGGTTTGTCCAATCACTTTTTATGTTATCATGGTAAAGACACAACTGGTTTAACCTTTTCAGCTATTTATCTAGTCAAAAACAATTGGAGAGGTGGCAATTTTGGAGACCAGCTAGATGGACACGAGGCTAGGTGGATTTATAAACTTGACACCTTGTATCCTCATGGTCTTAATTTAGATTTTGAGCTTAAAGCATTTACTAAAGATTCATAATTAGCTGCTCCTCATTACTACTGCCTTCCTTCTTTTTCATTTTTCTGTATATTTTTGTGTTCATTTATAGCTTTTCTTCTTTATTTATCTCTGTGGCTATTTTTGATTTAATTTAATTTAATTTTATTTTATTTCATATATTCTATTCAATAACTTTATTTTTTCAATACTAGCAATATATTTGATATTATGTCTTATATATTATTATATATGCTATCATTTATTATGGCTCTATTAAATGTTATTTATATTTATTTTATATTGTTATTATTTTCCCCTTTTTTTGTATTTATGAAACTATATTCTGTGCCCTCACTCTCACATATTTATATGCATTGTTGATTTTGTGATTGTTTGGGCTACAAACTGTCATATTGTGTATTTTATTTTTTGCAGTTGTAGAAAGATATATATATATATATATATATATATATATATGTCTTAATGTGTATCTTTTTTGGTATATCAATTATTAATTGTAAATTTTTATGCATACATTGTTCTTTATGCTCTTTAATATAATATAATAAAGATTTAAAGGCTTTTTTAATATATATTTTCTAATACATTTTTAATAAATTGATTAGAGACAGGCAATTATCTTAGGTTCGGCTTTGCACAAATTATACAAATTATATAATTATGCCATTTTGTAGCCCATTATTATTATTGCTATTTCTATTTTTATTAATACTGATGTCTTTTCTTGTTATTGCTATTGTCATTTATATTGCTATTTATTGTTGTTTGTGGGTTTACGTGATTTTCCCTTATTAGTTGTTAATTACATGCTCAATCCACTTAGATGGGACTCATATATAAGACAGCAGCATGCTAAGCAACTCCCATCACCCCTGATGAAGTAACGTGGTCAGTTACAAAACGCGTAGTACTTTTTTCTACGGACCCATTAATTTCTGACTCTGCTTGTGGACTCCGTCTCCCAATATTTGCGGAGGTACTCCAGCTGGCTTACTTCAGAGCAAGACAGTTTTTTTCCGGATATAAAGATGTGTTGATTGATTTTATTTAACATCTTCAAGACCTTGTTTCTGGGCGTTATTCATTATTACACCAGTCTTTGCAAATGTTTATTTACTGCTCTTGCTACATTTGATATTTTGCCACATTTTGTTTCAACACATATCATTGGTTTTATTGCAGCTATTTCATTTATCCTTTTTCCCTTTTTGTCTGCATCATATGTGTTATTTGCTTGCTTATTTTTTTCACTTTCTTTAGAAATGTATTGTTGTTCACTATATCTCATCTTTTCCACTTATGATTTTGATTATGATCCACTTTGTTTTTTGTATTCAATTTATTGATATGGGATTTGTGTGCTATTTGCCAATTTTTATTTTTTATTCACTTTAGATATTTTTATCCATTTTTCTTTGGCACATATTAGTTCTGCACATTTATTTATTTATTTATTGTTTCAATATATATCTATTTATATCTATTCATTTATTCACTTATCCCTATTTATTTACCGCTCTTTATTAACTTTTGTTAGCTTGGGAGTGTATTTGTGTGTCCATTGGGCTAGTCCCTGTTGTTCACTTTCCTTTTTCGTTTATATCGGGTATTAAGTGGTATACCTATATACACTCTTGCTCAAGTTTAGATCAGTTGCTCATTATCCCATATTCATTTACTTTTCCTTTCAGGTTTAGTCTTTTCCGCTAGGATGAAGAATAATTAACACTTTACTGATAACAACACAAACTTATATACAGACATAACGACATCACAGACATTAGTATACAATGGGGGGATGGAACTAAGCATAGACCTCCACTAGGTCCTTCAATTTACTGGGTCTAGGAATACATTGGACCCTTACACTGTAATGACCATATTTGGCTCCTCTACGCATGTACTTCCAGGCTGGAAACCAAAGAGGAATTAGCATACAATGAGTAAACATAATTAAACATCACATTTTAAGATACAGACACATTATGAACACAACATAATATGTTTAACAGTAAATTCAGTTAACACAGAACAATGGATGAGACAGTAAACTATAAGAAGTACAGAGGACGCAATCTGTGGATATGAGTAAATGGGTAAAATGGACAACCAGGGGCAACAACAGCATATATATTGTAAAGTCAATACAAAGTGCAAACTTACCCACTGTATCCACCTCTCCAAAAACAGGGCCCACAATCTATAGAGAGGAGCCATCATGTGTAAAGGAGTCACTATCAGACTGGAGCAATTTAAATGAAGTCCAGGAGAAATTGGATTATCTAAAAGTTGCATTACTGAAGGCAACAGAAAATTGCATAAGGCTTGTCAGTAAGAGCAAAAAAATTAAGAAACAACTGTAGTACTCTGCAGAGGTGGCCAAAATAGTAAAAAACAAAAAGCTAGCATTTAGTAATTATAAAAAAAAACTCAGAGAGAGGAAGATAGAAAGATCTATAAGGGTAGGCAGAAAGAGGCAAAGCAAGCTATAAGAGCTTCCAAAGCACACGCAGAAGAGAAAAGCCCAGTCAGTGAAAAAAGGGGATAAAAATTTTTTTTTTAAAAAACAAAAGGAAGGATGCTATGTAGAAGAGCATACATTCCTAGCAGACTGCCATAATGAATATTTTTGTTCAGTTATTACAAATTAAAATGCGGGTAAGGGACCTCATTTAGGGAAAAAGACAAATGAGTATTTTGATGCATGTAAGTTTACAGAGGAAGAGGTTTTACTTCAGCTCTCTTAAGTAAAGACAAATAAGTTGATGGGCCCTGATGGGATACATCCTAAGTTATTAAAATAACTTAGTGGTGTACTAGCAAAACCGTTAACAAATTTATTTAACCAATCGTTGTTAATGGGAGTATTCCTAGAAGATTGGAAATTAGCTAATGTTGTGCCCATTCACAAAAAAGGTAGTAGGGAGGATTCAGGCAACTATAGACCAGTAAGTCTTACTTTAGTAGTGGGGAAAATAATGGAAACCTTGTTAAAGAATAGAATTGTATGGATTTAGATGTTCCTAGAGTAGTGCTCAGGAGTAATAATCTCCACCAATAAAATCTGACCCTGCTTTGTTAGTTATACAGTTTGTAGATTCATCACTGTACTGTTTAGTGAACAAATCCTTGCCATAGATGTTCTGCACTTGTGTGAAGTACAAACTTGTTTTTTGGACTCCAAATACGTTTTTATTTTGTTATTATCATTGTATACATAAATCCAAATACAAGCTATTAAGAAACTTAATTAAAGTTTGTTGAGAAATGTGAGCAATATGTACCTGAACAGTTATGGACATCAGCAGCTTGACAAATCTATCTGACATTAGTTATGTACTTGCTATATTTATGTATAATCTTCCCTGTGAAAGACAGCCACTTCTAGTAATTACTAAATATAATGGCAGAGACATTGCTCTATTGCCCTGGGACAAAGACAGAGAGTGATTATAGGAAGATTTAATTTAAATAATCGTAATAATTAGATGATCTTAACCCAATAAACATATGTTTTATGAATCTAAATTACATACACAATTACATAGATTCCTCTGGTGTGCAGTCCATAGTTTCGAAAGATCCCAATCTGGAGTCTGTACTCTAATATATCCCAGTGTATAGTGAAACCAAACACTGTATCCTTGTGGAAACAGTTTATAAAAGAATGTTACATCCTATATTCAATGCAAACATAATTGCTCAATTTCTATATTGTCAGAATTAACAAATATTTTAACTTTACTTTTTATTTATCAAGATACTGTATTATGTTTGACATGCTTCCAGATCCATTGGTTTTGTAATTTAGTAAGAACTATTACAAATAAACTAGGATGATGTGATGTGCCATTAGTTCTAATTAGAGGTTAGCCTGGATGCTGCTATAACTTATTTTACTTAAATATAGATAGAGACAGATGGGGAGGTGAAATGGAGTAGTAAAAAGACATCGGTGAAAGTCAAAGGCACGGAGAGACAGAGACAGCTGAGAAGGTGAAAGAGAGAAACATTTGGGGGAAATGAAAAAGGAGAGAGAGAAAGACAGCTGGGAAAATGAAAGGGAGAGAAGGAGACATACAACTTGAGCAGAGAGAGATAACTGAGATAGAGAGAGAGAGAGAGAGAGAGAGAGAAAGAGAGAGAGAGAGAGAGAGAGAGAGAGAGAAAGAGAGAGAGAGAGAGAGAGAGAGAGAGAGAGAGAGAGAGAGGACTGAGCAAGGTAAAAGGGACAGAGAGAGAAGGGAGAGAGAAAGTTGGGGGAGGTGAAATGTTGAGAGAGAGACAGCTGGGGGAGGTGAAAAGGGGAGACAGAGAGAGCTGGTTAAAATAAGACAGATAAGTAATAACAAGCGAGGACTTCTGGGGAAGAGAAAAGGGAGAGTGAGACAGACAAGAAATAACAATAAAGTTTAGTGACATTAATGGATAATGAAAATGCTTGGGGGTATAATGGAATCTATCTTTGGGTGTAGAGGGGGTACAAACACATTAGCTACGCCCCTGAGGACATGTATTGTAGCACAAGGCCTAAGCCTTTCTAGGCATACAGGAAAATGCACTACCTTTCTACCATCCTCTACAGAGATTAGGCAAGAGATCGACCAGACACACCAGAAGTAAGGAATTACTTCCACTTTACAAGACTATAGTTGAATTCTCAATATACTGTCCATAAAAGCACAACTTACTAGCAATTAAACAAACCTCAAGTCCTGCTTGGAAGAATAATTTGAAGTATGATTGTTTGGGGTCATATACTCGGCTGTAAGTGGGACTTATCATATTCTGAATGGAGGATGCTACTTATATCATAATGCAGTCTAAGCCATTGATTGTTAATCTTGGCACTGCAGATTTGTGGGAGCTGCCAATCCCATCATGCTCAGTCAGACTTCCAATGTACATAATGTGTAATGAGCTTCACTGTGAGTCAAATAAAACAGTGATTACATTTGATTTCACTGTAATACATACTGATTGCTTGGTTGAAACTAGCTGCTGCCTTTGCAGTTTACCCAAGTAAGTGCTTGTTACTTCTACCTGGTGCAAATTTCCTGAATCCACATGTTTTAAATTAATTAGTAAGCTAAAACTGTTACCATTTGCATGATTTGTGGTAATAGCAGCATCCTCAAGACTTAAAATAGTAAAATAGCCATCATGGATTGTGAGAAATTATTTGCCAACTTTCCTGGTACATTGTTATTAAGAAGATGATATCTGTAATTCAATGTAATTATTCTTTTGGCAAACACCATCTGGAGACAATGGCATCTATATTTAAAGCCCTGGCACTCTGACCTCTTTCAAACCACAACAATTGAAACACAGATACACCAATGGTGCCAATGTCAAGAGTCATTAACCAATATATCTGAAATTAAAAAGCACAGATGTTTTCATATCCTTTACTGAAGCCCCCTCCTTCACCACCAACTAAACTTGTTTTTAAGGATATCCTGTAATCCAAAAATGAAGAGACTAATTTATATACCTGTACTCACAGAAGGGTAAAATTACATCTGTATTTCTAGACATTCGTCAGTACTGATTATTCTAGTTTGACAGGTGCTTCCTAAAAAACATTGTCAGCTCCAGTTTAAACCACCTATTGAATGGACTTTGCTGTGCTACTGTTTTATTTTTTTATTTAAAATTTCTTTATTCAAAGATTTTTATATTTACAATTATACCATTACATTGCCAATTTAATACATTAACATATTTATAAACAACAAAACATTATCCATATTATTAAAACATATGTAATTAATTGTATTACAAAAATATTATTCTCCAAAATATAATCCTTAATATGGAACAAAACAAAGAAAAGAAAACCCTCTCTCTACTCCATTCCCCACCCCACCACCGAGTACCTGTTTTAATATTAACTTTTGCAATTATTGTCTACCAAGATTATTTACTATAATAGGGTGTAAGTAACTAAGGAAGGTCAGCGATCCTAGTGACCACAAGCCTTGTTCTAAATTTAAACCTAACCTATACCATGATCTCGTCAGCAGCCTATACAGAGCACGGATCCCCTTTTGCCACAATGTGCACATCTATGTAGTCAGGTCTGCAAGTTATTTCTACAACACAGATCATTTTTACAGACATCGCTGCAAACTATATAGTTAGAAGTGTTCAGAATGAACCAGATAATCAAATAAGGAAAGGATTTCCAGAGGAAATGATTTGAATAATTAATTGATTTTCTCCTGAACATAAATGAACATTCTAGACAGCATGTAAAAGTGATGTGCCCCTCCAGTGCTCTGTTGATTGTTGGTACTATGTAAATAAAAGTAATTTAAAATAGCCAAACCTACATCTGTATCCGTTGAAACAGGAGTCGATTTATGGTAAGATCTATGCAGGTTATTAGCAAGAAAATGGTAGCAAATCAAATGATTGCGAGAAATAGTGGCATTGAGTACAAAACAAGAAACCAAAGAGTGGACACAGATTGATTGGCCTTTTAAAGGTACTCTGCCAACCTGAACATTGCTTATACTGTAAATAGAGACCAGAGAATAAAACATGAATGTAACATTAGCTATAAATTGTCTTATCAAAAGTATGTAAAGCATGTAAATGCATAAGATAACATAAATATATGTTTAAATAAGTATGTGGGGAAATGCATAATGTGTGAATGTTCCTGCAATTTTGCCAAACTCAATGTTTAGATCATTTTTTCACTATTGCTTTATTCTCTACATTCACAGCATAAGCATTATTTAGCTTGACAGAATCTTGTCAAGTGTTGGATTGAGAATGCTCTGTAGCACATCCATTTTTAACATCTTTAGCCATTTAACATGCAGTATATCCAAATATTATTAAGTAAGATCTTTTGAATAGTTGTTGCGGTCTTGACCTGTTATATGCTAAATTCTGCTAATATGTTTTAAAATAAAATAATTCATAAATATTTATTTAACCATGCAAGACTAACAGTACAACAAAAATGATTTGATTCAAAAATACAGTTAAATTATTTATAGATGAATGCAAAGAATACAAAGAGACATTATGATATATATTGATATACTTAATACCTATATTAATACCTCTGGTGGTAAAAAAAATGTATTGAAAATAATATCAAAGCAAATTTACAGATATATATATATATGTTGTATTAATTAGATAACATGTGTACTTAACTTCAGAGCAGGGCCGGACTGGGAGAAAAATTCGGCCCAGGCATTTTTTTATCACAGCGGCCCACTAAGAAGGGGGCAGGGCAGAGGAGGTGTGTTTTGTCATCACCAATGACAAACACGCTCCCTCTCAAAGTGAGAATGTTGGTTCAATGCTCTTCCAGGGCAGACCATGTGCAGAGCTCTGCTGAAGAGCTCTAGCATGAGAAAAAAGCCCTGTATTTGTTCTGCACAGTGCAAGCAAATTTAATAACATGCTTGCACTGTGTTTCCTTGCAACTTGTCTCTGGGGTCTCTATAAATGGATACCAGGAGACAAAAATGCCAGGAAAGAGTATTGAGCATGTGTTTGGAGCCTGCTTGTGGGATTGCGTGTGTGTAGAGTGAGCTGATTGTGGTGTGGTATTGTGTAATAAGGTCGGTTTTAGTTGTGTTGTGTTTGTGGTGTAATGTGATGCATATGTGGCTAGGGGCTGTAGAGAATGTGTGTATAGGGGATATAGCAAGTGTGTGCATACAGGCTATAGTGTGTGTGTGTGTGTGTATATATAGATGTAGTGTGTGTTTAGGGGTGTAGTATGTGTTTGCTTACAAGGAATCTAGTGTGTGTATATATACATATATATATGAGTCTAGTGTGTGTTTGAAGGACCCAGAATGTGTATAGGAGATCTAGTGAGTGTGCGTTTATAACGGTTTCAGAGTGTATATATATAAGTATTGTGTATGTCTGTTGTGCAGTGTGTTGGGGGGTTCTGTGTGTATGTGAGGGGTGCAGTATGTGTGTATGAGGGGTATTCCTTAGTAATACCAGTCAGATGGCCATTAAATATGCCACATACAGGAGCCCCACAAATTATGTCACACGCAGGAGCCCCATAACTATGCCACATACAGGAGCCCATAACTATGCCACATACAGGAGTCCATAACTATACCACATACAGGAGCCTCATAAATTATGCCACATCAGAGCCCCATTATTTATGCCTCAACTTGGAGCCCAATTAATTATGCCACACACACAGTCGCCCCTTAATTATGCCACACACACAAGCGCCCCTTAATTATGCCACACACACAAGCGCCCATAATTATGCCACACAAAAGAGCCCCTTAATCATGCCACACATGGGGCCCAATAAATATGCCACACATGGGACAGCCATTAATTATGCAACACACAGGAGCCCCACAAGATGACAATTGTACAATTCGAAAACAATACATATCTATAAACACAGACATCTCTCTATAACTAGTTGTATTTATAATTATTTGAATTATTTAATATTGTATTTAATAAAAATGTTATTGAAAAATTGCATTACTATATTTTTTTCCCTTCCTCTGCACCCACATTGCACCTACAGGACTTAACACAGCACCATACAGTACCCACAGAACTTGCCATCCACCTATATTGCACCCACAGCACTTGGCTTGCACTCATATTGCACCTACACGATTTGGCATGCCACAGTGTCACTTTGCCACACAGAACTAGCCAGTGTCACTTTCCACATGTTATTTTGCCCACAGACCATGCCACAGAATCACTTTGCCAATTAAAATATGCCAGTATTTAACCCATCGATATGCCATGATTTAGCCATTCAATATGCCAGGATTTTGCCCCCCACATATGCCATTTAATATGCCAGGATATTGCCCCTCAATATGCCAGGAGTTTGCCCCCCAATATGCCATTTGATATGCCAGTATTTTGCTCTCAATATGCCAGGATTTTGCCCCCAATATGCCATTTAATATGCCAGGATATTGCCCCCAATATGTCATTTAATATTCCAGGATTTTGCTCTCAATATGCCAGGATTTTGCCCCCAATATGCCATTTAATATTCCAGGATTTTGCCCCCAATATGCCATTTAATATTCCAGGATATTGCCCCCAATATGTCATTTAATATTCCAGGATTTTGCTCTCAATATGCCAGGATTTTGCCCCCGATATGCCATGTAATATGCCAGGATATTGCCCCCAATATGCCATGTAATATGCCAGGATATTGCCCCCAATATGCCATGTAATATGCCAGGATATTGCCCCCAATATGCCATGTAATATGCCAGGATATTGCCCCCAATATGCCATGTAATATGCCAGGATATTGCCCCCAATATGCCATGTAATATGCCAGGATATTGCCCCTTAGTATTCTCGTTATGCCACCCTCCTCCCCCCTTCCCCAGACCCCAGTACTTACGTCTTTGCTGCTCCGTCTCCCGGTGCTCTGAAGGTCCGTGGCTGTGAGGGAAGCGTTGTGAGCTCCCCTCCAGCCGGGCGGAACAATAAAGTTTGTTTTAAAAAAAAGTTCCAACAAACTTTATTGACCGCGTGGCTGGAGGGGAGCGCACAACGCTTCCCTCACAGCCACGGACCTGCACCGGGGGACAGAGCAGGAACGAGGTAACTTTTTGATTTTTTTTTTTTTAATGCAGCGGACGCCACTGCTGGGACCTCCCATGCCGGCCTCGGCCCATGGCCACCGCGGCCCACCGGGCATTTGCCCAGTGTGCCCGATGGCCAGTCCGGGCCTGCTTCAGAGGGGTTCCTTTTGATGGTCTCTTTGCAAACAAAATGTCTCTTGAGTCCAGGTTGATAAGGATAATTTAAAAAGAGTTCTGCAGTAGTTACTTTCTATTTCGTTACAATGTTAGGCACTAAACGACCCCAAGATGAAAGCACAACTTCTTCTTTCATACTTTTACCTAGAAAAACTTTTCAGAGCTCTCCATGCCAAGATGCGTCTTACTGTCCAGTCTCTCCTACCCCCATCCCAGGAAGTCCTTGGTATGCCATGGTTACTGTTGTAGCCCACATGTTTTTTTCTGAAGGCAGAACAAAATTTACACATCATCACCACTTACTCTCTAGTGCTACCTGTTGGTAGAAGTAATTCACTTGTCAACCAATGCTACATGGAAAAACAGGCAACAATAATAGATGTCACAGTTAGGGGAGTTTATGCAAAGGGAGATACTTCTTACCACATATGAAATTGCGTCTAAGACGTAAATAATTAATAATGGGCGGCACAAACTTTTGCATGTCCATTACAGTAGTTAGATAAGAGGTGTCAGTAAAGCATACAAAGCAAACTATGAAGACAGCAGCTGGATGGCAGCTGACTATAAACAGAGAACATGACTTCACTTTGGATTGCTGTACATTTCTGTTGGAAACAACCAAATTGTCTACACATTATGATTTTGTCTCTTACATGTATAAATCAACTTGTATTGGTAAGATACTACTTTTATATTGATCTTGGGCATCAATTGATTAATTGATCCATGAGCATTATCTTTATCAGGTAAAACACTGCTATTTGAGGAAAATCTATGTGAGGAAAATCTGCTCACAATCTGCCATTATAACACAAGTAATGATCAATTGAAAAAGACATTCCCATTTTTAATTTCACTGGTATTCAAATCCTGGTATTGATTATGACCACAATACAGTGACTCAAAGAATATTGAGCTGGAGGGCTAACCAACCAAGCCACATGGAGATATTTATATATAATACACCATACATAAACATCATACAGTACACAATATTGAGAAAATCAGACACAATTTTGATTTTAGACTCCCTATAAACAACCAGGAGAAGATTACATAATGCACACAGTGAAACTGATATGCTACTATTGCAAACAAACATGATGAGGGTAAATTCCAATCATGCTATGTCTTAAGATTATTGTTTTCTGTAAATTAAACTTTATCTTTCCATTATGTGCAACATTGCTCCAAGCCAGTGTGTCTCTGTTCTGTCCACTGCTAGTTTCCCAAAATATTAGTCCTGTTCAGTGCTAGTTACTTGAGCTGCCTGATCACGTAAAGGGCTGTTATTACTCCTTGTTAACTCGGACAGCTAGCCAGAAACCAAGTTCCTCAATAAAGTTTAAGCCCGGTCTCTGGAGGCAATAGCAGAATTTGACGGCATGTTGCTGATTGGCCAGCGGTGTAAAGCTTCTTAACCGAATTAGAGACGAAATGTGTCGCTCATCCTCTGATTGGCTGGTGGATAGCCGTTCGGCTATGCTTTCAAACAGGCGAAAGTAGGCGCTGCCCTGATTGGTTAAAAGTTTAAAGGTCCAGCAAAGTGCTGATTGGTTGCTCGTTTAAAGAGCTTGGTCGGCGCTGTGCTGATTGTTTCCTCAGTTAAAGGCCACACTTGAATACCCCTGTGTCATGTTATCAAGATGTTCTACTGTATATATGCTTTGTGTTGTGAATTAATAAATGTTCTTCTGATTTTACCCAACACGACCAGTCTCATCCGCTATGTTGTGGGATTAGCTAGCGAGAGCAAGTTATCATAGCCCATTTGGAGTATTATTCATACACTGGACCTGAGAAATAGTTTTCATGGAACTGATTCCGATAGGAGCTACCCATCACAGTAGCCCTCCCTTGACAGATATCATTGGCTGTAATATATTTAATATAAGGACTTTTCAATATGATGGGAATGCTATCTTGAAAGGGCAGGGATTAGCATAAATCACTACCATCTCTATGGACGATATTTAAAAGATGAGTGGAGGAGGTCCTGAACCTTGATGAAGCCTCCAGCGAATCACATAATGCCACGTCCCTTTACGTGTGATGTCAGACAAGGCAGGAGTTATGGGAGTTGGCATTCACTGATTCACATTTTGATTACTTATTATTATAACAGTATTATACTATTTAGATTTTATTCATATTGTGTATGTACAGTGAAGTATTACACTGTTTAATGTATGTTGTATACACAGTACACTGGGGTTTGTTGATACATGTAATATGTTGGGGGTTCTTTGTAGGAAAGGAAACAGAACAATTAGTAATTAGTGCTTCTCTTTGGCTCCTGACTTTCTTTTTGAGTTACTAGCCACAATAGCAGAAACATCTGTCTCTCCTCCTTCACTCAGCACAATTCTTTATGAGTCCCAGATCCACAAACGGTATCAGTTACATTCAGTAGACCTCATTCTCAGTCTGATTAACTACTTACCATTGACACACCCCTTCAGCATCTTGTTCAAGTTATTGAATATGCTGAAATCAAACAATTTGGTTTTATAGGTTTGTTAGAAAATGTTTACGCTAACCATTGTCGGTATATAATTGCAAAGGTTTGCAAATAAAAAATATATCTGATCTTTATATGCCCGGAGGTTAATATGAATTAAACCAAAGGATCTACTGGAGAAAAACATGCTAATGATTGTATTTCATGTGGCTATACTGAATTTCTACACAATCCAAACTTTTAAAACTTATTTTTTTAAAACCCTTTATTTTTGAGGGCTATTAAAAATGTCAGGTCACCAGTGGCGGAGATTCCAATAATTATGATAGAAGCAAATCATCAAATACTGTACACATTTACTGATATAAATACATATATGTACTAGAATAGCACACTAAACATTTGCAGCTAATTATTGTCATCATCATCACTTCTACATATTTCCACCATCATTACACATGAATATTTTTTAAAAGCATTTTATATTAAAGATAAAATTATGTTGAGGTGCATTATTTAACTTTATTTTTTTCTGTGTTGATTTTTTAGTCTGGACAGTTCTAATTGGAGTTAGCCCAGCTTTCTTTTATGGAAGGCTCAGGTCCTTTTGGCAGGAATTGGAGAGAAATATTAAATATGAGGCTATGATTTGCTTAAAATTAATGGAGAGGCCCAGAGTGCAATAGCTACTGTTACAAAGCCTAATGAGTTGATGGTGGATTTCTTGTTTTGGTGGAGGGAATGGGAACCCCATGAACAGCACCGGGAATTTCCTATTTGGGGATGTTTCACATTTTCTATTAAACAAAGTTCTACAGTAAAGTTCACTTTAATACATTCTGGCACCTTAGTCTTATTATCAAAATGTGTGGGGGTATGTTGAAAATATCAATTATTCACTGGTTGGAGACATTACTCTTTTCTCAAGATAGCCAATCTCCCTACAACACTGTGGGTGCTTAGGTCACCTGGCTGGTACCATTTTACTTTGCAATCCTAGATATAGAATTACAATGTAGTGTCTGGGGTAACCCCAAAAGAGGTCTACAATTGTTTTTGTACCTTCAATTACATTTAACAACCCCCATTGTGGCAAAAACGTGAAACAATGTTCAACTAATTAACAACCAAAAAATATTAATGTAGTCAAGTTTTTCTATTTAATGCCAAATTAAATGATAAGTGTAGTGATATTTTAACCATTTAATAAGATAATATATATATACATGATGTAAAATGAATAATGCATTTTTTTATTGTATTTTAACACAGAATAGAGATGTTTCTAACAAAGTCTAACACTGTTTGCGTCTATCTCTGCCAGGTCAGTGGTTTTTTGTGTGTGGTATTCTTTTTTAGCTTTATTAGGAATATAGTTAAAATACTTGATATTGCCTACAATGCATATATAGAATCAGATACATGTAAACAAAACCCATGTGCATTACTAAAGAAAAAAGCATAGTCTCAAAAATACTACAGAAAATTACCACACTACTTCTTTCATTTTGTCTCACTACTGCCTAACCACATAATAAGTAGTTTGTGTTTTGTTAAACATTTAATTGTAGAATATATAGTTGGTATATTGGTATTATAGTAATAATATTATTACTATTGTTATTACCTCCCTACATTTTTACAGAGTTACAGATATATTTACACTACTATATAATTTTCCACGTAACAAAACATTTTAGAATTGATGCTGGGAAATAAACATAATATTTTCCTATTATTAGAAATTTCACTGCCAATTAAATGTGAAATTATTCTGATGCCAAGTGTTCTTGGGACCTGTAGTTAATGTAATTTGAGCAGTGCTGGCAAAGGCGAAAGAGGGAATAGTATGTATAATATAAAGGCTTTCCATATTGGAAGCATATTTATAGAATAACAATGCCACAAGCTTGTTAATTCTGAATTATGGTCATAGGATGTGGTTGATAAATTATAGTGATTAATTCAGAAAAGGATATTTTGTTCATAAATTTCCCTCTATTTAGGTTGCTAACATGGTAAGTAAAACATTGTATTTTTGATACCTACTTTCTGTCATATGATTAAAAGTGATGGGTACCTCCTCCTGGCTGCCGTTGTTTTGTACTAGATTTTCCCTGATGATGAAGCATCACGTGGCATGTAGTTGTATTGTAGGTTTATGAGATAGTTCCACAGAACAATGATCCAAAATATTACAATACAACTCACACATTCCATTATGTAGATATGTAGGTTGGAATCTCTGGTTCTTAGCTGTCAGCCAAGTCTGTATGATTTTATGCTGGATGGATAATGTAGTAAAATGCTGACTTTGAAGTGAAAGATCTAGTTCTAATCCCAGCAAGCTCTCCTTGTCACTTTAGAAGAGTTTATATTGCTGTGTGTGCATTGGGCACCAAATACAATTTAAGATTCTTCTTGGACGAAGCACATTTTGCTTGCAAAATTTTATGTACAGAATTATAGAAATTGTCAGAGCTACCAAAAAAAAATATTATTCTGAATCATTCACCAAATAATTCCACCCTAACACCCATTGCCTCTTGTTCAGTGACTTTGAAATCGCAGAATATGTAAAAAAAAAAACAAAAAAAAACCTTACTTGGTATTATAGTACTTCAAAGAATTTTACTCAAAATGAAGATAAAAACTGTATAAAAAAAAAGTACAAAGAAAACCAATGTAATTCATTCAGCAACTTGGTGCAGGAGACCTTTAAAACCTGACACTCTATAAGTAAAACCAAAGTCCTGTGCCATGAACAGGATCCTGGATGACATGGGATTCTGAGCACTCAGATGCAGGAGACCACTGCATGAGTTTTGGATACACAAGGCCTGGTGCAGGGTGAACTCACTTCCCTGGTTGGTTCTGCCACATTCAAAGTACTGTAAAAGCAGATGCTGTATCCATTTACAGGCGAGATGGGAAAACAGAGGAACCCTGCAGACATCCTGGATCAGGCATGGGACACAACCTTGATAGGATATTGGGACGTCTTCAGGGTGAAGCAAACAAACCAAACAGAGCAGAGCAAATTACTAACAGAACAGAAACAACGTAAATGAAATGCAGAGTTACAGGACAAACTATGGAGAAAAGGGTGAACTAAAGCATACATGAGGGCACAGCATAAGATATAACTACATAACAAAGGAGACATACAGAGGTACATATGTAACACAGGACAACATATAGAGGACAGGGTAAGGGCTAATGAACTCAAGGGATGGAGTGAAAAGCCAAGATCTTCACACACTTTCAAAGGGGAAGCAAGCTTGGACATAGGAGAGATGAGCCGATATTGGGTAAGAGGGTAAGGGAACATACAAACATACATAAATACAGGACCTAACCTAATACTATATGATGGAATGGTGAGGTACCTCACATAAGGAAGTCCCTGATAGACTGAAACTACACAGATGCATACCTGTAGAATGCAGATCTAACAGCTTGAGAGAAACTAAACAGGTGTGGTTGCATTTAAATAGAGCAACTGAGTAACAAATAAAGAGAAGAAAAAGGCAGGGAAACCAAAATTAAATCAGAAAAAGTGAATAAAGGAACAGAAGCATGGAACAGGGAAACCACTTAACAGGGCAGAACTAAACAGGGCTCTAAGACAAGACTGAACGATGACAGGACTGAACTACGACAGGAAAGACCCATCACAGGGCTTCAAGATACAGGTGCAGGGACATAAACACATCTGGACTGTAGCCAAATTGGGCAGGTGCTGCTCTGGGACCAACTGAACAGGTGCCACTATGGGGCCAATTGATAAGGTGCCTCTCTGGGGCCAACTGGGCAGGTGCCACTCTGTGGCTGAGCAAAGTAAAGGTGCCAATCTGTGGCCAAGCAAGGGAAGAGTGCCACTCTGTGGCCGAGCAAGAGAAGGGTGCCACTCTGTGGCTGAGCAAGGAAGGAGCAAGGTACTGTGATGCAAAGAAAAATCACAAGGAACAAGAATAAGTAATAAGCAAAGCAAGGCAAAAAGGATTTGAAAATTACAGGAGTCTGAACACAAGTTGGGGCCTGACATCCTGATTGAAAATGTTAACATCCTCTCTTCTTCTCACACACAAGCAGGATTAGGCAGTAGGAGTGTCTGTAGCAGGGCAACAGTGTCCATGGGAAGACCTGTAAAGGTCCATATAACATCAATAATGTGTCCATCACAGAGTCCAGTAAATACCCACCATGAACATTTTGGTGTCTACCCCTTCATACAGGGCTACAATTTTAAGAGACTATTCATACCGTTCTGGCATTGTAGTTAAACACAATGTATAGAAATAACCATAAATAACCCAAACATTCTAAATCTACTTTAAATGCACCTATCGTAGATTAAAAAATGGAGATTTGTTTTTGTATGGCATTGTATTTAAGATGTTTTTTGGAGATGCTCTGAGCTTTTTTATTTCTTGTCATACTAACTAATGTCATTCCAGATCACAGAGCTTGACTATGTTTTTGGACAGCTACAGTGAAACAAGAAATTTGCAGGAATGGAATAAAAGTAACCTGAATCTAATAATTAGTTTAATTCCTTCTGCTTATCCCATCCTTTCCTGTTACAGATCTTTAAGAGCAAGAGACCTGGAATTAAGGTCTATGACAGTTCAGCGCAGCCATTTCACCGCTGACAGTTCAGCGCGGCAGTTTGAGCTCTGAACTGTCAGCTGCGGCCGTTTTATCGTGGCAATGTAAGCACTGACAGTTCAGCACTGAACTGTCAGTGCTTACAGTCAGAGTAACCCCCCATTTAATTAAACCCCCTTATAAATTACACCCCCCTCTAAAAGTTACCCCTCCCTGAACCCTAATACTAACCCTCCCTGAACCATAATACTAACCCCTGTACCCTAATACCACTAATACTAACACTAACCCTTAAGCCCTAATGCTAAAACCTAATCCCTAATTCTAATACTAACACTAAGCCTTAATACTAATAATACTCCCCTTGTAAGTGATCCCGCAGCGAACTGTCCCACGATGAACTCTCTGCAATGACATCTTGTGCGGTGAACTGCCCAGGTTGCGGTGAAGGTTGCGGTGAAGCGGCTGTAATTAACCATCCTGCTGCCAGAGTTTAAATCCTTTTAATAACTGTGTCTGTTTCCTCTTTTTAAGGACTGTGGATCTTTCATACTCTCAGTGACGGGATGATGTAAATTACAGCTGCATACTAGGCCAACGGTTTAGTTCTTAAGTCGAACTTTGAAAGACATGACATCTAAAAGGTAAGTTACAGGTAAGTTGCAAATGAGTTTAGATGAGATGAACAATTCAACTATGCATTTTACAGGGCCTTGGGCAAGAAGAACAAAGTTGGGCTGACATAATGCATTGTTAAAAAGAAAGATCTTGTCAAGATTGGGTTGACCCAGTGTACAGAGATTTGTCTTGAAATGGGTTGAAATTGGGCAAATTTCACAAATCTCCGAATTGCGTCAATTCCGTATCCCTGAATTCGGATCAGAATAGTCTGTTCCGGCCATCTGGAAACTGAAGTATTAGCAGCATTTAGATAATGACATTTTCAGCTACATTAGTAACGTTGGCGGAATTCGTCTATGTCAAGTTCTCCAGATTTTACCTGAATTCAACTTTAAAGCCCTCTACAGTACACTACACAAGATTTTAATATGCTTTTTTTCACATAGACATACCTACATATATGCAATAATATAATTTCTCACACAAATATCCATCATTACAATATTTGCTCAAAAGATGATATTTGTCCATCTCAGAAAATGCCTAAAAAAAGTGTTATGCAGCAAAATACATGTCCAGCACAGACAACAATCAGTAACCACAATGAAAGGGAAGGAGTGTCCATGTACTAAGTTGTGCGTGTGTGTATATATATATATATATATATATATATATATATATATATACAAAATCCAAATATATAAATAGAGGAAGCACTCACAGGTCTTTAGATATCACCATTTAATCACGAAGATGTTGAGAAACGACGTTTCAGGCTCACAAGCCTTTTGTCAAGTGTCACATATAGTGTGAAACAAACATATTAATACACCTAAAATCAAACACTTACCAGCCGCAGCTGAGGAAACCCGCTCCATACACCAGCAGTGACGAACAAACAGCAACTTCCGGGTATAGGAGAGAAAAAAAACGGCTTGCGTGTCACTGTGCGTGTCACGTGAATAAACCAATCACCTAGCAACTGTGTGGACGCTTATGCTAAAAACAGCGTGTGACTAAGAGACGGGGCAGACCTGTCAAAAGCTACTGCCGCGGAGGAGATATATACATACATATATCAATAGGCATTGTTATGCACAATCACAGACCATCACTTCTGGAATAACAAGAAAAATATATGAAAATACAGTTTAAATAGGTACATGACCAGCAAAATTACTGCAAATATGCAGCAATAGCATGTATTACATAAATTCCTTAGCACACCTTAGCATGGGCCAAAGTGGCCTTAATTTTGCAATACACACTCCAATCCATCTGTGAATTCCCAGCAATCATATCAAAAGACACATGATTCATAGAACCCAATTAGGATCATTATAAAAAGAAAGGAGATTTACAACCACATCCATTGCTGAAAGAACCTGCTGGAAAGGTACTCTGACCACCAAATTATCAAGAACTAGGCTTTCCCATGTGGGCATTCTGGATTTATACCAGCACGCAATACAGGATTTTGAGCCTCTGATTGGAAGGAACAATTCAATACCTGGGCTGGTAAGATTGTCACCAGTGCTGCTGCATCTAGGTTCACATACCTATATAGACAAATTCTGGGAGGGAGGTCGAGATCAGTCAGCAATACTTTTCACAGTGCCTTTTTTTAGTTCCACAGACCAAGGATGCAGTGTCATGAGGCCAAGCTGGCCTTTTATTGGGTGGCAAGGATACAGAAAGGTTTTAGGGTCATAGCTGCACTCATGTTGCACTGAGGACCCCATATCTCAACTGGAAGCATTACCAATCCCTGAATATTCAGATAATCAGTGATTTTTATCAGCACATCGTGAGTGTCAAGTAACAATGTTTACCTCTGGTGTTCCTTCAGGTACACATTCTCCTCCTGCACATGAGATAGGTGAAGTTTTATTTAGCAATAGGTTCACAACCACATCCATTGCTGGAAGAACCTGCTGGAAAGGTACTCTGACCACCAAATTATCAAGAACTAGGCTTTCCCATGTGGCCATTCTGGATTTATACCAGCACACAATACAGGATTTTGAGCCTCTGATTGGAAGGAACAATTCAATACCTGGGCTGGTAAGATTGTCACCAGTACTGCTGCATCTAGGTTCACATACCTATACAGACAAATTCTGGGAGGGAGGTCGAGATCAGTCAGCAATACTTTTCACAGTGCCTTTTTTTAGTTCCACAGACCTTGGTCTCCAGAAGTAAAGAGTACATCCACCAAGGATGCAGTGTCATGAGGCCAAGCTGGCCTTTTATTGGGTGCCAAGGATACAGAAAGGTTTTAGGGTCACAGCTGCACTCATGTTGCACTGAGGACCCCATATCTCAACTGGAAGCATTACCAATCCCTGGATATTCAGATAATCAGTGATTTTTATCAGCACATCGTGAATGTCAAGTAACAATGTTTGCCTCTGGTGTTCCTTCAGGTACACATTCTCCTCCTGCACATGAGATAGGTGAAGTTTTATTTAGCAATAGGTTCACAACCACATCCATTGCTGGAAGAACCTGCTGGAAAGGTACTCTGACCACTAAATTATCAAGAACTAGGCTTTCCCATGTGGCCATCCTGGATTTATACCAGCACACAATACAGGATTTTGAGCCTCTGATTGGAAGAAACAATTCAATACCTGGGCTGGTAAGATTGTCACCAGTACTGCTGCATCTAGGTTCACATACCTATACAGACAAATTCTGGGAGGGAGGTCAAGATCTGTCAGCAATACTTTTCACAGTGCCTTTTTTTTAGTTCCACAGACCTTGGTCTCCAGAAGTAAAGAGTACATCCACCAAGGATGCAGTGTCATGAGGCCAAGCTGGCCTTTTATTGGGTGCCAAGGATAGAGAAAGGTTTTAGGGTCATAGCTGCACTCATGTTGCACTGAGGACCCCATATCTCAACTGGAAGCATTACCAATCCCTGAATATTTAGATAATCAGTGATTTTTATCAGCACATCGTGAGTGTCAAGTAACAATGTTTGCCTCTGGTGTTCCTTCAGGTACACATTCTCCTCCTGCACATGAGGTAGGTGAAGTTTTATTTAGCAATAGGCTGTTGGTTGTATGTTTGTCAGGTTGTTGATATCCTACCTCTTCTCTTGTTGATGTCCTCCCTCTTCCCTTGTTAGTGTCCTCTTTCAACCCCTGTTGATGTCTTTTCCTGTGCACCTCTAATCACTATGATGTTCAATTGTACGTGTACTGTTTACTATAGCAGATTGCCTCTCACATTATCCACCTATGTGTACTGTATGACACTTATGGTTGGCATAACTGATACATTCCCCTTTCCTTTCTACCAACTAATGGTATAATGGATATATTTATATAGTTGTGCACCCATGGGGCCCAGAACACAAATGTCAACTGGTGTGTTCAGAGATATAACTGGACATGTCACCTGTGAACGTGAGTGTGATGCAAATTGTTCAGAGATAAATACGTACACAGTAATAATTATGTGAATCAGGTATCTATGGACATCATATATGACTAACAATTTGTGTTTGCATTCTCTTCATTCTCACTTTGCTATCTTTGTAAATTGGTGTATTGCTACTGTGGTGTAGCCAGTGAGTTGGCACTAATTAACTACTTATCAAAGACAATCCAATTGGGATGTCTACTGGACAGGTCAGTATTGCAACTGACACAGCTAAAGCTCTATGAATTGTACATATTCCCTCCAAGATGTGTTCTGCGTCATTGCCATCCCCCTTGACCATGGACAGTTCTCATTTTGTTGCAAATATGTGAATTTCTGATTTTTCTTTTGGTTTAGATTTGGATATATTTCATAGTGTATAATGGGGATTTTGAGGCCATCACTTCAGTTTGGCACGTTTGGCACACATCTTGCTTGCATTTAATTTCAGAAGATAAAACCAGTTTTATGACTGGAACAACAAATAATGACACTAGCAGTTGTTATTGCAGTTTTAGATGAGACCCTTGTATCCCTGGACCCACAACAAGTGTATGAAGTAAGATGAACATTCTTTTTTTTTTCAATTCATTATTTTTTTATTTAGCTTTTTTAGCATAGAAAAGTTAGTCATACAACATTTAAAACATTAAAAAACAGAAGTGTACACATTAACATAAAGTGCAATTTAAGGATCTACAGCTTCATTTATGTTCACTTGATGCTCCAGAATCCTTTAAAGTGATTTGTTATTAGTACAGACATACATTTAAGCCGGGCTTCATCGATGCGACCACTCTAATCCCAATTTTTGTGTCTTGATCTTACCAATTGCTCTTCTGTTTCAGTAATGGGTTTATTTAGTTCGAGCAGTTGTTATTCCTGAAGTTTTGGGATATTTTTTTCTTTAAGATATGATTTTAATTTTTCTGTAGATTCTAAATTAGAGTTCTCTATAATACTCATTAAAAACAGTCCTGATTTCTTCTGGTGCCATATGGATTCTGGACTCCTTTCTAATTTTATATATTCGTTTTTCTGCCTGTTTTTTTTTTATTTTAATCGAGTAGTTAATGTATTTCCTATTTTATTATTCTGGTGATACCAGTGCTGTTTCATTTTTTTCTATATTTCTATTTTCTGTGCTGTATTATTGTAGTTATTAATTTTGATGGTGATAATTTATTTAATATTTCTAAGTTGTATAATTCGATATATTCTGAAGCCAAATTGTCTCCCCTTGCCTTATCACCCATTATTCCTATTTTGCTTATGTGTCACGAACGACACTTTTAGATGCACACCACAATAATGCAGGGGATATTCCGTTTTTATCATTCTCCTTATTGTAGTATTCTGTTATTGTTTGTAAATACAGTTTTTTTATTGTTTAATAAATGACTATTTATTCTCCAATCCCCAATTATTTTCTTATCTTTATTATCTTCTGTCTGCCAGATGTTGACAATATGATCTGACCAAATTATCTCTTTAATCAGATTTTTTAATTTTCTTTGTGAGTAGGATATCACCAAGAACCAAATCTATACGCGAGTAGGATCAGTGGGGCGCCGAGAAGTGTGTGTAATCTCTGACGTCCAGATTGAAAGTTCTCCAGATATCATAGAATTGTTGTTTTTTCATGAAAGTCGTCCGTTGTTTTGCAGTCCTGATTAAGTTTGTATCTGCCCCTTTCCCACGGCTTAACATTTTATCTATTTTAACATTGGGTACACTATTGATATCCCCTGCTAGCATAATAATTCCTTTGAGCATTTTTTTATATTTTTTGATAACATTTTCAATAAATCTGAATGGTGATTTATTTGGAGCGTAAATATTAATGAGGGTATATATTTCTTCTTTTATTTTACATATCGGAATTTGATATCTGGTTTTTTGATCCTGTTCCTGAATTATGATTTCTATATCATTCTTAGATGAGAGGAGAATAGCTACGCCTCTAGATTTGTTTTTTTCAAACAATCCCGCTATTACATTTGCTATATATTTCCACTTAATAGGATTATCATGTAAGGAAATATCCTCTGTCCCTTAATGCGACAGTCTTGGTTTGACTTGTAAATACTGGATCCAGGAGAGCTATCTCACAGTGAATAACTGGGACCGACACCAATGCAACTGTGAAACAACTCTGATTTTAATTGTTTAAACAAGCATATATATACGAAGATAAAAACATTAGTTACTACGATATAATTGGTTATTCTAATATTCTAATATGCAGAAAGGCGTGTTTTATAAGAAAATGCACTTAAAACGTAATATGTAAAATAGTGTTACAAAAGTCGTTCTTATGGAAAATTACAGAACTTTCAGAGACAATATGTTGATGTTCCAGAAACCTCTGTTCTAGCCTTGGAATAGTAAGATAAGACCATTCTAAAAACAATTATACTACTGGCGTGATCTGGCCTTCCAGAAGGTGCTGCAGACATCAGCTTCTTTGACACACTGTCGGCTTTTAACCCTCACAGATCCAAATTAATCCTTTCAATCCCCTCTTAGAACCATATGATTCAAATAATATGGTTCTTCCCCTTTTGCTTCTGTCTATAAATCCTTAAATACTGTTGATATCCTTCTGGGGTATGCTGTTGGGGATCAAGGGGCAGATTTGTTTCATACATAGTCATCTGTGTAATGCCTTTAATAACCAATTTACGAAAACAGGGAATTATGCACAATACTACTAGTGCGAAAATAACTAACACCACTAATATGATTATTCCCAATTGAGTTAAAACCTTTTTCCAATCTCTTAGCCAACCAAAATATTGGTCCCAAGGATTGTCAATACCTGAGTTCTTCTTTAGCTCTATGGATAAGTCCTCGAGTTTCTGTATGGCTATGGTAACCTTTCCATTAGGTCCTGTATTGTCAGGAATGTACGTACAACATGAAGTGGGGTCTGTTAATACCTTGCATACACCTCCCTTTTCAGCAAGGAGCATATCAAGAACCATTCTATTTTGGAATGTCATAATGGAGTCGGCTTGTAACTGTTCAGCTAGGCCTTTTAATGCATCTCTTGTATAATTAACAAAACGTTGTTGATTATAATAAATATAGTTTATCCAGTCTACGTTTTTATTTACAGTGATTATAGGCCATATTGATTCAAAACCAGCAGCTACCTGATCTCGAGCCTTAAATTCATCGGGCACCCCTCTTGGGACTCCGATGGTATCAATATATACATGTAGGTCAAAACTACCCTGTGGGGTGACTGAACGTTTTGTTATGTGGGATATGCTCGTGTGGTGTACATTTTCTGTAAAAATATGTATATTCATGAGTGCTTTGGCAAGAGCGCATTCACCTTGCCAATAACCTTCTAATCTGAATCTTATTTTCTTATCACCACAAATACAATATACATCACTTATTGAATATATTTGGTTTTGAGTTGTATCAGTGGACATGTTGCTATAAGAACTACAATATCCTTCTGAAAAATTGCCTACCGACCTACCAGTACTGCCACCCTTGTAACAGGTGTAGTTACCTGGATATATGGTAATACCCTCACCATGGCGGGGGGTGTTGGTGAGGAGAGGGTATTTGTGTTTCCATCCTTGGCATGTAGAATCATTGGAACTCGTATTGAGGAATGTTTGTAAGAAACATTCCTCAATATCAGAAGGTAAATTTAAAGGAACCGTGCCAAGGTGAGGTCGTGCAGAACCACAAACATAACAATTTGATTTATTTACAGATGTGGCGCTGTATTTCATCCATTCTAACCATAAATTGATATCTGAAAACCCTGTTTCGGCTGCAAATGTATCTTCAAATGTGGGATTGGAAATAGCTTTCATATTATTAAATAGAGACATACGGGGCGGAATGATGGCAACTGTTGGTTTGGATAATACAGGGGGTTTGTATCGTTGGTTATTAAACATATCATCAATATAAAAAGGGCAATGAATGCTTCCATCCCCTCCTGGATAATAAATCCTCAATATGTATCTCCCTCTATCACTAGGGGATGGGTTTTCAATATTTAAGGAAAGTTGGATTGCATCTGATTTCCTCATAGTCTTACAGTTATCATAATTGTAGGTTGCTATGTTTCCTACTTTCATGAGGGTCATCCTGGTGAGTCGGGATTTGCCAAGTTTATCTTTTCGATCAAGGGCACTCTTAGGTTTGTATCCCCAGTCGTGTCCAGTGTTCCAACCTACTGATTCCCAATATTTACAATCATCCCCCCAATAGGAATCTGTTACACATATGTATGGAGTGACGCATATAGGAACAGTATCCCTATCACATAAACTGTGGTTGAATCTAAAAGTAGCTACCTGGGTGTTGGATGAATTAAACCAAAAGGTGGTGTTGGCCCCTTTTGTGTTAGAAAATATATTTTTACCGTCATCATTATTCCAGTATATGGGGGTGCCTCCCTCTTGTGTAATATCTACTTCAGTTTGGGTATTGTGTATGTTACAGAAAAACAAAATCAACTTAATCGTCCACCATGTTCCAAAACTGAGGGAGTCTTTCATCATCTTCAAGGTCAGGGCTGTCTGCCCCCGTTAATACCTCAGCTGTGGGTGGGTTGTCTTCGAGGTCAAGACTGTCTGTCTCCGTTCTTACATCCTTTGTTTGGTGCTTCTCTTCGAGGTCAGGGCTGTCTGCCCCCGTTATTACCTCCTTTTTCTGTACCAATTTCACTCTTGTGGCATGTATCCACGTAGGGGAGTTTTCAGTTAGTACAGCTGTGCGGGTGATAGCCACTACCGTTGTCGTGGGTCCGTATGGGAAATCTCCAGGATTCTTCTTCCGAATAGCTTTCACTATCACTTCATCTCCGACCTGGAATGGGTGTGTTGGTTCCTGTGAAAGAGAGGGAGACTTATAAGCAAAGTTTCCTTCAATTTTATCTAATGTTGTGATTAAATCACGTACATATTGTTCCCTTATGAGATCTAAATCTCCTTCTTGAACTACTAGGGGCTTCCTAGCCCAAGGGGTGGGGAAAGGACGTCCCATTAAAATCTCAAAAGGGGATAGACCTGTCTTTTTATTGGTGGTCATTCTGATTTCTGCAAGTATTATAGGTAACATGGTTTTCCATTTCTCAAATGACCCTGCAGTAGCCTTTCTTAGTTTGTCATTGAACGTTCTGTTCATGCGCTCTACAGTCCCTGAACTCTGCGGGTGATATGGGATGTGAAATTTCCATTCGATGTGAAGGAGTTTCACTAGTTCTTTGTTTACTTTAGAAGTAAATGCGGGACCTTGATCAGACTCAATCTTGGTTGGGCATCCCCATCTGGGAATAATGTCTTGTGTTAAAATGCGTGCAACTGTTTTGGCATCCTCTCGTTTGGTAGGGAAAATTTCAGGCCAACGTGAAAACATGTCCACAATCACTAAAGCATATTCCTGGAGTCCCTTTTTTCGTGGTATATGTGTGAAATCAATTTGTAAATGAGTGAATGGTGCTGTGGGATATTCCAAATGTTGATGTTTAATTGATGTATTGGTGTTAGGATTATTTCTGAGACATGTGATGCAGCGTTTAATGTAATCATTGATTAATATGCGTGCGTCTGTCAAGTAAAAAGAGTCTGTCAGTAACGTGTGTGTTGTCTGTATACTGTTGTGTCCAATGCCATGAAAATGTGATATGAAAAGAGCTGCACTATGTTGGGGAATACATGGTTTCCCCTCTTTGCAGATCAATCCACTCCGTGGATTTTTCTGCAGCACAGGATAACACCAGTCCTCGAGATCATATTGTGAAGCTGTTGCTTGTAAATCAGTAATCATTTGGGCTTCCTCGAGGGATGGAGGTTTTAGTATGGCCATTTGTTGGACTGCTGGAGCTTTAAGGGCAGCCTTTTTAGCTTCCATGTCCGCAAAGGCATTGCCTTGTGAAACATGATCTTTGCCCCCTGTGTGGGCACGGCAGTGTACAATAGCTAATTGTGATGGTAATTGGATTGCTTGCAGTAAATCAGTGACTAGATGTGAATGTGAAATGCGCTTACCGTCAGCTGAAATGAAACCTCGGTGCAGCCATATAGTGCCGTGGTCCCAGACAACACCATGGGCATACTTGCTGTCTGTGTAAATGGTAACAGGCTTACCCGTATAGTATTGGCATGCGCGGGTAAGAGCAATAAGTTCTGCGGCTTGTGCTGACTGATAAAGAATAGAATCAGAATCAATAACAATATCTGGCAACATAACAATAGCATATCCTGCATGGTACGTTGTGTCATTGGGACGGCTACAGGAACCATCAACAAAAATTTCTGGGGCCAGTGGAATGGGGGTGGATGACAAATCTATTCTGGGGGAAGTTTCATGTTTGATACGGTGTAAGCAGTCGTGTAAATCGGGGAGTTTATCCTCTTCCCCTTTGAGACCCAAAAGGGCATTTAGGATAGCTGATGGTCCAGAATTATGTGCTGCGTGCTGACCTTCTAACGTGGGATTACTGAGTAAAAGGATCTCATATCCTGATAAACGTTGTGCTGACATGTGTTGTGTGTGTAGTCCCTTAAGGAGACCTAAAACATCATGTGTGGTGTGGAGTACAGTGTGGTGTCCCAGAGTGAGTGGGGTAGATAATTCCACCATCATTGCAGAGGCTGCCAGAGATCTTAGACATGCCGGCATTCCTTGTACAGAAACTGGCATAACCTTTGAGAAAAATGCACAAGGACGCAACTTGCCTCCGTGAAATTGGGTGAGCACCCCCGCCATAGTTTTACAGTTTTGTCTGGCAAATATGTGAAATGACAATTTGTAGTCAGGGAGTCCTAAACCTGGGCTTGACAATAATGCACATTTAAAAAAATCATGAGCATACAACATTTCTGGTGACCATTTGATAAGATCAGGCTTGTCTGCCAGAGTGGTTTGTCTCAATATGTTATCATAATATGAACAGTCGGGAATCCATTGTCTGCAATAGTTAATCATTCCGAGAAAGGACAGCATGTCTTTCTTGGTGTGCGGGGTGACCAGTCCCGCTACAGATTGGATTCTTCCCGGACTGATTTTGCGTACCCCTTTTGTGAGAACAAACCCTAAATATTCAACCTGTATTTGACACCATTGCATTTTTGTTAGAGAAACTTTGTGACCACATTCAAACAAACATTGTAACAGTGATAAACCATCTGCCAGGCAGTTCTCCTCTGACATACTACATAGCAGCAAGTCATCCACATATTGTAATAGGACAGAACCACAGGGGGGGTGCCATGATTGCAAAGTGGCTTGGAGGACAATACTGTCCACAACTGGTGAATCAGTATAACCTTGGGGCATTCGTGCCCAAGTTAGTTGTCGACCCTCAAAGGAAAAAGCAAAAAGAGGTCTGGTCTCTTCGTCAACTAGGATCGAAAAGAAAGCATTCTTAAGATCAATGACAGTAAAATAGACAGCGTCTGCAGGGATAGCTGAAAGTAACTGAGTTACATCAGGGACAATGGGTGCAATTGGGACAATGAGATGGTTAATTGCCCTAAGATCTTGCACAAATCTGGTAGTGCCATTAGCTTTGGCCACAGGGTTCACTGGTGTACAGAAAGGGGATATAACATCCTGAAGGATACCTTGTTTTAGAAAATCAGTAATCATAGGTCTGAGACCTTCTATTTTCTCTTTGGACAATGGGTATTGTTTTTGGTATACTGGTGTTATACCTGGTTTAAGTGTTGCTCTGTAAGGGGTGCAATCGATAAAACCTGTGTCGTAATCACTAGTAGACCACAGCCGTGTATCTATTTGTTGTAATGTCGGATGTAATGTGGTTGGTATATGTAAGAGAAACATAGGGGTGGAGGCAGTAACGGGCATAAGATCTGAACTAACATGTAGTCCGTCCTCAGTTACCTTAACTTGTAATTTTAATTTGAAAAATAAATCTCTTCCCAATAAACTGACTGGACAATTGGGGATTACGTGAAAAACATGAGTGGTCAAAAAATCACCGTCTGCAGTTTTCAAAATCAATGGATCAGTCTGGTAAGTTTTTGTTATAATCCCATTAATTCCCATAGAAGGATCGGACTTTCTGAGGGGTCCTTTGTAACGATCCCCGCACAAAACACTGGTAGTGGCCCCACTATCAACCATAAAACCTATTTTTCTTCCTTCAACCATTAAAATAATTAAAGGTGATTCTTTCCTGTGTTGTGTGATTTGCATGAAAGTAGGGATGGAATCCTCCAGGCAGCATCATTGTTGATACTGTCTGTTCCAATCAAGGGGGAAGCGAGGACTCTGAAATCCTTGTTCGTTTGTTTGTGGGGGATTATAGTGAAGGGGGGGATTATAGTGAGGGCTGTTGGTGTGGGCTTCCCGTCTCTGGAAATTATCCCATCTCGGGAAATTATCCCGTCTCTGGAAATTATCCCATCTCGGGAAATTATCCCGTCTCGGGAAGGGACAATCCCGTGCCCAGTGGTCGGCTTGGCCACAATTAAAACAAACACTGGGTCTGGGGGGGTATTGGGGTGGCCCCTGTTGTTGGTCGTGGTGTGCAAATTTAGGGTTTCTATTGTTCCTGGGATCAGTGTATATTTGTGTTTGCTTTACCTGTGGTTGTCTGCAATTACCTTTGTAATTGTGAGTTAAAGGGGTAAGTTTCTTTTGTTCAAAACACCCTGCTGCTTCTTTTTCATGTATGTGTTTCTCAAAATCTTTAAGATTATCGGATGTCCAGGAACTAACATTTTGTTTGAAAGTGAGTATGAGGCTGGATGTTAGGTTATTTACAAAAGTAGAAATAATGAGGCTGTCACTATTAATTGTTGGAAGACCGGCCTCTTGAATCCAACATTCAATAAATCGTTTCCAGAACTCTGGAACAGTTTCAGTTGACTTTTGTTTACAGGCAACTGCAATGGGCAGGGATGATCTTTGTATGAAAACTTCTAACATGTGGTTAGTTATTTCTGTCCACATATTGTGTATGCCTGCATCAGTATTGAGTGCATATGTATCGGAGGTTATATTTTGTTGGACATTATTGATGGTTGGAACTTTGGTCCAATCCAATCCGGACCTAGATCAGTGTATCAATAATCAATCTGATATCTTCTTGGGTATAATTTCGGCCCTTACAGGCCTTTTTTAGATACATCAGAGTACCTTGTGGGGCGATTGTGGGTTTAGGACAATTTTTAATGATGCGATCAATATCGTCAATTTCAATGGCCTTTTTCATTAGTTGGTCTCCTATTGTCATGAAAGGGAGATTAAATTTTACTTTGGTCCCTTTGTGTTTTTGTCGAGTAACAGGTGGACTAAGTATAGTTTGTTTAGTGGAGTCGGCACAGGTCGACACTCCGGTTGCTCCTAGATCAGTATCAGAATCGGAGTCAAACTGAAAATCCTGTGATCGCCAATTTTCATGGCTTTGATCAGGTAAGGGCATAGGGACAGGTTGTGGGAGTGGGGGTGCATCAGGGGCAACCCTGTGGGGTTGTGTTTGAATTACATGACTTATGGCCATTACTTCTAAATCTTCGGGATTTAGAGAGGGATAGAGACTTGTTTTGTGTCCAGCATCTGGATGTTGGTGAGGGGATTTTTTTAGAGGGATCTTGTACGGAGCAGGAGGAGGAGGTGGAAGTTTAGGATTGTGATAGTTCTGTAATTCTTTTTCTATATTATGGAAAATAGCAGAATCATCACTGAGTTTCTTTTTGGGGTTCTTATTTTTGGTAGAATTTGAGGATCTGTCATACCAATGTGGGGCAATTTCTAACCACTGTTCCCCTCCTAATTGCATATATTTGTGATCCCACTGTGGATCCCCGTGGTAATATGGAAAAGTTTCCTTGTCTCCGAGACAAAGTCCCTTTACCATATCCATATGAAAAGGGTCATTATCTCCTGCCCTCGGAAATGGACTGCTGGATTTCATGAATTCAGTCCATCCGGCCATGTTATCTACCAAGGGATTTATCAAAAAATAATTTGTGGGACTAACTCGGGCCACATATTGTTTACATGTTTCCCCAACATTCGGTATAGGGTAATCAGTTTTGGACTCGTAAATTCCCATTTTAAACTAATGAGTTTACTGTATAAATAATATAAATATTTATACTTACCACCTATAAAGAAATAGCAGGGAAATAATTTTCATAGACGTATACTTACCACCCGTCTAAGGTTCCTTATAACTCTATAATTAATCTTATATATATATATACATACATACAAATATACAATTAACATGCAAAATTACAATTAAACAAGTCAAACCAAGAATAGTCTAGTCTCCCTGAGACTGTAAATTTAAGTGTATAATACCCCTGGTAATAAAGTGAAAGATCTCCCTGAGACTGTAAGGATCTCCCTGAGATCTGTGTGTTAGCCTCCCTGAGACTGTGAGGATCTCCCTGAGATCTGTGTTTTAGCCTCCCTGAGACTGTAAGGATCTCCCTACGATCTGTGTGTTAGCCTCCCTGAGACTGTAAGGATCTCCCTGAGATCTGTGTGTTAGCCTCCCTGAGACTGTGAGGATCTCCCTGAGATCTGTGTGTTAGCCTCCCTGAGACTGTGAGGATCTCCCTGAGATCTGTGTGTTAGCCTCCCTGAGACTGTGAGGATCTCCCTGAGATCTGTGTGTTAGCCTCCCTGAGACTGTAAGGATCTCCCTGAGATCTGTGTGTTAGCCTCCCTGAGACTGTAAGGATCTCCCTACGATCTGTGTGTTAGCCTCCCTGAGACTGTGAGGATCTCCCTGAGATCTGTGTGTTAGCCTCCCTGAGACTGTGAGGATCTCCCTGAGATCTGTGTGTTAGCCTCCCTGAGACTGTGAGGATCTCCCTGAGATCTGTGTGTTAGCCTCCCTGAGACTGTGAGGATCTCCTTGAGATCTGTGTATGTGTCCCAGACACGTGAATGTAAGGATCTCCCTGAGATCTGTGTAATATAAGGATCTCCCTGAGATCTGGTTATGTGTCCCGGACACAAAAACAAAAACAACAAATATTTTAAGGATGTATGTCCCTGACACACAAATATAAGGATCGGGATTTGGCCAGTGCCCTCAGTCCGATAGATAAACCAAAAAAAAGTATATCTTACCGGACAAAGGATGACCTTCCCGACCCCGGACGAGCCCCCAAATTGTAAGGAAATATCCTCTGTCCCTTAATGCGACCGTCTTGGTTTGACTTGTAAATACTGGATCAAGGAGAGCTATCTCACAGTGAATAACTGGGACTGACACCAATGCAACTGTGAAACAACTCTGATTTTAATTGTTTAAACAAGCATATATATACGAAGATAAAAACATTAGTTACTACGATATAATTGGTTATTCTAATATTCTAATATGCAGAAAGGCGTGTTTTATAAGAAAATGCACTTAAAACGTAATATGTAAAATAGTGTTACAAAAGTCGTTCTTATGGAAAATTACAGAACTTTCAGAGATAATATGTTGATGTTCCAGAAACCTCTGTTCTAGCCTTGGAATAGTAAGATAAGACCATTCTAATAACAATTATGCTACTGGCGTGATCTGGCCTTCCAGAAGGTGCTGCAGACATCAGCTTCTTTGACACACTGTCGGCTTTTAACCCTCACAGATCCAAATTAATCCTTTCAAGGGTATATATTTCTTCTTTTATTTTACATATCGGAATTTGATATCTGTTTTTTTGATCCTGTTCCTGAATTATGATTTCTATATCATTCTTAGATGAGAGGAGAATAGCTACGCCTCTAGATTTATTTTTTTCAAACAATCCCGCTATTACATTTGCTATATATTTCCACTTAATAGGATTATCATTTTCTTTTAGCCAGTGGGATTCTTGTACAAAACATCAGACTATGTTTTAATTTTTTTTATCAAGTTGTACAGAGCAGAACTTTTGTAGGGGCTGTTTAGGCCCTGAGTATTAAGTGAGAGGAATTTTACCATCCAGTCTTAAGTTTTCTATAATATTAGGTACCCATCCATGATGTCCAGCTGTTACAAACTTGATAAACAACTAAAAAAAAAAAAAAAGAATTGAACACATTTGTAACCACTACTTTAAGTCTCTGCATTAATTTCTTCTTATATTATTAAAATGCATATTCAAAATATTTACAGTCTTTATCAAACAGTGTGCAAAAAAAAGGGCACATATTAATTTTTAACCATTACTCTTATATTTTTATAGTGCATAATCTAAGCTTTTTAAACCTTTACCAAACATGTACTGTGAAAGAAGAGAAAGATAAGGAAAAAAAAATTAACCACACATATTACATTTTTAACCATTGTTTTAAATCTCTGCGTTGCATTCTTCTTCTATTTTTAAAATGCATTTTCTAAATGTTTGCAATCTTTTTCAAACAGTGTACAAAAAAAGAGCACCATTATCCCTTCTTCCTTATAGTGCAAATTTAAGCTTTTGAACCTTTCTCAATCATTGTGCTGTATGAGTAATACCAACCAATAAAAATTTTAAAAAAATAGAACATTTTAAACACAATTTTAACCATTACTTTAAGTCTCTGATTACTTTTTTCTTTTATCACTAAAGTGCATTTTCTACATTTTTCCAGTCTTTATCGAACAGTGTGCAAAAAATTAAAAAAAGAGGACATATTACATCTTAAAAAGTTATATCTTATATATATTATACCTCTTATATTTTTATAGTGCATAATCGAAGCTTTTTAAACATTTACCAAACATGTACTGTGAAGGAAGAGAAGAAAAAAAAACGATTTCTAACCACACATATTACATTTTCAAGCGTTACTTTAAATCTCTGTGTTGCATTTTTCTTATATTTTTAAAGAGCATATTCTACATTTTTACAATCTTTTACAAACAGTGGAGCATTATTACCACGCCATCTTTATAGTACAAATGTAAGCTTTTAAACCTTTCTTGAACATTGTACTGTATGAATAATACCAATCAACCAAAAAAAAAGCAAGTTAAGTAAAAGACATTGATCTGATCTATTCTGTTTCTGCCTGAGAGATTTGTTTGTTTATCCATTCTTGGGCCCCAGCGACTGAGTCCAGTAGATACGATTTGTCGTTCACATTTTTGTTCTATTATTACGAGACGATCTCTCACTTGGGCTATATCCCCTTTGATATCAGAGAAGTAATTTTTTAGCTCTTGCTTAATCTGAATTAGCTGTTGTTCTGCACATTCTTAGATGCATTGCCGCATAATTTCATATGAGGGTATTTGTTCTTGTTTTTGTGGTTTTATTCTTTCTGCCTTTGCATTTAAATCTTCCATTTCTTCCTCTATTGAGTTTATGGAGTCTAAAGAAGAGTTGTTAAGGGTGTGTTTGCAGGGAGAATAGGTAGGTTATTTTTTTGGTCTTTGCCTCTAGTTCAAGCTTTTTTTCCTCTTTTTATCTGATTTGTTGTCTGTCCCTTTTCTCTGTGCCATTTTTAGCCCGGTTTTGGAGCCTCTCTTCTTCCTCAATTTCTGTATTCAATATATTTAAAAAATGCTGATTTTCACAGATTCACAAGTTTGTTTTGTTTTTTTTACTTCCTTTCATTCAGCTCTGTCTCCTCACTCAACCGCGTTGCCTCGACCATGCCTCCGCGTGGTCTCCGCTCCACACCCTTCCAAGGGCAGTTTTTTTCAAGGCTACAGAGGTCCTCTGCTTGCCTATGTTTCCAGCAGTTATTAGCGGTGTATTTGCAGACGTGTTTTGCTGGTCTCAGTCTCTGGAGCTCCGTTACTCCTGGCTTGCTCATGTGTGTTTGCCCGTGAACCTCAGTGCTCCTCCCTCCTTGCATAGTTGCGTCTCTACGTCATGACGCTACCCCCCCTGCCCCGAAGTTAGATGAACATTCATCAAATCCCAAAAAATTTAATTTACCAGTCTCTCCAAATTCATCTTAGAACCCTCTAATAGAAAATGTGTTCCCCCGACTAAGAAAAACATCTAAAAGTTTTGTTTGAAACATGGACCTTCCAAACCACTGTACCAACATCCTAACTTAATGCCAAATCTCTATTTAATTTAACCC
Source organism: Pelodytes ibericus (assembly GCA_036172795.1). Classification (NCBI taxonomy): domain Eukaryota; kingdom Metazoa; phylum Chordata; class Amphibia; order Anura; family Pelodytidae; genus Pelodytes; species Pelodytes ibericus. The sequence goes on along the minus strand of CM069859.1, from coordinate 119,792,647 downwards.
TCCATTTTTCAGTTGTTTCCTGAAAACAGACGCTTTTCAGTCCTGAAATAATGTTATTCCACCGTTTGGAATAACATCTGGCTAAATAATTATAGGCTTTGGAAACAATAGTCTAATTTGTGTAAAGTCCCTGTACATGCTATTAACTGATTCCACTGATCTTACATTTCTTAAATGATTGCAACCAACACATATTACTATATCCAATTATAACTTAGAATTACAAATATGTGTAATTTGTCATAATTCGTTACTAGCAAACACTACTTCTTTTAGCATTATGAAATTTAAGCCATTTTCTATGTTCATGCAACATAGGACATAGGATTTATTATTAATACTATTGAGCTGGTTTATTATATTAATTATTTTCAAATGTCTTGGTAAAATAGAATACTTTATATGTATATCCATATTTAAAATGGTGTTATAAGTGATGATTCAAGGCAGGAGGGCAGGAAATGATATATACATTTTAGTTGATTATGGTTATAGTTTAACTCAAGTGTTAGAACTGTCGCTGAGTCTCACTACTTGCCTCTTGCAGAGAATCTTGAAAAATTGAGCTCTAAGTAAGTTCCTGCCTGCCTTAAAGGGAATTTGGTTTTGAAGAACTGGCATCTCCATTAAGTATTAAGTATGGATGAGCAACCCTAACATTCCTAAATTACTTTTGAATTGATTTTGTTCATGAGCTGAACTTAGGGAAACTGTTCACGGCAAACTAAACTGATACACAAATTGCATTCCGTTTAAACGGGATTCAAAACGGAGAGGGCCATAAGCACGTTCAGTTAATCTGAGCCTAATTAAGATAACCTGAGTTAACCTAAGCCTAATTAAGTTAACCTGAGTTAACCTAAGCCAAATTAAGTTAACCTGAGTTAACCTAAGCCTAATTAAAGCTTAGTGACATCCCAGAGTGTTAAAAAGTGGTGACATTAAGGTCAGACACAGCTGAAAAGTTCTAAAAAGGCGCACCAATTGTTTGTGAGTTTGCCTCAACAAAATGGGATAGGCCTCTCACCTAGAAGAGATTTTACTAGGTAAATCTACAAACAGGAGAACTAGGAAGATATGAAAATCAATTTGCACATTCTCCTATCCTAGTAAAATAGAGAAATGCAAGTCCTATGCACTATTATGGTCACAAACAACCTATTTAATAATATATGTCAGTGCACACCGGAGTAATTGTGTTTTTTTCTTTTTATACAATATGTTAAAATTATATAAATATGATAAAATATATTATTCCAAAAGCTTTGTGAAATCCAAATGTTAAATGCTCAAATGCTTTGTTATATTCACCCCTTTCCGACATTGAACGTGCCAGGTACGTCATCAGAAACATGTCACTTAGAGAAAATCCACACTAAAAACCATATAGGCAATGATCAATGGTTTCTGCCGATGCTCCTCCAATATGGTGCTTTCCAGTATCTGGCAAGAGCTACGGAAGATCAGAACAGAAATCACTTCCATTGTTCTGTTACTGTTGCTTGTCCTCCCCTAGAGGAAAAAGCTAACCTTGGATCTACTAACCCTTGATCTATGGTTAGGGTTAGAGTTACACTTGTGGTTACAGATGAGTTAGGGTTAGGATTATGGTTAGTGCAAGAGTTAAATTTAGGGTTAAGGGTAGATTTGTGGTTAGGGTTAGGTTTAGGGTTAGTGTTGGGCTCAAAAACACTACTTTTGGTTATTGCAAAAAACATGTGCAGCCTCAATATCCACTATCTACAAATAGGTGTAAGTCTCCAACACAGATGGTAACATTGCTCTAGACTGCATGCGGATAATCTATTCTACAGTAAATTCCATATAAATCCTCATCCATATTCCAGTAAAGCAACAACATACAAAGTCTGTATATTGATAAACTGGTTGAAACTAGAAATACACTATAATTAATTATAAATGTGTCTTAGAGGATACTTTGTATGTATGTGTATGGTTTACCATGATTTAGGTTTGAAAGCATAGTTTTAACGAAATATACAAACCCACCGTTTCTTAATTGTGCTAACAGTATAATGTTTTTTTATTACATCATGTTGTACAATTAGACTGATTATTTTCAGTGAAAGTACATTAAGGGAGAATAACAGAGCAATGTGTACACTTCAAAAATGTTATTGCATAGTTTTTAAAAAGAATCCCAAACATGGATATTATTTGATCATTAATTGTACAGATAAATATTACACAAGTTAAAGCCAAATAAACTCAGAAAACTGCAGAACGATCATTATATTGAACAATTTATAGAGCTCTTTTATTTGGTTTCTTTGTTTTTGAAAAGAGGCAAGGTCATGTACAAGACCCTTATGTTTATATTAATATATGCTGGTCTTGCAACAATTAAACAGAGCAAAATCATGAATTCTGAGATTTGTCAAGGTACAGCATTCATCTTTGTTGGACTTACAATGATACAGCAGGGTCAAATGTAACAGTCAGTATAAGTAGCGAGTATAACCTACCAAAGTGATGTTACATGTACAAAAGTTAGATAATTACGTAAAAGTTGAAAAACATCTGCATATAATTTTGCAAAGGTCATATGCAGGTGAGTTGAGATGAGATGAATATTTCTTCTATATTTTAAGTTAAATAAATCAGATTTAATATTAAAACTATGTTGAGGAGAAACGTAGTCGGCTTGTGCCAATGCATAGTTAATTTAGTAAAATAAAATGTCCAACTCACCTCAACTCACCTGCAACTCACCGGAACCTCATGTTTTGTGAATAGCTTTCTATACATTATGTAAACATGAATTTAACATGATTGTGTATTTAAAAAAAAAATAAAGCCACATGATGTAATATACTGGTGGTAGATTAAAAGGTGTACGAAACGCACAATAGCAAATATGTTTGCATTAACCCTAGAAGATGTGAAGCCTATTAGATTAGCAATATACTTGATTTAGGAGATCAGTAGCCTGGGACACAATGACCCGATGAGGGTCTTAATAGACCCTGTCGGTTCCTGCCACTCAAAGTGGCCTCATCTGACAGGTGAGATCCCACTGCAGATCTGAGCACAGCTCATTGTAAGGAACCGCAATAAGCTGTTAAACACTTGACATTCTATGCCGTCATAGCGTCTTTTGGGACCTTTAAATACATAGAACGTCCTAGCTTCAAGAAGGGGTTATTTAGCAATTTTAGCATTTATGTATTTGGATTCCAGAGGGGCCTAATCAATTTCTCCCATGTGTACACTCCTGATCTGACCACTATGTATCTGGGTACAATAACCTATACCTCAGCAGCATCCTAAGAACCAGTTAATGTCTCTAAGCAACTAAAAAGTAAAGAGCTCCTGGTGGACATTTTTTCCCCCTGCTGTTCACCATTGGTAATCTTCACAAAGGACCCACACCTGAAAGTTATTGAGCAGCGGGGCAAAAATCAAGCAGACAAGATGTCAGCCAGGAAACCATCTAAAAACCTGTTACATGTTCTTTCACCAAATTAACATTTTTCGAATTATACCTGTGTATTTTGCACTGAAATGAAAAATAGGAATGCCTTTGTTTAATGTTAAACATCTAATTGCTTTAATCATCATATATTGGCATGTTATTTAGTCATTTGAGTTTTGCCTATTTTACGGTGCATGTATTTTATCCACACATCCCCCTATTACTGTTACCCAGTTACAGGGCTGGCCTTTGGGGTGTGCGACCTGTGCAAGCACACAGGGCACAACACCCCAGGGGGTTACATTTAAAATTAAAGTTTGCTGGTAGAAGCACTGGCTGGGGAGATGAGAGGATCTCCCCTCCTCAGCCCTCTGCGCGGCCTGAGAGGGGTGGACCTCACCAGGTGAGAGGTGAAGGTCCGCCCCCACCCTGTGAAGCAGAGCGGCATCTGCTGCACGGGGGAGCCGCGGGCAGCAGGAGCTCAGTAAGTGCTGGTCGTGCTTCCAGTGCTTAGTGATGATGCAGAGCTTATGCTGCCCGCTTCAGTTAAGAATGGGGGGGGGGGGGACAGAGGGGGGGGGGAGAAAACAGAGATGGGTAGAGAACAGAAATCGGGGAGGCGGAGAGAGAACAGAGATATGGGGAAGGCAGGAGGCAAAGAATTAAGAATGGAAGGGGGAGTGAGAGAAACAGAGATGGGGAGGGGGGAGAGAGAACAGAGATGGGGAGGAGGGGGTGAGAACTGATATGGGGAGGAGGGGGGTGAGAACAGATATGGGGAGAGAAAAAGATATATGTGGCGAGGAAGGAGAGGGAAAGAGATATGGGTAGAGGGAAGGAGAGGTAAATTATATGAGGGGAGGAGAGATAGACATAAATTGGGGGCTTGGAGAGAGAAAGACTTGGCAAGAAAGAGGAAAGAGACAAACATGGGAAGGGAGATAGACATACATGGAATGAGAGGAAAGAGACAGGCATGTGGAGGGAAAGGAGACAGAGAGTGTTGGGGGCAGAGCAAAGGGGGGACACAACGGGGGTGGCCCACACAGGGCGCCTGAACTCGTAAGGCAGGCCCTGCCCAGTCACATTACATTATTAGAGTAGTCACAAACATAAACACATAGCTTTTATTTGAGGTAAATTGCTTTCCAGACCACAACTTGGAAATTAACCTCAAATACATTTATTTTGGTAAACCTTTTCATTCTAAAGCACACTTCCAAGTTTTATTTCATTTTTTTCCATTGTATGTCATACTGCTAATTATTTCCTGCTTGGTTATTTCCTGGAAGTTTTTAGTCAGATTCGGAGATATACCATCTAGTATTTACTAATTTTAATATGTCAAGAAATAAACTAAAATATCAGCACATTCTTAACTGTATAATGAATGAGTTCCTAAACATAGTTTATATACATTATTATATGTTTTATGCTATCCAGCATTATCAGGATTCATATGATTGTCTAGTTTTATTGACATAATAAAAACCTGTAAAATACAGATAATTATATGGGTGAGCACGTCTGTCAAGATGGACACAGTATCAAAGACATGCATATGATATACTGATTGGACTGTTCAATACCCAGAGAGATAGAAAATATGGTAGTTTAAGCTGATGATTTAATATTGTAGTCATTTACTTTAATACTTTTTACCATCGTATACACCCTTTTTTATGGTGGAGCACCTTTCACACTAATATGATATTGCACATGTCATTTGGTTTCATGCCCATTTGAACCAGGTCTGGAGTGTGACCTATGAACTGAAGTTATCTATTATGTCACTAAAAGAAATGCTAATTGTTGAATTTACTGATTTGGATGTTCCTCCTTGCATACTTTTTTTTAGCAATATAATTCATATGTATAGCTAAAATCCAGTCTCTTAAAAATGCCTGATGAGCTTAAGTCACAATGACACTATATGTACTCAAATTCTTAGTTAACCAAAACAGGTATTATAACCCTACTCATTCCTTGTGTTCCTGTACTTATACAAGGCCTGATATAGATGGGTTAGTGTTGATTATTGTCACGGGAGGGCTACTAGATGGGTAGCTCCTACCGGAATCAATTCCACAAAATCACTCCTCAGGTCCGGTAAATATCAAATAGCCAAACAGGGTTATGATCCCTGCTTCCCTGAAAGCAATCCCCCCAACATAGCAGACGAGACTGGTCGTGTTGGGTAAAACAAGAAGAACTGTTTATTGACTCAAAACACAGGACATATATACAGGAACACATCTTGATAACATAAGTTGAACAAAAGAACTTCTTCACACTTACACAAAAGGACAATTGAATTTGGTGCCAGAGTACCTGGCAACCAATCAGATAAAAGGTAAGATTAGTAGCGACCAATCCCCAGCAGGGGGCGTGATCACAGATCAGTAAATATATTCAAATCGGGCAATTACTAAGCAACCAATCAGAACAGTGCCTACACTGGGGGCTTGGTCTGAGCGACCAATAGTAAAAGGGCCTACTTGAGTTGAGCGGACACCTGGATGTTCGGGTTCGGCCGAAATTCGGAAAAAAGTCCGGGTTCGGGGTCGAACTTGACCCCGAACCCCATTGAAGTCAATGGGGACCCGAACTTTTGGCCACTAAAATGCCTCTAAAAAAGTCCTGGAAAGGGCTAGAGGGCTGCAAAATTAAGTAAAATGTGGGTGAGTGTCCCCATTCATACGAATAGGTCAATTGACCTATTCGTATGAATGGGGACTCTATTTCGGTTTATAGAATGCCAATAGCCATGTAATGCTATTGGCTTTCTATAAACCAAAATAGAGTCCCCATTCATAAGAATAGGTCAGTTGACCTATTCTTATGAATAGGGACTCTATTTCGGTTTATAGAAAGCCAATAGCATTACATGTATTCCATAAGCCGAAAGTCTATAAACCGAACGACATTCGGTTTATAGACTTTCGGTTTATAGAATACATTTAATGCTATTGCTATTCTATAAACCGAAAGTCTATAAACCGAATGTCGTTCGGTTTATAGACTTTTGGCTTATGGAATACATGTAATACTATTGGCTTTCTATAAAGCGAAATAGAGTCCCCATTCATAGGAATTTCTTATGAATGGGGACTCTAGTTCGGTTTATAGAAAGCCAATAGTATTACATGTATTCCATAAGCCGAAAGTCTATAAACGGAACGACATTTGGTTTATAGACTTTCGGTTTATACAATAGCAATAGCATTACATGTATTCTATTGGACTCTATTTCGGTTTATAGAAAGCCAATAGCATTACATACAATGTAATCGCCGAACCCCCGAACTCCAACACGGACATACAGTGGGATGTCCGTGTTCGGGTCCGGGGTCCAAAAACCGTAAAGTTCGGTACGAACCCGAACAGTGCGGTTCGGGTTTGCTCAACACTAGTGCCTACCTTTTGTACAAGAGAATGAGCTCAGCAGCCGGGATAAACCTTTATTGTGAAGCGGCTGCTGAAGCTACATTCCTGGGGAAAGGGTACAAGGGATTAGGCTATTTAACAGGGCACCATACAATTTAAACACCAGTTAACAGGAGAAAATAACTCAACCGGAACATGGGCACTGAGGAACGGCAAAACATGGTTGTCTGGGTGTGTGTGCTACCGTGACAATTATATAAAATCAAATTCTAAGACATTTATTTCAAAGACAATTTATTAGTTGCCTATTGAAAGGGCAAGATATATTGAACAGTGGTCACATCACTTGTTATGTATTAAGACTTACATAATGTTAAGCAAAGGAGGCGACTTATGTAAAACCCATTCCATTTATGTTAGAGATATGAAGAATTGTTTCATATACACTATTTGGGCAAAAGTATTGGGACACCTGCCTATTACACCAACAGGGCCTTTTATGACTTTGCATTCCAAATACATAGACATTAATATGTATTTGGTCCACTCTTTGCAGCTCTAACATATTCCACTCTTCCCTTCCACAAGGCTCTGGTGCACCCAATTACCTTCAGAAGTCACATAATTAGTGAAATGATGTCCACCTGTGCACTCTAAGTGTCACGTGATCTGGCATTACATATACACGAAACAAGAGAAAAACACACTGCGCCCAATTGTGGTGGAAACAGCTGCAGCAAATTCTACCAGTGTCTCACTCCTGGCAATAAACAAATCAAAACAACACACAAGTGAAAAAGTGCGCTGTGACCCAACACTTCAAAACACACAACTCAGGAAAAATAAATAATAAATTGTTACCCTTAAAGTAAATCAGCCTTAAAGTAAATCAGCTCAATATTCAATCCGAAGGGAAAAAAATAAAACAAAACAGAACAGAAATAATATAGTGTAGTATATTACATAAAAGTGCTGATAACACACTCACATCTTCCTAAGCAGAAAGCTGCTCAGTCTGTACAGCATCCAGGGAGCCCACCAAGGGGATAAAGATCCAACTGGTTCACAGAGGAATCCTAGGCATCTTATTCAGGGTAGCAGACCCAGAAGGTACTCCCAGCGGTAGTATAAGAGAGGGTAAGGAGGAGACTATTTAGCTTCAACGATTTTAATAACAATAAAAACATATAAAGAATCTTACATTCAAAGTTCCACTTGAACAGTACATATATAGAGTCCCAGTAGCAGTCTCCTCTTGTCCACAATGCGTTTCGCCCCCAAAGTAGGGCTTTTTCAAGTGTCCTCTCTCATTTTCAGCTTTCATTATTTTTATTATTTATTTTTCCTGAGTTGTGTGTTTTGAAGTGTTGGGTCACAACGCACTTTTTCACTTGTGTGTTATTACATATGCACACCTTTTTTGAAAGGCCCCAGAGGCTGCAACACCTAACAAGACGCACCACTAACCAAACACTGCCATGAAGACCAAGGAACTCTTTAAACAAGTAAGGGACAATGTTGTTGAGAAGTACAAGTCAGGGTTAGGTTATAAAAAAATATCCAAATCTTAAATGATTCCCAGGAGCACCATCAAATCTATCATAACCAAATGGAAAGAACATGGCACAACAGCAAACCTGCCAACAGACGTGATTCTGCTCTTTTGTGCTTCTTGTGTTACTTCTCCCACCAATACATTTTCTGGTATCTTATCTTTCCAATTATTCTCAGAATTTGCACTTCACACAATACTTTTTTCCTTTGTGCTAATCATACCATTCTACCTCTTATCTCTATACTTTCCATTTGGATTATGTCACTATTTATCCTCAGTGTGTAACTGAATAGCTTACTGCTTGTTAAAAAAAAAAAAAATCTCTCTAAAACTGACCCTCTCCTCTGGCCTCTGGTGGACTTCAAGTGAACTGCAAAAATCAGACATTAATAGGTGTCAAAAATAGACACAAGTTGGGAGTATTTTTCCAACTCAGCTATTAATCCTGATTTTTGTGATTCACCACAGATCACTTTTTAGTGAATAAGCATCATGGTGTAACTCCTTTTCTGATACCTCAACCTACTCATAAGGGTATAAAACAAACAAGTAAACAAAAGTGCGCTTAACACAAACTGTGAAAAAATACAAGGTGTCAACCTTATTAATATAAGTGAAATATAAGTGAACTGTGGTGAGATCCAGGAGAAGCTATGTCTCCCCTATGGTATTGCACTCACAGAACTTCTGAAAAAATGTAGCACAGCTCTGGAAGTCTTGGGAGAGATGATCCTCTATGTGTAGAGCTCCAAAGACAGACAAGGATCCGATTAGTAATAGTACAAGCTATGTTTAATAAAACAAAAGCATCTGCTTACATGTATGGAATCCAATGATCAGCGCAGTGGGGCCAGCACGGCGGTAAAATCAGGAACTTAATACAAATAAAATGCAGAGCTATATAAAACATACAATTAAAAAACAATAAAATTCGAGGTAAGCAGGTAAAGTCCAATCACGCTTAATAGATGCAAAACAAACAAGTAAACAAAAGTGCGCTTAACACAAACTGTGAAAAATAAGGGTATGACAGGTGATACACCCCGTAAAAAAATTCTGCCTTTCACGCTCCCCACGCATGTCTTACATCAGAACGCTGGGGTAACATAACCTTTCGGTGCTCAGCCTTCAGAATCGGGGAGCACCAGAGGCAGCATGGTAGGATGTCTGTGCCCCTGGGCAGTGCACAGACACCATGCTGCATGTCACAAGATACAAGGGAGCGCAGTGTGGTGATGGGGCATGTTCTGGGTGCTGGGGTAAGTCCTGGTAGTGCAGTGTAGTATTGGGGTATGTCCTGGGGTGCTGGGATAAGTCCTGGGTGTGCAATGTGAATAGTGGGCCATGTGCTGGGATAAGTCTTGGGTGTGCAATGTGTGTGATGGGGTATGTCCTTGGGTGTTAGGGTAAGTCATAGGTGTGTAGTGTGGTAATGGGGCGTGTCCTTGTGTACTTCCCAGGGGAGCAATGTGGTGATGAAGTATGTCCTGGAGTCCTGGGGTAAGTTCTTGGTTTGTAATGTGAGTTATGGGGCATGTCTTGGGGTTCTGAGGTAAGTCGTCGGTGTGCAATGTGGGTCATGCGCAGGGCCATCTTTAATAGTGATTGGACCCTGGGCAAGCATTTGCTTGGGCCCCCTGGACCCTGCCCCCTACCCTGCATGCAATCACTCCATACATCGCAATGTTACCTCCCCCCCCCCCCCACACACCCACACACACACAAAAAAAACATTAAAAAAACACACACAGTTGGACTTTTCTTGCTGTGAGTATTTTTATTGCATTGAATAAAATGTGTATATTACGTGTATAATTGCAGTGTATAAACTGTATATTTGGATACAAAATGTGTATATATGGCTGCAATATATATACCATCTTACGATGCAACACTGCACTACAATTACTCATTACCTAAATGACAAAAACATACACAGATATTAGAGAGCACTTACATATGTTCATATATATTGATAAATATCTATACACATCTCCCTCTCTCTCACTAGTTGCATTTATACTTATTTGGACTTCTTAATATTATATTCAACTATTTTCATATGTAACAAAAATGTTATTGAAGAGTTCTTCTTTTTATTCCCTTTTTCTGCACCCACATTTTGCCATTAATATTCAGTATTATTTTGCCATAAATATGCCACAGACATGTTTCCCATTAAAATGGCAATATTATTTTGCCATTCAGATAACAGTAATATTGTACTATTAAGATGCCCCAGCCAATTTGCCCATTAAGATACCAGTATTATTGTACCATTAAGATGCCATAATTGTTGTGCCATCCAGAGCCCAATAATATTGTGCAATTCAGAGCCCAGGAATATTGTGCCAGTCAGATGCCAGTAATATTGTGCCAGTCAGATACCAGGAATATTGTGACAGTCAGATGCCAGGAATATTGTGCCAGTCAGAGCCCAGTAATATTGTGCTAGTCAGAGCCCAGTAATATTGTGCCAGTCAGAGCCCAGAAATATTGTGCCAGTCAGAGCCCAGTAATATTATGCCAGTCAGAGCCCAGTATTATTGTGCCAGTCAGAGCCCAGTAATATTGTGCCAGTCAGAGCCCAGTAATATTATGCCAGTCAGAGCCCAGTAATATTGTGCCAGTCAGAGCCCAGTAATATTGTGCCATTCAGAGCCCAGTATTATTGTGCCAGTCAGATACCAGTAATATTGTGCCAGTCAGAGCACAGTAATAGTGTGCCAGTCAGAGCCCAGTTATATTGTGCCAGTCAGAGCCCAGTAATATTGTGCCATTCAGATACCAGGAATATTGTGCCAGTCAGAGCCCAGTAATAGTGTGCCAATCACAGCCCAGTAATATTGTGCCAGTCAGAGCCCAGTAATATTGTGCCATTCAGATGCCTGTAAACCCCCCCCCCCCCCCCCCAGTACTCACCGAATGATTCTGCTCTGTGTCCCCAGCTCGACGTCTCCTCCGTGCAGTCTTCCCTCCTTCACGGAGGAGGGAAACAGTCACCGGATGTGACGTTACGGTCGTCGCATCCAGCAGATGCGGCTTGCCGGGGAAAAAACGTTCACAAGCGCAATGCGCTGTGAACATGGCAAGCAGGGGCTGGGGGCCCACGGGACAGCTGCCTTGGGCCCCCCAGGTGTAACTGGGCACAGGGCAGCTGCCCCGTTTGCCCCGCGTTAAAGACGGCCCTGGTCATGCGGCATGTCCTATAAATGCAAAATGGGTGCAGGATGGGGTAAGTGTCGGGGCATGCCTTGCAAGGAGGTGCTATGGCAAGGAATGCGAGGGCAATAGCAAAAGGAGAAATTAAGTGGGGGAGGCCCAGACCATTTTGTCTGTAAGGGTGCCTGCAATTTCTGATTGTGGCCCTCATCCTACCCATCACCTAGTTTACTTGGCATATTTTAAGGTTAAGCTCTGGATTCCCTTCTGTTTTTACTATAAGTACACTGTTGGTGCATGCACTGAAAACACGATTTCAATTTGTTTAAAGAAACTAAGATGATATATAAATAAATGCAATGGAATGTCTCCAAACATGCAAAAGAACATTTGTTTTCAAACACAAGTACTCTTTTATTTTTACTTCTGGTTCCAGTTTTGTGCAGACAACTGGGAGTTAATTTAATTTGTAAAGAAAATACCAGTGTGAACTGCAGTAACGTCTTTTTTTCAATTTCTTGATTTTATTATGCAGATTTCACTTTAGTTTTAAAGAGATCTTGTTTTAATGCCTCTTCTGTATATGATTCTGGAGGCATTTGTCACTTCAAGTATTTTATTACTTATATCTTACATAGACTGGATCACCTAAAGATTGTTTTGTTATTGTGCATGTAAAAAATAAATAAAATATTGAAAATGCCTAAATTAGGATAACATGTGTTTTAAAAATGTCTAAAGAGAGATCACCTATGACATCACCTGTGGCTTTGTATGCAAATGAACTGGTTTTCTATGGGAAATTAGTAATTTGCTTATCAAGCCACAGGTTATGTCATACACTTGCGTCTCCACAGACACATTAGACATTTAGAACACTGTTGTTCCTAATTTAAAGGACAATTCAACTTTTTTTTATCACTCAAATCAATAATTACCTTATGTGAATTTATTTATTTGGAGGGGGGACTTACTTTTTACTTTATTTCACATTTGTATCGGTAATGCAATTCGGCAGATACCTTACTGCTGAATTATTTTTCTTCCACCACAGAATTATGGGAAAGGTAGTTTCCATTGATTCTGCTTTCATTTAAAAGATGTGATCATGCATGGACGCTTGCACAGTTCGGCCATATTACAGAACTGCATTCCCGACACAGGCTGTGTCAGAAATGCAATTTGGATGCCACCTTCAGCTCCTTGGTTCATTTGCGTCGGCAACACAACTGAGCCAATGGGTAAGAAATGAAAGTAGGAGGGACTGGGGACTTTATGAATAAAATAAAGTATACAGTAAGTCGTCGTCCCCCCTCAAAAAATCAAATACGTTTAATTAAGTTAATTATTGACCCAGTGGGGAAAAACAAGTAAAAGAAAAATAAATTCCAGCGCTCTGTGACTAGACACTATAAAGAAAAAAACAAATATACAGATGCCCTAAATGTGACTGTTGGCGTAATATATATATAAACAACTAAACAAGTTTTCCCCTGATGAAGTTCTTTTGAACGAAACGCGTTGGGTGTCTTTTTGAGGTCTGTGAGCCACCGTACTACAGGAAGTCCAGTGCAGAGCCAAAGCGTTAGGCGGCTGCATGAAAAATGGACCGAGTGCCTCGTTTATTTTATTCTTTTTTACTGAATTGAATTGGAGTTTTCCTATTTCCACTGCTGGATATTTGCAGGGACTGGGGTCCCTTTTTTTTACATTGGAGAAATAAATTGTTTGTCACTACTGCTGGGCTCCTCACATCATTATCAACGCCAGATACAACAGAGTGGTGGCAAGTACATTTTTCCAAGGTGTTCATTCCATGCTCCTAAGTTATAGGAGCTGTGTTTGTGAGTGTTCCATTATAACCCTCATCTTGCATTATTACATTGATATTGCATTAGGTATTGGTTTTTTGGATTTTACAGGTACAAGCAATACACGAAGAGTGCCTTTTTATGACAAGTACCGTATTTGCTCGATTATAAGACGAGGTTTTTTTCAGAATTTTTTTTCTGAAAATTGCCCCTCGTCTTATAATCGAGGTCTTCTTATAATCTGACCTCAAATTGAGGTCAGATTATAAGACATGGATCCAGGTCCCCAGCCGGAGCTGCAGGGGACCTGGATCCCCCTCTCTAACAGCAGGGGATGTCTGCGCGATGAGCGCAGACTCCCCTGCTTCCGCCCGGCACGACCGCCGTGGCTTCTGTGAAGAAGCCGGGAACTTCCGCTTTCGTCACAGAAGTCCTGGCGAGCGTGCCGGGCGGCAGCAGGGCAGTCTGCACTAGTCGCGCAGACATCCTCTGCTGCCCCACTAGGCACCAGGGAGAATCGGGCAGCTGGGGGATGTCTGCACTATACGTGCAGACATCCTCCATGCTGCCCGACACCTCAGTCTATTATGACGGACCAGCTGTCCGTCATAATAGACGGAGGTGTCGGGCAGCATGGAGGATGTATGCACGTATCGTGCAGACATCCCCCAGCTGCCTCCACTAGCCACCAGGGATCTAGGTATAGTTAAGGGAGGGGGCAGGGAGACAGGGGGAGGGAGGGGGCAGGAAGACAGGGGGAGGGAGGGGGCAGGGAGACAGGGGGAGCAGAGCAACAAGGGGAGGGAGGGAAGCAGAGCAACAAGGGGAGGGAGGGGGGAAGAGACAGAGCAACAAGTGGGGGAGAGACAGAAGGAGGGGGGACAGAGCAACAAGGGGAGGGGGGCAGAGAGAAACAAGGGGGGGAAGAGACAGAGGCGAGGGGGAGTCAAAGGGAGGGGGAGAGAGACAAAGCTGGGGGCAACGGAAAGAGAGAGGCAGCATTGGCACATAAAAAGGAAATAAAAACAAGAAATGCACTTTTTGATATAATTTTTTTTATTAAAAAAGCAATTTACATGTGAATATATACAAGTTTAACTTTTTTTCCTATAGGCTAGTCTTATATTCAGGCTTTTAGTTTTTTTCCTAAAGCAATATCCAAAGTTTGGGGGGTCATCTTATAATCAGGGTCGTCTTATAATAGAGCAAATACGGTATTTCATTTTCTTTTTTATCACGTGTGTTTCATATATATTATTTTTTTTCCACATTGTGTTGTATTTACACTGTATATCATTGCTATTACTCACACTGATTGCTATTTTTTGTCACTTGCTACTATTATAGCACAGTTGTTTATATATATATTACGCCAACAGTCACCTTTAGGGCATCTGTATATTTGGTTTTTTTCTTTATAGTGTCTAGTAACAGAGCACTGGAATTTTTTTGTTTCTTTTACTTCTTATGCACAGTCGCAGGCTGTCTGTGTTTTTTCCAGCTGCCGGTGTTCTAGTGGACACTTAAAAATGTTTTTTTGGTGCACTTTATATCACACCCACTACTGGTTGCCTTGTATTTTTTGCTCATCCATTCCTTCCACTGTACTTTCTTGGAAGAATAAGTATAAGCATAGTTTAGGTGATCCAGTCCCTTTAAACAGCCTTTCTTCTCAATCACACTTTATGATTTGCTACCATTTTCTTATATGAGCTGTTAGCGCACACGGAGCGATCGTGGGCGCCATATTGGAGGAGCAACATGCTTGTGAATAGAGCATCGGAAGTGAAAAAGAGGCAGCCAGCAACACTGAAATAAAAAAACAGACAAAGACACACATTTATTTTCTTTTTTTTTTGTGGCAAAAAACACTATTTTTTGTTTTTGCCCTATAATGCGCAAAAAACTGCAGAAAAACACGGAAAGAAGCATATTTCTGAACTCGAGGCAAAATTTAGAAACTGTTTAGACAGGGTATTTTTTTATGATCGTATTTGTGTAAATACATTTTTAGGTAAAATTTAGAAAAAGTGTTTTTTTTTTTTTTTTCATCATATTTTATGATTTTTTTTTAAAGTAAAGATTTAATGAACATAATGGTATCTAATGAAAAATATAATTTGTGTAGGTACAGTATGTGAAAAAGAAGAAACTTACAGCTAAACACAAACACTCCAGAAATGTCAAAACAGCCTTTGTCACCAAGGGAAAGACATAGAAACATAGACAAGGTCAAAAGGTCTTGTCACCAAGGGGTTACAATGTTTTTTTCCCCACCCAGGTTCCAGTCAAATGGTGAATGGATGGGTCAGTAGAAGCTGCAAACACTATGTTACATAATGTATACACATTTGGAATACACATAGTCAAGTTTTAATGAATACATTTATTTTTATAATTATTTAACCTTAACATGCATGAAAAAAGTAGATCATTAACAGAAATATACAGAGAACAAGAGGTCATTCTCTGAGACTGGAAGAGTGAAGGAAAGAATTCTTTATTTTGTGGACCATAAAGGTATGGAATTCGCTGCCAAGAGCGGTGGTGTATTGTATCAAATACAGTAGATTTTGTTTTTGTGAAAAGCAGAACATAAATGATAGAAGCAATATCACAGGGCTATAAATGATGGAATCAAAATTTAGCATTTGTCACTAAGAGTCCTCTAACCTTTGGTGTTGAGAGGACACTATCAACTCTAATTACTTGTTAGACTGGCATATTAAGAAGAACTTTTATCATTTCAAGTTTGGGTCTTTGTCTATGATTATATGGTACAGACATACCAAAAAAAGAAAAATAGGTAAGGGATAAATGGGAATATTAAATATAGAAACCATGTTGGGCGTAGTCCTCTTTCACATTTATCCAACTCTGTTTAATATCCTGTCTTATTCATTCATTGTATGCTATTTTTACTTTGTTGATGTCCAATTTGCAACCAGTGGTAAAAATATGGCCCTCAAAGTTTTTTGTGCGAACCCCACTCCTGACTAAAATGCTCATTGGCTTTATGGTACTACCTCATGAAATTAATAATATTCAGCTGCCCAACCTTAGATACTGCATGGTATGTGGTTCTACACAACAAAAATTGGACAGTACTATGGGATGTGTTATTTTCTTTTTTTAATCTCCATCTGGCAGCCACTTAGATGGCTGTGGCCCTCATGTGTTTTTGTGCTGCTCCTATTCTGACAGAAATTCCCATAGATTCTGGTGTATTTGCTCATGAAATTAATATTATGCAATTCTCCCAAACTACGTTTCTGCATTGTATGCAGCCCTACACAATAAAATGTTGGACAATACTGGTTTACTTCATTGTACAGCTCTGTGAAATGTGATGGCGCCTTATAAATAGAATAATAATAATGTATAAAAATATAATCTGTATAACAGTCTGCAGTTCTACTGACACCTTTGAATCCCAGAACATACGGAAAGTTAATAGACAGGCAAATATTGCAGATTGTACCAAGTGAAACCATAAAACTTTATTGAAATACACTCACACATAATGTGCAATAAAACAAGCTAATGCAAAACATACATGTAAAGAGCCCCTTAGTCTCTCACCCTGCCAATATTGAAGATGATCATCAAGTTTATGTATTGTGGTTACTTCTGATATTGTGGAAAATACCTCTTAGTACCTGGAAACACAAGACTGAGACACTAGTGCAGTGCAAGTACTATGATGCTCAACAAACACCTCATGTTGATGGCTTTCCTCAGGGTTAAATCCTAGATGTTGATAATCTTACGCTTGGTTGTGCTCTACAACTATGAGAAAAAGTTGCAGAAATGCAAAACCCAATCTGGTGATACTGCACACATATGTTTATCAGATTTTCTAAAGCAAGATATGTCACCTAAATATAATTTACAGGGGAACTGGGGACTAATAAAAGTATTTAGAAAATTGGGCACACTAGATGGGCCGAATGGTTCTTATCTGCTGACACATTCTATGTTTCTATGTTACAGAGATAAGTGTTATTGCAAAGAAATATATAGATTAAGAGAAAAATATGTTTTAAATTGTCTTTGTTGTTTTATAAAGTTGTCTGTGGTTTTACCATATGCAAATTATTGAAAAAATTCATTTAAAAAAAATGTTTTTAGATGAAAGTGTTGAAAAGCATCGGCCCCTACTGTGCCGCCCCAAACTATAAAACTTAGTTAATTTGGATCCAGGAATTTTACTGCAGATTAAGTTATAATAATGTAATACTTTTACATTATTTTAATACAAAACAATTATCTGCTGTTTAGATATCTGCATACATGTGAACACATAGATTTAATGAATACAATTAATTCCTTTGGTGCATGAATACAAATTACATCATATATTGTTACTTAAATGGGACAGTCTGGTGCCCAAAATGCATGTCCCAAACATTAAAGGGTTAAATAGTGGTTGTTTAGATATGAGTTATAACTTAAAAGGGTTAGAAAAAGTTAAACTTCTGACATGTAACTGCAATCCCATCTGACTGGCAGTTGTCCCTGTAAAGTTAGCTTGACATGTTTTGCACAGGAAGTGTAAATGTTATAAAAATTCAGTGTGCAGGGTTCAAGTGGTCTTCTAGAGCTAAACTGGCTATTGGGGCACTTCTAGGAAGTCAGGTTATACGTGCTGCAGGGTGTTTTCCTTCCCAAATTCCCTCAACTTTAGGATGGTCACCTTGACCTTGGCTGCTGAGGTCTGTATCAAAGAGATGAATGAGGAAGGAGAATGAATGTGCAGATAAAATAGTTAATGCGTTTGGGTAGACTGCTTTCCCTTTTCATTGTTTTAATTGAGATCTGATGCTGTAAAGTTCTCCTGGGGGTATTGCAGGAGTGAGGTAAGAAGAAGGGAAGGGATCATGCCTGACGTGTGGATTGGGAGGAGGGAAGGGAGGGTCCTAATCCTCCTACATTTGTCCAGTGGATGTTAGGGGAGAATGGTAATATACTGTATATGTGTGCATGCTGTATTGAGCTGCCTTCGTTACTTCTACAGTCCTCAGCCATTCCATGCCCCAGGAGAAAACTCTTAAAGCAACAAGTGGGTGCAGAGCCATCCTTCCCAGAGTGGATCTAACAGATTATTAGGAGTGACAGATACAGGACAGAGCTGTTTTCATTCACTATGGATAGATAAACCCAGTCTTCCTCCCTATCTCCCCCCTGTGGATTATAATGTCAAGGATCTGTGGGTTTAAAGCTCCATCTACTGCAGTCTGGGGATTCAAGCCATTTGAGGATATCAGCAGTGCTGTGGGAAGGAGCATCTGATGTGCTGTGATTTTATTTTATTGTGTAACTCATTCTTTTGGGATCTTGTGTTATCCCGGACCCTGGCCATGGAGTGGTGCGATGGGTGTTTTATGGTTTTCCTAGTGGAAATGCTTTGTGCCTGGGTGATAGGAGCATGAAGTCTACAGGATGGGAGCGAACAGTGGCAAGTACGGCAGTGAGGGTGAGTAACAATGCTTCACTCGGACCTCTCCCTCGAACTCATTGTTCTAAGGTAGTGGTAGTTAACCTTTGGCACGCCAGCTACACAGAACTTAATTTCCCAATTGGCTGGCTGAGCATAATAGGAAATATACACTGCAACGACTGGAGTGCCAAAAGTTATTCATCACTGTTATATAGTAAATTTTGGTCTAAATTATTGGATTATAATAAAACTCGCTAAGTTTTAACATTGGATCTTTTGTTCTACATTGTGAAAGGTAGGTACGTATTGTACTTGGAGTCAGTCTGACGATATAGTTATGGGTAATGTGAATTATAATGTGCGAGTGGGTGTCAGGATATTGGCTGTCTCCTGTCAGCTCTATGGAGGTGCCTGTTTTGGTACTTTGCTGGTACAGAGTGCTGAAGGAATGTTCTGTGCAATGCTTTGTCTAGCCTGAAGTGTTGAGAGAAAGGCTTTGCGGCACCAACTGCACTATGTAATGCCACTTCTGCCTGTATTGTACTGCAATTAAACCCTGTCAATGCCAGATTGCTGAGTGACCCACTCTCTGGCACTTAACAGGTTAAAAAGGACTTAGCTAATTGTGCTAATTATGTAGTCAAATCTCCAGTTATAACTTTTTTTGTCACACAAAAGTTTAGATATTTAGATTGATAGAAATGATTCTCATATTTTAAAACACACATCTTTTTGTCACGAAGATCATTTTTGTAGTGCTTTGTGTGTGAAAAATGGTAATATGTTCATATATATGTATATATATACACACACACATTAAATATATACACCCTCCCCCTACACACACAATAAATTTTATATATATATATATACCGTATATATATACACACACACACAATTTAATTTAACCACTTTCTAGCTATCTTGCATCCTATAGTAAAACACTAGAGGGTGTCGCTAACAAACGCCAGATACTACTGTAATTCAAGATCAGTAATTTAATCAAAGTTTCTGATGCTGGTTTACAGCTGTGTAGAAAACACCCCTTTTTCTGCTACAGCTGGACCTACAATACTTAAAACAGTCAGATTCCTTGTAGTAATCATCTGTAACTCCGCCCATGGTTAAATGGCCAATCATATTCACATTATCCTTGGAAAATGTACTGTTCAAATTTTGCCTTTTCTTTGTGGTGCATTTAGGGGTCCACTGTTTAAACGGGATACTAAATTCTATTGGGGGAAACGTCCATCTAATCACTCTTAGAAAACTGATATTCTATAGTAGGCCATAGGAAATTAAATTAAAGAAGTTTAATAAAACATGGGGAAACTATCTGATTTAATATTCATTATCAGAGAACAATGCAAATGTTTTATAATATTACATATGCCTAACTTTATGAAAATCTATAAATTTACTTAACAATACACTTTATTGGTACAGTTTTGTATATTTTTGCCATAATGTTGCAGAGTAGTTAATAAAGATTTGATGCTTTACATTTACTCATTGTTGTTTAGTAAATCAAAATATTATTATATAGGAGTTTTTACCAACAGAAATCTTTTATACTGGGTTTGCCAGATCTGCCATTTTTTACTGGAACCATGCTAATAAGCAGTAAGCAGTCAAATGAGTCCAGAAGGAAATCAATTCATTAATTATGGATGGGATCCCACAAAACCACATTCATTAATTTAATTCTGGTCACAAACAACTAATGTGTGCTACAGGACCGAATGTAAACGTTTTATTTGTGTCTGATAATACATGGCCAATCTGGCAGCCCTAAATGTATATTACTTTGATTTAAAGAATATGACTTGTCTGTCATAATGATGAACTTTAACCTCTCTATTTCCTACCTGAACAATGTTGGGGAACTTAATGCAAGTGATAAAAATGAGAACTTTAAAACATAGCAGAAGATGCAAATTATTGGAGAATTAAGTTCACCAAAATAACAGTGTAAAAGACACCTCCAAGCCACTAGGGGGTGGATGTAGAAATCACTCTGACCGTTTTTGGCTCTCTTAGATAAAATGGAATAAATAGTTGTCAAAGAAATGTAATTTACCTAATACGCAAGTAACACCAATGTTAGTATAATATTTAAGTCTATAATAAGTATAGATTTGTTTTCCTATAAAACAGCATACTATGGTTACTGGGCACATTTTAATATTAGTGAGTGAAAGATTGAGGGGGCATTTCATTGAAACCGACACATGAACAAAAATCAGGCATTGATAGGTTGGTTGGAAAGATGGGTACATTGAAGAATTTTTGCAACTCATGACCATACAGCTTGTCAATGCCACCGTTGTCCTCAAAGAGCTTGTCAGAGCCAACTCTGTCCCCTTACTTGATTGCTGAGGTTTGTACTCATCACAGAGCAGAGCCACCTCTGTCATAATGGGCAAATTTGTGAGCCATTTTGGGTCATTTTAATGGTGAGATTTAGAGTGAAATTTAGGGCTCCTCATTTATAGAGAATATGAAATGATCTGTACATTGTATTTTCAGCTTTTTTAGCAAATATATATATATATATATATATCGACAGAAATATGTTTTAAACTTCACTACGGAGTCTCCTGTTTATGACATAATTTTGTGATGTGATATGTAAATTGCACATTTCAATACCGGAGTTTCAAACACATCTTTCTGTTAACACTGTGTCTGGATCATTTTTATTATCTACAGGGAGTGCAGAATTATTAGGCAAGTTGTATTTTTGAGGATTAATTTTATTATTGAACAACAACCATGTTCTCAATGAACCCAAAAAAACTCATTAATATCAAAGCTGAATATTTTTGGAAGTAGTTTTTAGTTTGTTTTTAGTTTTAGCTATTTTAGGGGGATATATGTGTGTGCAGGTGACTATTACTGTGCATAATTATTAGGCAACTTAACAAAAAACAAATATATACCCATTTCAATTATTTATTTTTACCAGTGAAACCAATATAACATCTCAAAATTCACAAATATACATTTCTGACATTCAAAAACAAAACAAAAACAAATCAGTGACCAATATAGCCACCTTTCTTTGCAAGGACACTCAAAAGCCTGCCATCCATGGATTCTGTCAGTGTTTTGATCTGTTCACCATCAACATTGCGTGCAGCAGCAACCACAGCCTCCCAGACACTGTTCAGAGAGGTGTACTGTTTTCCCTCCTTGTAAATCTCACATTTGATGATGGACCACAGGTTCTCAATGGGGTTCAGATCAGGTGAACAAGGAGGCCATGTCATTAGATTTTCTTCTTTTATACCCTTTCTTGCCAGCCACGCTGTGGAGTACTTGGACGCGTGTGATGGAGCATTGTCCTGCATGAAAATCATGTTTTTCTTGAAGGATGCAGACTTCTTCCTGTACCACTGCTTGAAGAAGGTGTCTTCCAGGAACTGGCAGTAGGACTGGGAGTTGAGCTTGAGTCCATCCTCAACCCGAAAAGGCCCCACAAGCTCATCTTTGATGATACCAGCCCAAACCAGTACTCCACCTCCACCTTGCTGGCGTCTGAGTCGGAGTGGAGTTCTCTGCCCTTTACCAATCCAGCCACGGGCCCATCCATCTGGCCCATCAAGACTCACTCTCATTTCATCAGTCCATAAAACCTTAGAAAAATCAGTCTTGAGATATTTCTTGGCCCAGTCTTGACGTTTCAGCTTGTGTGTCTTGTTCAGTGGTGGTCGTCTTTCAGCCTTTCTTACCTTGGCCATGTCTCTGAGTATTGCACACCTTGTGCTTTTGGGCACTCCAGTGATGTTGCAGCTCTGAAATATGGCCAAACTGGTGGCAAGTGGCATCGTGGCAGCTGCACGCTTGACTTTTCTCAGTTCATGGGCAGTTATTTTTCGCCTTGGTTTTTCCACACGCTTCTTGCGACCCTGTTGACTATTTTGAATGAAACGCTTGATTGTTCGATGATCACGCTTCAGAAGCTTTGCAATTTTAAGAGTGCTGCATCCCTCTGCAAGATATCTCACTATTTTTGACTTTTCTGAGCCTGTCAAGTCCTTCTTTTGACCCATTTTGCCAAAGGAAAGGAAGTTGCCTAATAATTATGCACACCTGATATAGGGTGTTGATGTCATTAGACCACACCCCTTCTCCTTACAGAGATGCACATCACCTAATATGCTTAATTGGTAGTAGGCTTTCGAGCCTATACAGCTTGGAGTAAGACAACATGCATAAAGAGGATGATGTGGTCAAAATATTCATTTGCCTAATAATTCTGCACTCCCTGTATGTTCACATACAAATGCTTAGTTGACAGAGTCCCTTTAATTGTGGTGACGCACACATCATAGTGAGGTGGATGTAGTATTAGGGAAGTCTTAGCAAAAATGTTTAATAGTTAAGTACCAATGGGTGGCTCCAGGTATCAAAGGTCCCAACTGGATAAGTTCCTTATTTTACAGCATACTAATTACATTTTGTGTGGCTTTCATTGTAGTTTTAAGTATGCAATTCATATAGTGATAAAACTTGTCAAACCAATACCTTCACATTTGTGCTGTCTTGTGGAAGGTGAGAACTTGCAGGAGGCAAGAGGATGCCCTACACTTGGATGGAACTCCATCACAGACAGGTTGTAAAGCTACCTATGTTCACTTCAGAATGCACATGAACATGCGATAGAATAGATCATAGTGTTTTTACCACAGCTTGATTGATCCAAGGAATGGAAAAGCTTAGTTTCCTACTGAAACGTCTGTTTCCCTAATAACCTCTATCTGTCTTAATCTGAAGAATAATATGTGTTCCATGTTCATCTAAGATGTATTCCAAGACAATATAACAAAATGTCACAGAAGTACAGAGCTGCCAATTTTTTTTATTTTTTTTAAAAAGCAGGGTCATTTTGCAAAACTGTCAATTTACTTGAAAATTTACCACACACTATCCCATAGCTCCACCCAGTATTCCCAACCCACATAATTAGCATAATTTAGCTATGTCTAGTTATCGTGGTGAATATTACGGTATATCACCAAGTTCCCACCAGCGATAACATACATTCTTGGTATGTGTTAGATACATTTGCAGCACAACATTATGTTAGGTCGGTGAATGTTGTCACCTTTTAGCCATTCACAATTTGACACTGACATATAGCACTGACATGCTGTTTGGGGACAGAAACGGAGATGACATGCTGTTTGCCGATAGAAATGCCTCTGGCAAGCTGTTTGTGGAAATAAGTGACACTGCCAAACTATTTGGGAGCAGACATGGCACTGCTTATCTGTATGAACAAAGATGACCCTGAAATGACCATAATTATGACCATAAGTATATATTTACTAAAAGTAGAAATGGTTATATTTTATTGACACATAGAAGTGATTGATTCTCAGCCCTAACAATCAATACTGCAGCATCAGTACCTGTCCTGACCACATGTGACTGATCCAGGCTGTAATGAGCGGCAGCTAACACAGATTTGCATGGGATCATCTACTGCATTTTTTATTTACAAGGCAGTCCGAGGATGTACTGTGCATTTTTTTTTCAGTCACGTAACACCGCACTCGTATCTACAGAATGGCTCAAATGGCAACTAAGGTTACACTTGCCAACCTAACAAAAATATACAGAAATGATAATCACATAGTGCTAAACCCAAACAGTTGGTTCCTTATACGCCAACTATACTTGGCCTCTTCCAATATTGGTGTGTTATGTTTTGTATAAAGTTTATAACAATGTATTAGGATTGTGTTACACTAATTTGCTCACAATGCCAAATTTGGAGCATGGCTTTCGGTGGGTGTATAACGTATAACAGCATTTTAAAATCAAAACATAGTTCCAAAGGAGAGTTTGTGAGTTGATTGTGTATCCCACAAATTTTCCATGTACTGCAGAGTCTGACTGCATTCCTTCCAGGCAGTGATAGAGAAAACCCCTGGAGAGAGAGAGCTGGAGCAAATGTTTTCCAGCTGTTTTGTGTAAATGCTACCAATGTAATGTCTGTTCACTTAAGGCATACATTTTCTTGCGATCAAATGCACATCGGGCTTTTCAGGAGGGGCTATAGGGATGGTCAGCTGAAGACAATAGTGCAAAGCACATATATATAAGAGAACTCACAGTTAATGATTCATTTTATTTTGTGCATGAAGACGTCACTGTTCAAAGAATAGTCTGGCACATTTATTGGACAAATAAAACAGTTATTAAAAATGTAAGATTTTTCATTCTATTTTCCTTAATTACCAATAATAAATTGCATATGTTTTCCTTTCTTACTGTCCACATGCATTTATGGAACCGGTATTGCCAAGAAGAGCAAGGTCATTTTTTAGTAGCATGAAAAAGTTGTATAGAGTTTGTAAATAAGAGAAAGTGAATTAATCTGAAATATGTCGTCCGTTTTATGTAAAACGATCTCCCCCCTTTTTTTTTATTGTTGTTTGTTTGAATGCTAGTTGGTGTGATACCTAACCAGCCCAGCAATGTGCTCAGTGCCAGGAGGCAGTCTTTGTTTTATGCACTACTACAGACCGTTGCAACTTTGCACATTACACTCTGTGCTATGTGTTGTGTGACATCTTCTATACTTGGACCTCAAAAAGACATTCCACCATGGAAATGAAACTTTACATGTGAGTTAGGCAGGGGTGTGACCAGAAACCACTACATGACTCCCAACTTTCCTGCTCAGGACAGTCTGTATTTTGGGATATAATCAGTGGTGGGATTCAAAAATTTTAGTAACCAGTTCTGACTTTCAAGCAGGGTGTAATATTTTTTTCTCTAATGACTAAACAACAAAAAAACTACTTGCTTTTTGCTAAGCAGCAAAACATTTTCTAAAATTTATATAATATGGGTTATTTAAAGTGAATTCAAAGTGAATTTCAAATTTAAGGCCATAGAACACAAGCTGGAAGAATTCTCTAAGCAAGCTATGTTTTTAGTTTGGATACTCTGGTCTTAAATTTCAAATTTAAACCTGAAGTTTGATTATTACTGTACTTGCTCAAATATAAGACAAGGTTTTTTCAGAGCAAACGCTCAGAAAAAGTCCCCTTGTCTTAAATTTGAGGTTTGTCTTATAATCAGACCTGGATCCCACTCACACGTAGCCGGTGGATGTCTGCGCAATGTCAGACATCCTCCACTGCTGCCCACGACTTCTATGATGGTAGCCGGTCGGTCATGTGACCTTCCGGCAGTCCGTCATAGAAGTCTTGGCGGAGTGCCGGGCAGCAGCAGACATCCACCGGCTGCCCCCACTAGCCACCAGGGAGATTGGGGCATCCAGTGGATATCTGCAGGGAGAGGTGGTGTTCCATCTTCCGTTTTTTTTCTGAGCGCCCGGATGCACTCTAGGAGGCTCAGAGTGCGAGGGGCGGAGCTTTCACCCCTCATGTAGGACATGCTGAGATGCGGCTCGGAGGTGCAACTTACCAGTGGCAATGTTACACGGGCCGCACCTCTGTGTCCAGAGGGCCACATGTTAGGTGAACCTGTACTATGCGATCGCATAGTACAGGTTTTAACAGCAACGGAAGTGATGGCCCCCGCACCGGCCCATGCCGGCTGGGCCTTTTTTCAATAGGGGCCTGGAGTGGCAGGTTCGCACGAACCGGTGCGAAACGGCTGATTCCAACCACTGGATATAATCCTGCTGTCTCGCCAAGCTCTACCAGGACAGAGATCAAGCTCAGCGGGATTTAATACCTCAATACCGCATTCAAAATGGAAGTCTCCTGTGTGTCAAACACCAGAGACTGGTTATTGAGCATGTGCAGCTTTATATGCATGTACAGTAGCGCTGCCAGTGTCAGAGATGGCATCTACAGGGCATGCATTTTAGCGCTGACACACAGCCTTCCAAACTCCACACCACTTGTAAGTGTCTGGTGCCAGTTCCAGTGGTGACTCCTACGTCCACTGCACTTACAAGTGATGTCTGGACAAAACTGGTACGTTGGGCATGGAGGGTGTATTTTTAGGAGCCTATGGCACTTGGGCAGTCACAGGCCCCATGGGGTGTTTTTTTTTTTTTTAAGTGACTAGAGGCATTTTTTGGTCGGGGAAAAACACTAGTGGACTAGAGGTGGGTATTACACGCTCACCCCCCTAGTGTTAAATTAAACATTTTGTTAGCTATATTAGCAAACATTTATCATTTTTTTTCTTGGTATTTTTAGTGCTATCAAAAACAAAACATAATGTGCTACTTACTTGGAAACTTCTTAATTCTGAACTCCATTAGTCATTCTCTCAAACATAATACTCAAACCACATATCTATGTGCACTGGCTCAAAACATGGCAAGGCTATTATGTACGTCCCATTTGGCCAACATATGCACTGTGGAGTATAGTAGGAGAGTCAGTTGTAGGGTTAATTTCCACAGTTTGGAATCGGTAAAATAAACGTGACCTTTGGTGGCATCAAACAATGTCAAGGTATCTTCTGAAGTGTAGAAACAATAGGTGTTGTAATCAATTCAAGCATACAGATTGTATAATATTCATAAATCGTATTAATACTTTTTACTAATATACTTTAGAGCAGGGATTTCATTCTGCATCTGTTCTCTGCTGGGGTGCATTTTGGTGCATATTTTTATTTTTTTTAAGAATATGTTAATTTTTCTTTTATAATATGGGGGCAAAATTCCCTGGCCCCCAAGGTAGTATATAGAGGTTGGAACCATTTGGCCGGCTCCTAGACCCCATTATCATAAGGAGTGCCAGAGCTACTAGCCTTGACCAGGATGTATTTTTTTATAATTCAGCTTTTGTTCATGCTGGCTACTATGATAATTGAGCTGGTATTTAAGGGTTCATTTTATAGGGATAAACAAATAGCTTATTGGATATTCGTCTGTCTAGTAGATTATCAAAGTGTGGATTAGCAGACTGTTACATCCAACTGCTTGGATATAGTGTTTTGGAAAGAAGAGGGTTAAGAAACTTGCCCAATCTGTGTTATACTTGATAAAAAAAGAGTTATGCGGTAATAATCAAATTGCTTTTCCTTTGTTTATGTAAACCTCTGTGATAATGGACAGTTCATTAGAGATTCTTTTTTTTTTCTATGCATTCCATGCCCTAGATACACTGTCTGCCTTTGAAATAGTTGGCATTTTATACCAGTTTGTGTTCTGTGTGGGAAACATTTATTATCCTTTCTTTAAAAGAAGGAACACATTACCACCTTTTAGTGTTGTTTTATTTCTTTTCCCATGGAAAGATCAAGCATACAAACAAAGCCAATTACTAAAGGCCAACTTTTTTTTTTTTTTTAATTGAAAAGAGTGAAATTTATATCTTATATCACATGTAAATGTGAAAGTGGGCCTCTAACTTCCATGCATGCTGGGTAATATTATTATCTAAACAAAAAGGACAGGAAGAGGAAGGTCACACACGTATATATAATCATTTAGTCCCATCAAGCTTAATAGGCCCCAATAACCTTCTATTTCAAAGCCATGTTATCAGGTGTTATCTGGGTTCAGGCACACCTTTCCAAGGTTTCTTTCATGCACAGTTGCTTACATTGTCTGACTTATAGAGAGTGATTTGATTGAATATGCTGAATGCATTGTCGGCAATATTTGGATGAGCTACAGTTACAGAACAGTTTCATTAAAATAACACCGGCCTTAGCTGTGGGTCGATGAGGGTAGAGCCATGAAAGAGTGGGACCACAAAGGGTGAAGCCATTAAAGGGACAGAGGTACTCAATGTCACTACCAGATAGAGCTTCAGGCTCCCAGGTACAGGTACCGGGTGCCTGGAACTCAAACCATGTGCCGGTGGGGCCTGGGCTGGGGCAGACAGTGCAATTAGAGAATTTTTACAGCTTGGCCTAAAGTTTTCCTATCTCAATTCCCTGCAATTCTCTTTATTGAGTAGACCCTATGAACTTTAAACACATGCACAAATAAAAATATAATAATATCAGATGGATGTGCTTTAAATTGCAACGTGTTGGAATATATCTTTTAAAAATGAAGAAGTTACAAACCTTCTATACACCCATAATTACTTTTTTTTCTATGCAGAGAAAGTCAGAACAGTCAAAACTAAAGCAGATTGTTATAAATAACTATCTGGTTTCAGATACAATACTGAATATTGGTTTTCGATTCATCCACAGTTCACCACTTAGTGAATAAACCATGATATGTGTGCACTTTATAATCTACTGATGTATATCTTGGAAAATGTATAAAGGTATTTTTTAAAGGAACGTTCAGAACCATCTTATTTGGAATTAGAATACTTTTCAGGTTAATAAATAGTCAAAGGATGCAATGAAAACAAAACAAAACCCACAAAACGTAGCGACAGGAAGTTCTTTCTCCTACACATGATTAAGCCAGGAAATAGCTGCATAAATTTGACTTGGATATTGTAATTGTGTGACATTCTTTATCCCCAGGGTTTGCGGAAAGTGTTTCATACTGTGTAGCAGGGGAGAGGAAGGGAAAAGCCAAAATTCTTTCTTTGTTTTATAGACCAGTTTGGAAAGTGATGTATTATAGTTGTGTATTAGCCAAAAGCAGGCCGTCCAAAGAGAGCATGAAACCGAAATTTACAAACGAGCCCCCTTTACTCTGTTTATAATGCGTTTCAGCCAACCAAACACTTTAAAATAATCTTGAAGTTGTGATCATGAACAACAAATGTATCCTCTAAACTAATAAAAGAGCTATGTAGTGTAATATACTTTGTTTCTAAATAAGCTTTCTAATGTCACCTGTTCATAAAGTATTTTACCTGGAAGGATAGATTGAGCTTTCTCTTATTTTCAAGTATGTCCTGGGTCCGCAAACGTTGTTACAATAGGTTACAAAATAATATTAAAAATACAAATACACAGGGAGACACTGTCAGTAATGGACACTGATGAAGCTGCATGCAGAGGCGGTGAAACGCATTGAGAGGCATTCTTCATTGGACTCCTGCTTCTTTAGTGATCTCCTGAGAGGCATCCTCCTTTGGAATTCCACATCCTGAAAGTGATCTCCTATTGATTTGTTTGCGGTTTTGTTTTTCAGTTTTTTGTAAGTGCAAATGGGCAGTGGCATTACCCTTAAATTGGGAAGTTTCTGCACATGTGGTCCCCCTGTCTCATTTTTTTGTATTCTACATAACCATTCAAGAAGATTCCTGTGTCTGCATTTTGCGAAGATACCACGATGTATGAGTACTTGGACTCTCAAGACATTACAACACTTGTGTTTGTGATTGTACATACTGTTATACACATGGGTCACTGGTTCTATATAGTTTTATACTATGATTGTGTTTTCTTTATATTTTATGTAGGTGTTAGCTGTATTTTCTGATATTTTGGCACTTGGCAGAGTGTCATGTTTCTGGGAGGTAGCGTTGTAACTGGGAAGTATCATTTTGTGTATTTTAACATCTTTCACTGCAGCACGTTGTTTTATTTTGTTTTGAATGGAAGCCTGATTGATTTGGGGTTATATAGTTTGTTTGTTGATAATACTTACATAATTGTGTGTGGGTATGTAGCCCATTGCCAAGGATTCATTGATTAGTATTGTGACAGGTTGAGCAATAGCTGGCACACTGATCTTCAGCAGCATTGCTGGGATATGATCAGGTCCAGATTGGTATTTTATATTTAGTTTATTGAGATGTTTATTTGACATTAACATGCACAGTTGAATTTCTCTGTGCTATGGGGTCATTGCAAAGTTGTTGGGGCCTGATCCACAGTTGTAGTTTCAACTTAGTGATCAGGAGGGTGGCACGTCCAATAAAATAACTTTTAAAGGCATTTTTTACAACTTTGCAGGGTTTGATAGTCCACTTTGACAGTGGTGTGTTGCAAGTGGTTTGGGGGCTTTGTATGTTACTTATGATCTTCCAAAAATGTCTTTCATTTGATATGTTATTTAAATATGTTATTTAAATTCTCATATTTTCCGTTTTGTGCTAGCTGCGTTCTTCATCGACGCACAAGAGATTGTCAGTATACACTGTGATTGTTCATGGAGCCAATATGCTTGAACCTTTACTGGAATGCTTATCTGAACTGGTAAATTTGAGTAAGGTCAGCTGTAACCCATGGCAGATACTACCCTTTTTACTCTGACTTTACATAATGGGCCATGTGTATACCAACCTTGCAAAAGCTCAGACAGTCTAGATCTGGGGTTAGGTTTAATCTGTGCCATGGGAGATTCTTGAGATCATTTAGAAGGGATTAAAGACTACCTTTCTTAAAAGACCTGATGATCACAACTTTGGGAGAGGATTTGGTGGTAACTGAAACTGTTGGGGAGAACGCCTGCCTCTTGGATTCTATCGGGACAAGAGGAAAGATTGCAGTAAAGTATGGTTAGGGCTTTTCATATTAATGCAAGTTGGGGAGGAGATTAATTGTGTACATGAGTTATTATCTTTAGAATTTAGCCAATACATATTAAAATCTCCAAAAAACAACAGTTTGGATTATGTCACAAAGGGAATGCACTGACGAGCTAAGTGGGCAGTAGATTCCAGCAGTAATGATTTGTTTAGTGAACAGGATCTCAGTTGTACCAGAAAGGTAATCAAAGGTAGCAGGGGAGCTATAGTTTTGTAAAGGGATAAACTTTACTGACTTGTCCACATAAATAACAATGCCTCCTCCTCTCTTTGCTCTGTCTTTTCTAAAGCATGAACACCCTTGCATTGCAGTTGCAGAGTCAGGTATTTTTGGCACTAGCGATTCTGCGAACACAGTGATTTTGGGTTTGTGAGATGAACATGTCACCTTGACAATTTAACTATACATTGTGCAGGGATATGGTGAATCACCTCTGCTAAGCATACTCACTAGGTTTGTCCCTGCGCAATGTATAGTTAAATTAGGGAGATTAAATTTTCATCTCAACTCACCTAATCTCATCTGGTGTTTAAATGCTGAAAACGAAGTGTTAGCTGTGTGCAATACAGTACATCATTTTAAGTTGCCTACCTATCACTCAAATACATGTAATTGTGCTCGTCGGATCATTTCCTTGTCTGGCTTCAGAGGATGGATAACTGATATCAGTAACTGTCATATCCGGTTGTACAGATGTTTATTTGACTATGTTTGATATGTTTCCCATCGTGTGAGTATTTTTTTTTTCTCTTCTTGGAACCTAATTTACTATGTAACTAAATATATAGTTCTGTTTTCCTACATATTTTCATTAAATTTCATACATTTTAGTCACAAGTTACTATAATGGGCTATGTACTCAGGAAACAATAGAAAACATAGCTTTATTTAGCTAGATAAATAATCACTGTTTAACACTATTTCCTACACATTGTTTTAGTGATTTTGACTTTTGACAATCAATTATAACTGAACTGATCAGATCAAAATGAGCATACTAACAGGAGACGTTACTCATTGTTCAAAGTTAATTAATCCCCACTTGTTAGTCTATGTTCACTTTAAAGGAGTGGACTTCCTGACCATCTATTCCCATGTATATTCCCACGTGATGTCATCCTGGTTACAATGACTTGACCCAGATAGGAAATAGCATATGAGCGTAAGATAAACACAGTTAAAGTAAAACAATAGAGATGTAGTCCATAAAGGTTTACCCTAACCAGTAAATTTTAAATAAAATGCATTGATGTCCAACTAGTGTCCCTCAGGGGGGGCTCAAGTTTTGTTTGTTTTTTTGCCAATTTTTTTTGCCAACTATCCTGGCTGAAAAGCCTATCACATTTATGTCACCCTTTCTTGAAAACAACACCAGTCATGCTATTGCCTTGATGGACAATCTAGTTCCCAACCTCACTTTGGTGCAAGATGAAGATTATTGCACACACTTTTTTCCAGTGTGATTTGATGCAGGCATTCTGCATAAATCACATTTTTAATATTTGACTCAAGCCCTCCCCAGTGATTACTCTACATGTTTACTGCAGGTGTGGCCGCACTGATATATAGATATATATAGACACTGAGCATATAAAGTTGTGTTTCATTTAGTCACTTCCTGTGCTGCTGGAATATAATACATTGTGTGGACTGTAAGTAGGGTTGCCACCTTTTCTTCAAAAAAATACCGGCCTTGGTACTGTCTCCATAGACTTAACATTGGCCTTATGCCAATTTTTTACTGGACTGCCGGTAAAATACCGGCCAGGTGGCAACCCTAACTGTAAGAGACTTGCTCTTGTACACAGTACTCTTAACAGTGCAACACATTGTCTGATGACCTCACTAGAGAGACAGGAGATTCCTTTCATTTGAATGAATTATTCTAATTGGTTCCTGCTGCAAAACAAATAAATTACTTTTACTCAGCTAGTGTGGGCAGTCCTGGTTTCTTGTTGTAATTTGCTGTAATTTCACAATTTCAACTAGCTGTATGTTATATTTTTAAGCAATGCACAATGTAAAACATGCATTTTAAAGTACTTTGAAAGCACATTAATATGCATTAATATTTGGAAGATTATTTTTGAGCACAAGGCAGTCCTTTTAATATTGGCCTCAAGTAATTTTTTTAATGACTTGCCAGTAAAATACCTTCTTGGTGGCCACCTCACATAAATGGAATAGATATATTCAGGGTTGGCCTTAGGGGTGTGCGACCTCTGTGAAGTAGGGTGGGGGCGGAGCTACACCTCACCCATGAGCTCTGCCCCCTCACAGACAGAACAGAGGAAGGGGGGAGGGGGTGCAGACAGAACAGAACAAAGGGAGGGGCAGGAGAGACAGAGAAAGGGGAGGGGGAGGAGACAGAACAGAACAAGAGTAGGGGGAGAGACAGAACAAGGGGAGGGATGGGGGGAGAGACAGAACAGAGGAAGGGGCGGGGGAGAGACAGAACAGAGGGAGTGGAAGGGGGGAGAGCAGAGCAGAGGAAGGGGAGAGGGGGAGAGACAGAACAGAGGAAGTGGAGTGGGGGAGAGAACAGAGGAAGGGGGGAGAGAACAGAGGAAGGGTCGAGAGAACAGAGGAGGGGGGCGCCATAACACTTAAGGCCGGCCCTGGATGTATTGTTTTGAAAGATTTTGAAGGATGACAAGATAGCAGTCCAGCAACCGGAATGCCATATGTTCAGCAATTGTTGTACCGCACACCTATCATACACTGATATTGATAACTATAGGTAGTCAGGTGAAGAAAAATACATTGTAGTCAACGTTAATTTGTGGAAGGTTCTTAGTATATAAAACAAAACCACAAACCACATGTACTAAGCTGGAAATGGCATAATTTGTACTGCTATTAACACTTTTTTTACAAATTGTTAGCTACAATTTTACTGTAGCAGCACATGGGCAAATAACCATATGTATTTGTATTTTACCCATTTGGATTCTTGTTGTTATTCGATTACTCACATATACAATTAATTAGGCTCTACTCAATGACGTGAGTAATCACTGTTTTTATTTAGCTCAAGATGCTCTACTGTTATCTGTGGTATTCAATGACCTGAAACAAAATGGCTTAGGTCATTGAATAGAGCCCATTGAAGCTATAGTCAAACAGATATAGTGACCAGCACATGTATTACAAGGTAATGAGGGCCTTGCTCCAAACCTGTGGAAAAAATGTCTATAGAAATTTATAATAATAATTATTATAATTATTTTTAAGTATCTTCTCTCCAGCTCTAACTGAAAGTTGATGAATTTGGCGAGTTGGCCCATTCAAGCACCTCATTGTAGGCTTGACTCATTGTAGCTTAAGCAAGAAGCTAAATACTGCTCTCCTGAATTCACCATTGTCCATGAACATTCAACTTATTTTGTTCACTTCAGACACAAACTATTCTTGCTAATATGAAGTCAAACATTAGAAGCAAATAAGGAATTGACAGATGAAGCAGAATGCAGTTGAAACTTAACCAAATTAAAACCAAATGGGAAATAGGTGAATACGTGAATTGAACCAAATAAATCAAACAAATGTATATATTCACGTGGACCTCCATATAAAGTTTGCTTTACCTTAGCAAGAATGCTCAGGAGGCAGGCCATTTTGGCTCCAAAAATGTAAATGTTGTAGCAATATTTTTACAGTATGCAATAATGCATGTCTGCCTGGCTCCTGAACTTTACAAGAATTTATCAAATTATGAGAAAATACGACATTTTCTTGACATCATTCGAGGAGGTCAAGTTTGGAGGTTTGGAGGTCGAATTTTAGTAAATAGACCCAGATGTCTAACTCACCATATATTTTACCAAACGAACATCACACAGCTAAGTCTGTGTCCTGTCTACACCCCACTATCCACTGCACTGACACCACCAATTACATCTCCCTATGTATAAAATGGGTTTTAGTGAACCTATTCATTCAGGTGTCTACGTTCCAACATGACTTATAGCACACTTAACCCATATAGTCAGTCCACTGATTTTCTGGAAAAAGTTTTTATTGAACATATGGACATTGGACACGTCAAATATCAGCACGTCTTGCCTGTCTGTGAGTCTCCCTTGTCCTTAATTTAATCTGGAGTTGGTCTTCAGACTTCTGGCTAAATCTCTATTACCTCAGACCCAACTGACTATATAGCTCAGAGTTAAATCCTTGCACTGATAGTAAATATAAACACACACTGACAGCACTTCTTTATTAAGGCTCCAATGCAATAACTGGCAGCCATAGAATACAACTGTATACTAATGTATGTCAAATTAAAAATAAAATAACCTCATGCTGTGGTGAGGAATGCTGACTCATACCCTTATTGTACTTCTGCCTTTCTGGTCAGAAAAGTCAGGAGTGGGACTGAGTTGATCATCTTTCTATGATTATGAAATTACATTCTTGAAAGAATATTCTCTTGGATAAAATAACTGTGGACAAAAGTGAATACACATTTCAAAAATGTTTTTGCAGACCTTCTGGCAACCTTGCTTGCTCTGTTGTGTATTAAATAACTTCTAAATTGTGAAAAATGTTACAATTTGGCCAGAGATTTTTTTTTTTACATTCGACAATATTGCATTTTTAGAGTAGAGTTGGAAGATTTTCATGTAATAGAAAAATCAGATTCTGTGTAAAAATGTAGCAGGATGGCCTGTTAAATGTGCTGAAATACTTTGTAAGAAACATCTTGTTAAGTCATGGCATATGAATACAACCTATAGTCTAGTTTGTATGCAACATCTATATGTGTATTAGATGCAAGCATTTGTGTCTTAGTCTGAAGCGGGAAAAGGAGCTGAAAGGCAATATTGGGAATAATTTGCAAGGGAATCTCATTTTTCCACAGGGAAAGAGATCAAAATAGTTTTTTGGGAGGGAACTTAGCCACCAAACAAGTTTAGTTTCAGTGACCTTGATGGCTCTGATCTCGAGACACCTGCTGATCATAACTCTATTATCATTGAGAACCCAATCACATTAAAAGGCCCAGGTTTCATGGAGGTTATTTCTAATTTTAGAACAAACAGTAAGGTATGTGTTCGGTCAAGGCAAGAGAGGACAAAACCAATTTCAAGAGCCATCTGATGTTCCAAATGGAAGGAGGCCATATACCGTATTTGCTCGATTATAAGACAAGGTTTTTTTCAGAAAAAAAAATCTGAAAACTACCCCTCGTCTTATAATCGAGGTCTTCTTATAATCTGACCTCAGAGCTACAGGGGACCTGGATCCCCCTCTCTAGCAGCAGAGCCCGGCACGACCGCCGGGGCTTCTGTGATGAAGCCGGGTACTTCCGCTTTCGTCACAGAAGTCCCGGCGAGCATGCCGGGCGGCAGCAGGGGAGGTCTGCGCTAATCGTGCAGTCTTCCTCTGCTGCCCCACTAGGCACCAGGGACAATCGGGCAGCTGGGGGATGTCTGCACGATACGTGCAGACATCCTCCATGCTGCCCGACACGGCAGACTATTATGACGGACAGCTGTCCGTCATAATAGACTGCCGTGTCGGGCAGCATGGAGGATGTCTGCAAGTATCGTGCAGACATCCCCCGGCTGCCCCCACTAGCCACCAGGGATCAAGGTAAGGGGAAGGGAGGGAGGGGGGGCAGAGAGACAGGGGGAGGGAGGGAGGGGGGCAGAGAGACAGGGGGAGGGAGGGAGGGGGGCAGAGAGACAGGGGGAGGGAGGGAGGGGGACAGAGAGACAGGGGGAGGGAGGGAGGGGGACAGAGAGACAGGGGGGACAGAGAGACAGGGGGGAGGGAGGGGGGCAGAGACAGAGTCAAGGGGAGGGAGGGGGTTAAGAGACAGAGACAAGGGGAGGGAAGGGGTTAAGAGACAGAGACAAGGGGAGTGAGGGGGTTAAGAGAGAGACAAGGGGAGGGAAGGGGTTAAGAGACAGAGACAAGGGGAGTGAGGGGGTTAAGAGACAGAGACAAGGGGAGGGAAGGGGTTAAGAGACAGAGACAAGGGGAGTGAGGGGGTTAAGAGACAGAGACAAGGGGAGGGGGGAGAGAGAGAAAAATGGGGGCAAGGGAAAGAGAAAGGCAGCATTGGCACATAAAAAGAAATAAAAACTAGAAATACATTTTTTGATATCATAATTTTTTATTAAAAAAGCTATTTACATATGAATATATACAAGTTGAACTTTTTTCCTATAGGGTAGTCTTATATTCAGGCTTTTAGTTTTTTTCCTAATGGAATATCCAAAGTTTGGGGGGTCGTCTTATAATCAGGGTCGTCTTATAATCGAGCAAATACGGTACATACAGTCTGTGTAGACATACAGTGCCTTGCAAAAGTATTCACCCGCCTTGACTTTTTACCTATTTTGTTACATTACAGCCTTATGATAGTTCAATGTTTTATTAATCTGAATTTTATGTGATGGATCAGAACACAATGGTCTAAGTTGGTGAAGTAAATGAGAAAAAAAATATATACATAAAACTATTTTTTAGAAATAGAAAACAGAAAATTGGCATGTGCGTATGTATTCACCCCCTTTGTTATGAAGAACATAAAAAGGTGTGGTGCAACCAATTACCTCCAGAAGTCAAATAATTAGTGAAATGATGTCCACCTGTGTGCATTCTAAGTGTCACATCATCTGTCATTACATATACAAACCTTTTTTGAAAGGCCCCAGAGGCTGCAACACATAAGCAAGAGGCACCACTAACCAAACACTGCCATGAAGACCAAGGAACACTCCAAACAAGTAAGGGACAATGTTGTTGAGAAGTACAAGTCAGGGTTAGGTTATAAAAATATATCCAAATCTTTGATGATCCCCAGGAGCACCATCAAATCTATCATAACCAAATGGAAAGAACATGGCACAACAGCAAACCTGCCAAGAGACGGCCGCCCACCAAAACGCACGGACTGGGCAAGGAGGGCATTAATCAGAGTGGCAGCATAGACCTAAGGTAACCCTGGAGGAGCTGCAGAGTTCCACAGCAGAGAGTAGAGTATCTGTACATAGGACGACAATAAGCCGTACGCTCCATACAGTTGGGCTTTATGGCAGAGTGGCCCGAAGAAAGCCATTACTTTCAGCAAAAAACAAAATGGCACATTTTGAGTTTGCGAAAAGGCATGTGGGAGACTCCCAAAATGTATAGAGGAAGGTGCTCTGGTCTGGTGAGACTAAAATTGAACTTTTTGGCCATCAAAGAAAACGCTGTGTCTGGCGCAAACCCAACACATCACATCACCTAAAGAACACCATCCCCACACTGAAACATAGTGGTGGCAGCATCATGCTGTGGGGACGTTTTTCAGCAGCCGGGACTGTGAAACTGGTCAGAGTTGAGGGAAAGATGGATGGTGCTAAATACAAGGATATTCTTGAACAAAACCTGTACCACTCTGTGCGTGATTTGAGGCTAGGATGGAGGTTCACCTTCCAGCAGGACAATGATCCCAAACACACTGCTAAAGCAACACTAGAGTGGTTTAAGGGGAAAGATGTAAATGTGTTGGAATGGCCTAGTCAAAGTCCAGACCTCAATCCAATAGAAAATCTGTGGTCAGACTTAAAGATTGCTGTTCACAAGCGCAAACCATCCAACTTGAAGGAGCTGGAGCAGTTTTGCAGGGAGGAATGGGCAAAAATCCCAGTGGTAAGATGTGGCAAGCTCATAGAGACTTATCCAAAGTGACTTGGAGCTGTGATTGCCGCAAAAGGTGGCTCTACAAAGTATTGACTTTAGGGGGTTGAATAGTTATGCACATTGACTTTTTCTGTTATTTTGTCCTATTTGTTGTTTGCTTCACAATAAAAAAAAAAAAAACATCTTCAAATTTGTGGGCATGTTCTGTAAATTAAATGATGCAAATCCTCAAACAATCCATGTTAATTCCAGGTTGTGAGGCAACAAAACACGAAAAATGCCAAGGAGGTGAATACTTTTGCAAGGCACTGTAAATTTCACTATAACTTATTTTCTATTGTATTGGAAATAAATCAGTTAGTAAGATCATTAACTCTGGATATGTTTTTATCTAATTCATATGTATTTGAAAAAGTCAGTAAATGGGGCATGATTATCTCGTGATGTGGGGTCAATCTGGTTCTAATTAATTGTAGTAGTAATCTGATGCTGTAAAAAGTGATGCAGGACAATATGTGGCTGTGGAAATTGAAGTAGGCAGCCTCTTGGTCAAGTGCAATTTGGGATTTTTAATTGCCTCATTTTTTTATGGGTTTTTTTCACTTTAATTTAATGTGTTTTGATTACTTTTTTGTGATATTTTGGATATTTTTTAAATCGACATAACCGCTTAAATCAGGGCTCGACAATCCGGTTAGCATGAGCCCCGCATGGTGTTCGCGTCGCTGGAATCTTTTTTTTTTAAAAAATCTTTAATTCTCCGGCGCACCGCGCTGTAGTGCCAGAGTGCACAGACCAACGTGGACTGAGGCATAAACCAACGTTGACTTAAAATGCCCCCCTTTTCTGCAGTCACACCCACGCTGGCCAATCAGCGCGCCGGTGGGTGGTTCCAGAGGAAGTGACACGCCCATCTGCCTTCCTTATTTCCCCCGTCAACTCTGACCAGCTAGGAACAGTACTGTCAGGTGCGTGACCTTATGAGCCAGGGAGCGCAGGCTCGCTAAGTAAAACCAATGCCTCACAGTGCCATGGACTGAAAGGGTTAACAGCAGCTCTCTATGCTGTGGTTCCCTCTGCATAAGAAATGTCACCCCTAAATGGCTTCCATTCCCCCTAGAGACACCATGCATGGCAGTCTGGGCATTGCAAGCACTTTAGACCTGTGACTCACTTGTATGTCTGACATTGTGTGTATGTGTGACTTTGTGACTGACTGAGTATCTATGTGTATGCGTGTGTGACTGACTATGTGTATGCATGTGTGACTGACTGTGTATGCGTGTGTGACTGCCTATGTGTATGCGTGTGTGTATGTTTGACTGACTGTATATGTATGTGTGTGTGTGTTGTTGTCTGGCTCCTAGATTTTTTTGCTGGCTCCTAAAAGTCAGTTAACTTTGTCAAGCCCTGGCTTAAATCCACGAGTTGTTTGGATACTCAGGACCAACCATGTAATGCAAGTAGCCATTTGGCAGCTGATACTGTGTTACATGCATTTTATTTGAGTGTTTCCACTGGGTGCACTGCTTTGTTCATAAATCATATCCACTGTGCACATTGTGCATATATGTGTTGAGTCATCTCAGCACATGCATAATGCTTCCACCCATTGCTTTCAACTGTGGAAATCCAGGTCATGTGCAATTATGAGCATCAGGGCTGCTCTTTGGGTTGCAGTGGCAATCAGGCAGTATCCTGCACTCCACTCACATATGCAAAACTCAGAACATCAGTGCTCAAGTGAACTTCTGGTGCTCAGACTACAGATAGCATGTGGGAAGCACGGCTGTGCAAGACTCTGACTGAAAGGAGCCCTGACTGAAAGGAGCCCTGACTGATGGGACCCCTGACTGAGAGAGACCTCAGTCCCTGATTGGAGACCACTGTGGGTACAATCTGGGTTCTGGGTAAGTCCTGTGGATGCAATCTGGATGCTGGAGCAAGTCCTTATGTGTGCAATCTGTGTACTTGTCATGAACAGAAAGTACAACCTTGGTGCTCTGGCAAGACCTGTGGTTCCAAGCTGGGTGCTGTGGCAAGTCCCGTGGGTGCAATCTGGATGGGGCAAGCTGGGTGTACAAATTATTATGGTGCAATAATTTGTTGTGGGTACAATGGCAAGGGATGTGGGGGAAATAATGAAAGTAGGGCAGGAAAAATAGAATGAAGGAAGGAAATAAAAAACAAGGGATGCATTTTTTTCAAAGCCATTTTAATTAGCTGATAAATATACCTTGCCACTGCCTATAACTGGATGGGGTGAAGTTATCTTGCAGGGTAGCCCACACCTGGTACCTGAATACCTAAGTCCAGTCATGCTGAGGATCCATTTTTCTGTTGACAATTTATAATTTACAGGCATGGTGGGGCTTGCTAAAAACAATATGCATAATTAATGTAAACATAAAAGGCATGCTTAATGTAAAATGT
The DNA here is from genome assembly GCA_036172795.1 of Pelodytes ibericus. Taxonomy (NCBI): domain Eukaryota; kingdom Metazoa; phylum Chordata; class Amphibia; order Anura; family Pelodytidae; genus Pelodytes; species Pelodytes ibericus. Next base: position 119,751,383 of record CM069859.1, on the reverse strand, counting down.
AACACCAAATAATATTAATAATTATAGCTACAAAAATAAATGATAAAGAATCACTCAAATCTACCCTGAAGAATATTAATGAAGTGGCAAGAATGTCAGAAAAAAACTGTGACAGGTTATAGCAGCTGTACAGCAACTCTCTAATATTGTGTAAATATTTAACCTGCAATATTTCATATTTTGGTGATTTTTATTTCATTCTAGTTCCAAGAGCAAGACAGTTTGTATTGGCTCAACAATTCAACAAATACATTGAGAATCAGACTATGATCTGTGCATAACTGATTCATAGATGACTACAGTCTAATGAATCCAAAACGTACATATAAACTAAAAGTTAATGAACAGTCAAAATGAACTAAAATCAATCTATGCTCCACATACTGTCATTTTTTAAATGGTAGTTTATAACAAGCCTTAAAAAAATACCATAGTATGAAATAACAAATCAGTTTTTACATCAGAATTCCTAGTATTCTGAAAGACCATTTCACCAAGAGAAAGAAAGACATGGAAGTATAAATTAATGCAAACATCTGTAAAATCAAATGCAACACACAGCTGAGGTTAAGGGTTCATGTGTCATTATCCTACATAAATATGTTGCACCACTAACTTAGCATACATCCATGGAAATGCAATGTGATATTCTTTAAAGTTCATTCCTTAACAAGCTTCTCAATTTTAGTTACAAAACTATTTACATTTCCTTCCTTGTAGTGCAACGTTGCACTGGGTACTTGCTATTGGCTACTGACATGCGTATTATGCTAATTGGAATCTTTATATAAAGGCCTCACTTCATAGTGAAACTGGGTAAATATTTCAGGCCTTTGCATTTTCTTTTGAAGAATAAAATCAGTCTAAAGTTGAAAAAGTGATCTTGACAGGTTGCATATTTATTTTATACATGAAAGGTTTTAAATTATATAGTGTATATACTTACCATGGGTGCTTCCAGATGCAGAAAAGACTCTGTTGAATACGATTCCCCAAAATACAGTAAGTTCTATTGGCTGGTAGTAAAGTTGTAATTCCAAGCCTTCTGAAAACCATGCGCTAAGCTCAGTATACAATAGCGAATTTTAAATGGGAAATTAGTAATTTGCATACCAAGCTGCAAGATGATGTCAGGATGATAAACAGAAGACACAACAAGCACCTTTTAAACATATATTTCTCTAATTGTATACATTTTCATGCAATTCTTCTTACACAATGTATTGATAATTTTTCATCATATTTTATGCTCTTCATTCACAGTATGAGTAATGTTTAGGTTGACAGTCACTTTAATATATGCAAGGAATGAACAAATAAAAGAGACACCTGACAACATATTAATATGAAGAATCTACTAAGCGGTGTAGCCATTCTTTGGCTTCACGTCCTGAATGGTGTACAGTGGGATATTGCATCATTCTTGAAAAAAACAAGCCTCCATTTCTTTGAGGGATGAATTTACTTCAATTCACTGAATGCCAGATGCATTTGAGGTAAGGAGAAAATCCAAAACCTGGTCCTCATGGTCAGTGCTGACCCCAGCTACATTGGCAACAACTGACAATTATTGGTATCTGTTTTAATCCACAGGAACACTTACTTATATTTTAGGAATCTCTATGTTTTGGTGGACACCTTTAGTAGCAATGGTTTCTTACGAAACCCTTTGTTCCGTTACATATTGTATTAAATGCCCACTGCATAGTATAGTTATAATGTTGAACATTACTGGTGCCAAATCCATTACCTACATGTGAAGTTCACCAGAAGACCACATGGAGTCTACTTGATGGTTCATTTGGAATTTCTCTAACTCTGTAGGCCAGTAACATAATATACATCAGTACTTAATATCTACTTCTGTCTGATAATCGAGTAGGTGCAATGGTGCTTTAGAAGTCTTTTTTTCCCTCAATTGCATTTAAATATAGAATCAGAAGCATGTATTTTTTTCTTCTAATGTTAAGTGATACCAGCTTGTAACTTTGCGAACACGTAAAGCTTTGAGGGAAATGTAGGTTTAGAGTCTAATAGTCAAAGTGAAACAACGTGCAGAACCCATTAATATTTCCTTTGTGCCATAAAAAATGCCATATACAAAGGACTGGGGAGACTGATAGTAATTTATACCATTAAGAGTTACCACTAACATTTATAGAAGAAATTTCAAATATAATGCTGGGGCCTTATGCTGAACACTTCGATTTTCTCTGTTCATTTATTTTTTCAATTTGTTTTTCATCTGTTTTCAATTTTTATTTTTTTAAATGGTGCAGGTTTTAAATCATAAACTTACCATAAAGAATTCCGTATATATAATATCGTTCAGATCAATTTTGCCTCCAAATGGCTTAGTGTATTTTGGGAACATGATTCTGCTTTTGAAGTTTTATGCTGTTTAAAAAAGTTTTGTAAGTAATGTTGGTTCCCTAAATAGCATCGTTTTGTATTGGCTCTAACAGATATTATTTATCATAAAATGATACACAGATGTGGCTTTCTAGCATTTGAGACCACCAAATGTTCCGTTGCTAATGACCTAAGTCTCCTATTTAATTTTTTGAATATTATGGTTAAAGCTGATTGGTAGATATACAGTATCTCACAAAAGTGAGTACACCCCTCACATTTTTGTAAATATTTTATTATATCCTTTCATGTGACAACACTGAAGAAATGACACTCTGCTACAAAGTAAAGTAGTAAGTGTTCAGCCTGTATAACAGTGTAAATTTGCTGTCCCTTCAAAATAACTCAACACACAACCATTAATGTCTAAACCGTTGGCAACAAAAGTAAGTACACCCATAAGTGGAAATGTCCAAATTGGGCCCAATTAGCCCTTTTCCCTCCCCGGTGTCATGTGCCTATTCTAAAAATGATGCACAAGAAAGTCCTCAAACAGTTTGCTGAAGACAAGCAGAAACCATGTCCTGTGGTCCGATGAGACCAAGATAAAATTATTTGGTTCAGATGATGTCAAGCTTGTGTGGCAGCATCCAGGTGAGGAGTACAAAGACAAGTGTGTCTTGCCTACAGTCAACCATGGTGGTGAGAGTGTCATAGTCTGGGCCTGCATGAGTGCTGCAGGCACTGGGGAGCTACAGTTCATTGAGGGAACCATGAATGCCAACATGTACTGTGAGATACTAAAGCAGAGCATGATCCCCTGCCTTTGGAGACTGGGCCGCAGGGCAGTATTCCAACATGATAACGGCCCCAAACACACCTCCAAGACGACCACTGCTTTGCTAAAGAAGCTAAAGGTAAAGGTGATGGACTGGCCAAGCATGTCTCCAGACCTAAACCCTGTTGAGCATCTGTGGGGCATCCTCAAACGGAAGGTGGGGGAGCGCAAGGTCTCTAACATCCACCAGCTCCGTGATGTTGTTATGGACGAGTGGAAGAGGACTCCAGTGGCAACCTGTGAAGCTCTGGTGAACTCCATGCCCATGAGGGTTAAGGCAATAAAAGTGCTGGAAAAAAATGGTGGCCACACATAATATTGACAGTTTTTGTGCCCAATTTGGACATTTCCACTTAGGGGTATACTCACTTTTGTTGCCAACTGTTTATACATTAATGGCTGTGTGTTATTATTTTGAGGGGACCGCAAATTTACACTGTTATACAGGCTGTACACTTACTTACATTGTAGCAGAGTGTCATTTCTTCAGTGTTGTCACATGAAAAAATATAATAAACTATTTACAAAAATGTGAGGGGTGTGCTCACTTTTGTGAGATACTGTAGATACCATGCTCCTTTACTGGCAACTTTCTGAGTTAAAGTGCCATAAACCATTTTTTTTACTTGAACTTCAACTATAGTAACACAGATAAAAAATGTTGGTCACCTAGTGTGAGTATAAACTGTGATGTACAGCCTTCCTCAGGAAGCATCAGGGTTGCAGCTGTCACTGACAGTATCTAGTTGCCAGTGCACTAGGAGGCATTCATTTTTAAAGATAATTAAAAGAGGGTATCTTTGAAAACGAGTGCAGAGAGAGAACACCGGACCCGGGGCTAGGACACTTCTTTGTGGCTGGTTCACCACTGACAGTTCAGCGCTTCAGTTTGAACGCTGAACTGTCAGTGGTGAAGATGAACGCTTCATCGTGAATTGAATCCTAATACAAAAATTAACCCCCTGGAACCCTAATACTAAATGTAACCCTAATACTAATTCTACCCTCTGAACCCTAACACCCCCACAACCCTAATACTAAAATTAACCCCTATTAATAATATTCAACTTCAGCGATACCATAATGAACTGTCCCGCGATGACCTGGCCATCTCACAAGAGGGGACCGTGAAGTGACTGCGTTAATGCAGCCACACTGAACTGTCCCATCCCCCTGGACCCAACTGACTCGGATCAGTGCACGCCAGCCTTCTGATTGGCTCTTTCTTAGATCTGAGGCAGAGCCAAGAGTAAAAACCACTAAAGAGACACATTGGGCTTACTAAATATAAAGGAAACTAACATTTTAAGCTTTGCTTCCTCTAAGGAATGAATAACACTTATGTCCATAAGTAGTTATCCAAATCCACTGACTATCCCAGCCAAGTGTCAATTATGCTCAGCCAAATTGCCAATAACGCTTGGGTTAATTCAACTACTAGTGAGAAGATGTGAATGTGCGCAAATATAGGAATAGTAAGAGAACTGGTTATTTGCATATTCAATGAATCAGCAATCTCCGTTCACATTCCTTTGTGTCTGCAGCAGCTACAGTGAGAACTGACCTACAGTCACGTTGATTATCAGAATCAGCAAACCATGAGTACAATCAGAAGACTGTCAGATACCCCTAAAATATATGACTCACATTCCATTCTGTCTGATATCGATAGGGCATGTGAACCACACATTTCAGTATGTTTTTTTTTAATACTTATGTAATGGGAGCTGGTTAATCTACTTAAGTATTTTTTTTTAAATGATTAATTAGAAAAATAAAACAAATAAAAATTGTAAAATATGATTTGTAATAAATAAAATATAAATCTGAAGCTAATGTGTAACCATACAGGGCTTAATTTCCTTCAATGAAAAATTATTTTTATTAAAAATATGAATTCCAGTGATCAAAGATATCCCCAGTTTACACTGTCAAAAGCATTTACACACAGCTGGAATTTTTTGGGCATTGAGTAAATCAAGTAGGAAAAGAGAATTAAGGGCATTCTCCTGCATCCAATCGTAGAAGATGTATTAATCTAAGTTGTAATGAAAAACAAGGCAGTAAATGGATTACTCTATGCAATGTGTTTTTGTATAATAATGATACACTGTAATTTGCTAACTGCATCTCTTTCATCATTTTTATATTTTAAAATGGTTACTGTATGGTAACATAATTGCTAAAAATGGAAATATTTTATTATCTTTGCCCAGTGAGGACATGGTTTTATTTTTAGATGTATTATATTCTTTACATATATAGATGTCACCTACAATCTTTTGTATCTTTCAATAATTTCAGACTAATCTGTCGTTGACTAAAATGTGGCAGATTGATGCTTGAGTTCATCTTGTGAACTTTCGGTTTCAGACAGTGGGAGTGTACAGTTGGCATGTTCCCCATGTAGAAATTGGATGTCAGGCTACTGCCTGCATTTAACAAAAAAACTGTGTTAAATAGCACGTTCACTACCTCATCTACCTCCTCCGTCCCACTTGTGCTTTGTACTGCACATATATGGCGTAAAAAGTATTATAAATATATAACTACATGGTTTAACAACTATATTCCCATTGACAACAACAAGATCTGTTAGCAGGTTCCCGGCTGTCTGTGCATTAGGGAGGATTCACAAACAATGTAAGGTTTCCTGCTTTGTATCTGACAGAAGCATTGCCAAATGCTGTATCTTGTAAATGTATGCAATTACCACCAAATCCAAAAGGGAATGCCCTCACCTAAACTAGCATATATTATACGGGGTGCTGCTGAGACCAAATATTTATACAAAATCCAAAGATCTGCGCACTCACCTCAAAGCAGGTAGGAGAAAAACTCTTAAAGCTATAGGTTTCAATAAAGCTACTTAAAAACACCTGTCTTACTAAGATAACAAAATTGGAGATTTAGTCACATATATGGCCATATTATGCTAAGCCCACCACTGCGTCAAAGTACTCCAATATTGGTGGGTCCTAACACTAAATACTGTTGCTTATGGGGCTTAATCTCTTTATATGTATTACTTACCAGGGACCAAAAGGCCTTCCATTGTATAATACAGAGACACTCCTGCAATTTATAGGTCTGGACACCACTTAGTGGAGCACCTGTGATGGGGATGGGTGCTAAACCAGAGGCCTGGCAATAGCCTCCACTATACAAACAAATCCAAAAGGAATGCACTCACCTAAACTAGCATATATTATACGGGGTGCTGCTGAGACCAAATATTTATACAAAATCCAAAGATCAGCGCACTCACCTCAAAGCAGGTAGGAGAAAAACTCTTAAAGCTATAGGTTTCAATAAAGCTACTTAAAAACACCTGTCTTACTAAGATAACAAAATTGGAGATTTAGTCACATATATGGCCATATTATGCTAAGCCCACCACTGCGTCAAAGTACTCCAATATTGGTGGGTCCTAACACTAAATACTGTTGCTTATGGGGCTTAATCTCTTTATATGTATTACTTACCAGGGACCAAAAGGCCTTCCATTGTATAATACAGAGACACTCCTGCAATTTATAGGTCTGGACACCACTTAGTGTCCTGTATGCAAGTACCAGGTAGAATATTGTTTGGTTAATCCATATATTGAAGGTGTATGACTGCAATACAATACCTCCATTTATTATAACAATAGCATACCACAATGCTTTCAGACAGACATTAAAGATTTGTTTCTTTGAAAATATATTTTCCTCCATCATCCAAGAAGTAAAATTTCTTTTTTTTGCTACTTTCCCCTGCATCGTCTCTGTCTCTTGACTTGCCCCTCCTTATTCCAGAGAATCATTCAGTCAGATTCATACATACATTAAAAAAAAGAAAGTATCCTAAATGATTACTATAGCAATGTATACACATACACTTCACAGAAGCCTGTACAGAACACACACCTGCCTTTTTGTTTCAACTAGTTGTACAGCTAGGATTACCACCACTTTGGGGTGCATGACCTGTGCGACCTCACAAGGCACAACACTCAAAGGGCACCCAGCATGATGCTTAGGGCAGCATGGTGCGGAGGGTGGCATGTGCAGAGCAGGTGAGCACAGGGCGAGGGGTTAAGTCTGTGACATCTGAATCTGCACAAACTTGATGCTCCACTCCCTCACACTCTGCACTGGACTTTGGACTCCTGCAACCACTGCAGAAGTTGGACTCCTGCAACCACTGCACTTACAGGAGATGTGTGGACAAAACCGGTATGTTTAGGTGTACTGCAATGGTGGTATCATTGGGCAACATGCTGTGTGGTCAGAGGGCCAAGTGGCAACCTTACACTGTGGCACGGTGGTTTCTAGTCACACCCCTGTCTATCACACTCACATATGTACAGGCACTCTTCCATAAGTTTACAATGGTGCATTGCCAAGCAATGTTGCCATGCATACCTTGGACTGAAACGGTACTGTCATATACATAACGTGATGGCAGGAGGGTAAATATAACCTAATTGCTGTTGATGAACATTTACCGGTGATGTGATGCCAAGCTATAGCTGACATGACATCAATGATATTGTTATAACACAAGAGCTATTATGCTGGTGTATGAAATAATATATCTTACTATATAAACATAGGTGTATGTATATTATATGTATATTATATGCATTAATGTATTTATACGTCATATTTATTTTTATGACAAATGCATATTTATTGTATTATTAGTATTTAATAGTATGCATGTAATAATGTTATATATTTTATTATGTTATATATTCATATTTATTTCATTGTTTTTAGATTTATCTTAATAGGGTTTTTTTCCACACATTCAGGGGTATTTTGACGGCAATTTGGGAGGATTGTGGCTATTTCTGCAGAAGTCAAAATCTTTCCATTGGCTTCTATGGGAGAGTTTGAGGCTGCAATTTCCATTGGAAGAACTCCAAAGGACTTCAGTAATCCCGTAAATGACCCAATTTAAAAAAAAAATCACCGACATAATCCGATATAGGTCAAAGCTACTAGTTTCGTATTTCAAGTCTGATGAGACCCCTAAGTGCCTAGAATATTGATTCCCCGAGTACATGATACACAATAAGTAGGGCAATCCTTCAACTCTCACTGACTTATGGACCTTAAGAGTTGAGTGTCTTCAACATTTACGTGTCTTGTGCTGTTTCAACATCATTCCAAAGTCATTTCAATCCTTAATGAGTCCTTACACACCATTATAACATGATTATCATCAACAGCTTTATTGGATTCTACCAACCAAAAGTAAACAAATTATCTTTAAGTCTTTAAGTAAACAAATTATATTTTAATATACAATTGACGCAAACAAACATATCATTAAAATAAATTGTTGAACGAAAGTGCAGTTTCTTGGGGTTTTTTTTCTTTGCTTCCAGAACATAGTGTGCTTAACATTTTCTAAGCATTTTGGTATTTTAATATCTTTTTATGAGAATTTTTTGGCAGATAGATATCAGAAAGCGCTTAAGGCTTATAAATAGACTGGCTTTTGTATGTAGAGGAAAGTGCGTGGAATTGAGGCACTGAACAGTATATTACGTGTTTTTGTGCCAGGCATTAAGAAAATAATTTGTCTATTTGATTATGTTTGCAAGCTCTGCTGTACATAACATAGCATAGTTTTTGAAAATTATCATACCTTGCTTCAAAATAATCAAAAGTATTATACAAAAACTTTAGATTGATTTGAATGTTAGTGTGCACAAGTGATTGTAATTGTCTGTTTAATGACTATGTATATGTAGATTTGTGTTCTGGAGAATTCCAAGAAGTAAAATGCATATTGCGTATGCACAGCATTATGCACATGTTGCAGAAGCACTGCCAGTTTGCATGACAGTGCTACTGTGCATGTGCGATAGTGCTGTCACTCAAACTCAAACGCTCCACCTCCCAGTGTCCTGATTCACAAGGGGCAGTATTTGGACTCTGAACTGACTACAATATATAATGATGCATAAACTAGATCTAGAACCAGCTAAGACGTTGTTAGTAGGTGGAAGAAGACCAGTCAAGGTCTGTGAAGGTCCTTAGAACATAATTAAATTGTCCATCAAAAAGTCCAGTAAATGTTCACCATGAACAATCTGGGTGTCTACACCTGAGAATAAGGATGTTGTGGAACAGACCAAGTAGACATCTTGGGAATTGGGAGAAAACAACCTTTAAAATTTCAAGGGGATTGCACAATACCTTTTCGGCTATTTATAATGAAGAAAATGCACCCCTAATGTATGGAGCCCAACTCTACATGATGCATAAACAAATTTGGGACTCTCAGCCGTTCCATAGCAGTTATATTGTTACCTGTGCTAGGAGCCATGCATCCTAGTACACACCCATGTAAACACTAGAAATTTTTTTTATACATGGCTTGAATTATTTTATTTGCCTTATGGCATTCAAAAAACATAGATTCATTGATATCCTTGTAAAGGATTGCTTAAAAAGAATCCATCGTATTGTCCTCAGGCCCGTCTCTCTCTTTCTCTCTCGCTCTCTTTCTCTCTCGCTCTCTCTCCAGCTGTTTTACATGTGTTCTTTTTACACTTTCAGAATGACATAAGTTTCCAAGACCTCAAATCTGGGCTCCCTGACAAGCTCTCTAGCGCCAGGTATCTAGGAGCGTCTGATAGGATGGCTGTAAGATTTATTGTCCATTACAGGCTAAATCTAGGTCACTAAATCTGAAACATATTAAATATATATCTTGTTATCTGTCCCATGGGTTCATGTTGGTATGAATGCTGCATAGAATTATGAAATCATCAGCTACAACAGCTTCTATAACATGTTGTTATCTGCTTTGATTGCACAAGTCTAAACTTTGCATGTAAATGCAGTTAGATGTTAGCCATATCATTTTGTCCTAGGTTTATCTGTACTAATGCCATTTGAATAATACATGTCCACATGCAGTGGTGGCTGCATTATGACCAATCGAACATCATTTTTTAGAACTGCTGCATTCTTATGTAGAACACTATATACTAAAGTTTTAAGATACTACACTTATGTCATGTACCGCATATTTCTATTATTAATTCCAGCACAATGCAGGACAGGGAAACCTACTCAAATGCATGGATAGAGAGGTGACTTTTCCATCTGTACCTCTTGTCCCATATTGGGATGAAGGCTTTAAGAGGTGGAGTAGCAGAGGCATCACATGTAGTCTATGGGTTTCTCAAAGTGTTTTATTTATTTGCATTTATAACAATTTTTTCATTATTTGTAAGGACTTTTATGCCTGGTTTATATACTTACCTGAATTTGATTATTATCCTTATGTCTCTCAAGAATTTAAAGAACATGACCGTGTAGAAATATAGAATATGTCCGCAGATAGTAACCATTTGACCCTAGTCTGCATATATTTCTATCTGTCAAATCCTTATAACTTATTTGGTCCTTAGAATTACATTCAAGATGGCACTTTATGTTTATCCCATTCATGTTTAAACGAATTTTCTCTATAAACCTCTACTAATTCGGCCACGAATCTACCACACTCTCAGTAAAGTAATACTTTCTGATGCCACTCTGATCTTGTAATTTAAAACAATGTCTTATTGACCTGGTAACTTTCCTCCTTTTAAATAAAATTTCATTCATTACAATAAAAAACTTTATTTGGAATTGCACCAAACAAACTGAAAGGACCAAAAAATAGCACCCTTCATCAACAGGGTAGCTCCCCCAAAAGGAATCAGACAAATGTGATTTTTTTTTTGTCTTGGTGCTAAAGATGGTGCCCTGGTTGTTGGGCAAAAGTAACACCCCCAGGATGCACTTGGAAAACAAAGACTATTGGAATGTACCTTTCCTGGTTAAACACTTTGTTGTTGTTATAATTATTATTATAAACATACATATATATATATATATATATATATATATATATATATATATATATATATATATATATGTGTGAGTGTATATATATATATATATATATAAGTTTTAATATCAATTATTTCATCTATGAAAGTAAATAATTTTAATAAATATTATCTGTACATATAAAATCGGAAAATACATAAAATGTTATACAATTCCTGTGAAGACAGGTGATTTAGAAATACTTAAGGCTTTTCAACGGTATACATTTAAGATTACCATCTCTTTTCTTACCGTGCTTATGTATATAATGATATGTTTCTATCTTATACAATCTCGCTTATTTCCTATACATGTTGGTATACTTTAGCTTTTCCTGAAAAATCTTCTCTTTTAAACCATTGCGAACAGGACCGCGAGATTGGGGTCCCGCTGTCCCACTGAGGGACAGCGGGACATAGCTCCCAAAGCAGGACTGTTGGGAGGTATGGATTTTGGATCATTCAGGTAATGGATCTTCGGATAAGGGATACTCAACCTGTATACGCTAGACTTTGCTTCTAATGAAGACAGTTGACAATAAAGGCCCACTGCAGGCACTGATACTTGTACCCTAAGCAGCCATTTCATTCAATCACTTTACTCTAAATGTAAACATAGATGCAAAGGAACCTAGTTTTGAAGACACAAGTAAATAATTGTCCTTTTTGTCTGCCTGAAGGCTTGATATAACATAACTATTTATACAGCCATGTAAATGAGTGAATCTGAGTTTACATTCCACATTTGTACAAACAATAAAAGAATTAATTCTATTGGAAAATGCACACAGATTTACGCCATTGTACATTATTGTTAACTGTGCAGCTTGTATATATTTCCCAAAAACACTTATACAAATGATTAATGAGCAGAGGAAAGTAATGCACGAATTTTACTTTGCTTTAGATCATAACATTCCTTAAAAATGCTTGATTGTTCTTAAAATGGTGAAAGCATATCCATTTCTTACTTAGGTTTCAAGTTTGTATATTCTATGAATACTTCTATAGGATATTAATACTAACTCTACGTCTTGTTGAGAGTACATAGAGTTAAACTGTGACACTCCTTACATAGCATTGTTATCATCCCTATGCATCCAGGGACAACTGCCAGGTGAAATTTTGAAATCAGGAATATTTAATGGGTCAGGGCTTGATATTATTTGTAGACTTTGGTAGCCAAATAGAAAATTCAGGAGCCAGTCTAGTTCTGTATAGTTTCTGCATTTCACATTTAAAAAAAAAAAATTTTGTCTATTACCTGCAGCAAATGGGAGCCTCATTCTTGGATTTTTCACGTGAAAAAAAATTGTTTCCACCAAAATCTATGGGTCGCTCAAATAAGGATGCTTTCCGATCTAATGGAGTTCAGCTGAAGCAGAACCAAAAAAACAAAAATGTATAACATTTTTATTATACTGTATATACACCTCAAATCACTCATTTAAAGCATCAAATAAGTCCAACACTAAACCAAATATGTAGCAACATCTGATAGATAGTGAACACTAAATCCCAATTACAACTTCTCCTTCCACTAATGTCCTTCCAAATGGATCATGCACTTCCCTGTACTGCCCAGTTTGAAGCAATGCATGTGAATAAAAGACTACGGGGGTTATGCATAAAGATGGCCATGGCGTGTGCGCCAATGTAAAATCAGACTCTTGACAAATTTGGTAAGTCTGCCCCACAAAGGCACTTCTGGGTTGTGACAGTGCTCAGTGCGCCATTACAGCCAATGTAAAAGAATCAGGCTATTAAAAGCGTCTAAATGTTATTTGATATTATTATACATACATATATTCTTTTGCACTGCAAAGTGTCGGGAGCTATAAAAAGGGCACAGTCGCTATTATACATAACAAACACTGATTGCGCCTCTTGCGACACTTTGCAGAGCGGGAGTTTTTTTTATATGACCCCCATTGTGTGCATGCAATGTATATTCACTCCATTAGCCTAATACACGTGTGACTGATCATTTTGAAGTCTCTGATCACAGTTAACATTCTTTCTAGTGCAGTATTAGCCAGCCACTTATAGCCCTGATGAAAGCTGTTTGAGTAGGTTTACTTGTGATTATATCTGATTTGTAATGCCACACAAATCCCACTTAATTACATGTTGACATACGATATCAATTATCAGTCATATCATGTTGGGACAGCATGAATCCCAGTTAATGACCTTAACCCCTTAAGAACACGTTTTCTTGGGATTTTTTGATGTGTGTATAACTCTCATTTATTGTACTCATACAAGCTGTAAACTGAATTTTTAAGGAAATGTATGGTTTCTTTTGATGACATATTTATCCTTATACAGCAGAATTTAATATGATTTTCTTTAAATTGACCTCGCCTATTGTATACACATATATATACGTTATGTGCCCTTAACGGGTTAAAGTAAGTGTGACAGATGTGCTAAACCAGACAACTGTCAGCAGACAGACAGCTGGCATAATGCTGTTAATCCACGTATACTTACAATAGTGACAATAATGTAGAATACAAATATACAGATTAGTTTCACTAAAACGCAAACAAAAATTACCCATTGTATGTATCAATGGCTCTATAGTGATTAACTACTGATTTGGTTATATTTGACCTCTTCCCGTCTATAGGACATTCTATTCAAGTTGCATTGGCCTCATGGGACAGCCAAGGACATATTAATAATTTGACATTGCTTTTGCCTTTTGTTTGTCTGTTACCTGTCTTTTTTTTTGTCTTGTTTTTTTGATACTGAAAGGTTGGGCATGTGAAAATATGGGGCTAAAAAGACTGGGCTCAAATGCCCATAGGATGACATACAATGTTCTGTATAAGTGTAACCGAGGCTCAAAGTGAGTGGGTTCATCAAGACGTGAAGTCTCGCCCTATTTTGGCAGGGACCCACAGGTTCTGTAAAGACCCAGATTGAATCTCTACCTATGTGTCCCTGGCTCTCCATCACTCTGTGATTGGTGCCGGGAAACAAAAGTCACTGTTTTGGTGCATTGGCACCATTATGCATGAATGGCTTAAAGGGAAACAACCAAAATATTAGTTACATGAAAATAGAGATTAAAATATATCAAATGAACTATACATTGTATTACCAGAATTGCAGTAAATGCAGAAATGAACAGAGAAAAATATATTTTAAATGTATGTTCATTGCCTCCTGTTTATGACATCACCTATTGCTTGATATAAAGCATTTCAGGGAAATGGGAAGTGTATAATTTGCACATCAAACCACAATGTGATGTCATAAACCAAAGACACCACAGACACATTTAACAAATATTTTTCACTAAATCTATGCATTTGGTTGAAGTATAAGTTTTGATCATGTTGTATTTTCTACATTTGATGTGACTGTGTCCCTTTAAAAGGCTGTGCAATAAACTAAACGGGAAGGTACATTTAAACTTAAAGAACCACTAAACTTTTTTTTTTTTATCGTGGAATCAAATGTGAAAACCACACTGTAGCTGTAAAATAGCAGATACAAGCCATTTTATCCTCTTCCCGGCAGCTTCCATGCATCATCATAAAGTATTACACTGTCACTCACTACTGGCACAATTAGATTCTTATATATAATCAAAAGATAGGGCTTGAACAGACCACAGAGAGATAGATACAAGGGTAAGATCCAGAACTCTGCCAATTGCAAACTAGTATTTATCTGTAAAAATACATGTGTTTCCAGTGTGTTTTTAAGAAGCAAAAGGTTATTAAAAAAAAATAAACCTAATGCCACTTTAACTGGGTCACCGCCTATTTAGTAGTCACCACAGCTGTCACACTGTCTGGAGGTCTCACATCATGTTTGTAAAACAGATGGGACTGAACAGAAGCTAATTATAGGAACAATAACCTCTTCAATTTTTAAACTTTTTTAAACAACTTAAAACGGGTAATTATAGTTCAAGGGCCCTTTTTGAAGGGGTCAGAGCAGTGTTGTTAAACTTGGGTGGCAGATATGTAGCTGTGTATTGTATTAAAGGCAAAAGCACCTTAATTACCTTCATAATATCAAGTATCTTCTGGCATTTCTGTTTTAGATGCTCTGCTGCAATATCCTTTTATGTTATTAGCAAAATAAAACATATAAATGTTGCAACATTTCATTTTTCTAGTGATATTGTACTTTATAAATGAACATATGGCAACAATTAATTTAACTTGGAACTCTGATTATAAAACACTAACAAATAATGGTATCACAAAGCAAAATGAAAGAGTGAGTAACATTTTCACACCTGAGTGTGCTTTGGTCCTTAAGGTAGGGTAGTCCACAGCAGCGTGATAGGAGTTTCAAAGTATTCAGTACATGCATTATGCTATACAACCTCGGTGTATAATAATTGGAGTTATGCTATACCACTGTCAGTGTCTGGCTCACTATATATTAATGGGAGTTATTCTGCACCATTGTCAGTGTCTGGCTCAGTATGGAATAATAGGAATTATGCTGTACTGCTGTCAATATCTGACTCAAAATAGATATTGTGTTTGTGTGTGTGTGTGTGTACACTTAGAAATGTACTTGTTTTCCATGAAAACATACATCAGATGAGTTGCTATATAATATATATACCGTATTTGCTCGAATATAAGACAAGGTTTTTTTCAGAGCAAATGCTCAGGTCAAATCGAAGTCAGACTATAAGACAGGGATCCAGGTCCTCCGCAGAGCTGCAGGGGACCTGGATCCCCCTCGCTAACAGCCAGGGGATGTCTGCACGACCGCCGGGACTTCTATGATGAAGCTGGGTCCTTCCGGCTTCATCATCAAAGTCCCGGCGGAAGTGCCGGGCAGCAGCGGAGGATGTCTGCGCGTATAGTGCAGACATCCTCTGCTGCCCCGCTAGCCACCAGGAGAATCGGGCAGCCCGGGGATGCTGCCCGACACTGCCGTCCATTATGACGGAACTGCTGTCCTTCATAATAGACGGAAGTGTCGGGCAGCATGGAGGATGTCTGCATGTATCGGGCAGACATCCCCCCGCTGCCCCCACTAGCCACCGGGAAGCAAGTTACAGGTGAGGGGGGGAGGGAGGGAGGGGGGCAGAGTGAGACAAGGGGAGGGGGGAAGAGACAAGGGGAGGGGGGAGACAAATAGAGACACAAAGGGAGGAAGAGAGACACAAGGGGGGGGAGAGAGAAAGGGAGGGAGGGGGAGAGAGAAAGGGAGGGAGGGGGAGACAGAAAAAGTTGAGGGAGGGTGAGAGAGATAACGTTGGGGAGAGAGAGACCACGCTGGGGGGGGGAGAGAGGCAGCCTTGGCACAGAAAAGGAAATAAAAACAAGAAATGCATTTTTTATATCAAAATTTTTATTAAAAAGCTATTTACATGTGAATATATACAAGTTGAACTTTTTTCCTATAGGGTAGTCTTTCATTCAGGCTGTTAGTTTTTTTCCTAAAGGAATATCCAAAGTTTGGGGGGTCGTCTTATAATCGAGCAAATACGGTAAATATATATGTATACACCAATCAGCCATTACATTATGACCACTGACAGGTAGCAAGCAGCATGTTCTGCTGGGAAACCTTGGGTCCTGCCATTCACGTGGATGTTACTTTGACATGTACCACCTACCTAAGCATTGTTGTAGACCACGTACACCCTTTAATGGAAACGGTATTCCCTGATGGCGTTGGCCTCTTTAAGCAGGATAATTTGCCCTGCTCAGTGGGAGACTCTTATTTTGTCATGGAATCAACAGAGGGAACCTCTGGTTCCGTCAGACTCAGTGGTGTATTCAGGTTTTGTGCTGCCCTAGGCCTGACTATACTCACGCACCACCAAATATTCATTTGCCCTTTCCAAGCCAATCCTCTTCCTGTTTAGGAGACACAATCCTCGTCCCCCAACACTTTGCCAATGCCATCTTTCTCCCCCCAGCAAACTGACAGTGACATCTTTGTCTCCAAACACCTTCCCAGTGCCATATTTGTGCCCATATAACTTCCCAAAGCCACCTTTCTGCCCATAACAGCTTTCCAGTGCCATCTCTGCCCCCAAAATGCTTTCCAGTTTAGCTGTCTGAAGATCTCCATTGCTCAGTCGGCATGTGGGTTGCACAGTGAAAAAAATGAAGTGGGCGGGCTCCAAAAAAATTAAGTGGGTGGGCTTAACCTCTTCGCGACATTGCATGTGCCAGGCATGTCCAGACAGAAACTCTGTTGCCAATAAAGGACGTACAGGGCTAACAATACTCTGAACCTTACATAGGAGTCCCGCTCAACATCTTTTTTATAAATTGTTCAGATTATCATTTACATTATAACTTCTGATGAAGCCTACCTATAGACGAAGATAGTCGGGTCTAAGAAGAGTTTTTCTCTGTCTCTTTAAAACCAGCTCTGGATACTGTGTCTACTTACCACTTACATTTGTTATTTTAAAAATTGTCAATAGATTTATTGCTGGACTATATTAAATATATAATTTTTGTGCGAATATTTCGTATGCTGTCTTGTTTGTCAATAGCGCTAACTTCAATTTCAGGACGTTCAGCAATAGGACTTTCATGGCATTTCCTGTAGTATTAGCATTCAGTGTTTACATTAAGCAACAATAAAATTCCCTGCAGAAGGCAACAGTGATTTCTCAACGGAGTAAACGGAGTCACCATATATGGCGCTGCCCGCTTGTTATCACTTTAGTCACTCTGATGCAGTTGCTGATTAAATTGGCTTTACATCTAGGGTTAGGGTTAGCATAAGGGTTACAGTTAGAGTGACAGTCGGTGAGATTTAGATTTACGGTTAGGGTTAGGACCATAAAGTTCACCGTAGCAGAACATTTTTAGGAAACAAAAAACGCTACTTTCGGTAATTGCCCTAGAACTTGCAAAAAACAACAGTATGAACTATTTCTAAACTAAGGACAACATTTATAAAACTATTTAGATTGGGTATTTTTTACCAATAGTAATTGTGTAACAGATTTTTCAGGTCAAAGTTAGAAGAAGTGGGTTTTTTTTCATCGCATTTCACGGCTTTTTTTCCCAGTGCAAGTGCGTATGGTGGCATGGCTAAGATCTGTCTGTATGGTTAGATCACAGCCCTGCATAGCTGTTTGATTTGTAAGAAGGTGGTTCATTAAAAGGTTTGGTATTATACAATACAATTATTTTAGTCATGGCGGTAACTATTCTATTATCAGGTAGCAGCAGTGTTTTTATCTTTTTATTAAGGGTCAGGGGGGCAACATTTGGCCTCTACCCCTCAATAAAAAGATACTTTGCCAACATTTGTCCTTTAACGTCTCAGTTTTTTTTTCATAAATTGGCTAGTAAGAACTATGCCTTTATTAATGAAAAAGGAAACATCAGGGAATTGATAAAAGAAATACAAAATTAACTCCAATATAGCAGAATTTGAAGCTGAGTAGAGCTGAATCCAGCTCAGCTACTTTGGCCTTAAACATGCAATTCCCCTGGCAAGGCTCTGCAATTCCCTTTTTCATGAATTAAACCCAATGGTTTGTTCCATTAACTTGTCACAACGAGTAACATGTTTTATGAGGAATTAAACCTTCTTTTTTAGAATTTAATTGATTATTTGAGAAAAGCTCCATATTCAAGAATAATTTAAGTTGCCTTTCAAAACAGATATGTTTTGTGTTTTTTTTTAAAAATGATTGTCATGCTGTTGTTTCCTCCACGTTTTACTTTTAAGGAAACGCCTGCTCAGCACACTGTGATATCACATGGAAAGGAAGACCTAAAGGAAGTTCAGTACTTTTCAGCATGAACTTTTAATTCCAAGCACTGTGACCAGTCATTTGAAAAATGACTGTGAATGGGGGTTATTTACAAAATTTGAAGTGACAAGTGAACTGCAAATATTTGGCATCAATAAAGCATCATTTTCAGTATGAAGCCCCATTTTTGGTTCTGTATATTCTTGACAAAAGATTTGACAACATCCTCTTCAACACTGATCTAGGTCAGTGATGGCTCTTACCTGTGGCACTCTAGCTGTTGTCAGTATGTCAGTACTTTCATTAAAGGGCAATCCTAAACACTCATTGTTAGGGAAATGGCTACATAAAGCTATCATTGACTTAAAGGGACAGTCTAGTCACCAAACTCACTTTGGTGCAAGTTGAAGATTACTGCTTGTATAGGGCACAGGCTTTTTTCCAGTGTGACTTGGTGCAGGCATTCTGCATAAATCAAATTTTTAACAAGCCCAAACCCCAGTGATTACTCTGCATGTTTACTGCAGGTGAGGCAGGACTTATTATATAGACTGAGGATATAAAGTTATGTTTCATTTAGTCACGTCCTGTTCTCTTTAAATTGAATACATTGTGTGGACTGTAATAGACTTGCTCTCGTACACAGTAGGATCTCTTAACAGTCCAACACATAGAGAGACAGGATATTTTAATGGCATTATTCTCTTTGGTTCCGGCAGCCAGGAAATGACTTTTACTCAGCTAGTGAGGGCAGTCCTGATTTCTTGTTAACCTCTTGCTGTAATTTCACAATTTCTTCTAGCTGTATTTTATATTTTAAGCAATGCAAAATGTAAAACATGCATTTTAAAGTACTTTGAATTCACATTAATATGCATATTATTTGGAAGATTCATTTTGGGCACTAGACAGTCCCTTTAATAGACTGGTGAGCAACAATGTGCCCATACAGAAGTAAGCAGCAAAAGTGTTCAAATGTTCTGTACTGATGGATCATTGACAAACACATACATGCATATGTATTTATATATTTAGTTAGCTTTACCAAGTGACCTGTAACATTTCAGATGGAATCAGCACATATGCAGTAGACAGACCCTGCTATGATGACAAGTGTGTTTTCAGTTATGCATGTGACTTATAATTAATGGTTGCTGTGCCATTCTGTGTAATATGATCATCCTATGCAAATATCTACACATGTGCTTGTCATTTGCAGTGAACTTGGGGCCAAATCTGATCTGCCTACTAAGATGTATTATCTTATGCGATCATGTGACCTTACGTTTGTTTAGATTAAAAAATGTGACAAAGTGCAGCCAGATTTAGTTTCTAAGGATGGACTGGCCTCGACTACTCTTCATTGTTGATTTCAGCTGAGTTGTTTTCCTATCATGTACATAATTACAGTACATAATTATTCCTATGAAACGGTCATAAAGGCATTTATTAGGTGTTTACACATTTTTGTGCTGTTGCTTCCTCACAGTAAATCACTATGCACTAAACTGGTGTTTGTTGGAAAATTAAAAGAACTCTATCCCCTAAATATTGATTCTGCTGTAAATGATCTACATTGTGTTAGCAGAGTTTCTGACAAATGCATGAGGTAAGACACAAGTGTGTGTGAAAAAGGTACCTATTTTATCTCCTGCTTATAACTATTCTCCATAGGAAAAGGTGATGTGATAAACAGGAGACACTACAGACCAATTTAAAACATATTTATGTCTCTGTTTAATCATGTTCTGCTTAAACAATCAGATCATTTTTTAACAATATTTAAGAGATCTAGTCTATTTAACCATGCATAGAATCCGTAATTTAAAAAAATCCTACATCAATATTTGCATTGGAGCAGGTATTTTAGATAAAGATCTTTGAATATGTCAGCCTGTTGTAAGATACTTTGTTTTCACTTATATTAATTTTGAAAGTCAGTCCTAGATTTCTGTTCATAGATACATCGCTTATGCTTCTATGTGGTTCTGAGTTTTAAGTTACTCCCCTAGGCGGCACCCAGAACACATAGCCATATAGAAGCACAAACTGTATATGTAGAAGAGGACTGTTTTAATATGTGCCATTCTGTTATGAGGATGTTGTGTTATGCTACTTGTTCCAGTATGATTTGATTCATTTTTCTTCTTTTTCTAACTTCTATGTTCTCTTCCATGCTGGTATTATGAGTATGCGCAGAAGTGGTTAAGAGGTGACACCTGCATCAGTTTTGCCTGATGAACCCTTAATCAAGAAGCGGTATCCTTACTCTCTTGTAAGAAAAATAACTTTACCTTAACTGGGGAGTGTAGACAGAAGACAAGCGGACATGAAATTTTTTGGCTTACAATATATGGAAATATTTACATGTACTCTACACAACGGAAAAAGTCACATCACAACAAGACCTGTTCTTTAACCCCTTAGTGACAAGACATTTTCACCTTGACTTTCCCTTGGTGACAATGGCTGTTTTGACATTTCTAGGGTGTTTGTGTTTAGCTGTCATTTTTTTCTTTCTCAGATACAGTACCCACACAAATTATATGTTGTTTTTATCGTCATAAGAAGGGCATTCATTAGATACCATTATGTTCATCATATCTTATAATTTACTACAAAAAAAATCATAAAATATGATGAAAAATTTTTAAAAACCCACTTTTTCTAACTTTGACCTAAAATATAATTTACACAAATAAAATCATTAAAAAAGACCCAGTCTAAATAGTTTCTAAATGTTGTCCCGAGTTCAAAAATATGCATGTTTCCATATTTTTCGGTATTTTTTTGCGAGTTATGGGGCAAAAAACAAAAATAGTGTTTTTTTTTTTTCCTATATTGACCTTTTGACCCCAACCCGAACCCAAAATTTAACCCTAACACTAAATTTAACCCCAACTTTAATCCTTATTATATCCCTTAATATTTTTTAATTTAATTTTAACCCTATAGGCTAATATAGCTATATAACCTGTTTTTAATTAATTAAATATGTATTTTAAATATTTTCCATTGCAATGCTACTTAACTACCACTAGGGGCAGTCAAGTAGCATATTCAGAGCGACGGAAGTGAAGTTACTTTCACTTCCGAAGCTCAGACCGGCAGAGGGCTTAGCCATATTGACGGAGCAGCATGCTCCGTCAATATGGCTCCCCACGATCGCTCCGTGGGGCGATCGTGGGTGCCCCAAAATAGAAATTTCGGTGCTGGCTATTGCCTCGACATCGAGGCAATAGACCAGCACCGTTAAAGCGGTTTTCGCGATCGTTGATCGCGAAAACCGCTTGATTCACCGCTTGACGTGCCATGCACGTCCTTTGTCGTTAAGGGAGTTTCTCCCAGGACGTGCCTGGCACGTCCTTTGTCGCGAAGCTGTTAAATCTTGAACTGACAAATAAACTACAAAACACAACAACCATTAATAGCTGAACGATTATCCAACTTCCTATCATTTCAACTCCTATTATCTTGTGTGTTCACCACACTTCACCCTCTATTTGGTGCATACATTTAGTTAGCAATTACATAAACCTTAATGCCTATATCAATTGCTTCATACCTGGCTGTCTCTCCGCAACTGGCAAGATGGCACTCTGTCTGTCTGGTTCCCTGGATGGAAGGTACCATAGCAGGCTAGCAGACACTATGGCAGGCACTCTGAATGGCTTGGTTAGCAGGGGCTCTGATATTATCCCACATCCAGGATATATATAGTAAGAACAAGTTGCAGCTGTAAGCCAACAGTGTCCTGTGTAGTACTCAGCCTGCCATACCAGCACCTGCAGTTTGCTTTCTATGTATTCCTGCTTGACTTAGCTTGCAGCATAATAGCATAGGAGATGTGTGAGCTGCCTCATGGCCTCATGCAATGCTGCAGAAATTTTTTTTATTCTGCCTTTTGAGTGACGTGAACATGAGCCACTCACACATTGTCATCCTAATAAATCGATTGGACAAGGAGAGGCATAATGTTGAACTTCATAGACGTAACGACTCATTCCACCATTTTCTTATTTGTATCCTAAGCAGAAATTATCTTCATCACGCTTTCTGGAGTGAAATTATTTGCTGTTAAACTGTATAGATCTTACCTTAACTCTACTACTTTTCATTCCATATATATATATATATAGGCACACACACAGGGTCAGTGCAAGACTTTTTGCCGCCCTAGGCGAACATATATTTTGCCTCCCCTTGCTGCCCCCAGGCATTTACACACCTTCAGTGTCACACACATATGCAGGCCCATGAACACACACATACAATGTCACATGCAGCCACACGTACACACAGTAATCACATAGAATGTCACATGCAGCCAAACATTCACACACATTCACACTTTCAATGTCTCACTGTCTGTCTTACGCTCCCTCCATGTCTGTCTCGCTCACCCTCTACGCCTTCCCTATCTGTCCATCTCTCCCCATGCCATCAATGTCTGTCTCGCTCTCCCCACCCCACATCTGGTATCTCTCTACCCCCAACCCAAGTCTGGTCTCTCTCTCTGTCTCTCCTCCCCACCACACATCTGGTGTCCCTCTCTCTCCCCCCCACCCCATGTCTGTTGTCCCCCTCTCTTTCTCTCTCTCCCCACCCTATGCCTGGTGTGTCTTTCTCCCTCAACCCGCACCCCTGCCTGCTGTCTCTCTTTCTCCCTCCCCCCAACCCATGCTTGGTTTCTCTCTTTCGACCTCTGTCCCACCACATGCTTGGTGTCTCTCTTTCTCTCCCCCCCCCCCCGCCACCCCATGCCTGGTGTCTCTCTTTCTCCCTCCCCCACCCCATGCAAGTGTCTCTCTTTCTCGCATCTCCACCCCACATGTGGTGTCCCATGTTTCATGTCTTCCACATTGACAGCAATGGGAGTTGAAATGATTGACCTCCAATCTCGGGGTGCCAAATTTAACTGAAAGTTGTAGGTTTAAGGAAAATAAAAACGGCAATACAGTAAACGGACTCCAGACTAGGCCATAAGCTGTAGATTTTTGTTTAATCCAAGAAAATGGTATACAGCCAAATAGAAAAATATATAGCAGCGTGCTCACCCACCCGGTGAACCAGCAATCGCCTACGCGTTTCACGACAAACTGGCCGCTTTGTCAAGGCTCTCTAGTGTAATTAAATTAACTCTAGTGTAATTTCGCCTTCCATAGGCTATTATAGGAGTATAATTGTTCAAAGCTATTTTTGAGACTAAGTCAAACAGGTGAAGTTCGCCACAACCTCTCAAAAAAGTTAGTGAATGCCATTTTGTGAGGTCGAGATGTGGAATGCGAGAGGAGGGTGAGTCTGATGATATTGGAGGTCATCCCTGTATAGGAAATTTCTCTGTAAGCCGCTATTTTTAGATCATAATAAATAAATCATACCCTAAACAAGACAATGTTTAGAAAGTTTGTATAAATACACTAAATTATGCCATAGGCAGTGTTGATGGCAGTTCTGTATAAAAAAGAAAAAAATCAAGAAATTAACAGTACTACTGGGATTTATGTTTCACTTCTATTGTTTACAGTAAAGTACAAAACGTAAAAGAAATAATATGTATGCGTCACCCACTCAAAATTATCAACTGGGGTTATATACTAAACCAGGGGTCCTCAAACTTTTTAAACAGGGGGCCAGTTCACTGTCCCTCAGACCGTTGGAGGGCCGGACTATAGTAAAAACAAAAACTATGAACAAATTCCTATACAGGAATTGCACACTGCATATATCTTATTTTGCAGTAAAGAAACAAATCGGGAACAAATACAATATTTAAAATGAAGTAAAGTTAAATCAACAAACTTACCAGTATTTCAATGGGAATAGTGTGCCAGTCAGATGCCCAGGAATATTATGCCAATCAGAGCCCAGGAATATTATGCCAGTCAGATGCCCAGGAATATTATGCCAGTCAGATGCCCAGGAATATTATGCCATTCAGATGCCCAGGGATATTATGCCAGTCAGATGCCCAGGAATATTATGCCAGTCAGCGCCCAAGAATATTATGCCATTCAGATGCCCAGGGATATTATGCCAGTCAGATGCCCAGTAATATTATGCCAATCAGATGCCCAGGGATATTATGCCAGTCAGATGCCCAGGGATATTATGCCAGTCAGATGCCCAGTAATATTATGCCAGTCAGATGCCCAGGAATATTATGCCGTTCAGATGCCCAGGAATATTATGCCAGTCAGATGCCCAGGAATAATATGCCATTCAGATGCCCAGGAATATTATGCCAGTCAGATGCCCAGGAATATTATGCCAGTCAGATGCCCAGGGATATTATGCCAGTCAGAGCCCAGGAATATTATTCCAGTCAGATGCCCAGTAATATTATGCCAGTCAGATGCCCAGGAATATTATGCTAGTCAGATGCCCAGTACTATTATGCCAGTCAGATGCCCAGGAATAGTGTGCCAGTCAGATGCCCAGGAATATTGTGCCAGTCAGAGCCCAGTAATATTATGCCAGTCAGAGCCCAGGAATATTGTGCCAGTCAGATGCCCAGGAATATTGTGCCAGTCAGATGCCCAGTAATATTATGCCAGTCAGATGCCCAGTACTATTATGCCAGTCAGATGCCCAGGAATAGTGTGCCAGTCAGATGCCCAGGAATATTGTGCCAGTCAGAGCCCAGTAATATTATGCCAGTCAGAGCCCAGGAATATTGTGCCAGTCAGATGCCCAGGAATATTATGCCAGTCAGAGCCCAGTAATATGCCAGTCAGAGCCCAGTAATATTGTGCCAGTCAGATGCCCAGGAATATTGTGCCAGTCAGAGCCCAGTAATATTGTGCCAGTCAGATGCCCAGGAATATTATGCCAGTCAGATGCCCAGGAATATTGTGCCAGTCAGAGCCCAGGAATATTGTGCCAGTCAGATGCTCGTTATACCTCCCTCCTCCCCCGCTTCCCCATCACTTACCTCCAGCTGCTGTGTCCCCGGCCGGACGTCTCGCGCAGTGTTCCCTCCTTCCCTGAGGAGGGAAACACAGTTTCCGGATGTGACGGAACGTATTTTTCTGGTTGTGCTACTATATAGTTACATAGTTACATAGTAGTTTAGGTTGAAAAAAGACTTGGATCCATCAAGTTCAACCCTATTATTATTCCATGTTTACCGCTGTTGATCAAAAGAAGGCAAATAAAACCTTCTTTTTTAGCAATTTAAAATTCTGCTTTTAGTGGGGGGGAAAATTCTACTTGGATCTACAAGCAATACATAAATATTAATGCCTATAATAGCATGCATAACCCTCGTTAAAAAAGTATCCAGGCCGTTTTTTAAGGCATGTAATATATATGTCAGAACCACTTCTTCAAGCAGTGAATTCCATATCATAATTGTCCTTACAGTATAAAATCCCTTCCGCTGTCATAGAATGAATCTCCTTTCTTCAAGTCTTAGACTAAATCTCCTTTCTTCAAGTCTTAGCGGGTGACCTCTTGTCCTTTGTACTGTTCTAAAGAACAGGTCATTAGAAAGCCCTTTGTATGGGCCCTGTACATATTTATATAACACTGTCAATTTGTACAGTAACCTTTTGTGTGCAACGGTATCAGATGCCTTAAAAAAATCAAATAAATCACATGCACTGCAGCACCCATATGGGCCTAGGACACTTCTTCGCGGCTGCTTCACCTCTAACAGTTCAGCGCCTCAGTTTGAATGCTGAACTGTCAGCGATGAAGATGACCGCGGTTGCTTCATCGGGGCTATGTAAACGCTCACAGTACAGTGCTGAACTGTCAGCGCTTACAATCGCAAACCCTCCCCAACAAATTAACCCCCCCCCTAATAATTGAACCCCCTTTAAAAGTGACCCCCCTGAACCGTAATACTAAAATTACCCCCCCCCCCCGAACCCGAATACAAAAATGAACTCCCCCCGAACCCTAATACTAAAATTCAGCGATCCCACGATGGACTCTCGCGCGATGCACTGGTGGTGAAGACAGTGTGGCCAGGAACTGGCTTAGCGCTTTAAGTAACCGAGCAGATATACCATCCGGCCTGGGCTTTGTCTACCATAATACCATTTCATTGTTTTAACACTCTTCCTTGTGTCAACCAATCACATGCTTGCTGTGACTGCTCTGTAAAAGTAGCTTGCAGCTTCTTGTCCATTGGTTCTTCCTTGGTAAAAACAGATGAAAATAAATTATTTAAAATATCTACTTTCTCTCTGTCGCCACTGACTAAATCACCCAGTTCAAATTTAAAAGACCCAACAATTTCAGCCTTGAATTTTTTGCCATTTATATATTTAAATATTTTTATGGTGATTCCTCTTGCTCTCCTTAGCAATTGTTTTTTCATTCTGCAATTTGGCTTATTGTGTTACCTTTTTACAGTCTTTGTTGGCTTCTTTATATTTTATTAATGCCTCTGCTGATCCCTCATCTTTATAATGTTTGAACACTACTTTATTTTTATTTATTTCCTGATTTAACTTTCTGGTTAACCACATTTTAAATTTTTGCTTCTTTTATATTTGTTACCAAAGGGTATACATTTATATGTATATTTTTGTAGTGTTAGTTTGAAGGTATTACACTTACCTTCTGTGTATTTTCCCAAAAATAATCCATTCCAGTCAACAAAACCAAACCATTTTCCTTTTTGAATAAACATCAAAGGGTACCATGTTAGGGTCACTATTCCCTAAAGGCTCCCTTACTTGGATGTTAGAGATAAGCTTCTCCATGTTAGTTATTACCAGATCCAGGCATGCTTCACCTCTGGTTGGTTTCTGCACTAACTAAATAATCATTTTTGCCCCCGCTAAAGACTATTGTGAAAGTTTTGTGAAAAATTATTCTTATTTTGTATGTGAGCATTACACAATATATTCTCTTTTTTTAGTACTGCCTGTAAAAATGTATTGGCTTTTTCTTGGTAAATGCCTCCATTAGTCTGCACAATTGAAAGATGTCCAGCAGTGCCATCAGCTCAGAACTGGCAGAAAACTGTGGGATCCTAACACATCCCTAGCACATCCATCTACTGTCTTGAAAAGTCTGCTCAGAAGTGGTCTTCGTGGAAAGAAGTCCAAGACACTCAACCCTGCATGAAAACACAAGTGGGGTGCAGAAATATTTAATATTTAGCTGTAGCAAGGGGCAATTTGCTCACCGAAGGGCTGGAAATTGGATAAGAATGAGTGTCTGCAAGTTTGGGGTTGCATTTCTGCAAATAGAGGTGATTGTTTGGTCAGAATTAATGGTCTCCTCAGTTCTGAGAAGTAATTCGCTAGAAGTAATTCGCTACAAATATATTCTGCCAAAAGACTACAACTCCAATTATACAGCCAAAGTCATTAAGAACCTGGAAGTGATAATATGACCCTCATAGAGGCCTGATCTCAACATAATGATCTCAACAGAGTCTGTCTGGGATTACAGGAAGAGTGAGAAGCAACTGAGGCTACCTAAGTCCACTGGAAGGCCGGTTGGCGTTTAGCCCTTTTTGTTACTGACTGCCTCTAGAGGGACATGCTGTCTTCCAATATGGCTCCTGCAATCGCCCTGCAGAGCAATCACAGAACCCTGGGGGGGGGGTTGTTGCACAATGCCTTAATAATGAAACAACACAGCAACACCGGCTTAGCATAGGCAGCCTTTGCAGGTTTCACCATATGTCTTACCAGGTACATCAGCTGTTATTAACTTGACAACTTTTCAGTGATGTAGCTGGTACGTCCATTGTTGCAAAGGGATTAAATTAGCTGTCAAATTATATATTCCTATGTATAAAGCTTTTCCCTATGTTGCATTTTTGTAATGTTAGTTTCTCAAAAAAGTGAGAATATTAGCCAAACATTTGGCTAAAAGTAATATGCTTCATCAGTTACTATTTTATTTATTTATATCTGCAGAAGCACTTGAAGATTTGAATTTATGGAGGGGCACATTTTTGTCCTTTGTTCAAAACCCATAAATTCCTCATAAAGTTAAATCCAAGATTCTAAACTTAGATCTTAAATCCAAAATTCCTCATGTCACTATATAATCCCTGTTTGTTCTCTTTTAAAAAAAAAAAAAGCATGTAGAGATCACATTTTTGTGTGTTATTTTTGTCTCCTTTGGGTCCTACAAACAAGTATTATCTTAAGGTCACACTTACTTTCGACCACCCTTGCCTTTTACAAGAGGTTGTCTTTGGGTCACCATGCACACTGTGCTGTTTTGTAATAACACATTTTATTATTGCTTTACTTTCTTAATCTGATCTACACATTTTTATTGTGTCACTATTAAATTCTATCTCAGTGTTAGGTTTGAAATTTGTTGTTATTTCATTTTGCCAGCACAACTTGGGAGCTTATAAAAACAAATATTAATATTAACGTATGACTTGTGTTGTTGTCCCTGTGCACAGAGATAAAGAGGTAAGAAAGTTGAATTAATAATATAACCCTCATAATGGCAGATTTATTGTACATGTGTTCCAAAGAATACGTGGTTTAAACATTTTTTAAAAAAAAGCTTCACTCTAGAAATATAAGATATTGCTCATCTCTTATCTAATACTAAGACACATTAAAAAAATAATGTAACTTCAGTCACTGAGAAAATTAACTTCTTGTCCTAGTTAGAAAGGGTACATAAGATGCACAAACTTTTTCAGGCTTCATACATACAGTGCATAAAGATGAATTTTGCTTCATTAAAGATGGAGACTAAACCTCAATTCATTTTGTAGATAGGTTATTTCTCCCTGTTTTAAATTATTTGTGGTTCCTACACTTGAAAAAAAAAATACATGGCAGTCTCCAAATATTTTATATTATATTAAATTTAAATATAAAACACTTGGAGGCTGCCATGTTTTTTTTCAGGTAAAGGCACCATGGTGGGCTTTTACTGGACTTTGTGATGGACAGTTTAAAGATGTTCAATGGATCTTCCCAGGCCTTGCCTCGGGTACTTTGGTTCTTGTACACACACTTTGCCTAACCCTTACTTTTTTGTCATTTTGTCATTGCAAAAACAAAATGTTAAAAAAAGTGTGGGCAAACGGGCAGCTGCCCAGGGCCCATTCATTCTTGGGTCCCAAAGCAGCTGCCCCATCGGCCCCCGCTGCCCGTGTGACTGTCTGCGGTGGAGATGGCCGACGAGCAGCATCTAGGTAAGTACTGGGGGGGGGGGGGGAATGATGGGCAACATAACACTGGCAAATGATGGGCAAAATAACACTGGCAAATGAATGGTAAAATAATACTGGCATATTAATGGAAAAATAAAACACGGAGGAGACTGCCAGGTGAGTACTGGGGAAAGGGGGAGGAGGGTGGTGGTGTATTAATGGACAAATTGTCTGTGGAATATTAATGGGCAAATTGTCTGTGGAATATTAACAGGCAGGCTAATAGTGGCCTATTAATGGGTAATTGGCTGTGGCATATTTACGGGCAGGCTAATAATGGCATATTAATGGGCAATTGGCTGTGGCATATTGGCAATCTAATAGTGGAATATTAATGGGCAGGCTAATAGTGGCATACTAAAGGGGAAAATGGCTGTGGCATATTAATTGGCAATCTGAATGTCTGGCTGTGGCATATTAATGGGCAGGCTAATCAAGGCATAATGCAAAAATGGCTGTGGCATATTAATGGGCAAATTGGCTGTGGCCAAAGTGATACTGTGGCATGTTCTGTGGGGAAAAATAACATGTACTATGGGGGGAAAGTGACACTGTGGCATGTACTGCAGGGGCATTTCAGTGGGACAAAGTGACACTGTGCTATGTTCTGGCAGGCAAATTTACACTGCGGCATGCCAAACCGTGTGGGTGCAATATGAGTACAAGTCAAGTGCTGTGAGTACTGTATAGTGCTGTGTTAAGACCTTTAGGTGCAATGTGGGTGCAGAGGAACATAATAAAAATAGAAATTAACAATGTTTCAATAACATTTTAATTACAAATGAAAATAGTTGAATATAATATTAAAAAGTTTATATAAGTATACATGCAGCTAGTCATATACATATATTTGGGGTCCACCTCAAGCTTTTGAAAAGGCTGAAAATATTTTAATGTTTTTTTGTGGTCAGGAAAGTAATATTACTTTACTGAGAGGGTGTTAGATGAATGGAATAGTCTTCCTTAACTCCTTCGTGACGCATGGTGCTTGCATCCCAAACGACGCAAGCACCAAAACGTCACGATTTGTAGCCAGGAACACTCTGGCAGAGACCCAATCAGGGTCTTAATAGACCCTGTGGGTCCCTGCCAAAAAATCGCAAGACCTCCGGACAACGTGACGTGTGACGTAACAGAGGCATGCCCGAACCCGGAAGTTCGGGCACAGCGCGATTTAGCAAAATGTAGCCGGTGCTCGCTTTGAGTACCGGCTACATTTTCCCTGTCAGACTGAGGCATCTGACAGGTGGGATCCCGCTGTAAGTGCCTGCAGCGGGATCCGAAAACAGCTCATCGCGGGGAGTTTAGTTCAGGACGTACTATGACGTCCTAACGACTTTAAGGCACTTAAAGTCAGGACGGCATAGTACGTCCTAACGCCACGAAGAGGTTAAGCAATGGTAGAGGTAAATACATGAAGGAGTTTAAGCATGCATGGGATAAGCATAAGGCTATCCTTGATATAAGATAAGGCCAGGGACTAATGAAAATATTACTTTACTGAGAGGTTAGTGGATGCATGTGATAGCATTCTCAGCAGAAGTGGTAGAGGTTAATACAGTGAAAGAGTATAAGCATAAGGCTATTCTAGATATAAGATGAGGCCAGGGATTAATGGAAGTATTTCTTTCTGAGAGGGTAGTTGATACATGGAATAGTTTTACAGCAGAAGTGTTAGAGGTTAATACAGTGAAGGAGTTTAAGCATACATGGGATAGGTATAAGGCTATCCAAGATATAAGATAAGGCCAGGGACTAATGAAAGTATTACTTTACTGAGAGGATAGTGGATGTATTGAATAGTCTTCCAGCAGAAGTGGTAAAGGTTAATACAGTGAAGGAGTTTAAGCATGCATGGGATAAGTATAAGGCTATCCCAGTGCTGTATTTACCGTGAGGCATCCTAGGCGGATGCCTAGGGCGGCAAATTTGGGGGGGGGGGGCGGCAGCAGCCCCCAGCACTGTAAAAAATAAAAAATCCGCCCCTTTAAAATAAAAAAAAAAAGACGCGCTTGCAGGCAGAGACGGAGGAGAGAGGGGATCGGAAGGTCCCCCCTCACTATCTCTGCCTGCCGGCAGGGTGCACAGGGAGCCGAACAGGCAGCACAGAGAAAACTCTGTGCTGCCTGTTCGGCTCCCCGTGCAGTGTGACTCGGAAGTGCCGACAGTTACGTGACCGGCGCGCTGATGTCATATGCGCGCCAGGTCACGTGACCTGTCGGCACAACCGCCTGGGAGCCGAACAGGCATCATGGAGGAGACCATGCTGCCTGCCACTAGCCACCAGGGAAAGGTAAGTGCTGGGGAAATTGGCTGGGGCTTATTAAATGGCAAGTAACACTGGCATATTATTGGGCAAATTAGCAGGGGTATATTAAATGGCAAATAACACTGGCATATTATTGGGTACATTAGCAGGGGCATATTAAATGGCAAATAACACTGGCATATTATTGGGCAAATTGGTTGGGGCATATTAAATGGCAAATAACACTGGCATATTATTGGGCAAATTAGCAGGGGCGTATTAAATGGCAAATAACACTGGCATATAATTGGGCAAATTGGCAGGGGCATATTAAATGGCAAATAACACTGGCATATTATTGGGAAAATTGTCAGGGGCATATTAAATGACAAATAACACTGGCATATTATTGGGGAAATTGGCAGGGGCATATTAAATGGCAAATAACACTGGCATATTATTGGGCAAATTGGCTGCGGGATATAAAATGGCAAATAACACTGGCATATTATTGGGCAAATTAGCAGGGGCATATTAATTGGCAAATAACACTGGCATATTGTTGGGCAAATTGTCAGGGGCATATTAAATGGCAAATAACACTGGCATATTATTGGGCAAATTGTCAGGGGCATATTAAATGGCAAATAACACTGGCATATTATTGGGCAAATTGGTTGGGGCTTATTATTGGCAAATAACACTAACATATTATTGGGCAAATTGGCAGGGGCATATTAAATGGCAAATAATACTGGCTTAATATTGGGCAAGTTGGCTGGGGCATATTACCGGTAAATGGCAGAATAACACGCCTATTATTGGGCAAATTGGCTTGGGAATACCGTATTTGCTCTATTATAAGACGACCCTGATTATAAGACGACCCCCCAAACTTTGGATATTCCTTTAGGAAAAAAACTAAAAGCCTGAATATAAGACTACCCTATAGGAAAAAAGTTCAACTTGTATATATTTACATGTAAATTGCTTTTTTAATAAAAAAATTATATCAAAAAATACATGTCTTGTTTTTATTTCCTTTTATGTGCCAATGCTGCCTCTCTCTTTCCCTTGCCCCCAGCTTTGTCTCTCTCCCCCCCTTAGTGTTTTCTCTCTCTCCCCCTCCCTTTGACTCCCCCTCGCCTCTGTCTCTTTCCCCCCTTGTTTCTCTCTGCCCCCCCTCCCCTTGTTACTTTGTGCCCCCTCCCTCCCCTTGTCTTTGTCTCTTCCCCCCTCCCCTTGTTTCTCTCTGCCCCCTCTCTCCCCTTGTTGCTCTGTCCCCCCCTCCCCTGTCTTTCTGCCCCCTCCCTCCCCCTGTCTCTGTCTCTTCCCCCTCCCTCCCCTTGTTGCTCTGCCCCCCTCCCTCCCCTTGTTGCTCTGCCCCCCTCCCTCCCCCTGTCTCTTCCCCCCTCCCTCCCCTTGTTGCTCTGTCTCTTCCCCCTCCCTCCCCTTGTCTCTGTCTCTTCCCCCCTCCCTTCCCTTGTTGCTCTGCCCCCCCATCCCCCTGTCTCTCTGACCCCCTCACCTGTAACTCGATCCCTGGTGGCTAGTGGGGGCAGCCGGGGGATGTCTGCACGATACGTGCAGACATCCTCCATGCTGCCTGACACGGCAGTCTATTATTACGAACAGCTGGTCCGTCATAATAGACTGCCGTGTCGGGCAGCATGGAGGAATTCTGCACGTATCGTGCAGACATCCCCCAGCTGCCCGATTCTCCCTGGTGGCTAGCGGGGAAGCGGAGGATGTCTGCGCGATGAGCGCAGACCTCCCCTGCTGCCGCCCGGCACGACCGCCGGGACTTTTATGACGAAGCCGGAAGTATCCCCGTTAGAGGGGGGGGATCCAGGGGGGGAACATCCCCTGGCCGTTAGAGAGGGGGATCCAGGTCCCCTGCAGCTCTGCTGGGGACCTGGATCCCTGTCTTATAATCTGACCTCAATTTAGGTCAGATTATAAAACGACCTCGATTATAAGACGAGGGGTAATTTTCTGAATTTTTTTTCTGAAAAAAACCTTGTCTTACAATCGAGCAAATACGGTATTAATGGCAAATTATACTGGTATAATATTGGTCAAATTGGCAGGGGCTGATTAAATGGCAAATACTGGCATATTATTGGGGAAATTGGCTGTGACTTATTAATGGCAAATAATACTTGCATATTATTGGGCAAATTGGCTGGGGCATATTAATGGCAAATGACACTGGCATATTATTGGGCAAATTAGCTTTGGAATATTATGGGCAAATAATATTGGCAATTTGTATGTAATGGGGTGATAGAGGCATGTAAATGGGTTGATGGGGCATGTCCTTGGTGTGCAACGTGGGTTATGGGTCATGTCGTGGGTGTGCATCGTGGGTCGGGGGGGGTGCCCAAAATGTGTCTGCCTAGGGCAGCACAAAACCAAGATACACCACTGGGCTATCATAGATATAAGACAAGGACAGGCACAAAGCGGAACAGTTGGGAGACATGTAAGTGGCATTTCTGGGGTGTAGTTGCATGGTGGGGTTGTGCACCGGGGCCCGCTGGTTTCTAGTTGCGCCTCTGTCCTAACCTCTGCCTCTCTGTCTTCCATTGCCAGTAGGGCATGTGCGAGGGATGATACATGATGTACCGTATTTGCTCGATTATAAGACGAGGTTTTTTTCAGAACAAAAAATCTGAAAACTACCCCTCGTCTTATAATCGAGGTCTTCTTATAATCTGACCTCAAATTGAGGTCAGATTATAAGACATGGATCCAGGTCCCCAGCAGAGCTGCAGGGGACCTGGATCCCCCTCTCTAGCAGCAGGGGATGTCTGCGCAACGAGCGCAGACTCCCCTGCTTCCGCCCGGCACAACCGCCGGGGCTTCTGTGAAGAAGCCGGGTACTTCCGCTTTCGTCACAGAAGTCCCGGCGAGCGTGTCGGGCGGCAGCAGGGGAGGTCTGCGCTCATCGCGCAGACTTCCTCTGCTGCCCCACTAGGCACCAGGGACAATCGGGCAGCTGGGGGATGTCTGCACTATACGTGCAGATATCCTCCATGCTGCCCGACACGGCAGACTATTATGACGGACAGCTGTCCGTCATAATAGACTGCCGTGTCGGGCAGCATGGAGGATGTCTGCAAGTATCTTGCAGACATCACACCGGCTGCCCCCACTAGCCACCAGGGATCAAGGTAAGGGGAAGGGAGGGAGGGGGGGCAGAGAGACAGGGGGAGGGAGGGAGGGGGGCAGAGAGACAGGGGGAGGGAGGGGGACAGAGAGACAGGGGGGACAGAGAGACAGGGGGAGGGAGGGGGCAGAGACAGAGTCAAGGGGAGGAAGGGGGTTAAGAGACAGAGACAAGGGGAGGGAAGGGGTTAAGAGACAGAGACAAGGGGACTGAGGGGGTTAAGAGAGAGACAAGGGGAGGGAAGGGGTTAAGAGACAGAGACAAGGGGAGTGAGGGGGTTAAGAGACAGAGACAAGGGGAGGGAAGGGGTTAAGAGACAGAGACAAGGGGAGGGGGAAGAGAGAGAAAAATGGGGGCAAAGGAAAGAGAAAGGCAGAATTGGCACATAAAAAGCAATAAAAACTAGAAATACATTTTTTGATATCATAATTTTTTATTAAAAAAGCAATTTACATATGAATATATACAAGTTGTACTTTTTTCCTATAGGGTAGTCTTATATTCAGGCTTTTATTTTTTTTCCTAATGGAATATCCAAAGTTTGGGGGGTCGTCTTATAATCAGGGTCGTCTTATAATCGAGCAAATACGGTATATGCCGACAGACCAATAGTGGATGTCATGAACTTACAGCTCAGTCAGATGATCTACTCCAAGTATATTTTTAAACTGGCTTAAAGGAGCTGTCTGATGCCTATAATGCATATTCAAAATTTTAATGCATATTAATGTTTTATATTTTGCATTGCTTAAAATATAAAATACGTACAGCTAGATGAAATTGTGAAATTCCACAAGTAAATGTTCTTCCTTTTTTTGCTGCAGAAACTAATGGGAAAAATGCCATTCAAATGAATGGAATTTCCTGTCTCTCTAGTGATGTCATCAGACAAAGTGTTGCAGTGTTAATAGGTCCTACTGTGTACAAGACCAAGGTCACTTTGAGCCCACACAATGTAATCTATTTCACCAGCACAGGAAATGACTGAATGAAACAAAACTTTATATCCTCAGTGTCTATATGAACAGTTCTGCCGCACCAGCTGTAAACATGTAGAGTAAACACTGGGGAGTGCTTGAGTATAATATTAAAAATGTGATTTATGCAGCATGCCTGGATCAAATCACACTGGATAAAAAGTCTGTGCTCTAAACAAATAGTAGTCTTCAACTTTCACCAAATTGAGTTTGGGGACTAGACTGTCCCTTTAATACCTTATTTCTGCTTGGTTAAAAAAATGAATTTTGGGTTCTTCTCCTTTGTAAAACTGCACATGTATTAATCTAAAAAGTCATCAAAGATCTGCTCTTCAGAATGTTCTCGGTATATAACAATTCAGAACAACTCTAAGTTTCACAATAAAATAAAAAGTTAAAAACAATAGACTTTTTTTTTACATTTAGATATACTAAATATTTATTACATGTAAAAGACTGTTAGATATCTGATTTCCCATACACTTTACTATCATGTTGTCATGAACAACTCGATACTCCCACGTGCTTTAATGTATAAAACACAAATTATTCCTCTGAATGTTTCCGATAATGCTTGTCGCTCATTTCTTTCTATATTCTGTATAATTTCAGAATCTGTAGCTATAGAATATTTTCAGGAACATGATTACTTTTCTGCATTATATAAGATCAGACATAGCACAGAAACCACAAAGAATGCATGATTGAAATTACAGACCATGGAAGTCTCCTGTGGACATTCCACTGATTGCAGACTTGTTCAAGTGGAAAAACATGTCTCCATTTTATAATACACTTTTTATAACCCCTCCCCCCAAACTATAGTTTTTATCACTTCATGCTCTGCCATAATTGTTCATGGATGTTTTCTTAGCCTGTGAATACTTGAAAATAAGCATAACTATAATTAGCCTATGTAAGAGTTAGTTTTATTTGGTAAAAAATGAAGCATTTTTTCGCTCCCCCATCTCCCAGTAACAGTTTAGGAGCAAAGACTGGGTTTTGTTTCTGCTTTCTTTCCCCTTCTTATGTTTTATAATTAGACTTGTGGATATGTGAAAAAAGGATTGGGCCTCCAATTACTAAATCCACCTCAGGTTACTTACTACTGTTATAGAAATTCTTTCTGAGACGTGTGATATTTCAATGAAAGATGGGTTATATACCTCAATTGTACCCATTTCACTGATCAGAGACTTCCTCTTGACATGCACTCCTGTAGACTGTTAGTTTTAGACTGAGTAGTGATTAGTCATGCACTTTAAAACTTATTATATTACCAATAGTCGTAGAAGAGAGTGTGGCTTTTGTTAGCCTAATCATTTGTGATATTCCGCGGATGAGGTCATATTCACAAGCATGAAAGAAAAAGTATATGTCCTAAGATTGTCCAGTGCATCAACATTGTTATGAGATGAGCTAAAGATGCTCAAGCATGAGAACCCCGAATACAATATCCTTGCAACCTATAGAGCGTGCCGGAGTGCGCTTGTCTCGACGAAGCGGCTACAACACTAATCCAAACACCAAATGACAACAAAATGCACTCTGAAAACCATTTGAGTAATGTGACTATCTTCTAATCATTGAATATCAGAAAGACACTAGGAAAAAAAGAAAAAGCCTCAGCCGTTTTGTGCAAGAGTGTGCTGTGTTTATATATAGTTGTAACCTGGAGTGAAATGTCTTAATTGCACATTTACAGAGGTAATGGAGTAAAAAATAGAGGCCAAAAAAATGGACATATGTAGATAATGGGATTTATATTCCAGTATACATTAATATAACAATGTGCACAAGCAACGCAAACACACAACCATATATATCCTTTACTTTATGGTGTGTTTGTTTTTAGGTATGTATGTGTGTGTGTGTGTATATATATATATATATATATATATATATATATATATATATATATATATATATATATCTTCAAACAAACACACTGTGAGCCCGGCATGGGAATCAAAGAGGCTGAAATGCTTACAGAGCAATGTGTTTTGGACAATCGTTTCTGTTACCTCAGTGTGTTTGAACAATGAAATCATGAAAAAAACATTATAAGAAAATAATCTGAATGTGAAAAGGGGAACAAAAAACACCTGTGTGTGCTGATTAGAAACATAGAATATGTCGGCAGATAAGAACCATTCAGTCCATCTAGTCTATCCAATTTTCTAAATACTTTTATTAGTCCCCTGTTCCTTTTCTTATATCTAGGATAGCCTTGTGCCTGTCCCATGCATGCTTAAACGTCTTCACTGTGCTTACCTCTACCAATAGTGGCGGCCTTCATGATCTCCATCGAGACTCGAAACAGCTGACCACAATGCTGGCATAGTAGACAACTGATTGGGACCTGGAAGAGGAACCCATCGCAAGCCACAAGCCAAGAGTGACGTGAAAGGCAACAACAGCATACTTTCCAATATTCCATAGTTCAGATGTTCTCTGGTTTTGAAGTACATCCTGTGCATGTTACTTACTATAACCCAGTTTAATAGTACTAATTTTATCTAACACATAGGATGGATGGCTGAATCAAACCTGGAAATGAATTCTATGGACTGCACATTAGTCCAGCTTGTCAGACAGCCATATGATTTAAACAGCATTCATCTTGCATTCTTCGTTGCTTGGTGTACTAATTAAGGTTACACTGGCCTCTATTTTGTGCTTCATTACTTCAGTGACTGTGTCATTAAGTCAGATTGGTATTGCTTTTACTTTAGCAAAGATGACATAATTAAATATGACATAATACTGCACACTCTGTCAGGAAATAAGCAAATGTCAGTGTCCTCTTGTTAATTGTTACTAACTTCATTGAAGCTGACAAGAAGTAAAACTACCCAATAGGGTTTTCACCTCATCCAAAACAAGGCAAGTTAATAACATCGAAAATGAATAATGCCTGTAAGTTACACTGGAAATATGAATAAAAACATGATCTTTGTCTAGAGGCCCTTGTTTTTGCATTGGGTCAGAGGAGGAGACCTACTCCGCTGATCGTCCTCAAAAATGAGGGAGTCTGTGTGCTAGCAGAGAGTGGCAGTTGCCAACTAGACTGGGCTGCTTTTTTCAGAGGAAAGGATGGCAACTGCCGGTAGGAGAATAAACTGGCACATACTATCAAAAGCCCATGCTGGTTTATCCTCAGGCTAGGTGCAACTCATTTTTCACTCGTGCATCTATATTATAAGCACAAGTGAAAAATAAAGATTAGTTGCCCTTTAATACAGTCATATTTCCCCATCTTCTGTTGGACTAGCATACGTTTGTGAATTATTTATAAATAATTGTGATTACTTTAGTAAGATTTAGTTGCTCCTGTACCTACATGGCATGTATACAGTTGTCAAAATTGTTTTTATACATACAATAAATAAATTAAAGATATATATATATATATATATATATATATATATATATATATATATACACACACACACATACATACCTTAAAAAAATTTAAAATTAAAAAAAAAAATTAAAAAAAAATAAATAAATTGGGCAGACTAGATGGACCGAATGGTTCTTATCTGCCGACACATTCTATGTTTCTATGTTTCTATGTTTCAATAAAGGGGCAAAACAGTGATTTTTTTTGGAAAATATTTTTATTCTCATTTTGCAACTTTATGTGCAGTGCATATAATGGCAGAAAGGGATTGGTGAATTATTGTAGTGTAATTTTTGCAATTTATTTATTCATAATGTTTGGTGCAACAGGCACACTGTGGCTTATTTCTGGGGGTGATCATTGTATGAATGCTGGCAGACATTAAGAAAGATAATTGCACTACTTTTCTGTCAGAAACAACTAAATTACCCCATTGTCTAATGTAAATATATTGTTTTTGATATGTATTATCAAGCCAAATGGTAGGTTGGCACATGCTGACACTGTGCAGTACTTGAATTAAAAAGTATCCAATCTTTATTGATTCTTCATAAAAGCCGGAAAACAGCAGCATATAAGGTAAACATACGGGGCAGATTCTCTTATATGTCAATCTTATGTATAAGTCAGTTTTGACGAAACGCGTCAGGTGAGGCTTTTGCACCAATAGTATCCTGCCTTGCATGTTTATGAAAAATCAATAAAGATTGGATGATTTTTAGTTTAAAGTTTGCGCATTGGCACTTTTCTTCTATGCAGCGTGACTGCCCTTTTTTTTTTCTTTTCTGCCCATTTTCTAGATTGATTAATAATTATTATCACGGTAAAAAGGTTGCAAAACCTGCATAACAATTACAATTATTTTTAAGAAAGCACCAGAAGCTGATTCAAGGTCATACTTGATTGCACTGTTTTGACAGCACATCACTACTATAGCACTGAACCAAAACTAAAGGCATCCGGCTTACATCACTTATAAATGACACTTAGAGTGGAGTGGTTGTCTGGAGAATCTTTTGCTGAAATGTTAGGATGTAACATATTATGAGCTGATACAAGTAATAATGTTCATCAACTGAAGTTCATTTAATATGTTTAACATTCAATGATACATGGCATTATTAATATTTTAAATTGCAATCAATATAATTTAAACAGTTTAAAAAAAAATATGTCCAAGGACATCTTTGAACAAGAATGGACAACTGTGGCCCTGAATTAAACAAATAGCCTTAGTTATCTATCTCTACCGAAAATTAAGTATTTATCTTCCATTTTAGGTCATAAAAATACCACAAATATGCAACATGAACAGCTTAAAAAAGACTGAACTAAAATATAGACATACTGCTTTAATTTTTGTATATTATTTATGTTCTACGTTATTTATATGGGGTTTTTGTTTTTCTCTTTTCAGGCAAAGGCAGCTCAAGCATCTCATCCGACGTGAGTTCAAGTACAGATCACACTCCAACTAAAGCCTTGAAGAATGTGGCTACCAGCGAAGGTACACATCTGCTCCTTATAATTGTCAGCTCACGCCAGCCTTGGGAGTTGAGCTCTGTTGTCGTGATTGGCAGAGTATTGCTAGCTTATTCATGAAGATGAATAGCTAAATATTTTCGGCAACTAGTTTATTTTGACTTACTTTTCTAGCTATTGAAAAACAACTTTATTTCAACACTATTTCTTATATAACTATGTAGCTAGTTGTTTTATGGAAACTTGAATTCATTCTGCAAATAG
Organism: Pelodytes ibericus; assembly: GCA_036172795.1. Lineage (NCBI taxonomy): Eukaryota > Metazoa > Chordata > Amphibia > Anura > Pelodytidae > Pelodytes > Pelodytes ibericus. The sequence goes on along the minus strand of CM069859.1, from coordinate 119,709,881 downwards.
ATATAATTTGAGATTATAGTACTACCATTTAAATGTGTTAGTAATTCTAAGAGTGTTCCTACTGCCCGCTACGTTTACATAGACTTCCTAAATGTCCCCTTTTCTAGCTGTATTCCCCTTTATCAATTGCCAAATTCACTTTTCGTTCCCCATGGACGAAAAAAACTAAGGAAAAGATTGAATAAGAAATGAATTTTGCCCTTGGGAAATATCAGACTTGCAGATTCTAGATCTGTATGCATACAAATCGGGAAATGGCGGAAATTTCCTAAAAAAAATTCTTAGTATGGATAATGCTATTCAAAATGACTTGAAAAAGACGTTTAACAGTCAGACATATAAGCATGTCAAGAGATCTGTGGAGATCCCCCCCCCCCCCCCCCCCCCATTTTGAACTCATTGTGTAGTCGGGGATTGTGTGGAAGCCAACCTGGCCCTTGGCCTAGTACTTTATGACATTTTTAATCTGGCTCCTCGTGAATGAAAGTTGCCTTGGGAACTGACTCTCTAAACAATTCTGGTCTCCACAGCTCATCTACAGCTTTAGACCATAGCATTCTACCAGTGTGATCTAGTAAGAGAATCTCATAGAGGAATACATACAAGTTTTGCCATTCTGCACTCCAGATTGCTAAATGCATAATGGGATTTCCCAAATAATTTTTTGATGAAGAGAAGGTTCACACACTCAATTTTGCTTACTCTGCACAGTGTATTGGATTTTAATTAGAAATACACATGTTGATATGCTGCATTAAATTCAATATTGTCCTTCAGTACAATAATATCCTTGTACTATAGTAATTCCCTTATTACAGAGGAAATATGGCCAAGATACATACGCAACTTACACATTTATTGTACATACTTTTTTTTACAAGCAGATTATTGCTTAGGCGATAGAAGCTAAACATATTAAGCAGGTCCTAAAGATATACATTATAATGGTGAGGTATAGAGATTGTCTTTCAACTTCCTCTGCTAAAGACATTTGAGAGATCATTGGGCCAAATGCACCAGCTACTAATCTGTTAAAACCTCTGGGTTGCAGAACTGATTACTGTGATGGTGCATCAGGCCTTTACCCTTCGAAGGTTGATAAAATGAGTACCATTTAAATGAGTAATGATCTCCTTGTATTAGTGAAGATCTCAATATACCGGATCTGTTTAAATACTTTTTTATTATCCATATATATATATATATATATATATATATATATATATATGTCTCTTCACTGAGCATGCTGGTTAATAGAGAGCATAAATGGGCTATTTATTTCAATTATGTAGTGCTCATACAGTGCTTCTCGCTATAAGAAAAATGAGCGGTTACATGTGTGTATTCTTAGTGGAGACTTGAAAATGCAGACTAAAATACTTGATGGATCAAGTTCATGCTAGAGTAGTGTTTATACTGCTCTGAAATGTAAACTTGTCCACATGGCATCCAATTCAAGATTGCCAGAGGCCAAAACTCCCTTAGTCACTGATATAATGGTCATTTCCCAGCTTCCTTTGTCCTTCACTGGGAATTACGAAAAATTATCACATGCTGGATATCTTACAGCCTTTTTAACTCTTTCAATCCTGGTTTTTCAAAATAATTATTTTGCATTTATAGACCTGATGAAGAGTGTTTATTGTCACTAAATATAAAGTCTGTTTTTATTCTCTCCAACAATATATATGTGTGTGTGTGTGTGTGTATTTGTATTTTGGAGCGTTTTGATAACCAACTACCAGATCTGTCACTCCATGGGTTAATCGAGAAGTTTTTAGAAAAGGTTACTGCTGTAAAACTAGACCCTACTCCTCTCTGACCCTGCTTCCCAATGTAAATTCCAGCCATTGTGAGAATGCATTTTAATTTTTTCCATTTGTTCTCTTCCTGTTCACTGAAATATGGCCCTGACTTTTTCATTTAAAAAAAAAAAATGACCTTGTATCCGCAGCACAGTATCATCCTAGTTGTCATTCTAGTGTAGCGTCTGGATGTCTTTAAAGAACCATTTTAAAGAATCCTTTTTGCATCTTCCCAAGTTTTCAGGGGAATAAAATACATTTCCAAGACAGTGTGTCTCGTTTTTCTTTCTATTTTTTTTTTTTTTAAAGCAAAGGCATTTTGATAAAAAAAAAAAAAAAGCAGTGTGGAATAGGTCCAGATGTATATTCATTGGCTGATTCATTGTGGCTTTCAGCCAGCCTCTGTTTAAAACAATTCAAGAATGTTATTTATTTAATGTTTTTTTTCCCTCTACTATCCCCTCCTCCCTTCCCATTTTAGTGCTGTGCTGGCATAGAAAGCAATGAAATCATTTTATAGTGACCTTCTAAATACTTTGGCTAACAATCCAAAAAACCCACACAGACAATTGCTAGTTACTTTGTTATTGTCTCAAAGGATATGAATGGGTGGCTTTCTGTGCAATACAACTCCCATCACACTCAGCCATCATTGGTGGTGGCCACAGACCATGGAAACTGGAATGGGATTAGCTCTGACTATACACACAGTTTTGTTTATTGTTCCTAGTTTGCATGCTATTTAACACTTTAAAAAAAAAAATTGGCACAATTAATTAAATAAAGATCTTCATTATGTGATATATGGTGTCTTCAAATGTTCAAATTGCAATATTATTATCATCCCATTCATGTGATGCTGAACACACCTCCAGCTGGGTAGGATTTCCTCTTTTGTTATTGGCTGTGTACCAAACCAATGATGGAGAGAGCTGCTTTCTCTGTCAAATGATAGCATGTTAGTATTTACTCTGAATGTTACATGATCAGTGCACCAATAAAATTGGAAATTTTAAAGATCAGAGATAGCCTGCTGCCTCATTGCCTCTCCTGTCTATTAAAGGGTCTGGGTTTTAGTTTGCGAATCTTCTTCAAAATCATAACTTTTCATACAGTATACAAGTAAAAGGAAATATTGAAAACAGTGGCTGAAATTATAGCTCTTTATGTTGCTGTTCCACCTTTTAAGCTGCATATCATGGCAAAATCAGCAGTTATTTATACATTTGGGATATTAATTTAGAGAATAAAAAGAAAAAACATAAAAAAGGTTTTACTGGTAAATAATATTTAAAATTGTTTTCCAATTTAATAAAACCTATGATTGAAAAAAATGCATTTATTGTTTTTATTTCCTTTTATTTGTCATTCTGCCCCTCTGACTTTCCATTCTGCCCCCATATTTGCCAATCTGCCCCACACACTTGACAATGCATCCCTAAACTTGGAAGGTCACATAACTCGATGAGAGTGGCAGGGAGTGAGAGAGAGGCAGCATGGAAACTTGCTTGCCTGCTTGCCGACCTGGAGATGGTGAGGGGAAATCTTCTGGCTAAACTGGGGTTTTTTTTTCCATTCTCCAGATTAAAGCATGGGCTGGGAGCTGCAGCCCTCAAGGCCCAAAATTTGCTGAGCCCCCTGCAGACCCTAAAGCCCACGCCTTAATCCTGCCCTGGTTGTTGTTGCTACTGTTATTGACTCATCGAATTGGAGACATTTACTTCAATATGTGAAGAACGTTGCAATGGAGAGCACAGCAAGTTAAGGTGATTCTGTAGGTGGATTAAGTGCTGACTTTATTGTGGTTAGTTTGCTTTGGTATTAAATGACTTTTAAAAACAATACAATATTAATAGAACGGCATATCATTTCTATATTTATGCAATCACACCTAGCTGTTTCCCTTGTACCAAGCAGATTATACAGGTCGCACAATTTATCACACATAGTCAGAGATATACATTTCAACTTGTAGTTGGATATTTATGGATTCCATATTTATGGTTTACAGGTATGTAAAGCCCACTAATATACTGATTGTCTGTTTATGGTTTATAAAAGCATTATATCTCACTGAAAATAAACCTGCCTAATATAAACCCTCTTTTATGTTGGGTGTACTGCCATTAAATCAATTGTAGGAATTGACCACTGGATTTTTGGTTTAGGATTTCTGGTTTATGAGGCTCTACTAAAGTCCTTTTGAAATGTACCAGTACAAGGTACTAGTTATCAATTCAAGAAACCCATATCAGACTTGGTCTTAACTTTACTTTTTACTTTCACTTTATTACACATTTATTACACTTAATTACACATTTTGTGTATATATCATTTTCTATTTATTTGTACATAAAAGTTAACTTTCATAGATAGGTTGGAATATACACTTCTCTCACATTCAATTTTAGTTTACACCCAGCACTATTCCTCTCTAGTAAAATCTTTTTTCTTCTCCATTTATCAATGTATATTTATATATTGGTAGGCTAGCGTTAGGCTGACCGTGCCTGGGATGTTACTGTATGTAAATATGTAAAGTTAACAACAGTATTGGGCAATCACTGGTTGTGTAGTAAACGGGGAAAAATGTGGGCCTCAAACAATTCCTTCTCTGGAGCCCCTGACAATGACCCCACTTACTTCTAACATCACAACTTCAATGAATATACCTGGTTAGGATGGGTTTCAGAATTTACTTTAATTAGCACATGACCTATGAGAGCAAATATGCTTCAAAAACATGTTAGAATGCTAAGACAAAATGGAGGAGATCTAGTGATTTGTGCAGAAATGACCCCAAATCGTTATGTGGTTCCGTTTCCCATACTTACAAATGTGGTTCCACTGTTACATCGAATTTGTCTGCAGGATATTTCTGTTTATTACATGTATATGTAAAACAAACACACATATAGCATAGCAATGGAAATCATTTTGTACAGTATTGCTCCTTTGACAGACCATAAGCAAATATATTCTAGATTTTCAATTTGCAAAACAATTTTTACGCTTTGTACTAAACATTTAACCCTTTAATAGTATGTACCAGCAAATTGTGATTAAAACGTGACATAACTGCGAATAAAATCAGGCAAGTTTGCAAATATTTTTTCTACCTTTTTTTATTAGCACTTGCTAAAAACAGGTATCATTTTCACACGCAAAACAATAATCATTTTTCACAGAATATTTGCTAAAGTTTTTAGCATGCGCAAATATGATCACAATATATTAGCGCAACTGGAAAAATGCACATTACGTAAAAATAGATGGAAGAGGCACAAATCTGGAAAAAAAAAGCACAAAATGTTACAAATATTCGCAGATTGCTCCTTACTAATGTTTGACCTATTTGGGTGTGCAAGTGGTGCTATATCAAGGAGCAAGATATATGAGGGTTATGTAAGGTTAACCTTGGCACCAGTTTAACTGGCTTGCTCTTGTTATCTCTGGGTCCAACTAAATAATCTTTTCAAGTAAGCAGCAAGGAAAAAAGAGAACATTGTGAGAAAATTAGGTAAAAGTGTGTAAAAAAAAAAAAAAAAATCTACTGATTTCATCTTTCCATGGCAAACTGGCTAAAACTGTATAAACAAACCTGAGAACGGCCCCTTCAATTCTGAGTTTAAACACCTGGTGTCTTGGCACACTTTGTGAACATGCTGTGTAGACCACGCAATTTAATCCAGTGGCTCCTTTCCACGGCCACTGGGAATAAAAGCTTCTGATTCAAGGCAGTCGGGTTAAAAAATGCATGCGCTAATAATAATCCTGTGGATTACTATTTTTAGAAAAAAAAATCATAACCCTGTATAAAACCAACTGGTGTAAACCTGCAGATATGGCCTGTTTTATTGACAGCACATTGTCACCTTAAGTAGACACAGCTTTCTAAAGTCCTATAGCTCCTACTATTATCATTTAGTAATGGAAAGGATAAACGTTAATTTCATAAATGAATAATATAACAACGTTTTAGTATGTCAGTGTGCATAATGATTGATAGTGAGAAAACCAATAAATAAAAAATGCATCCATACATCATACAAAATAGAAATCATATTATAGGGGCTCAGTTTATATGTGTAATGGGAGTTATAAGGGTCATTTCTGGTGCCAAGTTCTAAAAGTGAGTTCATCAGCAAGAACATTCCACTGGTTTCCGTGACGACTAGACCACTTTTGGTCCTTTTCCCCACAATTGACCTTTATACATGACCTCAAATTTACAATGATACCAAGGAATTAACCAAAATCCATTGATTTGGTTTATACTTTCTATAGAAACCTTGAGTGTTTGTGTTTAATTTTTACTTTACCAATAAAACAGTACAACTAAAATATTTGTTTACACACAAGTTTTGATTAAAAGAAAGGCTTGATATAATGTTACTGTGACCAGAAGGAAATGCTTGTAGAAATACCTTCAAGCAGGGGCCTAATTACTTATAATTAATCTCACTTGGAGCCAGATGGTTTAGTGCTGTACTTGACCTCTTGGCTATACACTTTACTGATAATCAGTAGTTTACCATTGTTAATACTCTTATCAGTATGGTTCTTCTTGAGAACCCATTAACTAAATTAAAGGAAGAACCAGTTAAAAATGTGGTTTGATGTTGCAGTTAGTATGTTAGATATTTACACAATCTATAGGAGAATAAAAACAGTACATTAATATTGAAAAACCTTTATTTGCTACATTTAACAGGGGGAAATCACTGTAAACCTGGGACCACTGACTACAAATAATGGAGGTTATGTATAAGTATTCCCACATAAAGTTAGGGATTTGTCGGGAGTCCCTGTAATGCATTGACAGACTATAGGGGTAATGTATAAATAATGGAGCTGTTTTATGCTTAATCCTGATTCTTTTAGTCTGTTTTTTTGCTCTTGCGTCAACTGTCAGAATGGGTTTTATACGTAAGAAAGAAACGGGCAGAACTGTGACTTTTTATTATCTATATGCAGCTATTTGATCTCAATATGCAACTTTTTTGTCTCAATATGTGACTTTTTAGTGCAGATAATGCCATATTAGGCCTGGTAGAGAATTGTAGTCTAATGCGGTGATTTAAAATAGGAGCAATTTTTTGTCTGCAACAAAATTCATAAACAATTATTAGATCGCTTTTTTTTTTATTTTGGCCCAGCTGGAGCACAGTGACATTTGTGTGGCAGAAATAATTTTATACATAAGAGTAGATTACAATTATGGCACCATGGAAACACCTTTATACATAAACCCCTAAGTGTGGCCTTTTTTTTGTAAATAATCCCAAATGTTTAATGTCTTCAGTTAAAATTCAACAGCAACATTACTGTGCAACAGCTTTACTTTATAAGCTGCAAGTTGAGAAATTATAAAAAAAAAAAAATGTTAACCTGGAGAGTTCATATAAATTATTTTCCTTTGCGCTTTCCAAGACAGATCTCTTTTAGAGTATGAAATTGTCTCCCACTAACTTGCTGAAAAACAATATTTATATCAATAACTATGGTTTTCAAAACTATTAAAATTCATTTTATGCTTATTCCTGAATGTTGCTAAATACTGTTTATAGATCGTATAAACATCTCTTTGAAACCTGCTGGTAATGTTTAAATAAATAATTCTTGTATTTAGTATTTAAATCCTATTATAAAACCCTTATTATACACAGAATAAATTAACCACTCGAAAATAAACTTATATTGGTCGCTTAATTGAGCGAATGATTCACACAGACTGAGGTGAAATGTTAACTTAAAACAAATAAAAACATAACAAGCTCCAAATAAATATTCTCCTTTTCTAGGTGCCTTCTTCTAAATTCCAGCAGCCCTGGTATAGACATCTTTGTATCTTCACTAGTGTAATAAAGCATGCAATACAAGGTGGGTTGTCTCTCTGTCTAGATGTGTGGCCGCCCATTTAAACAAGACAGACATTTGTTTAAGGGTAAAATAATTAACCTCTACCAATTATTTTATGTGAAATTTACCTCACCCACAGCTTTGGAGAAACATACAAAGTAAAGTTTGTTCATTTCTACCCTACATAATTGATGTATTTATGTATGGCACCATTACCTATTAAAACTTTTGGAAATCGTGTTTCAAAGAGAAAGTGAAAAGGTTTACTTTTGAGTAATATAAATAATGAATATCAATCTCTCTTTGTATTTATATGGAGATGCATAGCTCCTGAAGAATGAATCATTCATGTGCCATATGAAGACAATAAAAGTGTGGGTATGTCATGTGGATAATAACTGTAGGGAGATACTGAACAGAGGTAAAATAAATAAATATATGTTGGTCCTTCCAGCCATTATCAGGTCGTATTTGCTGTCTGCACTCATAAATTGTGTCATTCCTTGGCTTAAATGAGCTGCAAAGAGTCTTCCAGTCCCAGACTTTGTCTAGTGACAGAAGACTGCAGAGCAATAAATATTTCCCCACATACTTGAGCTAATAAGCTGTTGTAAAGATCGTTCAACCATAGTAATTTTGAGATATATCATTGTTGGTCACTCTGTGTGAGGTAAGGTAGTTGAAATAACTGGCTTAGGTGGACATCCTAGGAAGACCACATGACTGTATTTTGTAGGGTGATAGAAATACTCCTACTCGTGGATGATGCTGTAACTGCTGCTGGATATGGTCTTAGGTAGACTCTAAACATATATGTTTTGTTTTTTTTCTTGGTTCTCAAGTCATAGTCACAGATGTATAAGGCCTAACCAAAACATTTGGTGGCCTAAATGAGGTGTGATTTTAGTTCCCAAAGTTTGGATCCCTGCATATTAGGAATGGCAGTGCTTTTGTTTTTTTCCCTTTTCTCAACTACTCACAAGGTAGGTAGGCAGCTGGCAAGGTCATCCATGTTTGGTTTGCCTTATAGCCTATTCTTTTTTCTTTACAAATCTGTATAATATAGATTTTGGTGTAGTACTTATTTTACTGAATCTTCTCACATGGGACACAAATATATTCATTTTGGAGGGAAAGAACCATCTGCATACCTCCCAGTTCTCCCGATTTGAGCGGGATAGTCTCGATTTGGGAGGTCTGTCCTGCTGTCCCGCAAGTTCTACCTCTGTTACACTTTTCAGGACAGAGTCCTGATCACATTCTCATTCTGTGTCCCAGGTGTTCTATTAAATTTGTCGAGCAAATTCTACTGCACAGACGCAGTAGAATTTGCTCATTGCGCACCACAGCGCATGCGCACACAGTTATGGCTGTCAATCAGCCGTAACTTTGGCAGAAGTGCGCCTGCGCGAGGGACACACACCACCTCACGCACCCTCCAAATCAGCTGCGGTGACATGTAAATATAAGCGTATTACTCATCATTGTAATTTACTAGCATAGCAAGCAATTGGTAAAATTTATATCAGTTACATGCTACGCTAGTAAGTGGAAGACACACATGGGGGACACACGGGGGGGGGCAGGCAGGCTCTTCTTGATGGGAGTTGTGATCGGCACCTTAGGCTCCCGTGTGTCCCCCGTGTGTGTCACCGCAGCTGATCCGGAGGGGGCGTGAGGTGGTGTGTGTCCCTCGCGCAGGCGCACTTCTGCCAAAGTTAAGGCTGATTGACAGCCGTAACTGTATGCACATGCGCTGTGGTGCGCAATGAGCAAATTCTACTGCGCCTGTGCAGTAGAATTTGCTAGAGTTTTTTGTCAGAACATGGGCACCGGAGAATGCCTACTGCTCATGCTCAGCACTGTAAACATGTGCAGTAACGATCCTGGCTTCAGATGACAGCTTCAGCTTGATAGTGACGGTGCATCAACAAGCACCTCCCCAGACTCCGCCCCCAGCGTCACGATTAACTAGGGGACAATGTTAGGAGGTATGCATATGCAGTCATGATATTGTAAAGTCTGCTTATTTGAGGTAAACATAAGTGAACACATGAGACTCCTTTCATTAACACCTTGCCGACACAGGACGTGCTAGGTCCGTCCTGTGTGGCGAGACGTTAGTGACACAGGACGGACCTAGTCCGTCCTGTGTCAAAACGAGCACTGAAAGCGGATTTTTTCCGCTTTCAGTGCTCACACGGTATTGAAATGATGCTTCAATACTGAAAAAAAATGCCCATCGGCATTTCAATCGCTCCCGAGAGCGATAGAAATGCTGGTTTAAAGGCACAGCGCCTTTTAAATGCGGGCATTCAAAAAAGAGCATAGGAAGCAAATTTAATCGCTTCCTATGCTCTGTAAGTGTTACTGATTGCGTTGCAAGTCGAGGCAATCAGTAACACTAAAAACAAATGCACGATCTTGGTCACTGTGTGACCAAGATGGCGCTGCCCTTCTAAGGGCAAGAGCACAGGAGGCAGGAAGTAGCTGCTTCCTGTGCTCTTCAAGAAGTCACACGATTGCCTCATCACAGAGGCAATCTGTGACTGCAGGCACACTGACAGGCAGTGGGGATGCTCTGATGAGCACCCCCACTGCCTGGTCAGATCAATATTAACCCTATATTGATCTGACCAGTTAGGAGATGCCTCCCTCTCCTCACATTTTTTTTAGTGAGGGAGAGAGACAGATCAAAGTCATTAAAGTAAGTTAAAGTACAAAAAAAATATAAATACCCAACACACTAATAATAAAACAATAAAAAAAGTTTATAAAAGCAATTCCCTGCGTTTAACCCTGCCACTGATCTTGCGTAAGCAGTGATCTTGCACATCAGCGCATTTATTTTTGCTGTTTGTGCACTTCTTTTTTTTTTTTATATAAATCTTTTTATTCAATTATAAAAACATACAAACATATAGATCTTACATACATGTGTTTCGCAAATAAAGTTCTGTCCAGAGTAGTCCACAATATATGAAACACAAATAGAAAGGGTCTGATCCTCCCAGGGTTTATGAAAAGAGCTAGAAAAGAGAAGAGAAAAGAAAAGATAGAAAAAAGAGAGAGTAAATAAAGAGAAGAAAGAGAAGGAGAGAGAGAAAAAAAATATATATATTATTTTCTTTTATTCTCCGTCAGTGCGTCCTCGGCCCCTACCCCCTCCCCGTTCACGGCAACGCGACTATTGTCCACTCCCTAAATGGGCTTCTTTTACTCCACTCCAGATGACTTTAATTTCTTTTAGTTTGCCCCTAGCAGGCCCTGAGAGAAAGAATGCTTCTTCTGCCGTAAGTTGAAAATCTACCTGTTTCACTACTTCTGACCAGGCTGGCACCACCTGCTTCCTCCATAAGCGGGAGAGCAGCAGTTTGATTGCCATAAGTATGTTAATGGAAAGAATTTGTCTGGGGGATTTAGCTTGACCTGTGTTCAGATGGAAGAGAAATTTGTAGGGTGACAACGGGGTATTATTCTCTAGGATCCTATTAAGTACAAGGGAAACTAGGTTTTTGATGTGGATTAATTGTTCACAAGACCACCAAACATGAAGATGGGATCCTCTCTGTCTTCCACATTTCCAACACAGGTCAGAGGCGTCCGAAGAGAATTTACATATTCGAGAGGGTACCTAGTGCCATCTATATAATATTTTATAATAAAGTTCCTGGAGATTAATACCGTGGAGGGCCGATCTAGTATTTTGGAAAGCATTATTCCAAGTCTCCACGGGAAAAATCTTACCAAGATCGGTTTTCCAATATATAACAGATGTAGGTTTAGATTGTGAGAGCAGGTTTTCCAATAATACTTGCAACTTAGAGATGTTATTGGTTCGGGAATTTTGAAAGAGAAATTTATCGAGAGAGGTACTTTCTGTCAAAGGATTTGTTTTTATAAAATTTAATATACGAAGATAGGTGAGGTACTCAGAGTTAGGGAGGGGAAGTTTGCCCTGTAGATTTTGGAAGGAGGGCATTTTGCCATCCTGGAGTATGTCATCTATTTTATTCATCCCTGCCGCAAGCCATTTTCTGATATCCAGGTTGTGCATTCTCATCGACAATGTTCCCGGAGGGGCCAGACCGTTCAATCCCTGAGCACTGGAAAATAATTTCTTAAATCGAAACATTCCCTTTACTGTCTCTATAACTATCGGATTCGAGATTTTTAATTTATTGAACCTGGTTGTTGGGGTTCAGAAGAAATAGTAAGGTTCTAGACCATGGCATTCAAAAGTCTCGATTTGAAGCCATCGGGTGTTCTGAGATGATTTGAATTTCCAGGCTAGAAAGTTTGAAAATTGACATACGTCCTGCATCCTTTCAAGATCTGGGAAGCCCAGCCTCCCATTTCTTATGCCGCGTCTGAGGGTTATGTTAGCAGTTCTAGGGTGTTTCCTATCCCAAACATACAAGGATAATAGAGAAGTTAGTTGTTTTAAGTACATAGTTGGTGCTCTCAAGGGGATAGCCCTCATCAGAAATAGAATTTTAGGGATTATATATGACTTGATTATATTAATACGTCCATGCCATGATGTTTCCAAGCCACGCCAGCTTCTCAAGCAGATTTCAAGTTCATGGGCTAACTTCTCATAATTACAACACAGAGTCTGTCTCAAATCAGGAGTGATCCGCACCCCTAGGTAGTCAAGCGTTTTATTAGACCACCTGATGTCTCCCAGATTTGATAATTTCTGGAGATGAGAGGGAGAGAGAGAGTTAACCTAATGCTTGCGTTTTCCCGAGGTTCACTCTATAATTCGAGAAAAAACTATACTGTTTAATGAGTGATAGAACCTGCGGGACCGAATCCTCGGGGGAGGTCAGCGTCAGCAGAACGTCGTCCGCATAAAGCGAGATCTTGTAGTCCTTGGAACCCAAATGAATGCCCCTAACAGCGGGTGAACCTCTGATCAGGGCGGCCAGGGGCTCAATGCTTAGGGCATATAGCAGTGGTGCTAAAGGGCACCCTTGCCTTGTCCCATTCCTTATATTAAAGAAACCAGAGTTAAGTGAGGGTCCTGATATCCGTGCCCTCGGCGCCGAGTACAGTGCCATAGTGCCGGCTCTAAAAGGGCCAGTGATTCCAAGTGCCTCTAAGGTCTTATCGAGAAAGAGCCAATCGACCCTATCAAACGCCTTCTCGGCGTCGAGAGCAAGGAAGACAGTAGCCTCCCCGATATGTCCAGCATAATGAATCAGGTTAAGAGCCCTTCTAACGCTATCCTCCCCCGAACGTCCCGATATAAAGCCCGTTTGGTCTGGATGTATTAGGTCGGATATGACCCGACCCAGTCTATCGGCCAAGATCCCCGAATACAGTTTTACATCCAGATTTATCAAGGATATTGGCCGATAGTTAGGGATCCGTGTAGGGTCCTTTCCCGTCTTAGGGATTGGTGAGATGGTGGCTTCAAGCAGTTCCGGAAGGAACTCGCCCGATGAGATAGCATCCGAAAAGGTCCTTAGTAGTACAGGGATAATCTCGGTTTGAAATTCTACATAGAACAATGACGACAGGCCATCCGGCCCCGGGGCTTTTCCCTTTTTCAGAGATCGAATAGCCGCACCCAACTCGCTCTCTGATATGGGTTGGTTCAAAACGGAAAGTTGCTCTGCCGTTAGCGAAGGAAGAACAATTTTAGCTAAAAAAGATTCAATCTGCGCGGGGGACTTCCCCTCCACAGGAAGATTATATAGTGTACCATAATAATGGCTAAAGGCATCACTTATTTTGACTGGAGAGAGACATATATTGTTGTTAAATACTATTTTGGCTACACGTGCTTGATATTTTCTGAATTTAATTTTATTGGAAATGGCCTTCCCAGGTCTACCTCTATTCGCATACCATGAAATCTTGAAGCGTGCTATGTCCTTTTTATATTGTTCATCGAGTTTTAGTTTTATTTTGATCTGGATCTCTTGAACAAGGGACAGATTTCTGGAGCTAGGTTGTAGTTTGTTGAGGGTTTCCAGCCTAGCTAGGTCGATATACAGTTCTGATAGTGCTTTCCCCCTAGCCTTTTTCATGAGGGTGCCTAACTTAATCAGTATTCCTCTGATGTAGCATTTAAGTGTGCACCCGAGCATCTGATCACTAACAGCGCCATTATCGTTGTTTTTTAAAAAGTCGAGAAGCTCATTCCGGAGTATGATCTTATTCTCTTCTGAAGCCCAAATCTCCTCATTTAAACGCCACTTGGATCTAATCCTATAGTCCGGGTTATTCTTATATTCTAGAAAGATTGGGGCGTGGTCGGACCATGAGATGTTCCCTATATCCGTCTTTAGGCACCCATCTAGATGAGAAGATCTAATCAAGAAATAATCTATCCTAGAGTATGATTTATGGGCATTAGAGAAGAAAGTATAATCCCTAGCTTTGGGGTTATATACCCGCCAGGCATCATATAGATCGTTACTCAGCATAAGGCGTGTGAAAGCTTCGGCGTTTTTCTTAACTCTTTGATCCAGTCTGGCCCCCCCGGGAAGAGATTTGTCAAGAGAAGCATCTGCGATAATATTTAGATCTCCCCCGAAGATAACCACTCCCTGTTGTATCTTGTCAACCCTATCTATCGTGGCTTTCAGGAACCCTAATGTTCCATCTGATGGAGCATACATGTTGACGAGGGTAAAGAGTACGTCATTGATCTTTCCGATTACAATACATAATCTGCCATTAAGGTCTGATTCTGAGTGGAGTAGTTCGAATTTAAGATTAGCCAAAATAATTATAGCGACCCCTCTCTTTTTCCTATCTAAGAGGGAGGATTCAAAAATGATTGGAAATTTGCCAGATCTCCAAAGTTTTTTTGAGCTAGATTTCCAATGCGTTTCTTGTGTGAAACATACATCTATGTGATTCCGGGACATTAAGTCAGAGAGATAGGAGCGTTTCTGGGGGGAGTTTAGGCCCTGGGAGTTAATGGACATAATTCTAATTGACATGTCTAAATATTACGTAGAGTGCCGCATTCGGAGAGGGGGGGAGGGGCAAACAGGGCGACCGGCGGAGAAGAAAAAAAAAGGGGAGGTAGAGAGAAACCATGGTAGGATACAAACAACAACATACACATACATTGAACCATACTTATTAGAGGGATATGGAACCTAATCAACAATAAGTTGATGTCTAAGGTGCCAATCTCGCCAATCTAAATCCCGTAACCACCGCGGGATGCATGTGGGCGTCTAAGTGGGGCGAGGCTATCAGTGAAAGACCTGGTTTTAAACAAGAAATGGGTAGAGGGGAAAGGGCAAAAATCAAGAATAGGGATATTTTCAGGTCTATATATAGAAGAAGAGAGAGGAAAGAAGAAGAAAAGACAGAGAAAGAGAGGAAGAGAGAGAGGAAAGGAAAAAAAAAAAAAAAAAAGGGGGGGGGGGGAAATATATTTCTATACAAGGTGACATCCCCTTTTGTCCGGTTATTAAGATTTAAATTCATAGACAAACAGAGTATCATTAAATTTACATGATTATCAGTTTAAGGGTAAATTTCATCAGAAGTACATTATATATAGAGTACCATCAACTTTGTACAAACATTAGTACAGATTCCTAAGAAAGGGGAGGAAAAGAAGATACTATACAAAGTGAGAGCAACTTTGTGCGCTTATCCAGAGTAGGATTCATGGGCAAATTGCAATATGTAAAGAGTCGTTTTTCGAAAGAGACAATTTTCGAAAGTTAATTTTCGTCAGGAGTCCACTATATGTGAAGTGCCGTCAACTTTGTGCAGTTAATGATACAGAATAAAATTTCATAGAAAATTCATTATTTATAAAGTGTCATCCAGTTCATGCAATTGTCTTTGTGTGTCAAATTATAGGTGTTAAATTTCATTTTAAGTGCCTTGTATAAGGTGCCATCAACTATATGCAATTATTAATATAAAGTTAAGTTTCGTAAAGAAGAAAAAAGATAACTTCATTATTTATAGGATACCAGAAAGAGAAAAAAAAAAAGGGGGGAGAGGGGAGAAAAGAAAATTCTGTGCAACGTGACATCACTTTTGTCCGCTTATCAAAATTTTGGATTCAAAGACAGATAGAGTGTCATTAAGTTTACACGAATATCGTTTCAGAAATACGTTAAATATAGAGTACCATCAACTTTGTGCAAATATTAGTGCAGATTTTCATAAATAATTCATTATTTGTAAAGTGCCATCAGATTTGTGCAATAGTCCTTATAGGTCAGATTGTTAATATTAAATTTTGTCACAAATACATTGTATATAAAGTGCCCTCAGCAATGTACGATTAACAGTGCAAATTTCCTAGAGAAAAAAGTTCATTATTTGTATAGTGCCAAAAAAGGAAAAAAAAAACATTAAAAAAAAAAAGAGGAAAGAAAAAATCCTCCTCTCTCAAAAGTATAGGTTATTAGCAGCGAGTCCCTCCGTGATTTAAAGACTTGCGCAGGAGAGTGGAGAAAGTTTGAAGTTTATATGTCTCCGGTCGAAATGTCCCATCTCAACAAAAAAAAAAAAAAAAAAAGTTTGTGCATTTTTTAGGGGTTCATTTATTTTGTACTGTAATTTATTATTTACTACAAAGGCTCTTCTAAGAGTTATTAACCCCTTCTTTGCCTTTGATCACTGCTTACGCAATGATATTGACGCCAAAGCAGTTTTTATCTGTCTGCATTTTTTATTTATTCCGCTAGGGGGTTAGGTGTAAAGTAAAAATATTTTTGATTTTTTTTTAAGCTGTCTGAGTGCATAGCGATCAGTAACAGCGAATTAGGCGGTTTGGTGATTCCTCAAATGAGCATCACCATTCGCCCTGGTCAGATCAAAATTGGTCTGATCAATATTCACAAATATTGATCTGCCTCCCTCTCCTCACTTACATTTTTGTGACGGAAAGAGACAGATCATTATTAGTGATATAAAGTAAAATTTTATAAAATTGTCTGGTTTTATCAAAGCCATTCACTGTGTATTAACCCCTTCCAACAGTATGTTTTGCTGTCTGCACTTTTTTATGGATTAATTTCTTTGTACTGACTAGATAGGCTCTTCTAAGAGCTATTAACCCTTTCTTTGCTGTAGATCACTGCTTAGGCACTGATTCTGAGGCCACGGACTCAGGGTTCAATTTTGACCCTGGTCAGCTTTCTGATACATCATCTAGTGATGTATCAGTGGCTGCTGAGCCCTTGCCACAAGGAGTGATGGGTGTCTACTTTAAAAAAATATATGGTTTGGTGGGGGTAAATTACATTGGCTGGCTTCAAAGATATATCCCATATAGGACACAGACACAGGTTGACTACATGTCAAAATTCCAAGTTGAGTTTTGAGATGCGCACCCCACAAATGTTGCCTTCTAGCCAAAAAACAAACCAACAAACCTATGCATGGGTGGTATCCCTGTACTCGGGAGATGTTGCTGAACACATATTGGGTTGTTGTTTGGCAGTGACATATACCATAATCTGTGAATTCTTGCCTGAAGTACAATCAGGGCTGGTCCAAGGATTTTCGTCCACACAGGCGAAGGTGCATTTTGTTGGCCCCATCCTCTGACCCACCACACCTCCCACACCACCAACCCTCCATACATTTTATAGATATAAAAGTATAATGTATAGTGTGGAAAATAAATACATCTAAATATTCAACTCACATGCTCTATATTTGTCACACATTGACACCCTAACACATATTGAAACCCTTAAACACAAAGACACCCTTGTAGTCACACAAAGAGACACACTTACTACTTACACCCACACCCTTACACAGTGACACACTTACACACATACACACACACACCCTTACACAGACACAGTGACACACTTACACCCTTACACAGTGACACACTTACACACACACCCTTACGATGACACAGTGACACACTTACACACACCCTTACACAGAAAGTGACACACTTACACACACCCTTACCACTTACACACACACAGTGACACACATAACCTGAGACACATTATTTTGCCACTCAACATGCTAGTATTTAGCCACTCAATATGCCATTTAATATGCCAATATTTTGCCCCTCAATATGCCAGGATTTTGCCCCTCAATATGTCAGGATTTTGCCCCTCAATATGCCAGGTTCTTGCCCCTCAATATGTCAGGATTTTGCCCCTCAATATGTCAGGATTTTGCCCCTCAATATGTCAGGATTTTGCTCCTCAATATGCCAGGATTTTGCCCCTCAATATGCCAGGATTTTGCCCAACAATATGCCAGGATTTTGCCACTCAATGTGTCAGGATTGTCAGGCTGACTACATGTCAAAATTCCAAGTTGGAAATGCACCCTCCTAAATGTGGCCTTTTAGCCCCCAAACAACCCAACATACCTATGTATGCGGGGTATCCCTGTACTCAGCAGATGTTTCTGAACACATATTGAGGTATTATTTGGTACTGACACATAACAGGATCTGTAAATTCATGCTCGAAGTACAATGTATGTGGAAACAAAACATTAAAAATTACTAACCTAAAATTTGACAAAGGCTGGTGGTAGAATTAGTGCATGTAAAGTGTTAAAATACTACCATTTGAAATACCATAGGGTGTCTAGTTTTCAAAAATATATGGCTCTGTGGGGTAGAATACACTTTCTGGCTTCAAAAATGTCACAAATGGGACATGGGCGCAGGTTTTCTGCATGTCAGAATTCCAAGTTGGAAAACCAAAATGCGCACCCCCTAAATGTAGCCTTTTAGCCCCAAAACAAACCAACAAACCTATGCATGGGTGATATCCCTGTACTCAGGAGATGTTGCTAAACACATATTAAGGTGTTATTTGGAAATACCCCTTCACATTGTAAGGTAATGTTTACCTAAATTGCAATCTATGTGAAAAATTTAAAAAAATAAAATTTTGCTGCAAACTTTGGCAAAGAGTGGTGGTAAAATGGCTACATGAAATGTGTCAAAATACCCCAAGTTAAATGCCCTGAGTGGTCTAGTTTTCAAAAAGATGTAAATGTTGGGGGTCATTCATGGATTTAGTACAGATATCAGTGTTACAATGTCACTATCTCTAGTTTAAAAAAAAAAAAAAAGGATTTTAAAATAGCTTTGCACTACTTATAGTTCTGGCCCTGTAACATGAATAAAAAAGCACAAAAACATAAAACATGGGCTATTTCTGAACTCAGGACATATATTAGAAACTTTTTAGCAGTGTTTTTTTGTTGTCTCTTGTACATGAGTATACGATTTTTTTCAAATAAAAGTCATAAAAAATATTTATCTTTTTTTGCCATTTTTTTTTTTTTTTTTTACATTAAATGATATGCTATTATCAAAATAATGGTATCAAAAGAAAGCCCTTCTTATGACAATATAAACGATATATAGTTTGTGTGGGTACACTAAATGAGACAGAAATAAATTACAGCAAAACACAAACACCTCAGACATGTTAAAACAGCCCATGTCGCCAAGTGTCAGACAAGCCAAAAAAGTCATGTCACTAAGGGGTTAAACAGTGAACTGTGTGGCACTAACATGTGAACTGCAAGAATCAGGCAAGTTGGGAACATTTTCCAACTGTGATATTAATGGCTGAATTTTGCAATTCCCTTGTTGAAACACTATTCTGAATTGGCCTATTGTGTCAGACGTCTTTTTAATTTCAACTGTTTAGTTTGGTTTTCTGCTTTCTGGAAAGCATTTGGCATATAAATTATGAGCATGACATCATCTGTCAATCTTACATTCTTCTCTTTGCTTGAGTGTTAATAAAGTGCTTTCTAGCAGGCTTTTCTATGCTCATTAAGTCGGCTATATGCATTGCTTGAGGCTTAGGGCTCTGCTGGCTAAAGCTTATTCAGCCTAATCCCAGCAAACTTTATAGCTAAAGATTATCACTAAAAGGATGCAAAATAATTAGACGGGTCCTAATTAATTCATCAGGAGACTCGTCTAGTGAGAAGAGAAACATCATCCACTTCTACATCATATGTGAGATGTTATGTTTCTTGCTGCTAATCTTAAAAATCAATTACTTATATTTATTCTCACTAACCTGTTCTCAGAAGATAGCATCAATTATGTGATTGCATTGGCTATAGTAATAAGGTGGCATGCTTCTATAAATTATTCATTTTAAGTAAAAATGTAATTATAATTTGGGCAAAAGTAAAGTACATTTAAATCAATAGATCAGTATTGTGTATATTGTTTGTTTCCTTTGTTTCAATATAAACAAAATAAAAAGCAACATTTTAATATAGTATATTGTACAGCACTACAAATATGCTGGCACATTAAAAAAAATAAAGGGTACACTCAATATTGGTGTATGTAACTGAATTTCAGAATTTTAGTCTAATGCTATATGGATTTGGCATTATATGATATCCAGGGTTACTTTTTATTTCCAGTCAAACTCTGGGCATATAGGACATAAAACTACTGTTGTCATTTATATTTAGTATACCGGTCTAATGTTTACTAGCATGCACCTATTTTTCACCTAACTGGCTGTTTTTTATATATAAATGGGGCATTAATCAGAAAAACAGAGGAGTCTAGGTACGTGTCTTAAATGATCCCAGCATAAAGAATTAGTCTATGGAATGTTGAAATCTGTTTTAAAAAAAATCTTTGTAAATGATAAAGTGTTTAAAAACATATAGGGAGGAAAAAAAAAAAAAAAAAAACACATAGGGCATGTTCCATATCATTTTTGATTAATATAGGTTTCCTAAACTGGTAGGTTCACGATAAAAGGCAATTATACCCAGAAAAATAAATCAACCTACTTTACAGAAAGTGTATTGCAGCACCCTTTCTGTTATTTGTTACAAATAGAACAAAAAAAAAAAAAAAGGTTATATGGGAGCAGTCAATCTTTCATAGAGCTGTACAGCTTATATGTGTGTTCATAACCGATTAAATGTTTGGGCACACTTGTGGGAAGTGATTTCATAACTGAGAATGATTTTAGTCAAATATGTTTTAGAACATTTTGGATATGAAAATAAATTACAATGTAATTACAATGTAATGTTTCAAGAGCAATGATAAAACACAATTCTTCTCCCAAATACCATCCCCCTTGGATCCATTGAACCCTCCTCCCTTCCATTGGCACCCAGCACCCCTTGTTACAACATCCTCACCATCCACATCAACTCCACCATTTCACCACCGCATCTCAGCACCCTCGCATATGCATCAGACCAATAATAACCTCTACTACCCATTCGTTTCACCATTCCGCCACCTCATCTAAGAACTCCTCCTCCACCACACCAGTCTTTTGTACAGCATGCAACCACTAACTTCCATGCTCATGTGGCCCCTGTCTGAAATAATCCTGGGGAGCGCACTGATTGGTCTCCTGATGCAGAATCAGTGAAGTGGTAAAGTATCTTGGTAATAAGGTGAGGGACCTATACACCGCTTTTGTCTGTGCAACTTTAATTCAAGTACCCCTATATTTAACATTATTGACATTTTCTATGTCTGCTTCCTCTGTAGCAGCTTCCTCCCTCTGCTTCAAGAAGTCCCAAATTTTCCAGTATAGCCAGTTTTTTTTTTCCGGGGGGGGGGGGGGGGGTACCTGTCCCAACAAATTTGGGCATTTCCTAGAATTAATACTGCCTATGTATAGTGCATTGCGTTTGAACTGGATCTGTCTCAGATATTTATTTAAACACAGCTGGGTAATCCTTATATACTGGATCATTGGGGTTTGAGAACAGGTTTAGGAAACACTGGTTTTAATGATAAGTATTGAGCTCCACCCGGTACCTGTACTGGATAAACTGGAGCTAAGTGCTGCGGTGTCAGACAATGTTGGGTGACATCACACGGCATTGTGAGCTGTAGATGCCTGCTCTTTCTTCTCCATTCTATTGTAGCCGGATGCCACAAAGGCACCTCATCATGCACTTTATCAGCCCAGGGTCTGAGCCAATCATGTGACAGTGATCACATTATGGTGGATCTGGCAGGGCTTACTGCTACAGTGGGCAGACACGTTTTGCTTCACATTAAAAATGGACCTAGTTTATAGTTTTATCTGTGTCTGTTTGTTAAAAAAAAATCTGTTTCTGTTATGCTCTATTATTTTCATTGCATTAGCAGTGGAAAACCAGAATTCTTGAGAACAATATCTGCCTATTAGAGCCATCACAAATAAACTAAACTGAAAATTCAAATTGTACTGGGATTTCCATGGATAGATTACCTGAAAAATAATTATATATAGTTACAGGTGTGATTTATTATTCATGGAGTAGTGGTAGGAAAACAGCTAACTATCCAGTGTCTTCAAAGAAATATAATATCAAACACTTCATTAATTTAACTGCACACACGATATAAGTATATTGAGCAGTCCCTGTGGTTCCAATTATCTAACCACGATCCAAAAATATTTAAATATTGAATTAGATATGATCATTTAGTTTAAAAGTTTCAGAGATCAAGCTCAGTGTTGAATATAATGACATATCCATGCCTTAGCCGGCATGCCCATAGAGCCGAGATAAATGTCTCGGCACCAATTGTTCTGGAAATTTCAGCAAGAAAGTTAGAGCCAAATAATATTTGGTTCACAAAGGGACAAAGAAAGAAGTTATTTTTTTTTTCAAGTATTGAAGTATGGTTTTTTTTTCCTTCTTGTATGGAAAACAGACATTTATGTGTTGTTTGTTTTTAAGCTGCTGATTTAAAACGTTGAGCTCTAAGTAGTACAAAAGTATATGTTTTATTGGAGTAACTGTAGTGGCCAAGCTCAAAAAGGCAGATAGCTATTAGTAATTCATGTGCAATAATTTCTAGGATACTAAACATATACTGTGTTTTGTTGAATTTACCCAAGAACACCGCACTGCTCATAATAATAATGTTGTGATGTACATACCTTGCGGCCGCAAGTCCTACTCCATCTCTGGCGGGCTTGTATAAACGATTGTCTCTCTGCCTGTCACCTGCACTTTGACACTTGCCTTTATATTGGATTACGTATTTCCCTGCTGCCTGCCCTTTGATCTCTGCTCCTATACTGGACGCCTCTTTTGCCTGCTCTTTGACCTCTGCCTGTAATATCTGCACCCCGTTTATCTACTCTGCTCTCCTGTGAGTCATCTCATGAGAAAAAATCCTGTGCGAGGTGCAGATGACATTTCTTCCTATTATAAAAACCACTAAATTTTCACCTTTAAATATGCGCTTACATTTCGCTTTATAGATTGTAGTTGATCAATAATCAATGCACTCAGTGTCTCAAATAACTTCCGGTGGACATAAAATCAGTTTGGGTAGTGCTATCCAGAAAGAATTCAGCCTCAGCATCTGGAATGCATTGTTTAGAAAATCATTTTTACTAATGTTTCATTAGCTTGTCTTGTGTTGCTTCATCTGAAGGAATTTGCATCCCTCAACTTCATGTCTACTCAAATTATCATAATCACCATTATTACTTCCAGCAAATCCCATGCTATCTAGCATCCTACCAAACTATATATTTTTTTCTGCTTCTGAACTCTAGCCAGTCAGTTGCTAATGCTTCCAGCAGATGGTTCTGCTTTTTTTCAGAGTTTTTAAACTAGGTATTTTTCTTCAGTCCCTTGAGGAGCAGTCAGAAGAACTGAGATTGAATACCTCATGCAAGGATGTAGTGCACATTTAAGATATTCATGCCAGTTGCATAACCAACCTGAAGATTGTCTTATTATTTTTTTTGTAAGCAAAAATGGCAGTGTTTTGAAATTACCAGCTGGATGGCAACTAGAGTTGCCACCTTTTCTTCAGAAAAATACCGGCCTTGGTACTGTCTCCATAGACTTAACATTGGCCTGAAGCCAATTTTTTACCGGCCTGCCGGTAAAATACCGGCCAGGTGGCAACCCTAATGGCAACCCATCTTAACAGTAGATCCTCAGCTGGCTTGAATATTTTTCTGAATATAGGTTGGTGATGACATCTAAGATATTGGTATGATAAAAGGAAGTAACATAGGTATAGCCAGGAACAGGTTCCACATGCTGCAGAAAGAGCATGCAAAGTGCAGCCCGGCAGTATGTAGGATGGATATAAACACAGACACAATCCAATTAATTAATCATGGCGGAGATCTCAAAGGACCTACCATGATTAATTAATTGGATTGTGTCTGTTCATATATCCATCCTACATATTGCCAGGCTGTACTTTGCATGGTCTTCCTGCAGAATGAGGAACAAATATGTGTCCCTGGAAACATGGCCGATGTTGGCAACAATGCATTCATATACCTACACACATACACATCTGTAGGTAAGCAGATACCTATGACTTATTTTACCTAAAGTTTTCTTCTCTGTGGAGCAAGAATGAAGAGAAGTCTGATCATGCAAAAATTACATTCTGCAAAGCAAACATTACATTACCACTTATTTATACAGCAATTTACATGGTGCTTGGTACAGCCAAGTAGTATCTCAAGAATACTAGGTTGCTAAACTAGAATGTCGTATTTAGCTCTGTTTTTAAATAACCTTTACTTTTGTATACATTGTGGCACCGTGTGTTGCTGCAATTTCAATACTGCATCTCTATATATATTTATATATTTATTCATAGATCAGGTTTTTGTTTAAATTCATTTTATCTGGTACAGAAAAGTATAACACTTATAATGAAACATTCGCTGTAAAAAATGTTGAATAAAACACTGGATGGACTTTACAGCCATAAATGGTAAAAAGTGAGTCTGATTCTCTGCCAAAAGCCTTAGCTGAGGGAGTAAGGTTTTGATTTACAGGAACTGCAGAGTTAGGTTCGAGTAGCAAACTGCTATGTGATTGTGATTATTGAGGGATTTAACAAAGGAATGGCAGCAGGAATCTTTTTTTTTTTTTAATTATTGTTTTACAAAAGCTTTGGGTTTTGATTTTTCTTTTTTTAGAAACACAGTAAAAGCCACTGAGAGATTCAGCACATTGGGTTAAGGTTCTCTATATTGTGACAATGTATAAAATCTGTGGGGACAATAATATATTTATGCATGAAAGGGGGCATTGAGAAGGGAAATGCAAACTTAAGACCAAAGTAGCAGAGTTGGAAAAATCTTACCATTCAGCAATACTTCAAACGCTATTGCTATTTTGGCATTACAGTTGCAATTCCCTTCTCAATGCATGTGTGGCAAAGGGCAGTAATCGGTAAAAAGCATGTCAGCCACAGTGTATTAAACAAGTTCATTACCCACAGTCTGCCAACCTCATGCTTGATAAAAGTCAGTTACCAGAACAGACACTGCCTGCCACTGGCATGTCAAAGGCAGTTATTAGTGCACAGCCTGCCAGCCACAGGAATGGCAAAATCCAGCTAATAA
The DNA here is from genome assembly GCA_036172795.1 of Pelodytes ibericus. NCBI lineage: Eukaryota > Metazoa > Chordata > Amphibia > Anura > Pelodytidae > Pelodytes > Pelodytes ibericus. The sequence goes on along the minus strand of CM069859.1, from coordinate 119,684,878 downwards.
CAAACAGTGTAACAAGAAAAGTAGTTGGTAACACACAGTCTGCCAGACACAGGTGGGTCAAAATCCAGCTAATAATATACAGTACAACAAGAACAGTTGTTAACACACAGTCTGCCAGACACAAGTGTGTCAAAATCCAGCTAATAACATAGTCTGCGTTCCACTGGCATAGTAACAGCCAGTTAAAAGACCCCCAACATAAATATAATATTTCAATATATAGTTCCCTTATGCCAAGACTTCATGCCCGCCATATAATAATATTAAACTATATAATTCATATATATAATTGCCACAGCCAAGCTCCCAGATTGGGCTGAGGCAATTTTCTATTTTAATTACATATTTTAATATTAATATTAAATTGCCTCATCCAAAGCCCACCACCTTCACATATAATACATTTATGTGGAGAGGATGAAGTGTGGGTGGGCAACTTGGACTGAGGCAATTATATATTTTAAAATTATAAGAATCAATAATTGCCTCAACTGGGTGAGCTGATTGGGTAGAAATGGCAATTGGGATAGAGATGATGCTGTGGAACTGATTGGGGGCAGAGATGGTACTGGGGGGACTGAATGGGTATAGAGATGACACTGGGGAGCTGAATGGGGACAGGGTTAACCCTGGAGGGCTGAATGGAGATAGGCTGGACCCTGGGGGGCTGAATGGTGATAGGGTTGACCATGGGGGTCTGAATGTGGACAGGGTTGACCCTGTGGGGCTGCATGGGGACAGGGTTGACCCTGGGGGGCTGCATCAGGACATAGATGACACTGCGGGCTGAATGGGGACAGAGATTACATTGGGGAGCTGAATAAGGACAGGGATGGCCCTGGGGGGGGGGGGGGGGGGGGGACAGTGATGACCGTGTGGGGCTTAATAGTCACAAGGATGACCCTGGGAGTATGAATGGGGGCAAGGGAAGACCCATAAGTGGTTGCATGGAGACAGGGATGACCCTGGGGGTTGAATGGGTACAGACATGACCCTGGGGAGCTTATTGGGGACAGAGATGACATGGGGGGGGGGGGGTGATTGTGGACAGAGATGACACTGGGGTGCTCTAGGTATTGAGATATATAAGGGTTGTCTTATATTAAGGCTTTTAGTTTTTTTCTAAAGGAATATCCAAAGTTTGGTGAGTCGTCTTATAATCCGGGTCGTCTTATATACGAGCAAATACGGTAAGTCCGGAGGGCATCAGCACTTTAATTTGGTAACAGTTGTGGTATTTATGTTTACTCTTACAATATATGCAGTGTGTTTCTTTTTGGTAATTGTTCAAGCCAGTAGGCTAGCGCATTTGCTCCGTTTCTCTTGAAAAGTTGTCAGTAACGACCAGTGGACCTTGTGATAAAGAATTTGAGAGGTCGCCTCCGGCTATGGTTAGTTCCTGGAAAACATCTGGTACCAGTGAGTGTTTATGTTGTGTTTCAAGCAGTTTGATTGTGTTTAGGAGTTCATGAATATGTGCGGTCTGTTTATGTTCTGAGGCCTGGGTGAGCAAATGGCCAATTGTGACACATGTATGTGCTTCCCACACCTTGGTAAGGAGGACTTATTCTTAGATATTCTCAGCAAAATAGTTACTGGCAAGTGATTTTATTTGTGTCTATTTTGGTGTCCGCTATCAAGGACTGATTAAGGCCCTCTGTGGGGTAAGAAAAGGGTGAGTCTATAGTCTATAAGAAAGGGTGCTTCGTCACTTCAGGATATGGGGCTGTAGTCAGTGGTCTTTGGAAATTGGAGTATGTTACATAAGATACTTACACTGAGGATGGGCCAACCCACATTATTTGTGGTCCATTATTGTTGGGAACAGCTGACTGGTGAGAGGGCCAAGGAGCTAGTCTGATCTGAAGGGAAGAAGAAATAGTCATGAAACATACATTCATACAAACATAATAAACATTCTTAACAAACGTTAACAACTTAAAGGAACATTTCATTAAATCATATGACATGATGATATACTTTTCCTGAACACAAAGCAGTTTAATTCAAATTGTTACACTAAATGAGAGTGAAAAACAGTCTGACATACCCGACAAATGCAAACACTTTAAATACCAACTATTGTATGTGGGGAGTTAAAAGGTTCATACATGCCTGAAATGACCAGTTCGTACTGCAAGAACAAGGTCAGCGATGCAGGAGCATCTGATGGATTACAAGAAGAGGGCCGGGGGCAGCCCACAAAAAGGGCCTGACTGGCCACAAGGCTCTTCCTCATTCTTATCCTCTACTTCACCCCTTATTCTTCCTTGGGAAGTTCATCATTCTCCACACTGAAGGACCGGTCCTGTCTGTGTGAGACTTCTTCAGTTGATGGGTTGACAGCAGGGGATGTGGGGGTGGCAACGATGACTTAGGGAGACAAATAAAATAAGATTATGAATACAAGCTGTATATGCAGTACAATTAAAACATCTTCATTTTTTAAAATATTTTATTTATTACTAATTGTCACATAATTATAGTCCTCAGGACAAATGATTTCTAATGTTAATCTGCAGGGGAACTGTTTTTTTATTTGAAAGTCATGATAAATGCATTTCACATTTGTAAAACACGTGTACAGTATACATGAAATAACCCAGCTGATATTAATGCAACACATTCTATTGGTTAATTAAATCTGCAGGTTTCCTTTTGCAGGGAAAATATGTACAGGGAACTGCACATTTATGCAGCACAATACACTTTCCACCTTGCAATTCACATTCGATATATACAAATGCAATATTGTATATTAAAATGTCCTCTTACCTGTTGCAAAAATGGTGCCTGCTTCCCTACACACTCCATGGATTGCTTCCAAACCAACCAATTTTTCCTTTTTGACAGTCGGCCTTGTGTCTTGTGATCAACGCCTCCTAGAACACCTCTGTGTCCCCTCCTTGATGAGCTTGCACTCATTACCACCCTGTTTCAGATCATGCTACCCATAGACATAATATAACAAAAATATTATACATTATATATGCCTGCTAAGTTCTATTTAGCTATTGCTTCTTGACCGCCCTCATGATTCTGTTGTTCCCACCAACCGCATTCTCGGCATCTTGAATCCATAGCCACAGCTGATGCTTCTTCATCCGAGAAGTTCGTCCTGCCTTGAAGAGTACTTAATCATACTACTGGGAGAATTTTGATAATTTTCTTACCAGCACACAATGCTCCTCATGCATGAACTCAGACTTGATCTTCCTCCCCTGGTCTTCTTGGCCTTTCTATATGCTTGAGCTCTACCCCTTCCCCTTTACAGCCCCTTCATAGTCTTCCCACAGCACTCCCTACCCTCACTGCTGCTGCTCCAAACCATGTATGCCTGGTAGGCACTGCCACACCTGCCATTTTCAAATACTTTTTTAATTCTTTTAAAATATCTTGCTGCCTCCCTAACTGCTACTTGTCCCAGTGCAAGAAACAAAATAGTAAACACCAATCTCGAACATGGAACTCAACCTCCTTGGCACACTTCGCTCGGCAGCTATCTCTGATGCCTTGGCACATCTCAAACCTAAAAAAAAATGCACAGTGAATTGTATTTTGTGAGGTTGTAAAGGGGGCACACATGTGGGGACGAATATATCAGAACTAGGAGTTTGAGATCAGCTATCATCTCAAACTCGGAATTGGTTGAATAGCCCCAATAAGTAAATCTTTTGATTAACATGGTGATGTAGGTTACAGTATGTACACCAAGGGCTTTTTATTCTTAATACCATTTTATATCATCTTAAAATTAGACTAAACATCTCTTAATATATTTTTAGACTTCTTGTAGCAGTATGGGCTTTTGAAATATTACATTACATTACATTACCATTTATTTATATAGCGTCAACAATTTACGTAACGCTAGGTACAGAGCATAGAAGGAAACTACATACTAAGTTAGACAAACTAGAAACAGACTGGTACATGAGGTATAGAACCCTGCTCGCAAGCTTGCAATCTAGAGGGAATGGGGTCCATAAGACACATAAGGGGTTGAAGAGGTCATAGGTATTGAACTTGTAATAACAGTAGTGTGGATGGGTGGCACTAGGTGAGATAGGCCAAAGATGAATAGTGTGTGTTTTAGCTAGGTGGGAACTGCTAGAGGTAAAGTGACAGGTGTTCTAGTGGTTTGGTAGTAAGCTTATTTAAAGAGGTGGGTTTTGAGGGACTTTTTAACATTTGAAAAGGAGGGAGAGAGCTGGATGCTCTGTTGAAGGGAGATCCAGAGAGAGGGGGCAGCTCGGGAAAAATCTTGCAGTCGTGAGTGAGAAGTGGTGATGAGGTTGGAGGAGAGTTTTAGTCCCAGTGAGGAGCGCAAAGTTCGTGCAGGGAGGTATCGGTTAACAAGGGAGGCAATGTACGGAGGAGTGGAGGGCTTTGTAGGTTAAAGACAGAATTTTACATTTTATTCTTGAGCCGACAGGGAGCCAGTGGAGGGCATTGCAGAGAGGAGCCGCCGAATCCGAGCGACGTGCAAAAAAGTCTGGCAGCTGCATTTTGGATAGATTGCAAGGGAGACAGACGAGTCAGAGATAGTCCAGTCAGGAGGCCGTTACAGTAGCCAGTTATTCATAAATATCATAGTGAACAGTAATAGATTCTTCACATTAAAGGACAACTGTAGCAAAAAGATAAGTTATGTGTAATTGAAAGGGGGCACTAAGTGTAGGCATTTTAAATAGAAATGCTTTAATGAAAAAATAAAACCAAAGTACCTTACCGAGCCCTCTTTGCTCTGTATAGCTCTGTCAGGGAGCAGACACGTTGTTTAGAATCCTGGGGCAGTTCTTCACACACCTTGGTTCAGATGAAGAAAGATCTAACCAATCTGACACAAGATTATAAAGAACATGTCCAGTCCCTGTTAGAGCTATTTGGACCAAAGCTAGCTCAATAAGGTACATTATTTGTATTCTTTCAGTAGCACATTTCTATACAAACTATCTACACTAAATGAATTCTTTCAATGAAACATAACTTAATTTTTTGCTACAGTTGTCCTTTAACAGTATTTCAGGGAATAAGTAAAGCAGGCAAGTTAAGAGTACTGGGTGTGAGCCCTTAGCTTGAAGACAGAACACATCTGGCTAAAATTCTCTTCCAATGCCACAGAGAAGGCCAATAGAGGATCAGGTTTCAGCATACTGTCTATGAACAGCAAAACTACCCTGACACTGAAGAGCAATCACTAATTGTGAAACCGTAGAGAGTCCTCCAGAAAGACTAGCATAGACATAAACCTATATATAACATTTGTTAAAAATAAACTATAATTGTTGAACATAGTTAAAAGTAAATGTATAATTATACTTGGACATTGGACATGTATTTTTTCAATGTGTCAACTTGGAAGTTGTATCATTTGCCTTGATGGATATTGGGAAAATTCAATCAAATGAAAAACAGAACATTGGGTAATCTAATGTGTCTTTTATGCATTTGGTTGTTTCCAGATGTTCTAAAAAAGAAATGTCTTATTCAAATTATTTATCACAGACATTTTTCAGTATTGTCTGTCCTGTAATACATTTCTTGGCCTTTGTAATGATAGTTTTGGAAGATACACAGTGACTCATGTGAAGTGGAGCATCTCTTATTGAAAAGAATGTGATCAATAGCTGGCAATAAACATGTATTTTCTGAGGCTTCATAGTGTTACTTATGGCATTTTAATGTTTGCTACCAAAGCAGCTTTCAGTTAAAACTCCTCCAAACACATCTGTGCTCAACTATGCAACTGATATTAAAGAAACAACAAAATACTCCCTGCCAAAGCATTCATGATGATTTCAATGGTTGTTTTACACAGTGAAACCGTGGTGAGTAATACTACATTATTGCAAAGTATCTGAACCAGGTGTTTGCAAGAGGAGAACAAGAATTCAGCTTCATGCTCCAAGACCACCTTTGACCTCACAATGGATGTTCTAATACTTACCGATGTAACAACCTGTGCCAGGGACTTTGCTGTCATTTCATTTCTAATTATTTTCCATTTGTGATGACATAAAGTAAGTGGTAAAAAAGTAACAAGGATCAGACGCTTTTTATTGTATACACAGTACAATGTGGGAAGCACAAACATGGTGCTCAAGAGCTTTTGTATGTCCTCCAGCCATGGATTACAACATACTAACCATTATTTGAATAGGGCGATGCTCTGCCTCTGCTTAGCATGTGACTCGTCACAACAGTGAGCAATACTGGACTATGTTATTCTGTGAGGCTTCAACAATTGCAATGTTATCCAAGTTTTCACTCATTGCTGTCATTGCTGTCCCATTTTGCTCTCTTTCCATACCAGTGCAGCTGTTAAGTAAATATAACATGATGTGACTTTGTATCTATGACTTTTTTTTCTATCCAATGTGCTAGACAATTTGCTAGCAAAAAGTATAAAAACATGTATTAATTCATCTTGCAGCTTTAACTTTGATGCTTAAAGGGACTCCTAAACATTGTTTATATTGTAAATATAGAAAACATATTTTACATCACTTATGGCTTTAAACGACCCTCCAAACTTTGGATATTCCTTTAGGAAAAAAACTAAAAGCCTGACTATAAGACTATACTATAGGAAAAAGTTTAACTTGTAAATATTAACATGTAAATTGCTTTTTAATATTCATTAAACATTATAATATGCAGGGGACCTGGATCCCAGTCTTATAATCTGACCTCGATTTGAGGTCAGATTATAAGACGATCTCGAATATAAGACGCGGGGTCTTTTTCAGAGCATTTGCTCTGAAAAAAACCTTGTCTTATATTCAAGCAAATACGGTAACTACTTCTCAAAGGGAAATGTACAAGGTGTCATTTATTCCACTTTTAAATTATGTAGCATCATGTTTTTGGTGCCTTATTTTCTAAAATCAGCAATATTAATTGTTTTTATATTTATTCAGTACTTGAGAAGAACAATATATTATTCTATAATTGATAAATACAGTTCATCTCACTGGTTTCAAATGTAATATAAACACACTGTATGGAACTCCCTTTGTAAAGATTTGAGAGTGTAACACGTAACCATAAAGAGAATTCAGGATCTCAGTAACTAATCTTTATTTTCTGGCGTTTGTGTGGTATTTTATAGTGCCTTAAGTGCTTAAATACCCATAGAAAAGCGAATGCCAGAAATAACAATTCTCTTAAAACGTACTCCATGGTCAAAAACAAACATACTGTATCTATCTGGAACACATTTCCTCACTTAATAAAACAATATATTAACAGATGGAAAAAGTCTGCTTTTTATCAGTCCCCTCTTTAAATTCATTACAGATCCTTTACTGCAGATAAGAGAAGGATTTGATATTTTTCCTATATTCCTCAGTCTGTTCCTTGTTTAGTGTGACCAATTACCCACCAACTCTACAAACAGAAAGAAATCATGTCTTCTCTCCGATGTATGGCTTTGAGATTTTATTTAGTGACTGTGTACACATTAAGGGGAATATAAATATAAAAATGGGCTTGATCACCTTAAAAATGTACGGTTAGGGGATGTATGAATATAAGGGAGCACTAAAAATACTGCCAATATCATAAAATCGAAATAAATATGTCTAACTGCAGCTAAAACCCTTCTTGCCATGCCTTGAGTTATAAATGGTAAGTAGGAATGAGAGATTATGCCAACAGCGACTCTCAGCTAATTGGCTAAAGGCATGCAATTATGCGACTCTAGCTGATTATATGTGGGGCTGACTGGGATAAAAATAAAATATATATTATGCCCGAGAACCAGTTTTGATTTTAACGGAATTTTGACAAATAGATATCATTTGGAGAAGGGGAGCATCTGGATATTATAATGAAAGAGAGCAATCATTGGCCCCTCATTGGATATTAAGACAGTAAGTAGATTGTTTCACTTCCTCTATAGATTTGCACCATTGGTTCATCTAATTTATGATGAGTAATAGAATCTTTTGTTCTTAGAAATGAAAAGATTTCCTTTGGTGGAAAATGGTCTTCTGGTTGTAACTAGCCAAGGATTTGACCTTCTTTCCGTCCATCAGGTCTATTACCCTAACAGGTGCTCTATATTGCCAATTCTTCAAATTATGATTATGTTATGTTCTATAATTTCTACAGTGTCAAATATTTCCTTTTTTATATCTCAACCATGTCTTCATTATATATTTAATATTAGATATTTCCACCTTCTCCAGGAATGTATTGGTTATTTTAATTTTAAACCACAGAATTAAGGACAGATCTGTATTCCCTAACATATTAGATTATATAACATGGTTTAATTTTTACTGTGGGACAGATTACTTAATTTGTTAAGTTCGCCACAGCTATACCCCCTCTCTTAGTACTTTTCAAAATTGGATTTTATTAACTCTTGGCTTTTGGAGCCCCATATAAAAAATGAAAATATATTATATAATTAAATTTATTCTTTCTAGCCAAGAGATCTCTTTTTTCTCCATTCCGTTAATAATTAATTTTCCCCCCTCCGCCAATAAGGCTTCAAAAAGTATTAACGTTTCATCTTGGTTTAGCGGGACTATCTTTATAACCTAATACGTACAAACTTCAAATACCCAATAAAAAGAATATTCTTGAGATAGCCTTTTCCCATGTTTTTATCTAAGTTAATCACCATCAGATGAGATTTATTTATATTCAGTTTATAATATGAAATTTGGCTATAATTTTCCATTTTTCCTGCATCAAATGCTTTATAGAATTAGTTGGATCATATAAGAGCAATGTCACATCATCTGCATTACTCCACTTTATACCGTATCTGCTCGACTATAAGACGAGGTTTTTTTCAGAGCAAATGCTCTGAAAAATCCCCCTCGTCTTACATTCGAGGTCTTCTTATAATCTGACCTCAAATTGAGGTCAGACTATAAGACATGGATCCAGGTCCCCAGCAGAGCTGCAGGGGACCTGGATCCCCCTCTCTAACAGCAGGGGATGTCTGTGCGATGAGCGCAGACTCCCCTGCTTCCGCCCGGCACAACCGCCGGGGCTTCTATGAAGAAGCCGGGTACTTCCGGCTACGTCACAGAAGTCCCGGCGAGCGTGCCGGGCGGCAGCAGGGGAGGTCTGCGCTCATTGCGCAGACATCCTCTGCTGCCCCACTAGCCACCAGGGAAAAGCGGGCAGCTGGGGGATGTCTGCACTATACGTGCAGACATCCTCCATGCTGCCCGACACCTCCGTCTATTATGACGGACCAGCTGTCCGTCATAATAGACGGAGGTGTCGGGCAGCATGGAGGATGTCTGCACGTATCGTGCAGACATCACCCAGCTACCCCCACTAGCCACCAGGGAAAGGGGGGAGATAGAGAAAGAGGATGGAGATAGATAGAGAGAGAGGGGGGGGGATGGAGATAGATAGAGAGAGAGAGGGGGGGGAGATGGAGATAGAGAGAGGGGGGGGAAAGAGAGAGAGAGAGAGGGGGGGAGATAGAGAGAGAGAGGGGGTGGGGGAGAGAGAGAGAGAGAGGGGAGATAGAGAGAGAGAGGGGGGGGGAGATAGAGAGAGAGACTACGCTGGGGGGGGGGGGAGAGAGGCCGCAAGGAAATAAAAACAAGAAATGCATTTGTATAATATCAATTTTTTATTACATATTAAAAAGCAATTTACATATATACAAGTTAAACTTTTTTTTTCCTATAGGGTAGTCTTATATTCAGGCTTTTAGTTTTTTTCCTAAAGGAATATACAAAGTTTGGGGGGTCGTCTTATAATCGAGCAAATACGGTAATTTCTTCTGATTGTGGCTGCCAGTGGTTCCAATGTTAGAATGGGGCCAGCGAGCATCCCTGTCTTGTACCATTCCCGATTGAAAACCATTATGCTATGATTTGTGATCACACTTTTCTTTCCACTGGATCAGAATATAAAGTCACTATTGCTTTTTTAATTGAACCTGAAAAGCCACATTTATCCAGAGTTTGACTCATGAAGCCCCAATCGACTCTGCCAAAAGCCTTTTTGCCATCCAGACACAGAACCAACACGGGGTTCTTTTTCCTTCCCACAAAATCAAGGATATCTATAAATAAATTATGGTGGCATATCATCCCTGAACAAAACCTACAGGCAAAATGACATGTGATCTTTCAAATTATTTGATACAGTTGAAATTAAATGTCCTTTACCCTTTTGTAAATATGTTAATAAAATGAATCAAAATGAATACGATCAATTAAATATAGTTTAATTGAATCAAGACTTAGGTTTCACCCAATGTTTTTGTTTACCAAATATGTACTGTAACCTGTAATGCGAGAAAGATCAATTCAACCTTTAAAAAGGTTCAACCAAAAAGAAATGTTTTAATGATAACAATGATAACACGCATATAATACAATTATTTTGACAAGAAGAGTAATAATAACTTGATTGAGCTGCTATGGAATTTTTAAATGTTTGTATATAAACTGAACCTAAGCTACAACTGTGAATTTACGTTTCTATCAAATCATATCATATCATATCATGAGAAATTACTGAAAATTACAATATTAGTTCTAGATTGACATGCATTTGTAGGAGGAAACCTTGTATTCTGTACAGGTTAAACACTAACCACTAAACATTTGCTGCCTAGAGTGTCCCTTTAAAGCAACCCTGCAACCAAAAGAACATATGAGCTGCTAAGCCAGGATTATCTAAACGCAATGTGAATTACCAACATTTCTTATTGATGACTGGTCTATTTATTTAACATATTTCATCCAGATGGCAATATCCATCCTGTCATTTTCTTATCAATTAGAATTAGACTACTACATTTATTTATTTATTTATTTATTGTGGAAATTAGGAAATCTGCTTCTTTATGTTTTTTTTTTCTTTCTCAAACAGTATATTGATCTAAACCATTTAAAAAAAAGGTTGGTAGATCAGCATGAGGTGTAAGATTTCTTGTACAAACGAATGGAACCCACAAATCTATTCATTCGGCAATAATGGCTCTGTATTCTGCCCCCTCGGCTAGAACGGTGGGGCAGGGTATAGAGTCAGTTTGGTTCAGGGTGGCAAATGGTACCCATCAGGGTTGTCCATTGGCCTCACTTTTGTATATATTAACTCTTGAACCATTTGCGATAAGAATTAGACAGAATGATTCTATTGTGGGGGTAAGGATTGGAGACTCCGAAAATAAGTTGTGCCTCTATGCAGATGACGTTGTCATCACTTTGACGAATCCGATGGTCTCTATGAAGGCTTTCCTACAGGAAGTGGATCGTTATTCAAGAGTATCAAACTATAAATTAAATCTTACCAAGACAAGAACGACTATGTCGAACTTAGACAGGGAAGAGAGGAAGTTAATAATGGAGACATATCCCTTGGAGTGGACGCAAAAGGGAATAATACATCTGGGTATACAGGTTTCAACAAATAGCCAGGATTTGATGATCAAAAATTTTGATATACTCTTTCAAGATACACAACTTAAATTAAATAAAACCTGGCGTTTTAAAGAAATTTCCTGGTTAGGCCGAATAAATGTTATCAGGTCATATGTGCTGCCGAAGTGGATCTATTTATTTAGGATGTTGCCATTGAGTATCCCTAAATTTAGGCTTCAGATGGTTCAGAAACTATTCATGAGTCATGTTTGGAATGGGAAAAAGCCCAGAATTGGTAAAGTTCATCTAATGAAACATTCACGGGAGGGGGGGGACAGGTATACCGGATATGGTAAAACATTATGAATCCAGCAGATTATACCATATACATAAGTGGCAGGATGTTTCTGAGTCATCTGAACCCTGGTATCAAATTGAAGCAAATTTAATGGGAATGGGAGATCCATCAACAATATTATGGTTAAAATGCGGAGCAGAAAAAAAACGCATTAAGCAGGAAGCGCCAACGTTTGTATGGGATCTGTTAAACTTCTGGAATAGTTTTAGGAAAAAACATAAGATTATACATAAAATTGCTGGAATAGTATCAATCAAAATTTTAGAATACAATATGGAATAAACCAAAACTAACAATTATCATGGACACAGATAAAGCACCAAATTGAATATCAGTATATAATGGAACAAAATATAGCATATAATGGCGGGTATATTGGAAAGTTTAAGAAAAGATGGGCCCCTTGGCTTGCACATTTTCCCCGAGGAGAATGAGAATATATATAGAAACCCGGCCAGTACAGAGACCAGCAATAGATTAACGGGCTGTAAAGAGTAGGAAGTGGAGGGAGAGGCTGAAAGAAAGAATGGAAGAAAGGGGATTACACACAGGAGTATTAAATAATTATTGTAGAATTGGATTAGAGCTTGACCGTATGTTGCACGGTGGTGCACCTCACTTAAAGTGTATGTCTGTATTTTGTATAATCCCAGGAGAGGCTGGAAGAATTGGGAATGCTGTAATTTAATAGGAGTGTCTAGCTGGGGGGAAGTTTGCCTACATGGCTTACAGACACAGATAGATACATCTGTATATTCTGCTCCGATATTTGTTCAAGTTGAATTCCTGGTAATAATAGTCTTGGTATGTCGACTAGATTTTCCACTTCTATTCTTATCCTGGGTGGTTTGTAATGTATGTGTTTGTAAACGTTCATTGTTATGTATAAGTATAAAATAAAAATAAAAGAAATATGAAAAAAAAAAAAAAAGATTACTAGTACAAACATCCTACTAGTAAAATTAGACCCCTGAAAAATGTCTCAGAAAATTAATTAACCGAATCGACAATCTGATTTTTATGCTTACATACTTGTTCTTGCCTTATCAGCTATACAGGACCAATATTTTAGTGCCTATAACCAACCATTATAGTTTTTTTATTACAATTGTTTTATAACTGAAGGGACAAAATGCCATAAAGTAAAGATAAAAATGACTTTACATTTTTCTGTCAAACACATGCTTCTGGTGCACACATGTGAGTTGGGTTCTACATTTAGAAAGTAATTATTGTTCATGAGGAGGCATAGGCAAAGTGTCTGTACTAGAATGCCAGAGTTCGTGGAAAGGTTTGGGGAACATCTTTAAAGGGCCAGTCTAGTTCCCAAATTCACTTTTATGAAGATTACTGCTTGTATAGTGCACAGGCTTTTTTCTAGTGTTAGCTGATGCAAGCATTCTGCATAAATCACATTTTTTATATTTTACTCTGCATGTTTACTGCAGGTGCGACAGCACTGATTATATAGACACTGAGGATATAAAGTTTTGTTTCATTTAGTCATTTCCTATGCTCCTCAAATTGATTATATTATATGGACTCTAAGTGAATCTTAACAATGCAACACACTGTCTGATGACATCACCAGAGAGACAGGAAATTCCATTAATTTGAATGACATTATTCTCATTGGTTCCTGCTGCAACAAAAAGGAAATGACTTTTATTCAGCTAGTGTGGGCAGTCCTGGTTTCTTGCAAACTACTGTAATTTCACAATTTCATTTAGCTGTAAGTATTTTATATTTTAATCAATGCAAAATCTAAAACATGCATTTTAGACTACTTTGAAAGCACAATAATATGCATTCATATTTGGAAGATACATTTTGGGCCCTAGACAGTACATTTAAATTGTACAGTTAATGACCACCATGAACAGTGCTGTTGCCTACCCACGTTCCTGACTTATATTCAATTTGTACATCACATCTGCCTCAAATGGGCTAACTACTGCCTCAGATGGCTGGCCAGTTTCATGTTAATTCAAATCTAAACTGAATCTGATTTGTCATTTTTTTAAATACATTTTATTGAGTTTTAATTCTGCTGCTCTGTTATATAACATTTGTTCTAAACATTTACTACTTTTAGTTCTAAAGCTCAAAAGTCATAAGCTAAAATATTTTTTAATTTGGAACTTGGAGGTATTCATGGTGACCAAGAGCTTTTGGGGACAGGCCACTGATATTATAGCTTTGTCCATTGTATACTGTATTGTACATGTACAATGAAGTAGAAGCTGGTTGTCTTCTGGACAGACTTAAAATGCAGTAGTAATACACTATATACATGTACTTTCCTGAACAGTCTTCAAACCTACACAGTTCGTGGAACAAAAAGATTAATGGAGCGAAGTAAAACAAGTCAAGAACATAATAAAGTGCATGTACAGGCTAATTCTATATACTGAGTGAATAAGTGCTACCCACCAATTAATTATAATTGGTTGTTTGAACAATTTTAAAACAAATAAAGACTAACAAATTATGTTACCAAAAAAAAGCTATGTTCAATTACAGTTTCGAATGATAATCAGGAAATTAGTAATTTGTATCACCAACAGGTCAAACCAAGAATCCCTTTATTTTCCATCATAAGAATGTTTATCATTTATGACTGTTTATAGACTATGTATTGTTCTAATGTTGTAATTACAGCTATGATTACAGGTTCAATTAATCTATTTCCATATGGACTAGGATTTACTTTCCATTTTATTGCTATTTGTAGATTTTTAATGGTCGGTGCCAAAATGACGGTATATTTTTTGCAATGGTATAAACGATTTGAGGGCCTACTCAATAGGCATCGATCCGATCTAAATTGGATTTGATTCAGGCAAAATAGTCTAATTGAAGGAAACTCGAAATGCGGCTACTTAGTATTGAAGTATTTGTCTCCAAATCTGCTGTTCATGCCGCTTAGAAACTGAAGCATCAAGAGATCTTTGGAATGGGACATTTTAACTATAAAAAATATTCAATTACGGCTATGTAATATGCGACGACCACCCCCGAATACAATTCAGATTCAGAGATGATAGCCACATTCCAGGAATCTTAATTCTCCAGAATTCTCCCCGCTTTTTGGGACAGAGGTAGAGCTCAGTGTGACAGCAGGACTCAGGACCACAATGCAGCGGTCTGGTTCGCATTCACTGGTGTCCTAGACACCAGAGAATGCTTACTGTTCATGTGCAGCACTGTGCACATGTGCCAGGATCTAAAGTGTCTCAGAGAGTTACCGCAACCGACCGGTGCATTCAATAACTACATTTTTAATGCATTCAAAAACTGCATTTTGCCATTATTCCCTTACCACAATACCAGAGATTTAATGTACGTATTTTCTGCTGTACCCGTTGCAGTTCCAGGAAAAATGCGCAATATAAAAACTTGAACTTTTGCCTGCTTTAACTTCAGTATTGAATGTAACTGTTACAGTACCCTCAGCATCAGATGCACAAACCGCCGTTTAGTAGATCTCCCCCCCCCCCCCCCCCAATAACGAGGCCACGCTCTGCGTTGAGGGTAAAACATGAACTGCTTTTACTGTGGGCTACACGCCCGTATTTATGCAGGTCTCCCACTTGGTGGACACTCCCCTAGGGGACCCAATGGGAGACTGTAACAATAGACAGACATAAGGCAATTTAGGACCCACAGACACAGATTATTCCCAGCAGGCATTATGATTTCCTCCTCCCTGCCCTGGAGATAATTGGGAAGTAATTCAATTATCTCCAGGACAGAGGCGAATTGCCATTTTAATTTCAACCCAAAAAATCACATAAAAATACATAACTTTATAATGGTCGAACATTTACCATTCGTATCACATATCCCCAGATAGCCTGGATCTGAGAGCATATGATTGGCGAATAGCGCTCAGATCCCATACGCATAGTTCAATCCCCAGGGAGTCCAAGTCCATTACAATGTTTCGCATGGTTTGAAATGGCCGCCGCCTCGTGGTCGACATACGAATGAGTAATTCCACTAAAAACGGCAAAACAGACGAACCAGCGATCCCAGGTTATACAGATGGATCTGTCACAGTAACCAAATGTGTTTTATAGAAAACAAACAGAATGTCTCTTTTCCACCCCTAATGAGAATTCATTTTATATATGGGGTCTAATCTGTAAGTATAAGTTGTCCATCCCTCTGGTTCTCAACATAGTGTATTACCAATTTAAGCATTTATCTTTTTAAAATTAATCATGCTGTTAAAAAAAAAATGCATAACTTGGATTCCTTTCTTAAGATTTAATATTGCATATTACATGGAGTCAATAGCTTAAATAGTGATCTTGAAATACAGCTTGCATTAACAGAGGCATGTGCTCTGTTCAGTATCTGAAATCTACACAAACAATGACGAGTTGTGTTAATGGATTTTAAAAGGTAACAGAGATAGCTGTTGAAATGGCTCAGTCATAGTTGCTAAATTTACCAGGACAGACTTGTTTTTTTTGGTACAGTCCCATCCAATTCGGGTCTGGTATTATTACTGCCTATACACATTGCAGTGCACTGTGCACAGGCTGCATTGCCTATTGTCTAGGACAGGGGTAGGCAAGCTCCGGCACCCCGGGTGAGGTACATTAGGAAATAGTAACTTTTCTCTGATGTACTTGAAAAAGGAGAGAAAGGCATAATCGTAATCTAGATCTGCTGAGGTTTTGTTAAATTTGATGGCAAATTTTTATTTAATTTTAGTAATAGTCTTTTGACTTAAATTAAATTCTAGTTTAGTTGTATTTTGGTCATCTGAATGTTTTAAGTTTTAGTCTAGTTTTATTCAACTAAATCTCCTGCAGTGATGGAGGGAACAGGTCTAAGAAGGCTGTTACATAGTAACAGCCTCGGTGGTGAAGATACTGAATGTGGAGGTCCTGGGCTGGTATTGTTACACGTGGTCTGGGGTTGTGAGGCCAGTTGGATGTACTGCCAAATTCTCTGAAACGCCTTTTGGAGATGGCTTATGGTAGAGGAATGAATATTCAATTCACGGGCAACAGCTCTGGTGGACATTCCTGCAGTCTGCATGCCAGTTGCACGCTCCCTCAAAACTTGCGACATCTGTGGCATTGTGCTGTGTGATAAAACTGCACAATTTTGAGTGGCCTTTTATTGTGGCCAGCCTAAGGCACACCTTTGCAAAATTCATGCTAATAATAATCAGCATCTTGATATGCCACACCTGTGAGGTGGATTATCTCTGCAAAGGAGAAGTGCTCACTAACACAGATTTAGACAGATTTGAGAACAATATTTGCAAGAAATAGGCCTCTTGTGTACATAGAAAAAGTCTTAGATCTTTGAGTTAAGCTCATGAAAAATGGGGGCAAAAACAAAAGTGTTGCATATATACCGTATTTGCTCGATTATAAAACGACCCTGATTATAAGACGACCCCCCAAACCTTGGATATTCCTTTAGGAAAAAAACTAAAAGCCTGAATATAAGACTACCCTATAGGAAAAAAGTTAAACTTGTATATATTCACATGTAAATTGCTTTTTTAATAAAACATTATATCAAAAAAAGCATTTGTTTTTATTTCCTTTTATGTGCCAATTCTGCCTCTCTTTCCCTTGCCCCCAGCTTTGTCTCTCTCCCCCTCCCTTTGATTCCCCCCTCTCCTCTGTCTCTCCCCCCCTCCCTCTGTCTCTTCCCCCCCTTGTAGCTCTCTTCTCCCTCCCTTCCCTTGTTGCTCTGTCTCCCCCCCCTCTCTGCCCCCCTCCCTCTGTCTCTGTCTCTGCCCCCCTCCCTCCCCTGTCTCTGTTTCCGCCCCCCTCCCTCCCCTGTCTCTGTTTCTGCCCCCCTCCCTCCCCCTGTCTCTGTCTCTGCCCCCTCCCTCCCCCTGTCTCTTCCCCCCTCCCTCCCTCTGTCTCTCTGCCCGCCCTCCACCTGTCTCTCTGCCCCCTCCCTCCCCCTCACCTTGAAGTCGATCCCTGGTGGCTTGTGAGGGCAGCCAGGGGATGTCTGCACGATACGTGCAGACATCCTCCATGCTGCCTGACACGGCAGTCTATTATGACGGACAGCTGGTCCGTCATAATAGTCTGCCGTGTCGGGCAGCATGGAGGATGTCTGCACGTATCGTGCAGACATCCCCCAGCTGCCCGATTTACCCTGGTGGCTAGTGGGGCAGCAGAGGATGTCTGCGCGATGAGCGCAGACTCCCCTGCTGTCAGAGAGGGGGATCCAGGTCCCCTGCAGCTCTGCTGGGGACCTGGATCCATGTCTTATAATCTGACCTCAATTTGAGGTCAGATTATAAGAAGACCTCGATTATAAGACGAGGGGTAGCTTTCAGAAAAAAAATTCTTATAATCGAGCAAATACGGTAAGTTTGTTCAGTTTATATATATTTGCTCGAAATGCTCTGAAAAAGACCCCTCATCTTATATTCGAGGTCGTCTTATAATCTGACCTCAAATCGAGGACCTGGATGCCCCGGCTTCATTATAAAAGTCCCGGCGGAAGTGCCGGGCAGCAGCGGAGGACGTCTGCGCGTATCGTGCAGACATCCTCCGGCTTCCCCCGGTAGTCACCAGGAGATTTGGGCAGCTGGGGGATGTCTGCACGATAGTGTGGACATCCTCCATGCTGCCCAACACTTCCATCTATTATGACGGACCACTAGGGAGGCTCTTTGGGGGGAGGGGGGGGAGACAGACAACATTTGGGGGAGAGTGGGGGAGTGAGACAGACAACTTGCGGGAAGGGTGGGGGAGAGAGACAGACACCGTTGTGGGGAGCATTGGGTAAGTCTGGGGGGTAGGGGCAGCATTGGCACATAAAAGGTAAATAAAAACAAGAAATGCATTTTTTTATATCATATTTATTTCAAAAGTTTTTATTAAATATGAAAAAGCAAATTACATGTGAATATATACGTTAAACTTTTTTAAACTTTTTTCCTATAGGGTCGTCTTATATTCAGGCTTTTAGTTTTTTTTCCTAAAGGATTATCCATAGTTTGGGGGGTCGTCTTATAATCAGGGTCGTCTTATATTCGAGCAAATACGGTATATATATATATTTACTGAACAAAATTATAAACAAAATATAATAAAATAAATAAAGACATGGCATTAATTTAAAACAACCTTAAATTAATTATACAGGCAAATAATTAAAAACACCAATAATTTGTACAACAATAATTTATCAGTCTAACAGACTAATCATTTATACAAAGATAATTAATCAGTTTAACAGACAAATCATTTGTATAATGTACTTTAAATGGCTGATTATATTTGTCTGTTGCCCTAATGAATTATATATGTACAAATGATTAGTGTTTTAATGAATTTCATGTATAATTTAGTTAATGTTGTTTTAAATTAACTTAATGTATTGATTGATATACACCGATCAACCATAAAATTATGTCCACCTGCCTAATATTGTGTAGGTCCCCTTTTAATGACAAAACAGCCCTGGCCTATTGAGGCATGAACTCCACTAGACCTCTGAAGGTGTGTTGTGGTATCTGACACCAAGATGTCAGCAACAGATTCTTTAAGTTGCGAGATGGGGCCACCATGGATTGGACTTGTTTGTCCAGCTCATCCCACAGATGCTCGATTGGATTGAGATCTAGGGAATTTAAATGGTCCTTAACAATGCTTAAGTAGGTGGTACGTGTTAAAGTAACATCCACATGCATGACAGGACCCAAGGTTTCCCAGCAGAAGATTGCCCTAAGCATCACACTGCATCCACCGACTTGACACCTGTCAGTGGTCATAATGTTATGGCTGATCAGTGTATTCATTTTAATTTTTATTATATCCTTTATTTTATCTATACAATAAAAGACTGTATATATATATTCTCGGTATGTTAATAATGTCGATTTATAAGAAAAGTGCTGTCCATTGTATTATTACTTAATACATTTGTTACATAATAACAAACATAATGTTCGAATCATTTTTGCTGAATTCTGTATTTTTAGCTTGGCAGAAATCCTTATTTTAATGTTTTCTTAAGGCCGTCTTCCATCCCATTTGCGCACTTACTCAGCATGTGGATTGTGAGGAAATCCTTTGTTAAATACCACCCCTTTGCCTTATGGTTTTAACTCCCCTGGATTACGATAAAAGGATAAGAAATAAAACTTGTTATATTGAGCAAATACATTAAAAATGCATAAGTACATTTTTTTTTGCCAAAGAATAATTAAGCATTGTGATCTCAGGATATTGTTTATGCTATATAACTAGAAAGGGAATGCTGAAAGAAATAAAGACAATAAAGTCAGTTTAAGACCATTTCTACCTAAGTATTTTTATTACAGAATTTATGCTATACATTGTGGTATTGACCAGCTCGTTCCCTTTCTATTCTCCCGTGTTACTTGTGGCTTTAATTTAACGGGATACCAAGTTTTTTTCTGTGTTTCCAGCTGCAGGGTGGTTTACAAAGATAGCCAGCACTTATTCAGCTTCAACAGGATATACGCGTTTTCCTTTTCAATTGTGTAAATGAGAGCATTGAAGAAATGGGGGTTTTACTTAGTTTTCTTACTCTGTTTTTTGGCCTCAATTTTTCTAGACTTTTTTTTAACAAGTTAAATCAAGTTACTCAGCAGGTAAAGAATACAAAACCACATAGCACAGAGGGCAAATCAGCAGCCCTCTATTGTATGCTCTTGCATGGATTAGTTGCACCTCCTGGGTTATTTCATGTGGCAGGCCTCTGAATACCACTTTATTACCTGAGTGAACAGAGTTGGGCATTACTAGGTGTGGACAGCAATACTGTTCATGGTGAACACGTACTGGATTTTGTGACAGACAATTTAATGATGTTCTATGGACCTTGCCATGGACACTGATGTCCATGTACAGACACTTTGCCTATCCATGATTATTACACAATTTCTGCTTTTATAGGGAAGTCTATTAATATGACTTATTCTGCATTAACTCCAGATGTCCAATCTCTATGCTACATCACTAATAAAATCAAGGAACTCCTCAGTAGACCAGTTCTTAGTTTACTATCACTTGGCCATGCCTCCCAACAGAAAATAGAACTACCATAGTCACCAAAGTCTGCATGTGCTCAATACAGAATTGCATTATATTACGGTAACAATGAACGTAGCACATAAGTTAATTACAGTCTACATTACATGGTGCAATTAGGGTTGCCACCCAACTGGTATATTCACAGCAGGCGAGTAAAAAATTGGCTTTAAGCCAATATTAAGTCTATGGGGGCAATAGCATGGCATAGGTATGTAGGAGTTTAAATTTGTTTTCATTTGTATACAGTCTTAAATGAAGTTATTTTATATTGTGTTTTTTTAGTACCTACATAAAACGAGTTTTCCAATTTGTCACTATAAAGGCAATTTTGTTTTTGTAGACCCATGGTCAAATCACTAAGCGACTTGAATAGTGGAATTAAATAATAAAATACCCGAAGAATTTTTTTTAAATTTGTGAATAAGTAATGTTGTAATGTATCACTCACTTGTCAATACTATTGTATCTATGTAGATAGAGAACTAGACATTGTTTAAGACATTTATTTTAGAATGATGATAAAGCAGTACTTGTGCCAGAGTTTCACAACATGTGCATTTGTGGGATACTCCTGATTTTGATGTTCTTAGTCTCTCCTGTTTTGCCTGTTCAAGAGGTGGAGTGTGGCAATGAAAATATCAAATATCAGAACCAGATGAATAACTTGGATAGCGGATCACTGGAGGTCGAGATTCAGTTTCACACGGCCATCCAAATGTAACTTGACATGAACTCAGTAGATTACATCATTACATTTACATTGAATTTTTTTTACATCAGGTTTGCAGATAATTTATAGGTTATCAGCACTAAACCTAGTTAAACAATTCTGAAACCATTTTTAATCCCAGGGGCTTACATATTTTTTCCTCTGTAATGAAATTGCTTTTTCCTTTCTGTGAAAAGTCATATAAAGGCTTTGGAAATCCAGCAGGATAATCTGCATTACGAATTTCACTGAGGGGTTTCCTGAGGTCACATCACTTACCATATACCCAAAGGGGTAAGAGAAATGCTACTGCATGACATATAGGGAGAGAAAGAAACCCCTGGAGGTCTCTAACAGCTCATTATGCTAGACATGTTTATTAATGAAATGGCGAATACATTCTTTTAGACATTTGATATTCCATTCATACATCTGGTGTTTACTTCTCCCCTTGTTTGTGTCTGTTACTATAAATAGGCACAGTATGTCAGTACTCAGAAGTTGGGCCCACCTATTTTATTGCTTTGTAGCATATTACATTTTTTTAAGAGAAGTTATAAATGAGCAGTTACAAACTTAACTCTTTGTTTAGTGTTTATTCTTTATTTAGTGTAGCCATAACCAGAAATTGATGAGCATAATCAAATTTTGAAATATTGGTGTAGTAAACAGGTGCAGACTCATTGCCTGGGCTTTCAGTTCTGAACTGGGGACCTGATACCAAATGTGGAATTTTTCTAAGTTTTTTTTTGGGGGGGACAGAGGAGACACTGGGCTGGTTGGGACATATTAAAAGGGAAAAATCTTTGTGCTTTGAGCATAAGCAGACACTCATAAGTGTATTGCATACCAGTAGCACTTTTCCTCAACCTGTATCACTACGACACTCTTTTTATGTAAAAAGAATAGACAATTTCAGGAGGGGTTCCTATGTAACTGTGTGTTTGCATCTGTGACTGTGAGCGTGATTCGTCACGCCACTTACCACCGTCTATGTCTTGCTAATTATATACTATTCACTATATACTTATGAGAGCTATGCTGTACAACAGTGTCTGTCTTGCTAACTATATAAAGATGGAAGTTATCCCATACTGTGAATGGTTGTGCTGTACCATCATCTATGTTTGGCCAACAATTTACTGACATACTATAAATAATTAAATAAGCATTATTTTATTTTTATTTATTTGAAAAACAGTTGCTATGAAATTAAATCAGGTGGGGGGGAGGGACTTTTTTATTGTTGCCTTGGGCACATCAAGTCTAGTTGTAATAGTTGATAGGATTGAGCAACTTTTAAAGATGGGTCTTTGTTCTCAATATTAAGTCATATCCTCATCATGCTTTTTTGCAGTTCCAATTTAAGGAGTTAATTTCTTTTTGTAGGGGTTTTATGTCTTTCATATGAATTGGCAATGGCAAGGTTTTAAATAGGGATAATATTCTAGTTAATAGTGTCATTTTAAGCCAGCCTTAACCTTATATTGTAAGAGATTCAATAGACATCACAAATGAAAGGGGCGACTGAGGACATCCCTGTCTCGTGCCTTCTCTAATCTGAAATCGCTGATCCCACAAATACCATAACAGGGGCCTTCCTGTTATGGATCCCTGACACCCCAAACACCTGTAAGGATTTCCATATATATTTGCAATCCACTCTGTTGAATGTGTTCTCTGCATTCAATGACTGAAGGTACTTTTTGAGTCTGGGCCACCTGTATAATGTTGTATGGATCTGCGTATGCTGTCAGGGGCCTCCCCAGACAAACCCAAACTGATCAGGATGGATTATTGATGGGAGCAGTGGGCCCAGTCAATTAGCCAATATCTTTGCAAATCATTTTAAATTGATATTAATTAATGAAAAATGTCTAAAACTTTGTTGTCTTTTGGTAAAACTACAATTTTGGCTTGAAGCATCTCTGCATCATAATTGTTTTCCTTTTATAAATGAATTGAATAGTTTGAGAAGATAGGGTTTAAGTAAATTGTGATAAGTTTTGTAGTAAGTTGTTGATTTTCAGAGTTGTTTAAGGGCCAAATTAAGTTCATATTCTGTAATCTGTTTATTGATTTTCATTCGATTTTCTGGGGTCTTTTTAAAAAAAAAAATCTGAAACATTTTTATAAGTAATTAAAACAGTTTATGAACACAATATAAATCAAAATGTATGGTATATAAAACTGCAAATAATGTGATACCATGGAACACTCCAACTGTCAGTAGTAATAAAGTTGAAAATCAAAAAGCTCAACTCAGATGTGTGCAACCAACTGTATATGAAATAACTAAGCAATAACTAAGCAAGTGATTAACAGAGCCAAGGAGCCTGGTAAACATAGGCAATACAATTGTATATTTTAACAAAATTAAAAGGCACTCAAAAAACACAAATGTCACGATTAAAAACATGCAGCAGTTTAGATATGAAGGGACATACAACCATCAGTTCCAAGTGGAACAGCTTTTTATTGTTGGAAAACAAAGTGAATACCAGCCACCTAAATGTTTCAGCATTCCTGCATAATTTTCATGTCTAAAACTGGGCAGAAAAAAGGGAGGTATACATCTATAGGGAGGTGTTTGGCCCTCAGGCCCCTCCGAGAACCCCGGTCACAGTGGATCTTCAAATCCATTTTGTGACAGTAGCTTTACATATTAAAATATGAATTTATTTTCCAAAGAGTGGACATGGCTGCGACAATCTGTGACATCAATAGTGGACATTAACACAAACATGTAAGTCATGCTCCCTTAAAACATACGCACAATGACATAGTTTAAAAGACATAGAATGAAATATGCTTGACTTTTTTAAATTATCATGTGTTTATATGGAATTGATTAGTTAACTTAGTAGGCTTAGGAGTTTTTATTAAAACAAACCAAGGTTTTATTATGTTCTGTGTCAATCATGACTTGAAATTTATTAAAAAAACCACAATGGAGGGACTTTGTATCCTTTGATTCATACCTACTTGGAAATGTGGATTTAACACTAATCTCTTTGGCTGCAAATCATAGGTTTGTTAGTTATGCCAAGGACTGAGGATTTGGAGTTTATATTCTTAGATTCTCAAAGTGAAAACCATTAATATGAGATCATAATTGACAAGCAAGTATTTGTTGTGACATGGCGTCTATAAAGATCAACAAAATGGTTTCCTTTTTGGCATTTAAAGGATACAACTATTGGATGCTCATTTTAAAGTGTATCCCTAGTTATTACATCATTTAACAGTCGTCACAAGGTTTGTGCGTGGCATGAAATGAAGATCTCTATGTCTTCAATGAAGTGAACAGTATTTCTCATAACTATGGAGCGAAACATACCAGATTTAGAAGGACCTAGATAAGGTGATAAATTTGCATTTCTAGGTAATTCTATGTGAACTTTGACCATTGGATCACATCAGAGTGGTATCCTCACCTTTAAGCTGTTCGAGTGAATCTAATTTTCTTTTGTTTTCTGGGCTAGATCAGCACATTTTCCATTTGTGGTTTTGAGGGTTCAGTAGTTTCGTTTTTGGTCAAGGAACTTCGTCGTTCCGTACCAAAGGCGTTATTAATAAATCACTGATTCCTAAGAGTTAAAAGTATTTACTTTTATTATGTTTGAACACAGACTGCCCACAGGAACATACTTAGCGGGGGAGTTAAGAGCAGCCCACCCATGGGTGCCACACAATAGGGGGTGCTAGATCAGCATTCCCCAGTCTCCTTCATTTTTATTGGGAGCAGCTATGCACAGACATCCTCACTTGCAAACTGACACTTCCACTAGGTCTTCTCATGTGAAACAATGGGAGGCAATCCAGCTCACAAAACCTGGTGTAAGTGTCAGGCATCATGGGAGAATGTCTGTGCGCAGTGTACAGATTTTTCTGATGCTTCCCCTGCTAGACACAAGGGAAATTGGGGGACAGAGATAGCACAGGTATGCTGTCTAGGGACAGTGGTGGCAATGGCAAGCTGTTTGGGGACAGTGGTAGAAACAACAAGCTATTTGAGGACTGAGATGGCAATGGTACACTGTTTGGGGACAGGGAGGGCACTGGCAAGCTGTGTGGAAACAGATATAGCAATGAAAAGCTGTTTGGGGACAAAAATGGCACTAGCAAGCTGTTTGGGGATAGTTGTGTCAAAGACATGACAGTTTTTTTTTTGGTACATTTGCATAGGTCAGCATTCATTACAGCTTATTTGCTTATGTTGTTAGGTAGCTGGTGGGGTTCCTCAGTGAGGAAGCTAACGTGCATAGAAAGTAAAGGATGGTGGTGAGGAGAGTTTTGTGTATGCAGCACGACTGCAATGCACAGAGATAATGAGGCATACAGCCCCAAGACCATTTTCATGACACAGTATCAAACAAAGCATGTGCAATTAGTGGGAAACTAATGGACAGTGTGTTCTGGTTAGTAAAAACCTCAGTTGGAAATTGTATAATGTGGCATTGTAAGATGTTGCCATTAGTGTTTACTGTATATCTGTATATTGCTGCTGGCCTAAAATCCTGTCTTACAGTTCCCTTTAGCATTATGTAAAGGGTATGCAACCCTTAATATGTTCATGATATAAATTATTGTTTATGTATATTGTATTGGTCTAGCATTCATTGAAATACATGTGTTTTAACAAAATATTTTGTTGTACACAATGATATTGTTGTGTATATGTATTTCTGCACATACATCATGTGTGTTGCTGCACATACACATGCTATCGCTAGGGTTGCCACCTTTTCCTCAGAAAAATACCAGCCTTGCATTGGCCTGATGCCAATTTTTTACCGGCCTGGGTGGCAACCCTAGCTATCGCAAATCATTAGAGTTGATGAACTTGAAGTACAAGCATTTACAGCATGTACATTAAGTAAGATTGGTAGCAAATGATACTAAGAAAACATTTAACTATTGGCCAATAATCTACAGTAAAGGGACCAACATTAACATTTTCAATTCTATACATTTCCTGCATACTGTATATCCTAGATCAGTTACTTGGATTTTGATGGCTCTGTGCAGTGGGATCGCATTTGTTGCTAGAAATGCTCAGATTGGAACACATCACAGTCATCAAAGATTGCAACACTAGAAGAGGCTTAAGGGAGAGAAAGGGGAAAAGGAAAGTTAGCACGTGCTGGCTTTATGTTTCATAACTAAGGGTCCGTCTGGGATTGCATTGATTGGGTTTGTGCTCTACTGCTAGTTTTGTAAGTTACACGCTAGGCCGTAAAAACAGATTTTTATTGTATCCTGCCAAATCTCTTCATTTGTGTTTTACACAAAGTCTCACTGATAAGCATTACACTTGGCTTGCAAATGGCAGATTCCATGCAAGAATATATTAAGTTCCCTATTAACTGCAGTTCGGTTATTGATACCAACTTGAACTCCTGCAACATGATCATCTGTAAAAAAAAAAAAAAAAAGAACCATTGCACCAATGCCATGAAACAATTTGTTTTGTGTGCCACGGTTATTTAATCACGACAACTTAGACAAGTGGAATTATTAATCATGGAAGAAAAACTAGCCAGACTTTGCAGCAATTCCCTTTCAATAAGCTCTGCATGGCTGTCGTACATTTTGGCAACAAACAATCTGCTCCACCTTACTGACAGAGTTTATTCATCAATAGAATTCCCCTAGGCTTTCGTGATGAATGACTGGCAGGGCTTGTTAATGAGAAGTAAAGCACAGAGGCGACTGGAGTAAGCTTACTTGTCCTTAAATCCAGACTTCAACCAAGCAGTTGGCCCAATGTTACACCCAGAAGAGGTCATGTGACTAATGAAACAAACACATATTCATAGTGACTGCATAGATCACAAATTTATTGGGGGGAAAATGGCTTCGTGCCTGTTTTAGAGGAGAAAAGAAAACATAAGATTATAGTATTCTGTTAACCCTTTACATCATCCCTTTTTATTCAAACAAGATGATAGAACGCAACCTTGGTGTAGTTTCAGCACTCAAAATGGGTGTAGAGTAGGGTGACCACATTTTATTTCTGCCATTCAGGGGCATATTCAAATATATGTAATATATATTAAATATAGTATATGAAGTATTAGGAAGCTTTGGGAACCATGTAGATTTCAGAGTTTGTAATATATTTATATTATAATATGCCTATTGTAATATACATATCGTCATAGATATAATATATACGGTTTCCCAAGCTTCCCAGTAATTTAAATAATATGTATTGTATGTAACTATATGTGCAAATGTGAATCAGTGTATTAGTTATTTGGGTGTGTCTGTAAATATAAAGCACACAATGTCCCAATATGAAACACATATATACACAGTCACATATACACAAACAAACACACACACACAAAGTCACATACATATGCATGCAGTTTCATACTCCTCATACACAGCCATACACACATACACAGTCAAGCACACCCGCATACAGTCTCATACACACATTCACACAAAGGTGACCACATTTCCTGGATTGCTCGCGTCAGTTATGCCCTGACAGTTTTGTCCCTGGCAGCCTTATTCTGGGACAATGAAGAGTCCCAGAATGAGAGGTCTGAGTGAAAGAAGTCTTAGGCAATAATAGAGACACATGGAGCTCAGAGTTAGCTGCAGCAAGCACCAGAAACCCATACTGCCTGTGTGACTGTGTGTATATGTGACTGTGGGTGTATGTGAATGTGTGACTGTGAGTTTGAGTGTGTGGGTAGCACTTGATTGGAGCCAGGTGAGAAAGATATATTGAAAATTCACGCCGATCACATTTGCCATGGTACTTCCAATTGTGGTCTCTCCTCTAGTTAGTGTCCACTATCGATTGCATCTATAACCAAGACTATCTAGCTATACAAGTAGTGAGTGGCAACAATTATTATATATATATAGTTCCATAGCCCACAATTGTCCCACAGGACAGGACAGTGCCGGTTTGGGCGGTCTCTCACGCTGTCCTCCACCTTTAATCCAAGTTTTTTGGCAGAGCTTGGCGGGATTCAGAGCCATTATTGCTCAGGCCTGATTGCATTCTCCAGTGTCCAAGTACAGCTGTCAGGTCGACTGTCCGTGCCATTGCACATGCGATGCACATGAGTGGTAGCGCTGACACTCGACCTCCCAAGCTCCAATCGCCAGGGGGAAATGTCCCGATTTACCGGTGGAAATTGTAGGGAGGAATTTATTCAATCATCTGTCCGGTGCTGAAATCCTATTTTCTAATGAATCCTAAGGATCTACATTTCCCTAGAGATATAAACATTAGGCAGGATCATCTGGATTTGTACTGCACTCAGTTATCTTGGGCTAGTTTTACCAAACTGGCTCTTTTATGTTGGTAAATGACATAGACATCAACAAAATGTAGAAATGACAACTAGCCTTAATAATTATATCCAGGCAAACTATGTGCCCTTTTTAAAAACATGTCATTATCTATTTGGAGGTGATTTGCTATTTTTCTCCCCAATTGGCTTTTTCTAGCTGTACTTTAAAAGAATGACTATTCAGGAGAAAGCAATAAATAATAATGGGATACAGGCTAGGTCTGTGCTCACACAATTGTTTCTTATGCTCCTGGGGTCTTGCATTGTCACAGAAAAACAATTGTTTACAATGTAGCATTGATAATAAAAGCTTTGCTTCATAACAAGCAAATTGGCTCCAAACCAAGAAGCAAGATGCACCATGGACTATTGTTTGTAAAACTAAAAATAGAATCATTTTACTACAATAAAAAAAATACAATGTACTGTAAACATTTGTTTGTATTGTACTGTACCTAGAACTGATACAAGAACCTGCAAATGGATGTCTAAAGTTCAGTCTACCTGTTTTATGAGGAATAAAATATCTGAATGGGAAGGGTTGTCAACTTACCTGGTTACCAAGAACAGTATTCCTGGTTTCAGATCTTGACACAACACAAATTGGTGAAAGTCCATGTTTAGGTGCAAGATAATATGTAATCTGTATATTATGTTATGTTATCTAGATTACTAGCAAATATAAAGTCTATGAGCTTGCACAGTATACACTGCATTAAATTCACCAATGCATGCTGAGTAATAAATTGTGTGTTGTGAATGTGTGCACATGGCCTAGTCACCAGTATATGTATATAGGGAACCCATAATACTCAAAACCAAAAGGCTATAGTCAATATTATTCTGTAGGTTCCAGCAATTTATGGTCTTCCAGACTGCTATGGTTTGAAATCCCGGCATTGCATTGTATGATTTTCTGAGGAAATATACATTTTGAATTTACCCAAATTCTACTGGTCATTCCATGGGGCAGGGGATCATCAACTTAGTGTGAACAAATATATTATTTCATAAGCATTTTGATGGACACACACAACCAAGAACAAAGTAAAACCCATATGTTACTGGAAGGAAGTTAATTCATCTTGTTTCTCGGATAATTTCCTTTAAAACTGATACCAGTTGTAAATACTGCAGCACTATAGTTATATGTTTCAGGCACAAAATGGCCAATCTGGCAACACTAGTTGTTCCTGTTCCCAGTTCAGAAGTGCCACAATTATATGTGAGTAAAACAGAACACATTTACTCCATTTGCTACATGTGAAAAAAGGACATATATTTTGTCTCTAGCATTCTAGCCTCTGGCCTTCAGTGTTGTCAAGGCTTCTTGCAAGATATTAGAAAGTGTTTATATTATCCGTCAGTCTTTTTACGATGACATAAAATTACCTTCCATATGTTAATTGTTGGCGCTGTATTAAGGTTAATATTTCTGAAACAAGAATTATACACCTTTCTCCTTCCTGTAAAGGAGGTAATTGCTTTTCCAGGAGCCATGGCAAGTTGCTTGACTTAGCTAGCTTTACAAAGTTGACAAGTGCCATCTCTGATTTGTAGCTTTGGGAACAAAATACGTCTGATTTTATTTAGAAGTGGAGAAATACATTAAACGTTTACTTTTAAAGAAAGAAGCAGCACCAGTCATTGATTGCATCATCATTTTACAGGGTTTTAGGCTTCCTAAATTATGTAGTTCAACTTCGATGGTTGATGGTAAAACTTCATTTGTAAACAAACAATCATTTTTCTGTGACAATGGAGAGTTTTCTTAATTTTATGACATAAGTCAGGGCTCGACAAACCCCGGGCGCCAGGTCGCCATGGCGACCTGGAAATTAAGCCTGGCGCCCGGGTGCCGTTCCCTACATGACCCCCTTGCTGCTGCCGTTCGTGTGTTAGTGGATTTTTGCAGCGCGAGGGGGAGAAGTCTGTGCGGATCGCACAGACGGCAAGCTCCGCCCCCTCGCGCAGCGCGTGTGAGTACTGGGTGTCGTCACTTGACAACCCAGCACTCATCCGAAAGAGCAAGGAAGATCGGCTTCAGCACGAATGTTCCCCAGCCCTGCAATGAGGTAAGGCAGCAGGGAAGGAACATTCGTGCTGCAGCCGATCTTCACTGCTATTTCGGATGAGTGCTGGGTTGTCAAGTGACGACACCCAGCACTCACAACTTAAGACAGGGGGGGGGGGGGGTCAACTTTTGTATGTGTGAGGTGTATATGTGTATATGTGAGGTGTATATGTGAAGGGGGGGGGGGTATATGTGAGGTGTATATGTGAAGGGGGGGGGGGTGTATATGTGAGGTGTATATGTGAAGTGGGGGGGTGTATATGTGAGGTGTATATGTGAAGTGGGGGGGGGGTGTATATGTGAAGTGGGGGGGTGTATATGTGAAGTGGGTTGGTGTGTGTGTGTGTGTATATGTGAAGTGTGGTGTGTGTGTGTATATGTGAAGTGTGGTGTGTGTGTGTGTGTATGTATATGTGAAGTGGGTTGGTGTGTGTTTGGTGTATATGTGATGTGGGTTGGTGTGTGTTTGGTGTATATGTGAAGTGGGTTGGTGTGTGTTTGGTGTATATGTGAAGTGGGTTGGTGTGTGTGTTTATGAATTGCGTGTATGTTTGCGTGATTGTCTGGCTCCTAAAAATTTTTGCTGGCTCCTAGAATCAAATTAAATTTGTCAAGCCCTGACATAAGTGTATTAATGCATTTTGCCGCTAGACTTATGGATGCTTATAAATCCAGATAGAGCAAAAGCTTCCACAGGCAAATCCACACCTCAAGCTGGGAGTATGTAAAAGTTATACATTTATTCATCAAAAAATATATATATTAAAAGTACAGGATAAGCAGACAAGTTACAAAAAATGAAGTGTGAAAAACTACGTTACGTGTTTTATACCGTGTATAGGCTAGTTGAGGGGTGAAGGGAAGTGGATTAAATGCTCCCAAGAAACAGAGGGGTGGGTTCCAACTATAATCCACAACCATTCAACCCTGTTAAAGGTAAAAAAAATTATTAGACTCACCAAAAAGTAGTATAATATAAAAAGAGGAAACAATTTTTCTACATAAACAATATTACAATATTGAACTACCAGAAAAGAGGAATAGTTATTAAATACATGAACTGTACATAAGAACATTACTCATTGTCAAAAGCATTCAGACCCAACTATAAAAACAAAGAAAGGAAATGCAAAATGCGTAGGAATATATATTAATCCCTATAACAGTTATATCTTGTAGCAACTATTGTTAAATCTACGTATGAATGGAGGGGTAAAAAAAATGGAGACTTAGATTAATATTTGAATCACTTGTTTGTTTTTCGTTTTTTATTAAAAAAGTAGAAAAAGAAAACAATAAATGAAATAATAAATAATAGTTGCATCACTTTGGTTTTGTAAATTTAGGAAACACTGTTTTGAAATTGAAGAGTTCAATCATAAACGTCTACATATTGTAGCCGCTTTATTTTATTGAGATACTTGGTCAATTACAAAAAAAGTAATTGAATCTATAAAATACTGCTATGTCATTTATTTTTTCTATTTAAGTTGAATGTAATTTTCACAGGGAGGGCTTGGAGAGGTGGGCAGGACTGTTACTATAGCAACCACATTAACTCTATTACACTATATTTGCAATATTTGTGAGAGAGGAAAACCTGACGTGTTTTTTTTTCTTTAAAGCAAACATTTGGAAATACAAGTCTCATCACATCAGACCAGTGTACTAAACATGCTATTTTAGTCTTATTTATAATCTTGACAAATATTTACAGATTTTAGGAGCCAAACAATTAAATATCAATTAGTCAGCCTGGTTATTTTTAGGAACCAGGGACTTGGTACATCAAGTTCTATGTAAAACAATGAACAAATTTAGGAAACAGCAATATAAATATAATATAAAGAAAAATCTTTATATGCCTCTCGGTACAACAATGCATAAATAAGTAATAACTCAAATTAATTTATGGAAGCTTGGGTTTAGTATACCCTCAAATAGCACTGAGCTGTCCAATTAAAGCAGGATTAGTGCATAGGTCATCTGTTTTGATACAGAGTGAACACTGCTTAATATGTTTAATTTAATTAACTGGTTAAAAAGAAGCTGTTTACTACTTTCATAAAAATACAAACACCTAAATGAGCTTAGCAAGTTTTTTTTTAAATAATGAACCAGCCAAGAATTTAGTTTCCATGGTAAGCCACACGCTATTCTCTCTTAAAGTACTGATTGCCTGTGGTAATTGGTATTTTCATCAATCTATGCCATATACTGTAATGCAGGTAGCAACTACACAAATATAACTCACGGTAACAAGGAGCATCCACAATTATGGAAAGGTTTCTGTGAAATAATGTTTCGGAAAGAAGTAATATGGAATTTCAGTTATGAATTATTATATGTAATAATGAATGCAATAATCCTAACATAATTAAGTTCCAAAATATCTAAATTAATACCAGACATAAAATCAATTGGTATCTGCTAACACCTTCCAGGTTAGCTCCCAAAACCAAAATGGAGTCACCATGGTTCCATGTGGAGAAGTCCAAAATGGAGTTCCTTTGTGATACATGCAACATGTGAGTGTTAAACAACAAATTTCTAGACTAATAAGGCATACTCGAAGGGATAAATTCCACAATAGACATGCGCACTAACGCACACACATAAGTGGTTGTGTAAAATGTTAAATATATAAGCATAAACTAAGACAGCACATATATATTAGAAAATATGATATAAATATATATATATAACAGTAATTAGTATACCAGCAACTGTAAATATACTACAATAATATCACAATGCTATGAACACATGAACCATTGGCCAGAATAGTAAAAAATAAATTAAAAAAAAGATTTTGCCCCACCCAAGTGTTATCCAAATAAATGGGACACTACCACTTACATAAGATGTAACCTGGGAATTTAAAACAAACACATATATAAATCATATGCCACAGTTTTTTTTTTTTTTAAATATGAATTCATTGCATATAAACAAGAAAATAAAATTAGGTGTTTATCTCCTGGCTCCCATGAAAAATTCCCATGATGCAACATCATCCAAAATATTCCAGCTAGTGTCAATTTACAACTGTTGCCAAAGCCTGGATGATGATGTCATAAAATACTCCCCTGCTCTCTTACTGGCTCCCGGTATCATTTTGGGCAGAACTAGGTGGCTTTGTACAACTTTTTTTTAACCTGCCTTCCAACACAAAGAGTGGAGATTAACCTGATCAAACAGGATTATAACTCTGCCTTGTGATGTAATAGTTACATTACCCTCCCATTCAATGCAGGTCTATGATCAGAATTCTGATTTATAGACTGCAATCTTTGTCCCAAGCCCCAAAATGAGACATTTGTGCTGTAAAGTCTCGGGGGTGGCACCCAAAAACACTATATTTCACAAAGTGACACTTATTTAGTTACATATTTTATTAAATACAGCAACAAAAGAAAAACAAAAGACATATCTGAAAACAACAATACAAAATAAAAAAGTAAAACCTCCTCATTTTTTTGGTGGGAGTGTCCCTTTAACTAAACATAAAGCAGTGATACAGTATACAGGATTAATACACTGATCAAAGAGATTGAGCTTGTGACTCCCATTACCCAGTCGGCCAGCCATATTGGCCACATGGCAAAAAACACACACACACACACACCTGTACTAAATGATATCCAATGAGTATGCGCATAAATAAAAATCTGTGTCCACTACAAATAATTAGTGTTTTGAGGTTGCATGTGCTTAAAATAATTTTTTTAAATTTAATATATGGGTCTCAAGCACCTCCACTAAATGCCACTTTGCTTAATAAATTACCAGTTTAGTGATGTGAAAATGTCTGGATATGTTTAAGTTTTTCTCCATTTGGGGGGGGGGGGGGGGCTAATTGACACATTTCGTCTTGGTGCCAGATACCACAGCACACCTTCGGAGGTCTAGTGGAGTCCATGCCTCGACAGGTCAGGGCAGTTTTGGTGGCAAAAGGCAACCTATACAATATTAGGCATGTGCTCATAATGTAACGGCTGATCGGTGTATATAGTGACTACAGAAAGAAAACAGAGCTCAATTTTTTTTTTAAATTAAGTAATCAATGTCCAATAAGTATTGCCAAACCAGGAAGGTATAGCGTTTTGTCAGACAGTTAGTGGTGGAATGTCATAGAATGTTGCAGTCAACGAAAATCTGGAGTTCATCTCAGAAATGTATGGTATTTTATTAAATAGCTAAGTGCATCATAAGAAAATATCACATCCCTTTTCTCTAGTATTGGAAAGTTCTGGATTCATTTTTCCACCACTTAAAGATTTTCTTTTCTTAAAAAAATAAAAACCACTACAAATTTTATCAAAATATATTAAATAGCCTGGGGGGTTGTGAACACATTGTATTTTATTGCTTTATTTTCATTAACATTTGATTGTTAATGTTTTAATTAAGTGGAAGGGGAGTTACACTAACAAATATGTAATACACTTAAAACACAGGTTGTAAAATGTGTAATGTGTCTATCTGGTTCACAGCCTTGAGCTGTTGTAAGTCTAGCACTAACTGCCAAAAGTGCACATGCATTCACAATGCAATAATATAGTCCATGGTTTTGGATCTGTTTCTTGACCAGTGTTAATAACAACAGAATGTTAAAATTAATGCTTTGTCCCCCACATACCTTAACGGATTTCTATCAGCGGGTGATAATTAAACATGGCACATTCAAATATTCCAAGGTACGAAATCCAGGTACAAGTCTCCATGGATTTTTTTTAGGGTATATAAACATCAGAAATACATTTCTTTTAGTTTAAAGAATAAGGATAAATTACTGGCTAGGTATATTGATTAAGGTGTAAGTTGTGGTTTCTGATACAGTAAACAGTTTCCTCCAGGATCTCTATATATTATTTTATTATTTAATAATTCTCCTGTTACTCCTTCTCCCTTTCCACCACTAGCTCCCTACCTGAAATTGTTGTTGCTCCATTTGGATTTATGAACTCAATATATCTTTCAGGGCCATAGAGTATTTGGCACCTGGGAACCTATGTTAAGGTATGTTTTATTGCGCTTCGAATTATTGCGTTTCACAGTTATTGCTCTTGAGAGGATGTGTCAATTATCCATTGAGCAAGTCTTTCAGTGCCATTTTATTTGTGTCTATTTGTGACTATTCCATGTCCCCATTTGCACAGACACAACAATATTTTATTGAAACTAGACCAAGTAATCACTTACCATGGCCTCTAAACATCAAAATAAAGGATGGTCCGGAACTGAATCCTCAAAAACTCTCTGAGGTATGCCTGTATATAGTAGCATTTCTACTTATATGAACTTTAACATATTATGTTCAACGTTTTTTATATTTAATAAAAATGTTATTGAAAAAATGCAATTTCATTCCTCTGCACCCACATTGCACATGATAATAAAAGAAAGTTATAGGTGCTAATTCAGTGTAATAAGTGCAGCAAACACTAGTGTAGATCCTCAATAACACCAAAAATATGTGAAGAAAATATAAAAAGTAATCAAATACTTATCAAAAACAGGAAACATAGAAAAACAAAACAGAATAAAAAACATATGTGTGACACTGCAAAAAAATTAACGAAGTAGTGGATATTCTCCCCCAGTGGACCTTAGACTCACATGCACTAGAGCTCATAAGCTGGCTCTAGGTATCAGCTTGTTTTTGGACTTCAATCCCCACCATCTGAAGCAATATACAATAAGTAGATCTTGAATAGAAAAGATAGACT
This sequence comes from Pelodytes ibericus, assembly GCA_036172795.1. Taxonomy (NCBI): domain Eukaryota; kingdom Metazoa; phylum Chordata; class Amphibia; order Anura; family Pelodytidae; genus Pelodytes; species Pelodytes ibericus. The sequence continues at coordinate 119,648,270 of CM069859.1, read as the reverse complement.
CCCAGATGGTGATGGTGAGTGTATAAGAAGGATGATAATATGGAAAGGAGAGAGACAGCTATATAGTGTAATACAGTTTTATAAAACATTTATTGGCCCTCTTATATAATAAGGCTTACTTAAAACCAAATAAAAATTGTGCAGAATCATAAGAACAAATATCACCTGATCCAAAAGAATGTAACAGTAGCACAGTCTCTCCAGACAATTGTCTGAGCCGTGGTATACAGGTCAGGACTAGCAGCGTCAGAAGAAATTGTATTATAGTGCATTACAGTTGTAATTTTCTTCACTTTGCACTTGACACTGGGTTTCTGATTGGGAACCGAGGTGACACTGGGGATCTAATTGGGGACTGAGATGACACTGGGGTGCAGAGTTCGGACAGGTGTGAGACTGGGGAGCAGAATGGGGACAGGGGTGACACTGGGGAGCAGAGTGGGGACAGGCAAGCCCCCCCCCCCCCCCTTAGTACGTCACTGATATCACTGTTATTGTTGGCTTTGTGCTATTGTTAATTACTTACATTTTAGGCTTTATTCATGAAAGAGGGGAAGGGGAAACGTAAGGTCAAAGTAGAGAAACTGGAAAAATTTTCCCATTCAGCTGTGCTTCAAACTCTGTTACTTAAGTTTGTAATTCTTGCCTCAATTCTCTCCAATTATCTTGTTTTCATGAATAAATCTGTTAATATAGTGGTCAAAGCCTACTTTACTAATATTTTTGGCAGCAAAATTCAGGTCAAAATAACGATGTTGGCTATGCTGGGCTGATTATTTTTTCAATCTGTTATCAATACACCACAGTCAATTGTTTAGTGAAAATAACTTAATAATAATGTGATATTTGCCCATTTACAAACAAATGTGTACAGTTGGAAATACACAAAGTATTCATGTCTTCATATACCTTGTATTACCTACATGCTGTGTGCCTAGAACTTCCTCTTGCCAACAATTCCTCATTTACCGTGAAATGTTTTATTGTTTGGTTCATGTCACGTACAAAGAGAACACGGGTTTTCTAGCTTTCTGACAGCTTTAGGCTGGACGTGGCTGGGAGCACCAATTACCAAGTTGGACTCATTGTGGTGGTGCAATTATCCTGACAGCATCATGTACCCTGGCATCCAATTTCACGTCTGACTTCATCTGCAATATTCAAACCAGGTGATTTTTAAGCATGTGCATTTATTGTTTCAATACACAAAAGGATTCTCCTTCATTCTACAACCCTTTTCATATGCAGGAAAAAAAAGTTGAATCTGTATTTAGGAAAATATGTATTTAGAATTGTTTAGGTGTGCCTTACTAATCTCAGGGGTCTATCCACTAAGAGGTGAGTTGCAGGTGGGGCGTCACTGTGCAGAGACACAGTAGGTGAGTTCAGTGGCGTCCCGAGGGGGGGGCGGGGGGGGCGGCCCGCCCCGGGTGCCACTGACTAGGGGGGTGCCACCGGTGCTGCCGGCACCCCCCGCGCTGCTTACCTTTTTTTTTTTTTTTTTTTTCAGGCGGCCGAATCCTCTAGATGCGGCCGCCGGGAGGAAAAAAAAAAAAAAAATCACAGCGACCGGATGTGACGATACGTCACATCCGGCGACTGTGTTTCCCTCCTCCGTGCAGGAGGGAGAAGAGAAGACTGCACGGAGGAGTCGTCCGTCCGGGAGAAGCAGCGATTTGGTAAGTGATGGGGGGGGGGGGGGGGGGGGTGGATTGGCACTATATTACTGGGCTCTGGCTGGCACTATATTACTGGGTATCTGATTGGCACTATATTACTGGGTATCTGATTGGCACTATATTACTGGGCTCTGACTGGCACTATATTACTGGGCTCTGGCTGGCACTATATTACTGGGCTCTGACTGGCACAATATTACTGGGCTCTGACTGGCACTATATTACTGGGCTCTGGCTGGCACTATATTACTGGGCTCTGACTGGCACAATATTACTGGGCTCTGACTGGCACTATATTACTGGGCTCTGACTGGCACTATATTACTGGGTTCTGGCTGGCGCTATATTACTGGGTTCTGGCTGGCACTATATTACTGGGTTCTGACTGGCACTATATTACTGGGCATCTGACTGGCGCTATATTACTGGGCTCTGGCTGGCACTATATTACTGGGCATCTGACTGGCGCTATATTACTGGGCTCTGGCTGGCACTATATTACTGGGTTCTGGCTGGCACTATATTACTGGGTTCTGGCTGGCACTATATTACTGGGCTCTGACTGGCACTATATTACTGGGTTCTGGCTGGCGCTATATTACTGGGTTCTGGCTGGCACTATATTACTGGGTTCTGACTGGCACTATATTACTGGGCATCTGACTGGCGCTATATTACTGGGCTCTGGCTGGCACTATATTACTGGGCTCTGACTGGCACAATATTACTGGGCTCTGACTGGCACTATATTACTGGGTTCTGACTGGCACTTTATTACTGGGCTCTGGCTGGCACTATATTACTGGGCTCTGAGTGGCACAATATTACTGGGCTCTGACTGGCACTATATTACTGGGTTCTGACTGGCACTATATTACTGGGTTCTGGCTGGCACTATATTACTGGGATCTGACTGGCATAATATTACTGGGCTCTGGCTGGCACTATATTACTGGGTTCTGTCTGGCACTATATTACTGGGTTCTGACTGGCACTATATTACTGGGTTCTGGCTGGCGCTATATTACTGGGTTCTGGCTGGCACTATATTACTGGGTTCTGACTGGCACAATATTACTGGGCTCTGGCTGGCGCTATATTACTGGGCTCTGGCTGGCACTATATTACTGGGCTCTGACTGGCACAATATTACTGGGCTCTGACTGGCACTATATTACTGGGTTCTGGCTGGCACTATATTACTGGGTTCTGGCTGGCACTATATTACTGGGCTCTGGCTGGCACTATATTACTGGGCTCTGACTGGCACTATATTACTGGGTTCTGGCTGGCACTATATTACTGGGTTCTGGCTGACACTATATTACTGGGCTCTGACTGGCACTATATTACTGGGCTCTGGCTGGCACTATATTACTGGGTTCTGGCTGGCACTATATTACTGGGCTCTGAGTGGCACAATATTACTGGGCTCTGGCTGGCACTATATTACTGGGCTCTGGCTGGCACTATATTACTGGGCTCTGACTGGCACTATATTACTGGGCTCTGGCTGGCACTATATTACTGGGCTCTGACTGTTACAATATTCCTGGTATCTGACTGGCACACTATTACTGGGCTCTGACTGGCACACTATTACTGGGCACTGACTGGCACAATATTCCTGGGCACTGACTGGCACAAAATTACTTGGCATCTGACTGGCATAATATTCATGGGCACTGACTGGCACAATATTACTGGGCATTTGACTGGCACACTATTACTGGGCTCTGACTGGCACACTTACTGGGCTCTGAGTGGCACACTATTACTGGGCTCTGACTGGCACAATATTACTGGTATCTGACTTTCACAATATTACTGGTATCTGACTGGCACACTATTCCTGGTAACTATAATTGTACAATTTTCAAACATTGAAAAAATTGTGGGTGTTTTCTTGCATTTTTATTGTGGGGGGGGGGGGGGTGCAACACTCGGGGTCCGCCCCGGGTGCCAAATGCTCTAGGTACGCCCCTGGGTGAGTTTTTCTTTAGGGAGAAGAACTGTTTTCCTGTGAGGTGACCATGAATTAAGGCTAAATCTGTACAAACTCTGAACTTTTTTTTACAATGCAGGGCTAACTCTGGTCTCTCAAGAGAAACTAAATGCATAGTTAAGTCATCTCACTTCAGTTTATCTTCTAGTAAATAGCCCCCACTACTTAGATTAATATCTTGCTTGCACTTTTAATTGTACCTAAATGTTCAGATTTTTTGGCACTCTCCATGTGTTATTCAAGATATAGTTAAGGGTATACTCAGTATGCCCCGATCTGGCCTGAATGCGGGCCAGAACAAGCCATAAAGCTGTATTACAGAGGTGGCCTATTCAATATGGTCAATTTCATCACAAAATCGACAATTTTGGGCCAGCTTTTGGCCACATTCGATTTGGATTTTTCTTTCTTCTGATGTAAGAGTAAGTTGACCCTTTCATTTACTGATGATCAGCGTGTCTAAATATTTGCTCCTTAATGCCTCATTAATAGGAGGGATACGATGACGATAACAAACCCTAGAGCAGCCTCTCCCTTAGGTGTATCGTCCTGAAGGGGAACGTTGCTGAGACCGTGGTCAAGTCAGTGACAATATCCAGGGCCGTCTTTAATAGTGATTGGACCCTGGGCAAGCATTTGCTTGGGCCCCCTGGACCCTGCCCCCTCCCCTGCATGCAATCCCGCCATCCATCGCAATGTTACCCCCCCACACACACACACACATATGCCATAATTGTTGTGCCATTCAGAGCGCAGTATTATTGTGCCAGTCAGAGCCCAGTAATATTGTGCCAGTCAGAGCCCAGGAATATTGTGCCAGTCAGAGCCCAGGAATATTGTGCCAGTCAGAGCCCAGGAATATTGTGAAATTCAGACCCCAGTAATATTGTGCCAGTCAGATGCCCAGTAATATTGTGCCAGTCAGATGCCTGTAATATTGTGCCAGTCAGATGCCCAGTATTACTGTGCCAGTCAGAGCCCAGTAATATTGTGCCAGCCAGATGCCCAGTAATATTGTGCCAGCCAGATGCCCAGTAATATTGTGCCAGCCAGATACCTGTAATATTGTGCCAGTCAGATACCAGGAATATTGTGCTTGTCAGATACCAGGAATATTGTGCCTGTCAGATACCAGTATTATTGTGCCAGTCAGAGACCAGTAATATTGTGCCAGCCAGATGCCTGTAATATTATGCCAGTCAGAGCCCAGTAATATAGTGCCAGCCAGATGCCTGTAATATTATGCCAGTCAGAGCCCAGTAATATAGTGCCAGCCAGATGCCTGTAATATTATGCCAGCCAGATGCCTGTAATATTATGCCAGCCAGATGCCCAGTATTATTGTGCCAGTCAGATGCCCAGTATTATTGTGCCAGTCAGAGCCCAGTAATATTGTGCCAGCCAGATGCCCAGTAATATTGTGCCAGCCAGATGCCCAGTAATATTGTGCCAGCCAGAGCCCAGTAATATTCTGCCATTCAGATGCCCAGTAATATAGTGCCAGTCAGAGCCCAGTAATATAGTGCCTGTCAGCCAGATGCCCAGTAATATTGTGCCAGCCAGAGCCCAGTAATATTCTGCCATTCAGATGCCCAATATTATTCTGCCATTCAGATGCCCAGTAATATTCTGCCATTCAGATGCCCAGTATTATTGTGCCAGCCAGAGCCCAGTAATATTGTGCCAGCCAGAGCCCAGTAATATTCTGCCATTCAGATGCCCAGTAATATTGTGCCAGTCAGAGCCCAGTAATATTGTGCCAGCCAGATGCCCAGTAATATTGTGCCAGCCAGATGCCCAGTAATATTGTGCCAGCCAGAGCCCAGTAATATTTTGCCATTCAGATGCCCAGTAATATAGTGCCAGTCAGAACCCAGTAATATAGTGCCAGTCAGAGCCCAGTAATATAGTGCCTGCCAGCCAGATGCCCAGTAATATTGTGCCAGCCAGAGCCCAGTAATATTCTGCCATTCAGATGCCCAATATTATTCTGCCATTCAGATGCCCAGTAATATTCTGCCAGTCAGAGCCCAGTAATATAGTGCCAGTCAGAGCCCAGTAATATAGTGCCTGCCAGCCAGATGCCCAGTAATATTGTGCCAGCCAGAGCCCAGTAATATTCTGCCATTCAGATGCCCAATATTATTCTGCCATTCAGATGCCCAGTAATATTCTGCCATTCAGATGCCCAGTATTATTGTGCCAGCCAGAGCCCAGTAATATTGTGCCAGCCAGAGCCCAGTAATATTCTGCCATTCAGATGCCCAGTAATATTGTGCCAGCCAGAGCCCAGTAATATTCTGCCATTCAGATGCCCAATATTATTCTGCCATTCAGATGCCCAGTAATATTCTGCCATTCAGATGCCCAGTATTATTGTGCCAGCCAGAGCCCAGTAATATTCTGCCATTCAGATGCCCAGTAATATTGTGCCAGCCAGAGCCCAGTAATATTCTGCCATTCAGATGCCCAGTAATATTGTGCCAGCCAGAGCCCAGTAATATTCTGCCATTCAGATGCCCAGTAATATTGTGCCAGCCAGAGCCCAGTAATATTCTGCCATTCAGATGCCCAGTATTATTGTGCCAGACAGATGCCCAGTAATATTGTGCCAGTCAGCCCCCTCCCCCCCCCCCCGTTCCCAAGTACTTACAGTTCACTGCTCCGTGTCCCCCACCGGATGTCTCCTCCGTGCAGTCTTCCCTCTTGCACGGAGGAGGGAAACAGTCACCGGATGTGACGCGAGGTCACATCCGGCGTCAGTTTTTTTTTTTCCGGCCGTCGCATCCATCGGATGCAGCTTGCCGGAAAAAAGCGTTCACAAGCGCAATGCGCTGTGAACGCGGCAAGCAGGGCTGGGGGCCCACGGGACAGCTGCCTTGGGGCCCCCCAGGAGTAAATGGGCCCAGGGCAGCTGCCCCGTTTGCCCCGCGTTAAAGACGGCTCTGACTATATCTCCCCCAGGATGCTGGTCTCAGTAGAGGGAAAGTGAGGCTGAATGGCCAGTAGCTGGTAACATACTGTGACCAAAGCCAGGGCAGTCCTCTACCCACTGGAGAGGAAGGCAGGTATCGACCCCTCTGCCTCAAAGTGCAGCCTTTACAAAGTGAAAAGCTCAGTGCTGACGCTGCCGCAGGAATGGACACACACCAGTGTAGGAGTGGAACAGGAATAATGAACATTTTTTTGAAAACAGCACAGATATTTATACACAGACAATGTGACATCAACTAAGGGGAATGCACAGTGGAAACTAATTAACAAATGGTAAGCCTCAAACAATAGAGAGACTCATTTAAAACAGGTAATTAGATACAGTAGGATATAACATAATCACACCTTTAAATACAGACACAACATAACAGTAGGGCATTTAATGGGGAAATCCTGCCTCACACTTTTCAGGATACAAAGGTGTCAAGTTCAGCTACATACAGTGTGCACTTAATTAAAGTACATCACTGTATAACACGACATTGCATAACTTACAAAAATACAGTGGGTAAGGTGACATAATGACAGGGGATAGGATAGGATACAATCTTAACCTGGGGGAAACACAATTAATTGGAGAAAGGCTTGGATCCTAGGGTACACATCCTGGCTTACATCGTGAGTGAGCCTGTGTTTAAAGTCCAGCTGAAAACAGGGTTCTGCTGGTGCCATAAAAGTTTGTACCCCCAAACCTAGTATAGAGAGGGTCGATAGTCTATTGGGTGGTGGCGGGCCATTATATCTCTCCACGAACCCCAGTGACAGAGGGTTCCCTCACAAGGTGCACTAAGTCAGTGTTTCCCAACCCAGTCCTCAAGGCACACCTACCAGTCCAGGATTTAGGGATTACCCAGTTGTGTCTAAGGTGTTTTTTTTTCTTCTTTGTAAAAACACCTTAGACACACCCAGGTAATCCCTAAATCCTGGACTGGTAGGTGTGCCTTGAGGACAGGGTTGGGAAACACTGCACTAAGTAATACCATATTTAGCTTATTTGTATAACATAGTTGTAAGATTTCAAAGAGATTAGTCCTTTGCAGTGGCGGTAGCACTGGGCACTGGAATTAATAACAGAAAAACAACTTAACAACGCTCTTCTGGCAGAGACTGGCTACTGCGCATGTACAGCAATTTGAGTATGCACAGTAGCAATGCCAGCTTAAAAAACAACTGTCTATAATACATTTTTTTAAAGATACCTCCGACGTGACCAGAGCAAATGCCTTAATTTACTTGCTAAATAAATGTATGGTAACCTGAAATGTGTGGAGCTGTGAACACTTGGGTTTGAATGTCTTAAGTCTAGGTGTATGCAAACTTTTGGCCTTAAAGGGACAGTCTAGTCCCCAAACTCACTTTGGTGGAAGGTGAAGACTGCTGCTTGTGGAGTCCACTGGATTTTTCCAGAATGATTTGATGCAGGCATTCTGCTTAAATCACATTTATTAATATTTGACTCAAGTCCTCCCCAGTGATTACTCTGCATGTTTACTGCGGTTGCAGCAGCACTGATTATATAGACACTTAGTATATAAAGTTTTGTTTCATTTAGTCACTTCCTGTGTTCTATTTCATTTGAATACACATGGACTCTGAGTGACCTTTCTCTTGTACACAGTAGGATCTCTTAACAGTGCAACACATTATCCGATGACATCACTAGAAAGAAAGGATATTCCATTAATTTGAATGAAATTATTCTTATTGGTTCCTGCAATGCAAAATGTAAATGCATTTGAAATATATTCATTAATTTTTGGAAGATGCATAGTTACTGGATGTCTGCTCAGATTCTCTAAAAGTTTGTTTTCCCGTTGTTGGTTCAAAGAGAGGTCTTCTTTACAGGCCAACCACACATCCACTGAACTGAATACATTATGTTTGTGGCAGGCAAACTCTAAAGACTGTAGAGAAAACAAATACTTATATGATCTGAATTATGAAGAAAATAATGTGCACTGTGTACATTCTTCTAACAAACTTATGAAACCTGATTTGTAACAGATGTTTGTTAGAGTGAATAAAGTGTTAAAAAAAAGTTTTTTCCTGATAGCAGAAAAATAATAAATCAGCTTTATTTTTATTACTTTGGGAGTTAAAACCATTTACCTTTTTTTTCCTTGGTCTAGTTTGAAAGGGCATCAGTATTACTTTTTCATGGACGTCAGTGTGTATTTCACATGAAATATCTGTATCTGTTTTATGATCAGCTGCACTCCTGGTACAAGGCACTGATCCTTCTCTAATTACCTTCATAATTTCAAATACTTGCAGAGTGTGGGATTAAAATTTCTAACCAAATGTTTCAATAAACATAAAATAGCCTATAAATCTGTACAAATTGTCTGTCAACAATAATGTGGCGCCTTTGCACAGTCTATAGCTTCATGTTGGGAGGTAAAAACATAAAATATTTCTGGGAGTAATAATCTAAACTGACAGCCAAATCACTATGTTGCTTGAACTACTTCAAGCTTATGTATTAGATAAGATGAGACTGCCTCTATACACAAATTTCCTAAACTTTAAGGATGAGGATGTGATCTCCAGGCTAAAAGCACATACTAGTGATTTTGAAAAATTATGCAGAGTAAGGGGCAATACATCAATTTTTTGTCTTAAAGGGGCACTCCCGGCATGAAACTAAGTTTGGTAAATCATCTGTGGCTTAATCAATGGACTATTTTGCATACAAATACATTCTGTAGGAACCTCTTTCAAACTTCATTCCATAGCTTGCTCTTTGTGGGCAGTTTGTCTGAATTCAGTTTGTTAGTTGCCTCCTTTTTTTGATTTGTTTGTTTTGTTAAGAGCAGCAGTTAGAGGTGGTGGGACAGTTGTGTAATGCAACCTGCACATGTGCAGTGTGCATCCACATGCATTTCTTTGAGAGCTCATTGGCCGGCTACCCATAGGTGCTGTGAATGCTTATCATTTAGACATAGAGTTGCCACCTTTTCTTTCAAAAACAAATAGTGATACGATTGTCTCTGCAGATTTAACTTTGGCTAAAAGCCAATTTTCTTTTTTGATGACCTTATCTAAGTATGTTTTTTTCCTAAAGATTTTCATTGTATGTTCTCTGTATGTTTCTTTGTAGGTCGCATGTACGCACTCTGTTCAGTCCCTGAATGATTAGCACATAACATTGCTTTTACATTAAAATACTTTACATTTTTAACTTTAATAATGAAAAGCTATTCTATTTGAAGTGGACAAATCAATGCATATTAAATGTGACACTTTTAAAATAAACATTCATTATCCGTAGTAATGTATCACATAGTATACCACTTCTATACTAGTACAACTGTTAGTCCTTTTTATTCTAGAAATCAGGATTCGAACCATCTATGTTTTCCCTGGAACCTCCATGAAAACATTGTTAAATAATTGCCTCACCCATCTATTTACAACTATTTACAGTTAAGCCCCAATAATTGATCCAGTCATGACTAGCAAGGCTAAGTAAAGGAGACGTGACCTGGATTGCACTAAATTAGAGGGAATTCTAAGGACAAGTACTTTTACTAATCTTGCCACAGTGATTTAATCACTTGGACAACACATAGAGTGAAAGTGTCTTTGTGTAAATTGTGAAATACAGGTTGAGTAGCCCTTATCCAGAGATCCAAAATCCGGAAGGAAAAAAAATGGGATACGGGTCAGTTCAGATAAGGAATACTCACCTTCCTGGAGCCGCATTATAAAGCTCCTTTTGCTTCATCCTCCTGGAGCGCTATACGTTGCAAGCAAGTGTTCATGGGAAATGAAGTTGCCACAGCACTGCGATGGGAGGGAGGGACTGTGTTCTCCGAGCAGATCATTTAGGCAGCACCGTGGAGCAAGTTATTTCAGCAGCTCCACTCTTAGAGTCTTTGTGTAAATTATAAAGGTTTGCTTTTACACAATCCAAGACTGATATGTGTAGTGTTGCCACCTTTACTTAACATTGATCTCATGCCAATTTTTAATGGCCTTCTGGTAAAATGCCAAATGGGTGGCAACCCTAGATTTGTTTAACATTCCACCCATAATCTATTTGTTAGAATTAGTGAATTAGGGTTGCCACCCAGCAAATATTTTACCAGCAGGGTAGTAAACATTTTACTGGAGGCCAGTGGTAAGTCTTTGGAGGCAATAGCATTGCTGGTATTTACCTAAGAAAAGGTGGCAGCCCTATACTGGAAAAGTAGGAGAATGAAGTAAGGCGTTAAAAGTCTTCTAGTAAGTGGATCAGAGATCCCAAATCCAAACATTATTTATTGCACTTTCCACCCTAAGCTAATATGCATACTGCTCCTTGGACGTTTTTTTCTAAATATATACTTGACAGAGCGTGATCAACAGGCACATCTGTTTTTTCCCTTTAATACAAGGATTTACCATTGCTGGTATATGGAGCACATTTTAAATCATTCATTTAATAGTCTGGCAGTAGTGTAAGTGTCACCATTTTTACAGTAAGGGCTATACTATTTCTAGTTAAGATAAATGTGTATATTAAATGTCACATGGTTGTATCACCAGTGTTTTGAACATTTTCCATTGGAACCCAGCACAGTATGTGAGAAAGAAGGAAATTACAGCTAAACACAAACACCCCAGAAATGTCACCAAGGGAAAGACAAGGTCAAAAGGTCTTGTCACCAAGGGGTTAAACAAGAGATGCAGATCCACAGCTGTTTTGCCCAAATAGGACTCCTTGACATGAGTTTGGGTACAGGCTTTCTAGTTGTTTAAAGGTGGGCTAGTACAGCGTGTATTTACTCCAAGCAGTCCATCTATAACGTGAATATAGAGACAAAATAGTGATTGTTAACCTACTTTTCATATGTCTACCAAGAATCCTTTGCAGTAGTGGTGGAAAAAAGTCTGGTGTGTGTTGATCCTTTATTAAAAATGACTCTGCTACCCCTTTGTTTAAAAGTGGAAAGGTTTTGCTATCACCTGTACCCCACCATAACTTATGTTGCCTGTGCTTCTCATACTGCTCCAAGCCTCAAGCAGAAACCCAGTAACCAAGCTCATGCTGAAGAGTCCCAATAAGGGTGAAACAACTGTCTATGCGTTGTCTACGTAGTATCTTAGTTCATGGGCCACACAGCACCTTTGATACATTTAAATGCCCACATCAAATCCATCGTATGTCTTTCATCTGCTGCACCGTTTCCTTGGCCGACCACTCCATCTACTTTCCTCAGTGTTGCTTTTTATCTGTGCTTCTTCAAAAGAACTTGGAAACCCTTGTGTACCTTTTACTTCCTGTCTAAGAGATGCTATAAAGCTACCTCGTGTCTTGGTTCTATGCTCAGTCTTGCCATGGTGTATGACTTTTGAAATGATACTAAACTTCAGCAACCTCACTATGGATTTTTGCCATCTACCTATAAAACTAAAAATGTCCCCAGATTTTATCTTAAAAGTCTGGTTCCCTTCCTATAAAGTAAAAGCTATGATGGGGCCTCCTTGCTGCAACAATGTGATGGCATGTACACTCCAATATTTCTGCCAATGTAAAGATTGGGTGTTGGATTAAATCTAATATATTCACTTATTTCTTTTTTGTCTGTGGTATTTTAAATCACATGTACTTACAGATGGAGCCCTCTTAGCACAATGCTGGTACTTTCCACAATAGTTTATATGTTACCCAATGTTTATGGCTGTCATCATGCAAGCTATTGACAACATTACAGCTCAGTCCATGCTGGTTTAATCAGGCTGGTGAGGGTTTATTATTAGTTTTAATGCAATCTCTGCAACTCCGTTTCACATTAACATTTTTTTTTTCTTTTAAGAATGCCTGCCAGAAAACCTCTTTGGCTTAGATTGTTTTGTTTACAGATCTCGTCTGCCAAGGCATTATTTTCTCCTTTGCTATGACTAAAAAAGCCAGGTTATTTAAAAACGTAAGTGAAATGAGAGCTTGTAAAGTGTGCCAAGAATGTAAGGAAGGAGGGGAAAAAAATTGGGGGGCTAATTTGCAGACTAGACATAAATTAATTTGTATTCAAGTTTAAAATCCAAGATCAAAATCACAGGTGTTATTGTGCTTGCTACCTACATATCTGGTTTTCATGAAATTGTTGATAAGTTTTTAAGAAAACGTGGCAAGTTTATGCAGTTTTCAGAATTGGGGTTATTTTGAAGGACAGGGCTATCTAAATTGGGGCTCGGAGTCAGCCAAATGGCTCCCAGAACCCTGTTATACAAATGGGAGCAGCGCAAGTAGCAATGACCACTTCCCTATAATAAAAGAATCTGGGAGCTGGGCAAGTAGCCCTGCCACCCCAATACCCCACCCCCCCATATTTTAAATATCCCTAGCCCCCAGACCCACCCTTATAATAAAACACCTCCCTGGGGTCTAGGGCCTGGCCAAAGGCACCTAGTCCTCAAATAAAAGGATACAACCCCCACCCCCCCACCCCCCCATAGGTTTGGGGGGCTGGCCAAAGGCACAGTACAATCAATGTTCAGATGATACAGTCCCTTTAAGGTTTTACACATTGGCAGGAGGAGACGTACTCTTCTAAAAGTCTAGGCACTTTTTTTTATTTGACTTTATTTAAGAATTACGTTTGTTGAAAGTGTACTTGTTTCTTAAATGTTATTTTAACATCTTTTCAACTTTATCTTGTTTTTTCTAATTCTCACTCCCCTGAGCCTCTGCACTGACTTCATACCAGTTTCGCTATTTGCCAGCGAAAGCATTGTAAAAGGTGTGAAACAGACCTGTGCTCTACTCACCGTGCCTCTCTGGTTTGCTCAGATGGAAGTTAATATCTGCCTTTACGTGTTAAGGAATATAAACCTTGCTCTTGGTCTGGAATTTGCAAACATTTATTGTGGTTCCATAGCATTTTCTGCTAAAACGTCAGTAATTATTTTAAACAGCCTTAGTGTTTATTTAGGTTTAGAATGCTGTTGCTTTTATAGATGTAACACTGGCAGCAGTGGGATGTGGCTCTAGAGTCAATTTCAAGCATTTTATATTCTCTTTATGTGCCTTTTTAATCATAGCCCATATAGACCTCTAAAATGTAATGCCTTTTAAACCGACAGCACTTGTGTTGCTTATCACTCATCTATAAAGTTGATCTGTTCAACATCTTTCTCCAATTTGAAAATAAAACTAAAGGGGACCAGGAACTTTCAGTTATCCTGTAGTACCACCTATGGCCATCATGGTCTTGTATACTAATTGCCAGTTACTATCATGCAGGGCTAGAGGTCTATATATATATATATATATATATATATATATTTAGTCAGAATAATTTGGGGAAGTGATAATAATGTAAAAATAAGTTCATGAATGTATCATGGGCTGATAACCCAACTTTGTAAAATAATGCACATTTTAAATGTATATGTGTGTATCAAAAAAAAAAAAACTAAAATACTATTATTATCATTAAACTCTGTTTAATGTAAAATACGTGGTACACCCAAAAGAAAACCTAAGAATTTAAAGTAAGTAGTATGGTGGTGATTATATTCCTAGAGATCAGTCCACAATGATTGATATATAACAGCATAGTGCTCTGTTAAAAGCAAACAGTGATAAAAGAATAACTTGATAGCAAAACAGCATTTCTTTTCTTGCTATGCAAATCAACAAGGACAACAAGATGGATCCTGTACTGACCCTTGTGTCTCATTGTCTTTAAAGAAAAAAAACAGCCTTTTAATTTAATCCACATACATTTAATAAATTTTGTTCCATAATCAAACATGGAACACCATTTAAGTTCTCTATTTATTGAATCTCTTACTTTTGTTAGTACAGTAATAGCAAAACATTCACTGGGCATTTCTCAAGTTTGAAAGTATCACTAATACTAGTATATTTCATCTAATAGTTTATACACAATCAGCTCTATTCAATAATGTGAGTTCAGGGCCGATCCTGGGCGGGTGCACGGGGTGCACCGCGCCCAGGCGCACCGGGAGTAAAGGCGCTCCGATGAGCGCCTTTCTCCCTCATTCTGGAGGTGCGGCCCGCAGGTGAGCGCCTGCGGTCACCGCACCTCCTAATCTCATTACAGCGCGACGGGTGCAAGCTCCGCCCCGTCGCGCTGTCTGATTGCCGGATGTCTCTGGTGACATCCGGCAGAAGATCTGAATGACGGTGTTCTGCCTCCTCTGCAGACACCGTCCGGAAATGTCCTCCTCCCTCCAGGGAGGGGGACCGATAGTAAAAACGAGTTTTTTTTTTTTTTTTAAAATTAAAAGAAGTGTGTGTGTGTTTCAATGTGTATGTCTGTGTGTGTTTCAGTGTGAATGTGTGTTTCAGTGTGAATGTGTGTTTCACTGTGTGTGTGTGTGTGTGTGAATGTAGTAAGTGTGTGTGTGTGAATGTGTGTTTCACTGTGTGTGTGTGTGAATGTGTTTCAGTGTGTGTGAATGTGTGTTTCAGTGTGTGTGAATGTGTGTTTCACTGTGTGTGTGTGAATGTGTGTTTCACTGTGTGTGTGTGTGAATGTATGTAAGTGTGCGTGTGTGAATGTGTGTTTCACTGTGTGTGTGAATGTATGTGTGTGTGTTTCAGTGTGTTTCACTGTGTGTGTGTGAATGTATGTAAGTGTGTGTGTGAATGTGTGTTTCACTGTGTGTGTGAATGTATGTAAGTGTGTGTGTGAATGTATGTGAATGTGTGTTTCACTGTGTGTGTGAATGTATGTAAGTGTGTGTGTGAATGTATGTGTGTGTGTTTCACTGTATGTGTGTGTGTGAATGTATGTAAGTGTGTGTGTGAATGTGTGTTTCACTGTGTGTGTGAATGTATGTGTGTGTGTGTTTCACTGTGTGTGTGAATGTATGTAAGTGTGTGTGTGTGAATGTGTGTTTCACTGTGTGTGTGTGTGTGTGTGAGAATGTGTTTTTCTCTGTGTGAGTCAATGTGTGTTACTGTCTGTGTAAGTGTGTGTACATAAGTGTGACTGTGTGTATTGCTCTGTGTGTGTATAAGGGTGTCTTGTGTGTAATGGTGACTAAATGTGTTCAGTAAAATGTGTTCAGTAAGGGGCCCTGAAATTCCTAGTGGCGGCCCTGACTAAGTGTGTCTGTGTAAGTGTGACTGTGTGTATTTATGCATGACCCTGTGCGTAAGTGTGGGTGTGTATGTATGCAGGGCAACTTTTAACTGGTTAAAGGGGCCACCGCTGCCCACTTGACAGTCCCCATCCAGTCGGCAGCTATTTCCCGCCTCCTGCACTGCACTCTGAGTGTGCATAGAGGGAAGACTGTGCGGAGGAGACACGAAACAGCAGCAGCAAGGTGAGTACTGGGGAATGGGGGGAGGGGGTAATGCTTTTCTTGGGAAAACTGGTGGTGGCATATTAATGGACAAACTGACACTGGCATATTAGTGGCCAAACGGACACTGGCATATTAATGGGCAAACTAACTGCTATATTATTGGATAAACTAACTGTGGTATGTTAATGGGCAAGCTATCTGTGGCATATTAATGGGAAAACTATCTGTGGCATATTAATGGGCAAACTGGCAGTGGCATATAAATGGGCAAACTGGCTGTGGCATATTAATAGGCAAATACACAGGATTATGAGGAGGGAGAGACATACATGTGAGTTATGAAGAGAAAGAGACAGCAGACATGGGTGTATAGAAGGAGAGACAGACATGCAGAAAAAAAGACCACCATGGGGAGCATGAGTAACAGAAAGATAGACATGGAAAAATATATGGGGTATGAAGGGAGAGATATACATGAGGGTATGAGTGGAGAGAGATATACATGAAGGTATGAGTGGAGAGAGAGAGTTATACATGAGGGTATGAGTGGAGAGAGAGTTATATATGAGGGTATGAGTTGAGAGAGAGAGAGTTATATATGAGGGTATGAGTGGAGAGAGAGTTATATATGAGGGTATGAGTGGAGAGAGAGAGATACATGAGGGTATGAGTGGTGAGAGTTATACATGAGGGTATGAGTGGAGAGAGAGAGATACATGAGGGTATGAGTGGAGAGAGAGAGATACATGAGGGTATGAGTGGAGAGTGAGAGATACACAAGGGTATGAGTGGAGAGAGACAGCCACATGAGGGTATGAGTGGAGAGATACATGAGGGTATGAGTGGAGAGAGAGTTATACATGAGGGTATGAGTTGAGAGAGAGTTATACATGAGGGTATGAGTGGAGAGAGAGAGAGTTATATATGAGGGTATGAGTGGAAAGAGTTATATATGAGGGTATGAGTGGAGAGAGAGAGATACATGAGGGTATGAGTGGAGAGAGAGAGATACATGAGGGCATGAGTGGAGAGAGAGAGATACATGAGGGTATGAGTGGAGAGAGAGAGATACATGAGGGTATGAGTGGAGAGAGAGAGATACATGAGGGTATGAGTGGAGAGAGAGAGATACATGAGGGTATGAGTGGAGAGAGAGAGATACATGAGGGTATGAGTGGAGAGGGAGAAAGACATGGTGGTATGGGAAGAGAGAGACAAGTGAGTGACTGACTTGGTGGAATATTATTTATTGCTCCTTGTGTACTTCTTTTCCAATGATGCTCAGCCAGACTAATGGGAGACTTTGGCTGGTTGGACATCATGGGAACTGTAGTTAAAACTGCTAGCCAGCAAAAAGTCTCCCATGTTGATGGCTGAGCATCATAGACATAAATAAAACCACTACACTGTTTTACTGCCAAATAAATATCTTTATTTAAAATAAGAGCTCTTGTTGGTCCTTCATCTAAAAATAAAGTTTGTGCTCTCCACAAGAATCCCCCCACCCCAATAATGAAAAATTGGTATGCCTGGAACATACATGTGTAAAGGGGAGGGGTTTATCATATAGCCACGCCCACCTGGGGGCGCCAAAAAAAATCCTGCACCCAGGCGCCCGTGACCCTAGGATCGGCCCTGTGTGAGTTATCAATGGGAACTGTTCACTAAAGATGAGTTGCAAGTGAGTTGTTGTGAGGTGAACATTTCATCTAACTAAATTAACAGTACGTTATCAAAGGCCAACCCCTTTAGTTTCCCTTCTTTTGGCCCAAGCATAATGTATAGTTAAATCTTAAAATAGTTAACAAATTTGACAGGGCCATCTCTTTTCTAGTAGCAGGAGACACGCACCAGGTTGCTCCCTGCACAATGAATAATTAAATCACCTCAACTTGGCTGCACCTCACTATAAGGACTTTATTCATGAAAGAGTTACAGGCAATTGAGAAGAGTATTTCAAACTTAAGGCAAAAGTAGCTGAGTTGCAAATTTGATCCCATTCAGGTGAATGGGAGGATGTGTTTTCCAGTTCGACTACTTTGGCCTTAAATTCAAGAGAGAATGAAGGAAATTGCAGGGAACTGAGAAGGGAATTTTAAGTTGCCTATGGTATGCAATGAGCAAATATAATTTTCTCAAGTAATTGAATAGATCCCAATAACTCTTGTGGAGTTATTTGTAAAAGAATATTCTGGGGAAAGTTTGCAATGTCCTTGCTGTTTTAGTTTACTTTTAGACCTTTGCTCCATCTTTGTGTTTACAAACTGTAATTATCCCTGACAATTCTTATGTATCTCTATCCAATAACTTGTGTTCTCTGATGTTGTGCATTAAATAATCTTTTTTAACACATATGAATATATAGAAGCCATATGGACATGGCCTGCAATGTACGTACTGTGTGCAAACTCTTCTAAGCAGTGGGAAAAGTGCATCTTGCAGGAGCCATTAAACTAGTTCTTGAAATGATTCCAAGAAAAGCAAAACCATGCAGAGTTGGAAGCCTGAAAAATGTTAGCTATGTGGTGTATGGGGTGTTCTATAAATACACTAGTTACAACAATAGTTTTCCTAAAGGACTGGATGCAGAAACACATTGTTTGTTTAATATTGGATTGGTTGTGATACAATTCAGAGTCGTATTGATAAAAGTATTAATTATTATATAGTATATTGTAGTGCTGATATGTAGATCAGCTTCCAATATTGAGCTACATCTGCTCAAATATAATTTGGGAACAATTTTTTGTATTTGTTAAATAAACTAATAGCTTTCATTGGATCAAATGTTTACAAGTTATATGATGATACAGGTCAGTTACATTTACAAAATGTATAAAAATGCAAAATAAACATTCTAAATAGGATTTATATGGGGGGGGGGGGGGGATAGACAGGGCTTGACAAATCCTGGGAGCTAGGTAACCACGGATTCTACATTCATAAATTCTGGTTCTTCTAGTCTATGTATTAAAAAGTGAACTGTGATGAACTGACACATGGAAAGTTGGGGATCTTTTCCTACTCAACCAGCTACTAGGGTTTCCACCTTTTCCGCAGAAAAATACCGGCTAGGCTACTGCCTCCTTAGACTTAACATTGGCCTCAAGCCCATTTTTTACAGGCAAGGTGGCAACCCTTTCCACCTAATTTTTGCAGTTTAGTTGTCAGTTCACCACAAATTTACTTTTTAGTGAATAGACTGCATTTTCAGGTTTTGTTTAGAAAATATCACTAATTAAAGAGACTGTATCACCCAAACATTGCTTTCTACTGTGAATGAAGAAAATGAAAAATTGTGAAAAAACGTATATACATTTGATATAAATTTTTCTATTAATTTAGGCACCTCTAAACCAAATAATAAACCCTAGAACTAACCCTAAAAGTAACCCCTAAACCCAATATTAAACCCTAGTACTAACCCTTAAAGTAACCCCTAACTTCAATGCTAACCCTAAGAGTAACACCTAACACTAAAACTAACCCCTAACACCATTACTGACCCTAACACTGACCCTAACACTGGCCCTAATACTAACCTTAAGTTCAGCACGCCTTGAGGAACTAGCCACACTGAACTGACCGATGCTTAATGAATGGCAAAGAACAGTCCCATTCTGTTATTTTCAATCCTATTTCATTCTCTACATTCACAGTAAAAACAATGTTTAGGTGATACAGTCCCTTTAATACCCTTTGTTACAGTCCTTTTAAGTTGCAGAAAAAAATGAAGCACTTCCTTGGCATGATAGAATGATCATTTTTTAAAAAAATGTATGTCCACAAAACAGACAAATTATTATAAAGGTTTAGAATCATGGTCTCTTATAAAGAATTAAAAATATTAGCAGTGTTAAATTCAGAATGTAAAACACAACTTTGGTTCTTTTGTTACTTTGTAGTAAACTATAAAAAAATCTCACGGATTCATTAATAATCAGCGTTCTATATGCTATAGTAATAGGGCCTTTGCACACCATATTGTTAACAAGCAAAATCTATCAAGGTATTTTGAGTTGGATGTGTAACAATTCTCAAGTTCTCTTATTCACACGCCTGTAATAAAGATCTTGGGATAGAAATGATGTAGGCCAAGATTTTATGTATTTTTTATACAAATAAAGCACCAACTATAGTGCTGAACAATGGGCAAGCAAAGCATACCAATATTAGCTATGGTTCCTGTCCAAAATGTGGTTATAATCTAAACCAGTGTTTTCCAAACTACGGCCCCCAGGGCCTCCATCAGTGGGTCAGCGCAAGAGAGGCAGCATGGAAGGCGGATATCTCTCACAAAGGTAAGTATTGGGGAAGGGGGGAAGCAGAGTGGCATATTAATGGGCATACTGACTGGGAAGGGTAAGTTAAGGCAGACTGACACTTTCGGTGGTCGATAGTCCAAAAAGATGACATTTATTGTAATCCAATGTGTACAGATAATCAGTGCACCATTAATCTGCCATTATTTCCACTTTTTTGCTGTGATTATCTGTACACATTGGATTACAATAAATTTCATCTTTTTGGACTATCGACCACCGAAAGTGCCAGTCTGCCTTTACTTACCCTTTGCTGTTTATTGGTGCTGGCCATGCATCAGCAGAGGCACCGGGGGCCGCCAGTGGGGATATACCTCTTCGCATTCACCAGTGAGCCTGTGAGACCTTTCTTTTTTCATACTGACTGTGGCCTATTATTGGACATACTGGCTTTGGCACATTAATGGGCATAAAGTGGCATATTGATGGGCATACTGCCTGTGGTTTATTGGGCATACTGGCTGTGGTATATTAATGGGCATATTGACTGTGGCACATTATTGATCATACTGAGTGTGGAATATTAATGGACATAGAGTGCCATATTAATGGGTATACTTGCTGTGGCATGTCAGTGAACATAGAGTGGCATATTAAAAGGCATACTTGCTGTGGCAAATTAATGGGCATACTGACTGTGGTATATTAATGGGCAAACTGGCTTTGGCATATTATTGGGCATACGGACTATGGCATACTTGTTGTAGCTTATTAATAGGCAAATCTGGGTGCTGGGGCTGAGTCCTGTGAGTGCAATCTGGGTACTGGGGTAAGTCCTGGGTGCAATGTGAGCGCAAAGAAAGGAATTAAAAACAAGAAATGGATTTCAATAACCTTTTTATTACATATGTAAAAAGTTGAATTATAATAATGTTTTTTCTTTAACCCCGTGAAAATGTGTGTGCAAAATGTAAAATGAGGCCCTCCTACTGAAACGTTTGGAGACCCCTAATCTAAAATTCTATAGGAATTGAACTTTGAATAACTTAAATATAATGCTGTACTTTTAACGTATTTGTTATTATTAACCCATAGCAATCACTATCTAAATCTTTCTTAGCCTTATAACAATCAACTGGATTTTGTTAGACAAGAAATCTGCTTTGTTAGCACTCGCTAATTTTTGTTATACTTTAATTTAATAGAGTTTAGCAAAATAACCCAATTGGCAAAAAACTGTCCATTCCTTATACGTTCTGCTGGATAAGCTGCCAAAGCGAATGTCACAGACATAGATAAATAACTAAATTATTATCTTCCTGTGTAACTAGCAGGAAAATTGCAGATAAGACAGTTTAAAATAAAGAATAAAGTATATGTATTATCTCATTTACACTGTTTTGAATGTTAGCACACCTGCCAACATTCCACTCTGATGAATTCAGACACAAAGAGGCATGACTTTAAATGTCTGCACTGACACATATTTTCAATGGAGTATGGTCAATGGACATGAGGTACCAAAGCTGGACTGGCCCATGTCCCATGTAATATGGGTCAGATGTGTAAAATATTACACTTTTTTTGTTTGTTGGTGGTATAAATCAAAAATTGAAAGTTCAACAATATTGTATACAGCCGTAACAAATATAAAAAAAAAATCGAAATTAAAAATGCAAGAAGTTTTTCAAGAACAAAAATACATTGCTTTAGGAGTAGATATATCCACCAGATATTGTTTCTGAATTCGTGAGTTAATCAGTGTAATTAGATGTTTATTTTATATATCTATATTTATCAGGTAACTTATTTTAAATTATTAGGTAATGGTATAAAGTTACCATCCAAGAATCCTTTTGGAGAGCACTGAGTTTTCCTATGAATAAGCTAACTACTTTATTAAAAGTTACAATTGTATATGAATATTTCCATTTTTAATTATGCATTAAGATCTCAAAAGTCAATTTAGATGAAATGTGATTCAGGATTCATTTTGTGATACATTGTCTACCTATTTGGTACAGAAGCAGAGTGGCGAGGCAGGCGAAAATGTTGAGACCTGTGTAAAAGAGGAGCAGAGGTAGTGGAAAAGTGGGCAGGCTTGCAAGAAAAGGGTGTGGAGGAGCTAAATATTACTCCTCCTTTGCTCCCCACCATAATAGATTTCATGGAAATCAACTATGAGATTTTGAACCTCTGGCTCAAACCCATGTATGTATGTGCTTAGATGGTGGTTATTCAAAATGCAGACTCCATGAAAATTCCCAGCATGGGAACAAGTTACCAAATATTGATTTACAGATGAACCCACCCAAACGTTAAAGCCTGTGATCATATGACCTATTGACTTAAAATCAGAGAAAATGGCAGTGTACTACCAATTATTACCAATTTAAATTTAAAGTTACATTGCTAAAAGAAATAACAGATATGGTATTTGTCACAATGAGCTCATATTGAATTCAGTGAAACAATTGTCCATCTGTTTCTATTTAGATAACCTAAATAAGCTGTTTTCATAAATCTGATCTGTGCACTTGTACGGAAGGTCTCGGCCTTGTAGACCATACATCTGTCTTTCCTTACTCTTTCACTGTTACAGGTGTGACTTGGCTTGCAGCTGATGTGTTGCACTGTAATAGTCATACTTCTAAAAATTCTGCTGTTTGCCATCACTCTCTGAATACAAAGTACCCACAGACTCACAGGAATAGATGCAACCTTGTTGAAGATTATACAGTTCTTTTCATTGTATCACAAAGTGTTGAAGGCCTCAACAAGTCAGTCAGTTTAATGCAACTATTCACAGGTAAAAGTGAAGCAGAAAGTTAAGATCCATACATGCTAATTACAATCAATGTTGCCAGTACAACATAAGCAAGATTCTGTCACACTTCAAGGCCACCCAGTAATAATCTCTGGCTCAGGCCTAATAGAGTGTGTCTGTAAACAGAACAGCTTATGTCACAAAATAATTGATTCATGCCTCACTTCACAGAATGCTAATGTATACAGCAATTACAATGCTACTTGAAATTAGATTTACCAATGTTACAATGTTAACTACTTAAAGCAGAACATTTACAAAATCATTATAGATAGGCTTGTAGCGTCAAATGTTTTCTATGGATTGAGGGAATAACATAGTTCTGATTGAACTGCCCCATGTCCTTCTTTACCTTAGGGGTAAAGCTCTGAGTCACACAAGGAACCGATCTCCATAATACTGTTATGCCAGTTACCCCATTTATGTAATAGGTTGGTTGCTATGCGCTATAAGTTTCTTTCTGCTGCCATTAGAGCCCAGTAACAGAAGTTGTACGCTATTCCATGACTTGCAACACCATACCCTCACATACAGCATTGAGAATTCAGACTGCCTGTGCTCCATGAGTGGACACAGCCCCAAATCATGTGTTGGTTCTTCTATTTGAAGAATACGTTTCTTACATTTTCTTAAATGTAAGACAATAATTGTTTTGTGAAGTTTTTTGCCACCGAGTCCAGTTTTTAGTGAACGAAGATTGAAAAACAAAGTAAACTTTAAAAATAACATAATTGTCTCTGTGTTACGTGTTTGAGAATCTCTGAGATCATTATTGAGAAGGGCAAGTGTTTTTAAAGTTTATACTTTTATCAATGTGCATCATTCAGTAAATAGGTCAACTGAATTAGTGGGGTTTATTCACTATGCACTGAATTCCTAATTTATACCCCTCTCTAAGACACTTTTGGACAGTGTTGTACAAACTTTTACGAGGTGAGCCGCATACTATGCAGTTAGATTGGGGGTGTGGACAATATTAATTCCATGAGGTAATACAACAGAATCTTTCAAATTTTCACCAAGGATTAGGATTGCACAAAAAGCTTTGACGGCCACTGCTAATATTTCACTAACAAAGCATTCAATTCAAAACAAATTATTAAATTATCCTAAGGTTAGGAGAAGACCCATTAAAATTGATTAAAAAAAACTACAAAAAAATCCCATTTTAGTGCAGGGTTTATTTAGAGGAATTATACATTTCTTTTCAGTTTTTTTTTCTTTATGATAAAGGACAACTAACATGATCATATGAGGACCCAAAGAATATTAAAACAAAGTACACCCATCAACATATTCCCTAAAAAAAACAGACAACTACCATATTTATCTAATACGCACCATTTTTGGCAATATTCGGTTTCCAAAGTTGGAGTGCGCATTAGATTCACGCAAATGACACCGAAAATGTAGCTGACGCTCAAAGTGCTACATTTTACTGTAAAAAGCTGTATGACGGCATAGACCGTGAACGTAATAATCTCTGTGAAGACATGGGTCTACAATAAATACAAATACACATTGCCAGAAAAAAGTTCTTACTTTCCCCCTCTCCAGTATCTCAGAGAGAGGTAGCGGCCATTTCACCAGATGGAGACCTACCTGTATGTCATTGTATGCACTTTTAGATCACATGCAGTAAAGGTGTTTATGGAGGTAGCTGAGATCCTCACAGTGGGAAAATCAGTTGCATCAAAAGTTTTCTCTGCATACGTGCTAAAGCACGCACACACAATGACACTCAGCCAGGTTTTATGCACGCTTGGTTGAAAGAAATAGCAGCTCTTTTCCCATTCAGGTAGTACTGCCACGGGAGGAAAAAGGTAGATGTTTTAAAACATTAAAAAATACTGTTAATTATATTAAAGGGACACTCCCACCAAAAAATGAAAAGGGTTTATTTTTTTATTTTGCATTGTTGATTTCAGATATTACTTTTGATTTTGTTATGTGAGTTTATTGTATGAAATATTTTACTAAACAAGTGTGACTGGGTGCTGCCATTTTGTGAAATATAGTGTTTTTGGGTGCCACCCCCTGGTGATTTTACAGCACTAGTATCTCACTTTGGGGCTGGAGACACAGACTGCAGTATAAGTCAGAATTCTGATCACAGACTTGCATTGAATGGGAGGGTAATGTAACTATTATATCACAAGGGGGCAGCGTTATGATCCTGTTTGATCAGGTCAATCTCCTCTCTTTGTGTTGGAAGGTAAAACAAGGTTGTACACAGCCACCTAGTCCTGTCCAATATGATACACAGGAAACAGTAAGAGAGCAGGGGTGTATCTTATGACATCATCATGTAAGTGAGACTTGCTGGAAGATTTTGGAGACTGTCGCATGAGTAAAATTCTCAAAATGGATGCTGGAGACAGACACCTAATTTTATTTTTACTTTTATATGCAATTAATTCAAACATTGAGAGAACAAAGAGTGGCATATGTCTTATATATAGGGTTGCCACCTGGCCTGTATTTTACCGGCAGGCCGGTAAAATCTTGGCTTGACCCCAATGTTAAGTGTATGGAGGCAGAACCAAGGCCGGTATTTTTTGGAAGAAAAGGTGGCAACTCTACTTATATATGTGTTTGTTTTAAATGCACAGTTAATCTAGTTACATCTTATGTAAGTGGTAGTGCCATTTAAATTAAAAATCTTTATTTTTATAAGTTGTAGAAAGTACACTGACAGTTGACAATGTATAACCCCTGGTGAGAATAAACAAATGCATAACCAGATTATCATTTTGACACAGTCAAAATAAAAATAAAAAATGAGATGTGCCTGATTTTGGCAAGCAGATAAATAGACCAATTAAAAAGTCTGTAAAGCAATAAAAAAAAAAAACAACACAAGCAACATTGCTAAATTGAATGCTCATGTGTACGTATGAATAGACAACACAGTATTACAGATAAATAAACAAAATGTCTGTTTACAACCTGTAAATTATATAAATAGCCGGCAACATTTTCTGTAATTTCTTTGCAGGTCAATATTAAATGTACTAGTTCTGGTTTTACCTAGTGAGTGTGATTAATGTAGGTAATATCGTGTGATTAGTGGTATTATCAATTTCAAGCTGTACAAGGTTAAAGGGCACATTCTAAAAGCTCCAGTAATACTGCCCAGGCATGTTATGGGAAGGTAACAGTTTAAATGTCAAAGTAGCATTTGGAGGTTATTTAAAAGACCATTTTACTCACAGATCCTTAAAGGCACTGTCTGGTGCCCAAAATGCATATTCCAAATGTTAATGCATATTAATGTGCTTTCAAGGTACTTTAAAATGCAATTTTTACATTTTACTGCCCACACTAATAAAAGTAATTTCCTTTTTTTTTGGCAGGAACCAATTAGAATAATGGCATTCAAATTAATGTAATTTCCTGTCTCTCTGGGATGTCATCAGACAATGTGTTGCATTGTTAAAAGATCCTGCTGTGTACAAGAACAAGTTTATCACAGTCCACACAATGTATTCCATTCCAGCAGCACAGGAAATTACTAAATTAAACAATATCCACAATGTCTATATAATCAGGGTGGCCACACCTGCAGTAAGCATGACGAATAATCCCTGGGGAGGACCAGAGTCAAATATTAAAAATGTAATTTATGCAGAATGCCAGCATCAAATCACACTGGAAAAAATCATGTGCACTATACAAGCAATAATCTTCATCTTGCACCAAAGTGAGTTTGGGGACTAGACTGTCTCTTTACCTGTATAAAAACATAATCCAATGTGGATCAGCATAGTACAATAGTTGATTTTATCTCAATGAGTCCCTACATTGCCAAGTACTGTGAGGCTCTGGTATAATATCCCATCTGTAGGAAACATGAAGTTAGTAGTGTTAAAACTTTAAGAACTGATTGTTATAAATCCAAATTCAATAACATACCTTCAAACTGTACTGAGTGTTCAGTGTCAGTCTTCCTTTTTGGCTCTTTGACAAACATTCTCACTGCTGTAAAAATATATGTGGAGACTGTCTGATAAACAGTAAGTGTAATGAATTGACAGCAGAGTTGTAAAAATCAGGTCAAAATAACATGGTTTGGGGGATATTGTCTATTTAACATTATTATGGCAGCTAGTAGAAAAAACTGTGTGGTTAACCCTTTCTTTAGTGTTTGAGTGGTGTAGCAAAATCTTATAGAGATGAAAATGCTTTGATTCAGTTGTTTTTAACTCATAGGCATGCCCAGGGAGAATACTTTCCTTGCTGACATTGGCAATTCCAATCACGGTATCTGCACTTGGGCTGAAACTGACATGGCTGAGTGTGTTGTAACCGAGACACACCAGCCATGTCTGTGGTGGTCCTCTCTGTCACATCCATTCGATTTGACATCTTTAGTGAGCTTACACCTTTCTCCCAGGCACCAACAACCCTCCAAATTTTAATAAGATCAAATTAAAATTAAACTTTTTTTTTGTAAGTTGGGCTAGCACTATAGCTAATTTGGAAACAAAAAATGGTTTGGAAAAAGCAGTGCACTACATGTACTTATTCTCCTATAACAAAAAAGCACAAAAACATGGGGTATTTCTAAATTCAGGATAAATAATATAATCTACTTAGTGGATTGAAAAATATGTTTCAAGTAACAGTTAGAAAAAGTAGGGGGGGGGGGTTCTTCATTGTTTTTTATAGTAACTTATATGATATGATCAAAATAATGTTATCTAAAGCCCTTCTTATCCTGAAGCAAACCATATATAATTTGTGCAGGTATGGTAAATGAGAAAAAGGAAAATTGCAGGTAAACACAAACACTGTCTTAAAGCAATTACAACTTGGCCAAAACAGTCAAGTCATCAAGGGGTTTAAACCTGTTAAAAAAAAATAAAAAAAAAACCTTGATAAAGTTTTTAGTTTTTTAAATTCTTAACTTGACTAAATTAATTTTGTAAGTTTTTTTCCTGGGGACTGATCCAGCCTACTATGACATCAGTAATTCAAACCAAAAAGTTTGCAGTATCTCTTGAGAGCTAAATTAGTGTGACATCACACAAGTGTTTTGCCCTTCCAATCACTGGAGTCAACAACAAGCAGATAGATAGTTACTGTGTACTAAATGAAGTTGTTACTGCACATGCCCATGAACTTCTGACCCAGTGCAACTGCTCTTCTTCTTTTGCAAACAAAAAAAGCAGAGGGAGGACTAGAACATGATCCCTTGCAAGCGAATCCTACTTAACATATATTTAATGTACAGGTTAAAAATCAGATTCCCCTTATAATAAAGTATATAAAATGTACTTCACCAAATACAAAAGGATTACGGATGTTTCAGCTGTTGTCCCGCAGCGCAAATACATAAGAGCCGGTCCCAGGGCTCTGTTTCAGGTGAGTTTATTCTCAAGGGGGTTGTTCAAGAGGACCGTCATCAATATACATAGTTGCACATTCCTTTTCAGTCTTTTTTTGTTTTGTTTTTTTATATGTACATGCTGTTTGTTAATTGTTTTGCGCAACACTCTCTTTCTTATTCATTTGTACCTTATGTGTCAGTCTGCCTTTGTTGGTCTAACATTAAATGTAATTTCCCTTTATGCTTTGCACCAAATGCTGCATAAAGGGTTGGCACTATATACTTAAATATTAACAGAATGTAAGAAATTACCCTGGAAAAAGGAAATTTTAAGGGCAAGTATTGCAAAATGTAAATAAAAAAAATATTGCATTAAGGTGTCAGTATTTATATGAATTAATTTCTTAAATTTTTTCAGGCTGGAATGGCCCCTTACATATTTACCTAGAAATCTGCAAATGTTTATAAAAGAATTATTAATACTGAACACATGAGATTTTGAAACATAAACTATCACCATATCATCTATTTTCTGTCTTGGGATGCAGTTGTCGAATTTATCACATGGATAGGATTGTGAATGTTCTGTGAATCAGTGACTTAGAGTAAATGGGTGGTATGTGGATTTATGGGGCAAAGTTCTTGCACTTAAATCAGCATGACTAGGAAAGACTTGGAATGCTGATTGCTAACACTTGTATAAACTCCATTTTGAGATGGCCTTTATATGATTTTTTTCCAGCTTCAGTTCAATGCAGCTTTTGCTGTAAGACTTTTATATATGGGTTGGCGGCCTTAAACAAAGTGGGGGTGGGAAGGCGGTCCACCTTTGGTGCCAGGGGTTGCCATTGGCAGGGGTCAAGCGCTATTCACATGAGTAGTGATTCAGTGAGTCATCACTAGGCATGGGCAGCATGTGGCAACACAAGTCTGATACTACAAGCACATAGACATAAAAGTGCCTGCTCAGCTCTTAAGTGGTGCAAGGTTATGGAAAATGGATGGGAGAGAGGCATGGGGAGAAAGAAAAAATGAAGAATCGTTGGCTGCAATGGGGTAGAAGGCAATTGCCCCCAGGGCTGCCATTAAACTTGACTAAATGGTCTGGGGCTGCAAAAACTTTTACTAGATGCCCGGGAGCATAGCAATTTCTACCTTTCTATACAATTTTCTTGTCTCTTATCAATCCCTGCATATCTAACTTAAGCTATCTGCCTATCTGTATAACAGGCTAGCTGATGAGGTTGCACCATGGGCCACTACATTGGTTTTGGCCCCTGGGCCAAAAATCTACCAGCCCTTAATTTTGTACTGCCTGGCCCACTAATTGTTTCCCTTGTTTTTTTTTCCAATGCAAGTATTTGGCCTAGGTGTTTCAACTTGTTTCTAATTTACTGTATAAATACAAATACGAGTAAAACTGGCTCTCATGCTGCTCTCCTATAAAAGATTTCTGTGTGGTTACGTATACGTGCTTGGCCCCATTCATAAATCAGCATGGTGTACTTCACCATAAACTCAGAGGTTTGTGAATATGACTGCCAATGAGTAAGCGCTAATGTAGTGTGAAATGCGTTAGGCTAGGTCTGTTCACATTTGGTGTTGCTGAACACTTAATCATTAAAGAGTTACTTATGATTGAAGTATTATTTTCATGGAGTGGAGGACCATTGATTTCTCCCTGTTATTCTTTTGAATTGTTATGTTCATGGTACATCATTGTTATGTTCATTGTACATCAAAGTATTACAGAGGTCATTATTATAGCTGATAACCAAGACCAATATAAGTACCACATATTAAAATAAATAGCACATATTAAATGTAATGTAAAACAGCAGACTGCAAACCAAACATTTAAATATGAGACTGAAAAAAAGTGGTTAGAGTATGAGGAGACAGAATCCTTTTCTAAACAAACACAAACACATCTCTTTATAAATATAGGGTAATAATAACTCAAGTGCAGGAGTTTATACAATCAGTAAGCCAAGGGAGCAGAGTTCATGTGTGCTCTGACAATATCTATTTGAAATGCAGTTTTGCGATGACTGTCAGGTCTTCTGTTGTATATCCTGGGAGCTTGTGCCAAGTTTACATTCTGGAAAGGCATTTTACTCCTTATGTTTATTCCTGTTAAGAAGAGACAAGCTCTGGGGATTTCCTGTGAGCAGTCCAAAATAGCAGACATTGTTACCTAGCAAAGAAACCCGGGAAGACATTATCTATTCAAAGTGAAATACATGTGCAGTGTTGTTATATTGACCATATGGTCACCATCATTTCAATTCCAAATGTTATTGAAGAAGTAGCCAAACATATAATAAAAATGTATTCAGCGGAAATATAATTGTATGTTACTTTGGAAGCACTGAAATGTGATAACCCAAAGAAAATAAGGTGTTCAATTACAGGTACAATGAAACCAGTACTATTACCCAATAAATGGTGGCTTGAAATGCACTTAAAGTGCCACCAAGGTTTTTTTAACAGAAGCAAACATTAGAAATGCGTCAAGACTTGTACTTTGTAAACCTAAAGTGTATCTTTAGGGATACACGCCAGATTTGCATTCAGCTCTGCCTCTCTGTGGAGGCAGAGCTGATCTGGAGGACGTCTGTTGGGATATGATAGGTTCCAATTATCTTTTTAATTATCACTAAAGAGGACCTTGTTAGATAAAACACAGTGGAGCAAAGACCAGGGTGGAGATAAACAGGTTGGGGATGCTAGATGTCTGCAGCTCCCTTTGTATGTCTCATAGACACATTATGTCAGGATAGACCCAAATTTGACTTGGATCCCCAAACAAGTCCTGTTCAGTCTGCGACTATTGGCATCTACGATAAAAGGGCATGTCTAAAAAAGCAGTAGACATTAGCATCTCTGTATTGTACACCTGAAACTGATTTCTAAATAAAAACTAGGTTATTGTAACTGAGAATACCGGATGGATGACTTACTTGTGTGGCCTATTTACTATTTATGCGATGAATTGACAAATGAATTAGGAAAATCAAGCATTGTGTTGGAAAGATAAGCAGTTGGAGAAGGATTCCAACTTAGTTTTTAATGCCTGATTTTTTATATGTCTTTACCAATTCAATACAGTTCACGGTTTGCTGAATAGAACCCTGTTTGTTGGTTGGATCCTATGGGACATGCTTGTTACTTGCAGATGTTCTGGTGCATTTATGGTCACTCCTTTGTATAAATACTGATTTATATGTCTATATTTTAGCCACTGCTCTAGCTGCATTCATATTTTGCAAAACCAGAAATGGGCAATAAACTTTTAGACTCACCATGGTAAACAGACTGTAGAGAACCTGTGTTCAATTGCAATATTTTTGTGTGCTCTTTCTCTAGGTAATAAATGTAAATTGTTTTAGCTTTAATTTACTAAATTCATTCTTCATTGCCAAATGCACATATCTGCCGATTATTATGTATTTTTAAATGCACCTCCTAAAGTATATAAAGCAGAGTTTCCCACCCAAAATAAATAAAGGTCTAGTCACAGGTGACCTGTAGTAAGCTAACATCAGTGTA
Organism: Pelodytes ibericus; assembly: GCA_036172795.1. Lineage (NCBI taxonomy): Eukaryota > Metazoa > Chordata > Amphibia > Anura > Pelodytidae > Pelodytes > Pelodytes ibericus. The sequence continues at coordinate 119,616,352 of CM069859.1, read as the reverse complement.
TACACATCAGATAAAAAGAAAACATTTTTAAGCACCTCTGAGTTGTTTTTTTTAACGCAACTTTTTTCAATGGATTTTACCTAATTTTTACACCAAGGTGATCCATGTATAAAGTGAATACAAATTCAAAGGCATGATTGTTGACCTGCATATACCTACCCAGAATCCCATGCAGTGGTTATAGTACTGTGAGATTTCTGTGGTAAAAGCAAGTCTTTTGGCTTGTTTGGTGTGTGTAGATGTGTTTGATAATGCCTCTGGTACCCACTGAATTCCATATGAAGTAGTTTTTCCATCAACTTCACTGCACCATATCTTAAATAATGTAATTAATTATCCAAGGGCTGTTGCACAGGAATCTTTTAACATTCCATAGGAATTGTATGTACCATATCTCCCCTTGTTCAGAAACAATATATCTAAGTGCAGGAAGGGTGTTGACAGTGCATAAACAAGACTGATTTCTTTGCACCCCACTGGTCTGCTGATCTGCAAATCTATGTTACTTCTTAGTGATGCTCTTAACAGATGTCACTGATTTGTAAACATTTATGCTCAAGAAGGTTATGGTGAGATATGTGCATGCACTGGCCTTTCCTAACCTTGGGGGTGGGGGGGCGGGGGGGGGGGGGGGGGATTGTGTCAAAAACCTGCCCCACAGGAGTGAAATGTTTTCATTTTCTTCAAATAAATTACATTAGGCTCAAGGTACTCTATGTTTTGTAATGTTCATTTGCAGTTGCCTTTTTCAATAAATCCATTTACCCTGATTATTGATACAAATCCCACTTGTAAGGTTTCAGAACTGAAATAGTACTACTTACTAAGGAATTATTCACAACACCTGGAGCACTATTCCAGTTGGATATCTATGGATACTTTAATCTATCTGTGAAAATACTAATGACAAGCAATGGTTAATATATGTGGGCATTGTGTTCATTCTCAATTCTATGTTATGGCGTGTTTATTTCAGAAATTTGATTCCATTCAACTTTATAGTCTGTGGTGTCTTTTATTGGGCTAACTTTAATCCCAAATTAAACAAACTAGGCAATGGCCCAAAATTCCTCAGCAAAGGGGACAAGTGACCACTAGAAAGAGTCCACACTTTATTATGACATAATACAATACAGCAAACAATTTCACCATTACACGTTTCTCTCTAAAATGTGGTATTGATTTATTCTCACACGGTTTTCTGACTTGAGATGTTGTATCCTCCCAGTAGTGTCACAAAGGGGATGCGGGGGTACAGACTGCACCCCCAGCAGGGGTGACACCCCTGTCTCTCTAAGGAAAAGAAGCACTAAAGGAAATTTGGATGTTAATATTTTTAAATGTTTTAACTGTTTTAAAATTATGCATGCTATGGCCATATTAGCACCCATCTAATACTTCTTAGATTTTGCATTAGTTCTAAAAGCAAAAAAAGCAAAAATGTCAAAAACACATGTAAAATGAACAAATAGTCAGGAAGTAGTCATTTGGTGCATCCTGGGAAATGCAACATAGGGTATTGTAAATGCACGTGTTTTTAAATATATCAGAAAGACTAAACTGTTTAAAATATCTCAAATTGTCTCAAAAACCTTTAAAGATGCTTTAAACTTCAGTGCATTGCACTGATAATTTAACACGGTAACACAGTGATTTGGGTTGAAAAAAGACATACGTTCTTCAGTGGAAACAAATAATTATGCTTAATAATATGCATGTTAACCAAACGGATACTGATCCAGTGAACTAGACGGTCTTGTAACTTTAATTATATAATATTATATATCATTGTTTGAATTTTTTTTCTAATAGATTAATGTAACCTCAAATGCTGTAAAATTCCCAAATCTCTTGAGAATGCTAAACAAAACTGGATTTAGAGTCTGAGGTGAATATAATCCAAGCCACAGAACTTGTTAACCGTTTGCTGACTCCTCTAGAACATTTAATGAGTTTTCTACATTGGAACAACCATTTGAAATGCTAATGCTTAATGAGAACATTTGGAAGTGTTAGAGATTGTATTTTATTAATTCCTGATTCATTTAGCAGAAATTGCTCTGAATGTCATTATAACAGTGTTTCAAATATTATAAAATGATGATCCAAAAACAGCTCATTATAGTTTAACTGGACTTCCTGAGATGTTTTCAGTACACTATTTACGTGTCTGTTGCTGACAATCTTCTTGTCTGGCTCCTTCATTTTATGGAAACCTGTGGTTTAAAAAAGGATGTACTTGTAAATCAATAAAGTAGTAAAAAAAAGCAGTGTTTTACCTTAAATGGCTGCTGCACTGCTGAGATTTGTAAGCGATAGATGTATAAATTCAGGAGAGAGTAATCATTTCTCTATATTGTCTTACTTCTATGAGGTCATGATAATATAATAATAATGTTTCTGGAGTCAGGAATTTCTTCGCTTAGGATGGCTGTTAACGGACAGCTGTCAACCCTTAACTAACATTGTATTGATTAAAGGAGCAAAGCCTTATGCATATGCCGTGCCATTCCTATGAAACTATTCCAATACACTTTTTTTCCAGTTATTGTACCTATTGGCAGCACTTGCTGCATGGACCAGAGTCGCTATATTTGTTCTTCACTTAGGTCAGCTCGCTGACTTTTCCGACCCAAGCTCCTCTCAACTGTGTGCAGCCCTGCATCATCTCTCGTGAAGCTCTGCGCAAATCCCGCTGGGAATATAAGCATAGGTAGCTTGTATACTGGTAACTGAGCTGCAGGGAGCAGGGCAGTGGCTTCCCGCGGGGGGTGCGGACCGCACTGGGTGACACCTCCAGCGGGGGTGACACCCGTGCTGCCGGCATCCCCCCGCAGCACATCACGGTCCTGTCCGCTGGATTTGGCCGCTGGAAAAAAAAATACCTGCGACCGGATGTGACGTAACGTCACATCCGCTGTTAGTGTTTCCCTCCTCCGTGCAGGAGGGAAGACTGCACAGAGGAGGTGTCCGGGGACACGGAGCATCAGCCAGGCGGTAAGTACTGGGGAAGGGGGGGAGGAATAAAACGAGCACTGTAACCACACAATATTACTGGTATCTGAATGGCACAATATTACAGGCATTTGAATGACACAATATTACTGGTATCTGAATGGCACAATAATACAGTCATTTGAATGGCACAATAATACAGGCATCTGAATGGCACAATAATACAGGCATCTGAATGGCACAATATTATAGGCATCTGAATGGCACAATATTATAGGCATTTGAATGGCACAATATTACATGCATCTGAAAGGCACAATATTACAGGCATTTGAATGGCACAATATTACAGGCATTTGAATGGCACAATAATACAGGCATCTGAATGGCATAATATTACAGGCATCTGAATGGCACAATATTACTGGCATCTTAATGGCACAATATTACTGGCATCTTGATGGCGCAATATTACTGGCATCTGAATGGCACAATATTACTGGCATATTAGGCAAATTGTCTGGCTTATTAACAGCAAAATAATACTGGCATATTATTATTGTGTGTGACATAATTTGTGGGGCTCCTGTATGTGGCATATTTAATGGGCCATCTGACTGGCATTACTAAGGAATCTGTTTGGCATGGTATTAGAGGAAATCCAGGGGGGTGATACCATGAGTTACCGCACCGGGTGACACCAACCCTATTGACGCCTCTGTAGCAGGGTAAGCCCTTGCATGGGTCAAAGTGGGTTAATTGCCCCAGGCGGCACTATTAAACACAATACTGCCCTGTTGGCAACTATGTGATTGTTCATTTTTCGAAGAAAATGTGTCAACCCTTAACCCTACCTCTGGGTCACTATAATCAAGAGGGTCTTTCCTTATATAAATATAATAAATATATATATATAGAAATATATATGTTTGTTATATGTTTCCATATACAACGTAACACACCCTTAGTTATATACCTTTTCTTTTTTTTGCTCCAAACGAAAAAGATTTTCATAGTTTTTTTTCCTCTCCCATCCTCACATGTGTGCTTTACTTATCATTCTGTGCTTTCCTAACTTCTGTAGTTTCTGTGTAGCATTCCTGGATAGATGCCGTCTGCCACAGACTTGCATAGTAAATGGCTCTCCTAAATTGAATAAATTGCAGAGCACTAGAATGTATTGCATTTTGTTTGATGTTAATACAATACATTGAAATATGAAATTCGTATTTATTTTAAATACGAAACTTAAACAGATTCACAAATGAAAAAAACAAACTTTGTAATCCAGCAACCTCTGAATTCCACACTTGGCTGACCACCCAGAAGGGCCATTTGACAGAGAGAGTTATTGTAAAGTAAACTAGATGATAGCTCTGAGGGCTTAAACAAGTTTACACACATAATCTCCATGATATCTGTCCTTTTCTGCTCATCAGGGAAACTTTTCAGTTTAATGTCAGTAGCTGCCGCAAAGATCATAAAACAGCGGACTGAAATTTGCCTTGTACTGACAGTTTGACAAGCGGAACACTATGGGGGGTGGATTAAAGTTTTTACCATTTGTTTAGAGGAAAAATATTTTTGGTTTTCTTATTGACTTTGTACTGACTGTACAGATAAATGACGTGTAATCTCACCATATGCTTATTGTATGGTGTATTTAGTTATTTTATTCCATTTTAGTTATGTATTGCATTTTATTATTTTTTTTAGTAATGGTTAATAGTTATAGTATTCTCCAGCCCCAATATTGTGTCCTCTCTCTCTCACACCTTAATCAGGTTGCTGTATCTTGAGTTACACTAAGCTCCATGAAGAGGTGGTCATACTTGTTGATGATCAATTAATCAAGGGCATTTGATTAGCAGCTGTCTGTTACTTAATTCCTATGGAACCAGTCAGAGCCGGCCTTAAGTGTCCCGGCGCCCTGTGCGGCTTCCCCCGTGGCGAGCATGGGGAGCCGAGCAGCACTTTCTCTTGCTGCCAGTGAAGCAGACGCTGCTGTGCTTCACAGGGTGGGGCGGAGATACACCAGCAGAGCTTGCCGAGCAGAGGGCTGGTGTGGGGGGATCTTTTGATCTTCCCCATCCAGTGCTTCTACTGGCTTTTTTTTTTTTTTGAGCGGCCGGCCGGGCACCCCCTTGGGTGTTGCGACCTGTGCGCTTGCACAGGTCGCACACCCCTAAGGCCGGCCCTGGAACCAGTAAGGGTGTACTTTATTTTGTACATTTTGGCTTTATTTTTGTTATCATATTACATTTTGTCATGATTTATGTGCTGTTAAGGGCTGGCCTTTGGGGGGCGCCACTTTAAAAAAAAAAAAAAAAAAGGCCGGCCCTGGTGCTTTTGTTCATCTGAGGTTGTATTTTTTAAATTTTAATACCTGCTAAGGACCAGATGATTGTAATTGTCCTGATATGTAAAACCATAGAGTTCAAAGAGTGTGTACTTTCTTTTTATATAAAATGTACTTATTACATATAAATACAATAATAAAAGGTAATACATAAAAAATACATCATTTTAATGCATATAATGATAGTACATGAAAAACAAACACATGTATCTGATATGCAGTTAGTAATGTATACTACATGTAAATAAAGTAACTTTATATATGTGAGTGTTTGAGGCAGGGAACACCGGTCATTGTGGTAAAATTGCCTCATGGCCCTCTGACCACATAGCATATCACCACCAGTGCAATAGACCCTCCAGTATCCAGAAATGTCCTCACTGTAATACCGAGTCACTGACCTCAGTGCCTGATAAGAGGCACTTATGAAGTACAGAGAGATAAACAAATCATTTTGATAAATAAAATGCTAATTGTTCGGTCTCCCAGACACAATTGTGATATGTTCATTTGATGTGTGTTACATGTACTGCTCCAAGCCTCAAGCAGCAAGCCAGAAACCAACCAACCATCAGGTTGAATCAGCTATCCATGAGTGATTATCTGGCTTTGCATCTCTGTCTTGAGCTGTGTTTAAAGGCTGTTTTGTACAACATACATATGCTAAAAGGCATCCATGTATAAAGTCGATATAGAGGCAAAAGGTGATGAGGTATTCACCTAATGTGCATATGTCTTCCCAGAATCCCTTGTAGTGATGTTCATACTGTGAATGTGAGATTTCTGTTTGAAAAGCAAGTCTTTTGGTTTGTTTGCTGTATTGCTTGGTGTGTAGATTTGTGTTTAAGAATATTTATGTATATACATATCTGCCAACTTCTTCCCCTGGCGAATCAGGATAGAGCTTGGGAGGTTGAGTGTCTGCGCTACTAACTATGCCACTCAAACAAGTCTGCCCAATGGCTCAGACACCAAAAATTGGGACTATCCCACACAAAGTGGGATCGTTGGGAGGCATATAAATATATATGTATATATATGTTTTATAGCATGTTTGTGAATAAAAATTAATTATTTAACAATGCAACCCATTTTGTTTTTTCTACATTGTGTCACTGAATAATTAAAACTTTCCAATAAAACATTCTTAGCTGTGTATCATTGTTTAATTGAGCAGGAATAGTCTAATCTGTACAGAAGCACAGAGAGGCCATGTATTTTTTATATTTTTCTTATTTGTATTCTTCAGATAACAAGTTGTTTACCCAAGATAACACATTGTTTTCTTGAGATTACTACTTGTTTTCTTGAGAAAACAGCTTGTTAGCTTGAGAAAACAACGTGTTAGCTCAAGAAAACAACTTACTATCTGAAGTAAAAAAAATAATGGGCTCTCTGGTCTTCCATAACTCTATAGTTTGAGGTAATAGTATTACTCAGAGATATTTTGTATTTAGAGAAAACTCTATATACAAGGGTTAGGTAACCCTAATACATTAAGTGGCGCAAGATATCTTCAAATAAGAAATGTTGTTTTCTGTAGCTTTATACCTTAAAGAACTGTTTATGTTCAATAAACAGAAAAGGTTCAATGTATCGAATCAAGGTTTATAGTCTAATTTTGTTTTCTAATCTTGTGTCTTCCAGACTCTGACTTGAGCATGAGAACACTTAGTACACCAAGCCCAGCATTCATTTGTCCACAAAATATACATGGCTTTCAGAACGGAAGAGGATCATCCACCTCATCATCCTCAATTACTGGAGAGACTGTGGCAATAGTTCATTCACCGCCTCCAACACGGCTGACCCATCCATTAATACGGCTCGCCTCAAAGCATCAAAAAGAACAGGCAAACACTGACCGATTGCCTGATCAATGCATTGTCCAGGTCTTTTCTTACCTGCCAACAAATCAGCTTTGCCGTTGTGCTCGAGTGTGTCGACGCTGGTACAACTTAGCATGGGACCCAAGACTATGGAGGACTATTCGACTGACTGGTGAAACAATAAATGTGGACAGGGCCTTAAAGGTTCTGACCCGCAGACTGTGTCAAGATACACCCAACGTCTGTCTCATGTTGGAGACAGTAATTGTTAGTGGCTGCAGGCGGCTCACAGATAGAGGACTTTATATTATCGCTCAGTGTTGCCCAGAACTGAGGAGGCTTGAGGTTTCCAGCTGTTACAATATCTCAAATGAAGCTGTTTTTGACGTGGTATCGTTATGCCCAAACCTGGAACATTTAGATGTATCAGGTAAATAAATAATCCAAAATGTTCTAAAATGTACAGATAAAGTTATTCAAATATAGGCTCTACAGGGAAGCAATCAATCTTGATGTGTGTGTGACCAGGGTAAACCATATTAGGGATGCTTTTATATGATAATCTACTGTAGAGACAACAAGGAGACCCCATTCTAGCCCTATACCTCCTCACTTTATATCCTTATTTATTCCTCCACTGCCTCATTGTCTTTTCTTATAGCTGTCATCCTGCTACAAAAATATTGAACCTATGCTTTATGCAATGCTTTGCATATGCCTTTGTAAATATTTTTGTATAGGTAATTAAAAACCTAGTTATGAATGCAGTACCCTTAGGTTCAGGGACAGAAAAATAGGATCCCCAGTTGCAATTCACCGGGCCCGTCCCTTTAATGGGGCTCATGAAAGACGGTCCAGTCATTTTACTCTTACTGTTGTGGATTGAGCTTACCATTTTTCGCAGCCAGAAGTATCCCCTTTCCATGAGTCAGTATTTTTATTATTGTAGCATTAAAAAAAAAAATCTAGATTGGAAGAAAAATTATTGCCATAATGGGGGCAAGGGAGGAAGAAATTGTTTTTTCACCAGGGTCTTGTTTCACCACTGCGCAAGTTTAATTTTCTAGATTTTAAATACATATTTTTTCAAGTGGCACATTATCTTACTGTGTCAGTGCACCCCTGAATGCGTTAATATGATTGAAGCGGTATAACTCAACTGATCTGGATAAGCAATGTCTGCTGTACCATCTTGATCTATTATTTTAGTACACAATCAAAAAAAAAAAAAATCAATAAAGTAAACCTGTGCTGTTTCTGATTTTGAACTTCATATGATTATAGATGTTCAGCCATCATATCCTTTAACATGGTTTCCATTATTTTCCCCATTCCTGATATATGACATACTGGTCTATACTTGCCATACTCCTCCCTGCTACTTTTCTTGTGAATGGACACAACATTTGCGGATATCCACTACTTTTAACAGTAATTGGTTAAATAAAACCATTAATGGTTTTGCTAGTATTGTATACCACTAAGGTATTTTAATAAATTTGGGTTTATCCCATCAGGCCCCACTGACTTGTCTTTACTTTAGACAGCTGAAGTACAACCTCTTACTCTATAAACTCACGTGTATCAAAAATTAATTGGTCTTCTTTTTCATCTATAACAACTGAACAAAAATATTTACTGAGGCAGTCATCTGGACCTTTATCCTCTTCTTCATACCTTCCATCTTTTGATTTTACTCTAACTAATACTTGTTTTACGTTCCTTTTTTCATTTATGTATCTAAAAAATGCTGTATTCCCTTTTTTTTTTTTTTTTTTTACCTACTGGGCTTTTTTCTTCTGCATGTGCCATGAAATCACTTATACTTTGCTTTGCCTCTTTCCCATCTAATCTTCTATATCTGTCTGTCTTCCTCACTCTATTTTTTTTTTGATAATTACTACATGCCAGCTTCTTTTTTTATTTATTATGTTGGCCACTTCTGCAGAGTACCACTGTGGTTTCTTACATTTTTTGCTCTTACTGACAAGTCTAATACAATTTTCTGTTGCCTTTAATAATTCAATAATGCAACAAGCTGTGCAACAATCACAGTTCTCCTGGACTCCATTTAAACCACTCCAGTCAGTTTTTCTAACATCTAAAACTTTATTATAGCACAATACATTATTTGTGATAACATAAAATGCCCATACAGGGGAGGTATACAACAAGGTACTGATTAAATTTAGTAAGTGACGTTTCCCAAAAAAGTGATACTCAATAGTGCTTCCCAGGCCTCCCCTGGATACACAATAAGAAATTAGGCATGTACGGTAAAACAAACAGTTGTCTTGAGCCATATTTTTAATGAACTGTGGGTAGGCAAGTGGGTATGGTTACATATTGTGATCATAGATTTCTACTCATGATGACGCATGGATTTCCTCCATGTCACTCTTGGTCAGGGCTGGACTGGATACAAAAAACAGCTGTGGAAAAAATATGTATACCAGCCCGATAGCATAACATTTTTAAACCAGCCCCATAGCATAATATAATTTTATTGTTCATAAAAGGAAAAACCATGTATTTTAAAAGCGCATCTGAACAGTGTATTATTTATAGATAAGACTGATGTATAAGCCTGCCTAGGGCAATATATACCTCCAGTATGTACACAAAGTTATATGAATTGCCCTGTGCAGATGTATATTTTAGGGCAGTGTGTGAGACATATCCTTGTGCTCATATTTCTGTAGCATCTCTCTCGCTCTACTTTCTGTAGAGTCTCTTTCACTCCTCTCTGTAGAGTCCCTCTTTCTCCTTTCTGTGGCGTCTCTCTCTCACCTTTCTGTAGCGTCCCTCGCTCTCTCACATTTCTTTAGCGTCTCACGCTCTCTCACATTTCTGTAGTGTCTCTCACATTTCGGTAGCGTCTCTCGCTCTCTCTCATTTCTGTAGCGTCTCTCTCTCATTTCTGTAGCTTCTCTCTCTAATTTCTGTAGCGTCTCTCTCATTTCTGTAACGTCTCTCATTTCTGTAACGTCTCTCTCTCATTTCTGTAGCGTCTCTTGCTCTCTCTCATTTCTTTAGCGTCTATCGCTCTCTCCTTTCTGTAGTGTCTCTCTCTCTCTCATTTCTGTAGTGTCTCTCTCTCTCTGTCCTTTCTGTATGTCTCTCTCACCCTCCCCGTGTAGTGTCTCTGTCACCTTCTCCCCTTCCCCTGTAGTGTCTCTCTCTCCCCCTTCCCCCTGTAGTGTCTTTCTCTCCCCCCACCCCCTGGAGTGTCTATCTCCCCCTCACCCCCGGTAGTGTATTTCTCCCCCCACCCCCTGTAGTGTATTTCTCCCCCGCCCACCCCCTGTATTGTCTCCCCCCTTCCCCGTGTCTTTCTCCCCCCTCCCCCGTTTCTTTCTCCCCCCCTTACCCCCTGTGGTGTCTCCCCCCACTTCCCCGTGTCTTTCTCCCCCCCCCCTTGCCTGTGTAGTGTCTCTCACTCACCCTGCTGTCTCTTCCTCCGCTCCCCATCCCGTACCGGAACTGCTGCCGCAACATCCGGCGGCAGCAGGCAAATTTCTTAAAGCGGTGGCGGCTGGCGAACTTCTTAAAGTGGCCCTTCGCCACTTTAAGAAATTTGGCGGCGGGCTCCACTTCAAGAAGTTCGCGGGCTGTCGCCTCTTTAAGAAATTTGCCTCCTGCTGCCGGATGTTGCAGTAGCTGAACTGTTTGAAGTGGCGGCCGATTGGCTTTAAGTGGCCAAGGCAGCCCCGGGGCAGACAGCCCACCAGGATCTTTCCCGGTATCCCGGCGGGCCAGTCCAGCCCTGCTCTTTGTTCAGTTAGTCAACATATTACTTTGAGGGGGTAGGAAAATATCAGGGTACTTCTCAGATGTAAACATACTCATTTAGGAATGGAAAGTTTTTGACATACTTTGAAAATGGCATATTTTTGGAGCTGCCCTCATTTTTAACTTTTCTACAGTTATTCACTATTTTCTACTTTTTTCTAAAGGACATTTAGCATATGATATTTCAGTGTAGTTAGATCTGTTCTGAGATACAACCCAACATATATTTTATCAATAGATTCATCTGCCTGAAAATACTTTTCAGACTGCAGGCAAGTGTCTATGCCATGTATCTTAATTATTTCAAAATGTTTAACTAGAATCCGTGCCCTCTGTCTAATGACTTTCAGTCAGGAGTCCCTGAAGGCATGTAGAACATTGGAGTTTATAGCCTGCAAAATTATGAAGAACAGAGGGCAATTTGTATCCAGAGCTGCACATGGTTCAGATGGCTGACTTTTATCCTGATGTTTTAGCCAATCATTTCATATTTTCTTTGTTTGTTACCAAAGAGCTGTACACAAAAAAAAACATACTGTTTTTATCTGGGACTAATTTGCAGCAGTTATTGAAGCAGATACAAGTGATACGAAACAGGAATTTCTCATTATTATTGTCTTGAAAAGAAATGGACACGGTAAAAAAACACGATCTAGTATAGTTTGTTATCCTTATCCTACATACCAGTCAACATGCCCAAGCAGGGATATCTAATGGAATGATCATAGTTAGCCAGTGTTGTCTTATTGGGGGAAAGTATAATATTGTGGATTGCTTTGTTCATCATACTCTGCCAGTGTTTTTCTGGTTGAGAATGGTGGGTTAATCAGAAAGTTTGGATCCCCTAACAGAGCAAATGGTGGTCTAGTATACTGCTAATTTGTCGGAGGCTTACACTTATATAAAGACCTCTCTTCTGGCTGATGTGCTGTCCGGCATGATATAACCATTCACGCTTCCTCTCTTATCACAGCGTGCCGGAAGCATACTGAGCAGGACAGTACCTCTGCAGCTGTCCCCATGTCACACATACAAGGATACAAATGCTGTATCCATCCCCAGATACAGCCAGGTGCTGGGCCTCCTGAAGGGATAGTGGTGCCTGGTTATATGACCAGCACCAGATAATAAAAATAAGGTGACCGTCCCCAAAATCTTAATTTATAATAAAAGAAAAGGCTTACTATAAGGCAACCCTACAGGGAAGGAATGTTTTACTAGAACATTTATTTTCATACTTAAAGATGTCTGTGCAGACCCCTCAGGAGAGCTGGGCCCCTTACTAGGGTACTGACTGTACCCCTCCTGAGTGTGTCACAGATGATGGCTAATGTAATTCTTAATGGTAGAAGTCCTAGATGTAAACCAACAGCGCCATTTGTGGCATTGTAGATGTTATCAGTGGGGGATCTAGGGGGGGGGGGCAATGGGCCAATTACCCCCATGACATGGGGAGATAGGAGAGAGACATACAAGGGAAGGGAGAGAAGCCAAGCAGAGATGGGAAGGGAAAGGAGAAATACAACATACATGGGAAGGGAGAGGAGAGAGACAGACTTATGTGGGGGAGAGAAATATACAGACAGACATGGGTAGTGCCCTTCACAAGATCAGACTCTGTATCCGTCCCTGGCTGTAATGTAATATAACAAACTATGTTTCTGTCTTTCCCATAGTGCTCAACCAGCAAAATGCTGGCTGAGCATAATGGGATATGTAAATCACAAAAAGACAAGGAAATATTCTAGGCAACTACATGTCCATGGTGCTCAAACACCATTTGACTGAGCAACATTGGAAAAATAATTCACAGTACGGGTGACAAAGGTTAGCCGTCACTTCCTTTGACATGCCCGCATTTGTGGACTACATTTCCCATGATGTTCAGTTGAACTGGACAAACATGACAGGGGAGAAATGCAACCAAGGTCTGTCTTGTTCGGCCCCTGCTTGTTACAGCTACCCAACTGGCTATATTTAAACATATAGAATAGTTGGTCACTCCATGGACTGATCTTCTGTGGAGAAGATTAAGCTAATACAGACCAAGCAATTCAACTAGGAGTCTAAGATCTTCAGCACATATACTTAGTATTGTTAACTTAATGCTCAATCATTTGTTAATCCCAGCATATGTTAGAACACTACATTTATTTTTATCACTATCTATCAACATCTGTTCTATATTTTACTTACAATATATTTTCATTTTCAGGTTGTTCTAAAGTGACCTGCATTAGCTTGACCCGTGAGGCTTCCATCAAGCTGTCTCCAATGCATGGGAAACAGATCTCAATTCGCTTTTTGGACATGACAGATTGCTTTGTATTAGAGGATGAAGGCCTGCACACCATTGCAGCACACTGCACTCAGCTAACTCACCTGTATCTGCGCCGATGTATACGCATTACAGACGAAGGCCTCAGATACATCATGATCTATTGTACGTCCATCAAAGAACTGAGTGTAAGTGACTGCCGCTTCGTAAGTGACTTTGGAATGCGTGAAATTGCAAAGTTGGAGTCTCGCCTGCGGTACCTAAGCATAGCCCATTGTGGTAGGATAACGGATGTGGGTATCCGTTACATTGCTAAGTACTGCAGCAAGCTGCGTTACCTCAATGCACGAGGATGTGAAGGCATCACAGACCATGGGGTGGAGTACCTAGCAAAAAATTGCACAAAACTCAAATCCTTGGACATTGGGAAGTGCCCCTTAGTGTCGGACATTGGCTTGGAATTCTTAGCCTTAAATTGCTTTAACTTAAAGCGCCTGAGTCTAAAGTCTTGTGAGAGCATCACAGGCCAGGGACTACAGATTGTTGCTGCCAACTGCTTTGACCTTCAGATGCTAAACGTACAAGACTGTGAAGTCTCGGTAGATGCTCTCCGATTCGTCAAACGTCATTGCAAGCGATGTATCATAGAACATACCAATCCAGCCTTTTTCTGAGCATACGTGTAGTTTGCTCAAAATAGTTAACCATTTGCATGCCACAAGTTGGCAACGTATTGCAAGCCAATGTGTTACTGATCCCTCTGGTACCCAAACTGTTAATTATGAAGAACTGAATCTTTAAAAAATTTAAATAAAAAATACAAGCAGTACACATGCAGCAAATTATCCTTATGTGATTCAGCTTTTTGTATGGTTTGGTAAGCAATCAAATTTCTCTTTTTATAATATTTTTGTCTACAATTAAAATATTTAGTTACAGAAGGTGTATAATGAACGTGCATTATTTTATTAATGCATAAAGTGTGTGTATGCCATATATATGCAGAATAAAGTAAAGGAGTTTTTCATGCTCTAAATCTCATAATTCAACAAATATGTTTTTGTATATAGCTCACCATCTTGTATGTTATGTGTTTTCATCCACCCTTCGATAAGTATATGAAAGTCTGATGAGTGGGGTACGACACAAAAGTGTGCGTGTAGCCTAATTTTTTGTGACAATAAACTGATCAAGTACTATAAAAGTACATCTAGATAATTGATGGCTAACTTTGCACTTAGCTGTTTGAGAACTGCATATCCCTTGATTATCAGTCAGGGTTTAGCCATTATGATGGCAAAGGATAATATGAAATGTAATTTTCAATCATCTGCACTGACAAGGATAGCCATCTAAATTGTATGAAATGCTACAAAGGCAAACAGCCTCTGATTGGCTCCATGGTATATTACTCGCAATAATGAACTGACCTTGTAACAGACTGTGATGGAGATTGATCATTTGATGAGTGGCCAAAAAAACATTGGTCAGTAACAAGTGTATACCTAAAGCCTAACTGATAAATGTTGAAAAATTATTGTAGAGTCCACTTTTTAAGACTAATAATAAACATATTTAAATGTTTTAAACAACTGAGTAAAGTCTCGGGAACTTTTTCAACTCTGAAAGATAGGCTCTTGAAATCCTTCCAATCAATGAGGTTACCAATATCATATCACATAAGCCAGGGCTCGACAAATACCGGGTGCCAGGTCGCCATGGCGACTAGATTCTGGTTCCTGGCGCCTGGAATACTCTTTGAGCAGTGTAAACTGCAATGTCCCGGTCCCACACTCTGCTATCCCTTACCTACCGATCAGATAAGGAGCAGAGTGTGGGAGAAGCAGCACAGAACAGCCTGCCGATTAGCTCCTCCCCCCGGCTTCCTGTTCCTGCTTCTCACTGGGCAGCAGCTGTAGCAGTGAGGAGATGCGTGTGAGAGGTGATGGGAACTCCTACTGGTGCCTAAAAATGGAGGGAAGTGATACAGGGTCTGTCTCCAACTTCCCACTGTTAGTCTAGTAAGTAAATAGTGTGTGTATTAGAATGTGTGTTAGCATGTATGTGTGGGTTCAGCACCTGTTTTTATGAATGTGTCAGAAGCTGTGTGACAGCATGTTAGTGTGTATGTATGTATTTGTGTCTGCATGTGTTAGTGTGTGTATTAGCATATTAGAGTGTGTATATAATTGTGACAGCATGTGTTAGTGTATCTCGGTGTGTGTGTGACCTGTGTAGGTGTGTGTTGGCATTTAAGTGGATATGAATGTGTTTGTGCAAGTATGTAGGAATGAAATCATGTGTTAGTGTGTATCAGGATATTAGTGTGTATGTATTTGTGTCTGCATGTGTTAGTGTGTGTGTGTGTATGTATGTATTTATTTGTGTCTGCATGTGTTAGTGTGTGTATCAGAATATTAGTGTGTATGTATTCGTGTCTGCACTTGTTAGTGTGTGTGTCAGCATATTAGTGTGTATGGATGTATTTGTGTCTGCATGTGTTAGTGTATCTCAGTGTTAGTGTGTGTGACCTGTGTATGTGTGTGGCATTTAAGTGTATATTAATCTGTTAGTGCATGTATGTAAGAGTGAAATCATGTGTTAGTGTGTGTCAGCATTTAGGTATGTGTGTGCATTTGTGGGTGAGCAAGTGTTTTGTGCATGTATGTGTGTTAGCTTGTGTGTGCATAAGTATGTGTGAAAATGGTGTATATCAATAAGTGTATGTCATTCATATATGTTTATGGACTGGGACCCAAGCATTTGGTACTGGCTCCTAAAGTTTTCAGCTGGCTCCTAGATTTAAATCAAATTTGTCAAGCCCTGACATAATCACACGTGGATCAGTCTGTCCTGGATACTCATTTTAGATCAAGAAGCAGAAACTTATGCTAATGTGAGAATAATTTGAATAGTTCATATATATTATAAACCCAAGATTTGAGTATTACACAATATTAGAGATTTATAGTAGTAATCTCCAAACAACATACCTAAATGAAAGCTACAGGAGACTGTTTTTTCCTTTACTACATATCAAGAAATGGGTGTATGACATACTTCAATGGTTTTCAACTTTTTAATAAAGAAACATGTTTTACATAGAATGACAGCCTGTGATTTGTGATGTAATGAAATTAGGATTGCTACAGCATTAGAACTGACGTTACAAAATTTGTTGAGGCCTGTGGATATATATGGACAACTTTGTTCTAATTTATGTTATGATAGAAATGTAAACATAAAAATGCCACCCACATTGTTCTTTGTAGGAAGTATGTATAAATGTGCCACATACACCAAATATGCTCCAGGAATCTATGACAAAATAATAATCCACCTTTTTTGGTTCTGTGCATCAAACTCACTATCAGGTAAATTGATGTACACTATATTTCTTTGACCATCATAATTCTGTCAGGAGGATTTTACCTATTCACATTATGGGTATTTAGAGATCTTGTCAGTGGACTGGATCTTCTGTCATGAATGGCTGACTGTAGCCACAGATATAGCCATAATTACTGTTCTTGATTTTCCTAGGTTTCTGTGGCAAGTAAACAAATATCCACATTCAAGTCAATGGAAATTTCTTAACAGACAAAATGGCTTACTTCAAAATATTGAAAATCACTAAGACCTAATGCTAGAATTGTGATTACAACCAAACATAGATACATCTGGACAATGTAAGTTTTGTCTGTGCCTGTTCAGCTCCTCCGTGCTCCAGACACCATGCTTTAAAAGGGATGGCTTTTTGCCAACCCCCAGGCAGACAAGGTAAGTGCTGCCCTAGGCACTTGCAGGGCCGGACTGTCCCACCGGGATACCGGGAAAAATCCTGGTGGGCCGCCTGCTCCGGGGCCACCTTGGCCACGTAAAGCCAATCGGCGGCAGCCACCACTATAAGAAGCCAATTTGAATAATTTCATTTAAATGAATGGAATTTCCGGTCTCTCTAGTGATGTCATCAGACAATGTGTTGCACTGGTAAGAGATCCTACTGTGTACAAGAGCAAGTCTATCACAGTCCACACAATGTATTCAATTCAAAGAGCACAGGAAGTGACTAAATTAAACAAAACATTATATCCTCCATGTCTAAATAAATCAGTGTTGCCGCACCTGCAATAAACATGCAGAGTAATCAGTGGGGAGGGCTTGAGTCAAATATTAAAAATTTGATAAATCCAGAATGCCTGCATCAAATCACACTGGGTAAAAGGCTTGTGCACTATACAAGCAGTAATCTTCATATTGCAACAAAGTGCGTGTGGGGACTAGACTGTCCCTTTAAGATAAGAAAAAAAATCTGTATATGTTGAATATGAATTATGTGTCCTTGCCTTTTTATGTACAACTATAAAAGAAATGTGGAGATTATTCTGATAACAGAACAAAATGCAGAATGTTTAAGAAAATCTAAAATCTGAACATAATTTGAATTATACAGCTAGACTGGCAGCAGTAGCAGTGTCAGACTCCTTGATGATTTCACACAGATCACATTTTCTTGTTGTTACTTAGCATTTTGCTCAGAGTTGTCATTACCTATCAATTAAAGTATTGCTAAAGATTTGTCAGGATAGCCACTAAAAATAGTTTGATACCACTATTATATACTGTTTATGGCATAATTCATTGTGCTTCTGCGCCATTGGTTATAAAAGTGTTGTTTGGCACAAAAAAAATCCTTTTGCACAATTACCATTTTAATGCATTTAGTGCAAAAAGAAAGTTATAGCTGGATGTATTAGTATTGTAACATTTAAACCATATCATATGGTTTATGACAGAATAATTATTATCAATTCTCATTTTTTTATGTTCATTTAGATGCTAGTAACATTTACTAGCAGTATGTATATTTTACTTATATCCTACATGTATATTTGTAAACTGGATTTTGATACACACATCAATATTCCATGTACAGAATGACTGACATAAGTTACTTCAGTTAATAGATGTTACCAAGGAAACATGATGTACTCTTACTCATGTTCAGTAGTAGTTAATTTGTTTTGCTGATCATATTTAAAATAGAAAATTAAATTATATAATTGAATTAATCACATGACCCCTTTTTAATATAAAGACATTAATGCATTGGGTTTTCAAGAACAAATGTATACAAATATAAGACCAAATTGGGCCTGTCGAAAGTTTCAAAGTTGTTACCCCTGAAGGCTTTGTATAATAAAATGAATATTAAACACAGAGATGGTTAGCCATATTAACTGTAACATCAAGTATAATGTAATTCCTTGACCTCACAAAATAAACATATTGTGTACACAGGGCCATCTTTAATAGTGATTGGACCCTGGGCAAGCATTTGCTTGGGCCCCCTGGACCCTGCCCCCTCCCCTGCATGCAATCCCGCCATCCATCGCAATGTTAACCCTCCCCACACACATATGCCATAATTGTTGTGCCATTCAGATGCCAGTAATATTGTGCCTTTCAGATGCCAGTAATATTGTGCCATTCAGAGCGCAGTATTATTGTGCCAGACAGAGCCCAGTAATATTGGGCCAGTCAGAGCCCAGTAATATTGGGCCAGTCAAAGCCCAGGAATATTGTGCCAGTCAGAGCCCAGGAATATTGTGCCAGTCAGATACCAGGAATATTGTGCCAGTCAGATGCCTGTAATATTGTGCCAGTCAGATGCCTGTAATATTGTGCCAGTCAGATGCCTGTAATATTATGCCAGTCAGATGCCTGAAATATTGTGCCAGTCAGATGCCTGTAATATTGTGCCAGTCAGATACCTGTAATATTGTGCCAGTCAGATGCCTGTAATATTGTGCCAGTCAGATGCCTGTAATACTGTGCCAGTCAGATACCTGTAATATTGTGCGACGTCACATCCGGCGTCAGTTTATTTTTATTTTTTTCGGTCGTCGCATGCCGGCTTGCGTGAACGCGGCAAGCAGGGGCTGGGGGCCCACGGGACAGCTGCCTTGGGGCCCCCCAGGAGTAACTGGGCCCAGGGCAGCTGCCCCGTTTGCCCCGCGTTAAAGACGGCCCTGTGTGTACAATGATTAACTGGTTGATGTTTTCAATTATTATTTTTTTCTTGTTTTCAACTATTTTTTTTATTTAAATTGCTTCAAATATTATGTAAGGATCGAGATTATTTCATATTTTTGGCTTTTAGTAACACTGGCCTGTAAAAGTTTATCTGGTTTGTGATAAAGAAAGAAAAACATTTTTATAAGAAGGGTGATTATTAAATTAGCGTTATGGGAAAATCATTTTACTAAAAAGAAAGAAAAAGTACACTCAATTACAAAACTAGAGACAAATGTTTAAAAAGATATGGTTTAATCGTTTATTTTTGTCACAGATTGTATGATTACCTGCCATGGTATGCAACAATTTTGATGTAGAGCACATGTACTTTCTCTTGAAATCTGTTAGATGGGGGTGATTATCTTTCATCACATCAACACAGTTAATCTGACAGCTAACACAAGCTTAGTTTTTGTCTTTTACGTGTATATATATATGTTTTATGTATCGTTGACATACTTCATATACACTTAACATTGATGGTTTAGCTTAGCTGCCAAAATAATCATGAAATAATGATAGCATATTAATTATTTTGTGATTATTTTGATATCAAAAAGAGCTTTAAATCTGTTGAACTATTTAAAAAATATATAACTACAGAAAGTGTATAGATATTCTTTAGATCATAGCGACACTTTAATTGAATTACCCCTTTTAAAACAGGGATTATGTATACAAATATTGGCAAAAATCAGAGCAATTAACCATTTTATTCGTTTCCATGTAAATCAATGCTATATGTTTATAATGATGCCCCAGGAAGATTCTTCATAAATAGGGCCTCACAAGTTTGTGGCATCTAAACAATATAATAAACAACATGTGTGATAGTCAGTTATAATGATTACACCTGTGCAATAAATGTATTATGTAACATTAAATACATGTTCCCCAGACTGGCATTACAGAATCTCTGTTAATACTTTTACACATTGGATTAATGAACTGTTCAAGAGATTCACCTCCTGAGCGGATTGTGTATGGGTTTCACTACATTCTTCAATCTGGCCCATGTTCATCATATTTTTTTTAATCGTCTCCATTAGTAGTATTTCCGATTCATGCTAATAAGAATAGTGTAAATTGGATCTGAACAACCAGAGCCAGACAATTAATTGATACCATAAATGAAAGAAATGCATTTAAAATGATTATTGTCCTTTGAATGTGGCCAATTTCTCGTTTTATTTTTCCAATTGTGTTCATTAGATCTTGAGCAGCACATCTGTGTGTCATTGGTCAGGTCCCCAGTTGGATTTCTACGAAGGAGTACAAGGTTTGACAGCCAAAACATGCACAGCGACAGGCAAAACAATCCAACAATATACTCTCTCTCTCTCTCTCTCTCTCTCTCTCAAAGAACAAGAACTTGGAATAATCTGCATGTTTCCCATATAAACACAGTAGCATTCAAACTTTATGGTAACATTCCTATCACTGCGGATACACAAAAGGATAAGAACCTGACATATAATTTGCCATCATCAGTAGAATCTGTTCAACCCTTGGACATCACAGGTTCAATTCGTAGCAGGTTTGAATTGTCCTTTCATCCTTCTGAGGTAGATAAAATGACTACCATTAAGTTGGAAAATAGTAACACCCCCTGGATGTTGGACAAAAGTAACACCCCCAGGGTGGATGTGGAAACCAGATAATATCTGCATGTACCTTTTGTGGTTAAACACTTTGTTATTATTACTATTATATGATATTTTCCCCATGGATGCACAGAAGAATATAATGTACTGATGAACATGTATAGCTTGTTTGTTTCCACTCAGGGTGTATTGCGGACATCACAGGAGAAGCGATAAATCTGTTTTTAGGAATTGACTGGTGCTTTGTCTGATAAGAACACCTAATATTCAGATAAATGTGTGTATTAAAATTGATAACTGCAGTTATAGCTACTATGGGACATGCAATGAAAAGTAATACCAGAGTTATATGTTGCTAGATTTCTTTGATATCTAATAATTTGATTAATTAAGGATGAAATTATAACAGTTCCACATAACCAGTTCACACCTCTCTGTGGAGTCAGCAAAACATTTTAGTGTCACTGTAATGCAAGGTTAAATTATCTTGATTTAAAGGATCAAGCAACATATTTTGAGGGATGGGATTTTGGATAGAAACGGGATGTTGTAGATTATTTTTTAATGTTTTCTTAGGTGTTTTTTTTTTTTTTATTCAACCTTTTTCTTTATTTTACTTGCTTCGAAAGAAATTTACAAAAAAGTAACATACACAATTAAATAGGCTTTAAATGGAAATGCGGGTGGAGCTACTTAGTCATAAAATATATAGTTTCTGGTGTTGCTCAACCCCTTTTAAGATTTTAAGGGGTGCACACAGTATATTAGCATAAAACACAAAAAAGCAACCTGTTTAAAATGAGCATTCCCAAGCAAAGAGATACACCTTTAAATTTAACAAATGTGCCTTTAATACAAAATAGCAGAAAGGATTTCCATCATGCAGGTGGTCTGTTAATCATATGTCATATACCAATATAAACATACCTAATGTGCAAATAGGGTTGACACCTTTTCATCCAAAAAATACCAGCTATGCTCCAACCTCTATAGACTTAACATTGGGGTCAAGGCAAAATACCGGCCAAGTGGCAACCCTATGTGCAAATACAAAAAAAAACATTTAAAATCACAGTCAGTGACTAGCTAGTAAAGGTGTGGCCAGCACCTGAATAAGACCCAGGATAGAACTTTGTTGTTCAACTGACTCACAAATATATCGAAAGTGTATCACATGTGACATAAAGTGCAACATTGTATACTTGTGTTATTCTAATTAGCGATACTTAGAAGTGCCTTTAGAATCTAAGTCACAATCAGTGGTTTAGCAGTTTTACCGCTGTGTAACTTGGAGGTCTCACCACACTCACGCTCACTGCGGTACGGCTGAGCCGTGGACTTGATCTCCAGCAGACGAATAAAGTCCCATCTGAAATGTACTGACTTGGCTTTGTGGGCAGGGCTCACAATGCAGATTTCTGGAGCTTGTTGGTTTGGCTATTTGATGTCAACACTGTAGGAAATCCCAGATGCACTCATCACACTTATCCCCAAATGCCACTCAGAGTTTGCAGGGTTTGGTGAGAAAACAACATCCATAAAGTAGGTGATGCTGCCATGTGGAGACCCCAAGTTAAAAGTCCCTGATCAACATTCAGGTTGGACCTAAGCTCATAGTTCCCATTCAAGCATATTTAAGCTTCTAAAGGTCCCATAACTTGGTGAATTTGTCCAATCATAGACTTCATTGATTAACAATATACTTAAGTGACTAATTAAAAAAACAATCAAGTAAATGAGTACACACCTACGCTCCACTGGAGAATTCGCTCCAGAAATATCTCCCCTCCACAGACCTCAAAAGTCTCTTTCAGGGGATATTTAATTAACTCCTTAATACCATAATATATATTCTTACTAAGGGGAATTCCCTAGCGGCCTATTCTCAAAGGTAGCAACCCAAATTGAACTCCCGGTGCATGACTTTTCAGATCATGGATCCACTTGCACTCTGTCTGTAAAAGTTTTTAATGCAGATTTTCCCTTCTCTGGGCCTGAAAATGGGTTGCCACTGCACTTTTTGGATCTTTATTCTTAATGTCCCTCATATGGTCAATGACACTTGCTATTATTATCTTAGTTGCTGTTAAGAAGTGTATGGCCAAAATTATTAGGTCTTTGTTCAAATGAGACCTATTTAAATGTAACACAGCAATTTATGGAACCATCTTTAACCTGTTATTCAAAACATTTTATTTATGACTATTTATGTTTTATTTTGCTCTATGCCTGTGTTCCCCCCTACCCCCTAATATTATCTTCTGGCAGTCACCAGCCAACTGGGCAGGTGCCACTCTAGGGCCAAACAAGAGAAGGGTGGCAGATACAAGGAACAGGGCAGGAATACAAGCAGACAGGAATGAGCATTAGACATAAACAAGAAAGCAAAGAAAAAAGGTAACTAAAATGCCTGGATACAGCTTGGATGAACTAACACATGGGTACATTTTTACATACCGTATTTGCTCGAATATAAGACAAGGTTTTTTTTTTAGAGCAAATGCTCTGAAAAAGACCCCTCCTCTTATATTCGAGGTCGTCTTATAATTTTGACCTCAAATCGAGGTCAGACTATAAGACATGGATCCAGGTCCCCCTCGCTAACAGCCGGAGGATGTCTGCACGATACGCACAGACATCTTCCCCTGCCGCCCCGCACGACCGCGGGGACTTCTATGATGAAGCCGGGTCCTTCCGGCTTTATCATAAAAGTCCCGGTGGAAGTGCCGGGCAGCAGCGGAGGATGTCTGCGTGTATCGTGCAGACATCCTCCGGCTGTCCCCGCTAGGCACCAGGGATATTTGGCTGCCAGGGGATGTCTGCACGATAGCGCAGACATCCTCCATGCTGCTCGACACTTCTGTCTATTATGACGGACCGGCTGTCCGTCATAATGGACGGAAGTGTCGGGCAGACATCCCCCGGCTGCCCCCACTAACCACCAGGGAGAGACAAGGTGAGGAGGGGGGAAGAGAGAGACAACAGGAGGGAGGGGGGGTAGAGAGAGACAGGGGGAGGGAGGGGGGGCAGAGAGAGACAAGGAGGGAGGGAGGTGGAGAGAGAAAGAAAGGTTTGGGGGGAGGGAGAGAAAACGTGGGAGTGGGAGAGAGAGAGACAACGATGGGGGTGAGAGAGAGAGAGACAAAGCTGGGGGGAGGGGGAGAGAGAGGCAGCATTGGCACATAAAAGTAAATAAAAACAAGAAATGCATTTTTTTAATATCATAATTTTTATTAAATATTAAAAAGCTATTTACATGTGAATATATACAAGTTAAACTTTTTTCCTATAGGGTAGTCTTATATTCAGGCTTTTAGTTTTTTTCCTAAAGGAATATCCAAAGTTTGGGGGGTCGTCTTATAATCAGGGTTGTCTTATATTCGAGCAAATACGGTAATTCCACTTAGGGTAATCAAAAGAAATGCAAAATACTGTTGTAATCGCCAAAGTCCTACCAAAGCTGATGGCAGTTGATAAATACTGAAAATAAAGTTCCAGAGTACTGTAAACACTTTGTCTGAGCCTAGATAACCATACCACCAGACAGCTTTCGAAAAGTGAATGGGTACTGTGTATACATGAAGCACACAGAGATTCTAAAATAGAGGCTGGATCTAAAGCACAATTAGATCTATAGATGACCCACAAGTGATATGGCAGTGAACCAGCAGTGGAATGGAGCGGTGGAAGCCAAAACACCCAATGATCATTTCAGCCATGGCTTCATAATCGGTAATATGAATAATAAATGTTGAAAGGGACATTCAATGGGAAGCAGGATAAATTCTGCATTCCATCATCTGCACTGATCTTTCTTCCATGTGACAACCGTATAATTGATGATAAAGTACAGCAGGATATGCAGTGCTGTATTTACCGCGGATGCCTAGGGCGGAAAATTTTGCCCCCCAGCACTGAAAAAAAAAATGTAAAAAAAGATCAATAAAAAAAAAATCTGGCCCTTTAAAAAAATTAAAAAAGACTGCGTTTGCAGGCAGAGGTGGAGGTGAGAGGGGATCGGAAGATTCCTCTTCAGCATTTCTGCCTGCCGGTAGGCTGCACAGGGAGCCAAACAGGCAGCACGGAGAAACCTCCGTGCTGCCTGTTCGGCTTCCCGTGCAGTGTGACACGGAAGTGCCGACAGTCACTTGACCAGCGCGCTGACGTCATACGCGCGCCGGGTCACGTGACCTGTCGGCACAACCGCCTGGGAGCCGAACAGGCAGCATGGAGGAGACCATGCTGCTTGCCACTAGCCACCAGGGAAAGGTAAGTGCTGGGGAAATTGGCTGGGGCTTATTAAATGGCAAATAACACTGGCATATTATTGGGCAAATTAGCAGGGGCATATTAAATGGCAAATAACACTGGCATATTATTGGGCAAATTAGCAGGGGCATATTAAATGGCAAATAACACTGGCATATTATTGGGCAAATTAGCAGGGGCATATTAATTGCCAAATAACACTGGCATATTATTGGGCAAATTAGCAGGGGCATATTAAATGGCAAATAACACTGGCATATTATTGGGCAAATTAGCAGGGGCATATTAATTGGCAAATAACACTGGCATATTATTGGGCAAATTGGCTGGGGCATATTAAATGGCAAATAACACTGGCATATTTTTGGGCAAATTAGCAGGGGCATATTAATTGGCAAATAACACTGGCATATTATTGGGCAAATTAGCAGGGGCATATTAAATGGCAAATAACACTGGCATATTATTGGGCAAATTAGCAGGGGCATATTAATTGGCAAATAACACTGGCATATTATTGGGCAAATTGGCTGGGGCATATTAAATGGCAAATAACACTGGCATATTTTTGGGCAAATTAGCAGGGGCATATTAAATGTCAAATAACACTGGCATATTATTGGGCAAATTAGCAGGGGCATATTAATTGGCAAATAACACTGGCATATATTGGGCAAATTAGCAGGGGCATATTAAATGGCAAATAACACTGGCATATTGTTGGGCAAATTGGCAGGGGCATATTAAATGGCAAATAACACTGGCATATTGTTGGGCAAATTGGCTGCGGGATATAAAATGGCAAATAACACTGGCATATTGTTGGGCAAATTAGCAGGGGAATATTAATGGCAAATTATACTGGCATAATATTGGGCAAATTGTCAGGGCTGATTAAATGGCAAATACTGGCATATTATTGGGGAAATTGGCTGTGACTTATTAATGGCAAATAATACTTGCATATTATTGGGCCAATTGGCTGGGGCATATTATTGGGCAAATTAGCTGGGGAATATTATGGGCAAATAATATTGGCAATGTGTATGTAATGGGGTGATAGAGGCATGTAAATGGGGTGATGGGGCATGTCATTGGTGTGCAACGTGGGTTATGGGTCATCTCGTGGGTGTGCATCGTGGGTAGGGGGAGTGCCCAAAATGTGTCTGCCTAGGGCAGCACAAAACCAAGATACACCACTGACTGAGGATATGACAAGCAGGAGGGAGGTTCTGTACTTGAGATGGGTGTATTCACAGAAAAATTTAATTGCAGTGACAAGTGAACTGCAAAAACAAGGAATTAATAGTTGAGCTGGAAAAATTCTCCAAATTACATATCTTTCCAAATCCACTATTAATGCATAATTTTTACAATTTAATTGCAATACACCTTAACTCACCATCCTCTATTGGTATTTATTCACTCATACTGATAAGTGGAGAAGAGTCTATTTAGTAAAACATAAACTGTGGTGAACTGATGAAAAGGAATTAAAAGTTTAGTTGTAAAAATTCTCCAACTTACATATATATATTCAGCCAAACTATTAATGTCTTATTTTTAAAGTTTACGTGCAGTGCAACTATTGGTTCACCACAGTTCATGTTCTAATGAATAAACCCACAGAGACAGTGGCACAAAGTAGTTCCTATCAGTACCGGATATACTTAGACTGAAAGTGATGGTAGTGCACTACTGCCCCTCTCCTTCAGTAAACAATTAGCTATACAGAGGCAGTATACAGGATAACTCCAATCAGTAGATGACACACATACACACACATACCGTCTCTGTCTCACTCTCTCTCTCTCTCAAACACACCGTATCTCTCTCTCACACACTGTCTCTCACACGCCATCTCTCTCTCTCTCTCTCTCACACACTGTCTCCCTCTCTCTCACACACACCGTCTCTCACACACACCGTCTCTCTCTCTCTCACACACCGTCTCTCTCTTTCACACACACCATCTCTCTCTCTCACACACACTGTCTCTCTCACACACAACACACACATACAGTCTCGCGCTCTCTCTCTCTCTCTCACACAAACCATCTCTCTGTCTCTTTCTCACACACACCGTCTCTCTCTGTCTCTTTCTCACACACTCTCTCTGTCTCTCTCACACACATTGTCTCTCTCTCTCTCTCTCTCTCACACACACACTGTTTCTCACTCTCTCTTTCTCACACAGACACCCTGAGACACATTCACACACATACACTTATGCAAACACCCTTATACATACCTGGACACCCTGAGACACATTCACACACATACACTTATGCAAACACCCTTATACATACCTGGACACCCTGACACACACACCTTGACACCCTGACACACACTTACACATATTGAGACACCCAGACACACATACACTTACGCAAACACTCTGACACACACACCTAGACACCCTGACACACACTTACACACATTGAGACACCCTGACACACACTTACACACATTGAGACACCCAGACACACACTTACACACATTGAGACACCCACACACACATACACTTACGCAAACACCCTGACACACATACCTAGACACCCCTGACACCCACACACAGTCACACATTTCTTCTTTTTTTTTTTTTTTTTACCCTAAGCCTTTGGTCCCCTGCCCTGCTAAATTCCATTTATTTGCAGGGAGGAGGATGTCTTCTGTGGTGTCTGCAGCTGCAGAACACCGCCATTCATTATCTTCTGCCGGACATCCGGTGAGAAGATCTCATAGCGCAACGGGGCGGAGCTTGCACCTGTATGTAGTCTGTATGGCCAGGAGGTGTGGTCACCGCAGGCACTTGCCTGTGGGCCGCACCTCGAGGAGGAGGAACCAGGGAGAGAGCTCCCCATAGCAGCCTCTACTCCCGATCTGCACTCAACCTTTTTTTTTTTTTTTTTAAACAATGATAGCCCTGGAGTATTGAGTATACTTTAGCCCCAGAGACTCAATTCGGGGCTATGCAGGGGGGATTCGGGGCTATAGCCCCAGTAGCCCACCCCTAGCGACGCCACTGCCAATCAGCATATAGTTGGCCTGGAAAGACAGACACACAGGATAGCTCCTATCAATATACAATTCGCCAGACACTGATGGTGTTACATTGTAGTTACAACATACGTTTACATAAGAATATAGTTAGCATTCATTTTTAGGTTTTGAGCATTAGATTAATTTCTCAACTTTTATGTTATACACTCATGCTGGATTTTTGAGTTCCAGTTATGGGGGTTTGAGTTTATCATGTTCCTTCCTACAAAAGAAAGTATGACCCACTGAAACTCAGATATTTCTGGAATAACTTGTTGTCGTAGATTATTGATTCTTTGGCTTGTCTGGTTATCAGCCTCTTTCATAATCCTTTTCCTATCAATAAAAACATCTGAAATGGATCCTTAGTCTGGCCTTTGTTTCCCTGTATGATCCCTATTTCACTTACCCAGGGCCGGTGCAAGGATTTTCGTCTACACAGGCGAAGGTGCATTTTGGTGCCCCCCTGCTCTGATCCGCCACGCCTCCCACACCATTAAGCCTCCTTAAATTATATATATATATATATATAATCTGAATGCCATTCAGAGCCCAGTAATATTGTGCCATTCAGATGCCCAGTAATATTATGCCAGTCAGAGCCCTGTTATATTACGCCAGTCAGATGCCCAGGAATATTATGCCACTCAGAGCCCAGGAATATTATGCCAGTCAGATGCCCAGGAATATTATGCCAGTTAGATGCCCAGGAATATTATGCCAGTCATAGCCCAGGAATATTATGCCAGTCAGATGCCCAGGAATATTGTGCCAGTCAGATGCCCAGGAATATTATGCCAGTCAGATGCCCAGGAATATTATGCCAGTCAGATGCCCAGGAATAGTGTGCCAGTCAGATGCCCAGGAATATTGTGCCAGTTAGATGCCCAGGAATATTATGCCATTCAGATGCCCAGGAATATTATGCCAGTCAGATGCCCAGGAATATTGTGCCAGTCAGATGCCCAGGAATATTATGCCAGTCAGATGCCCAGGAATATTATGCCATTCAGATGCCCAGTAATATTATGCCAGTCAGAGCCCAGTAATATTATGCCAGTCAGATGCCCAGGAATATTATGCCACTCAGAGCCCAGGAATATTATGCCAGTCAGATGCCCATGAATATTATGCCAGTTAGATGCCCAGGAATATTATGCCAGTTAGATGCCCAGGAATATTATGCCAGTCAGATGCCCAGGAATATTGTGCCAGTCAGATGCCCAGGAATATTATGCCAGTCAGATGCCCAGGAATATTATACCAGGCAGATGCCCAGGAATATTATGCCAGTCAGATGCCCAGGAATATTATGCCAGTCAGATGCCCAGGAATAGTGTGCCAGTCAGATGCCCAGGAATTGCTCGTTATACCTCCCTCCTCCCCCCTTTCCCAGACCCCAGTACTTACCTCCATGCTGCTGTTCAGGTCCGTGGCTGAGAGGGAAGCGCTGTGCGCTCCCCTCAGGCCGTGCGCATTCAATAAAGTGTGTTGAAAAAAAAAGTTTCAACACACTTTATTGAATGCGCACGGCCTGAGGGGAGCGCACAGCGCTTCCCTCTCAGCCACGGACCTGAACAGCAGCATGGAGGTAAGTAAACGGGCCTGGGGGAGCGGGCGATTTTTCCACCCCCCCATTGGTGCGCCCTAAGGCAGCCGCCAGTGCTGCCTTACGGTAGCGCCGGCCCTGCACTTACCTTATCTTATTGCCTAAGGCAGTGATGGCAAATCTCTGACACTGGTGCCACATTTGGCACTCAGGCACCTCTGAGGTGGCATTGTGGATCTGAATAAAGGGTCACCATCATCATATTGAAGGAATTGCAGCACACAGGGTCACTGAGATATAATAATGGCCACATGGGATCAAAAACCATTGACATCACTGGCCTAAGAGCAGAGGCGTACCTAGAAACCACAGGGCCCCGGTGCAAACATTGCCCCAGGGCCCCCCGACCCCACCATGCAACTCCACCCCAGAAATGCTTCTTACATGCCTCCCAACTGTTCTGCTTTGTGCCGGCTCTTTTGTTATATCTAGGATAGCCTTATCCCTTTTCCATGCATGCTTAAACTCCTTCACTGTATTAACCTTTACCACTTCTACTGGAAGGCCATTCCATGCATCCGCTACCCTCTCAGTAAAGTAACACTTGTATTAGTCCCTGGCCTTATCTTATATCTAGGATAGCCTTATACCTATCCCATGTATGCTTAAACTCCTTCACTGAATTAACCTCTACCACTTCTGATGGAAAACTATTACATGCATCCACTACCCTCTCAGTAAAGTAATACTTTCATTAGTCCCTGACCTTATCTTATATCTAGAATAGCTTTATACCTATCCCATGCATGCTTAAACTCCTTCACTATATTATAAATAAATATAAAACTGGAGCGCTAGAAGTAATAAGTGTATAGAAATAAAAACAAAATATATAGAACAATACAAAAATACTTATATGCAGACGTGTTTCTTGAAATGGAATAGTCTTCTTTTTGGGAACAGGTCTCAGGCAGGGATGTATGAATATATGCGAAACAAACTCATAAAAATAGTGATTTGTATTGTTATTTTGCCCATTTGTCAGTTATGTGCCCATTTGCCAGGTATTTGCCCATCTGCCAGTTATGTGCCCATTTTCCAGTTATTTGCACATTTGCCAGTTATGCGCCCATTTGTCAGTTATTTTCCCATTTGCCTGTTATTTGCCCATTTGCCAGTTATTTGCCCATGTGCCTATTTGCCAGTTATTTGCCCATTTGCCTGTTATTTGCCAGCTATTTGCCCATTGGCCAGTTATTTGCCCATTTGCCAGTTATTTGTACATTTGCCAGTTATTTGCCCATGTGCCTGTTATTTGCCCATTTGCCAGTTATTTGCCCATTTGCCAGTAATTTGCCCATGTGCCTGTTATTTGCCCATTTGCCAGTTATTTGCCCATTTGCCAGTAATTTGCATATTTGCCTGTTATTTGCCCATTTGCCAGTTATTTGCCCATTTGTCAGTTATTTGCCCATTTGCATGTTATTTGCCCAATTTGCCAGTTATTTGCCCATGTGCCTATTTGCCCATTTGCCTGTTATTTGCCCATTTGCCTGTTATTTGCCAGTTATTTGCCCATGTGCCTGTTATTTGCCCATTTGCCAGTTATTTGCCCATGTGCCTGTTATTTGCCCATTTGCCTGTTATTTACCCATTTGCCAGTTATTTGCCCATGT
Organism: Pelodytes ibericus; assembly: GCA_036172795.1. Classification (NCBI taxonomy): domain Eukaryota; kingdom Metazoa; phylum Chordata; class Amphibia; order Anura; family Pelodytidae; genus Pelodytes; species Pelodytes ibericus. The sequence continues at coordinate 119,584,921 of CM069859.1, read as the reverse complement.
GTCTGTTATTTGCCCATTTGCCTGTTATTTGCCCATGTGCCTGTTATTTGCCCATTTGTCAGTTATTTGCCCATGTGCCTATTTGCCCATTTGCCAGTTATTTGCCCATTTGCCAGTTATTTGCCCATTTGCCAGTTATTTGCCCATGTGCCTATTTGCCCATTTGCCAGTTATTTGCCCATTTGCCAGTTATTTGCCCATGTGCCTGTTATTTGCCCATTTGCCTGTTATTTGCCCATTTGCCAGTAATGTGTCCATTTGCCTGTTATTTGCCCATTTGCCAGTTATTTGCCCATTTGCCAGTTATTTGCCATGTGCCAGTTATTTTCCCATTTGCCTGTTATTTGCCAGTTATTTGCCCATGTGCCTGTTATTTGCCCATTTTCCAGTTATTTGGCCATGTGCCAGTTAATTGCCCATGCGCCTGTTATTTGCCCATTTGCCTGTTATTTGCCCATTTGCCTGTTATTTGCCCATTTGCCAGTTATTTGCCCATTTGCCAGTTATTTGCCCATGTGCCTGTTATTTGCCCATTTGCCTGTTATTTGCCCATTTGCCAGTAATGTGTCCATTTGCCTGTTATTTGCCCATTTGCCAGTTATTTGCCCATTTGCCAGTTATTTGCCATGTGCCAGTTATTTTCCCATTTGCCTGTTATTTGCCAGTTATTTGCCCATGTGCCTGTTATTTGCCCATTTTCCAGTTATTTGGCCATGTGCCAGTTAATTGCCCATGCGCCTGTTATTTGCCCATTTGCCTGTTATTTGCCCATTTGCCTGTTATTTGCCAGTTATTTGCCCATTTGCCAGTTATTTGCCCATTTGCCAGTTATTTGCCCATGTGCCTGTTATTTGCCCATTTGCCTGTTATTTGCCCATTTGCCAGTAATGTGTCCATTTGCCTGTTATTTGCCCATTTGCCAGTTATTTGCCCATTTGCCATGTGCCAGTTATTTTCCCATTTGCCTGTTATTTGCCAGTTATTTGCCCATGTGCCTGTTATTTGCCCATTTTCCAGTTATTTGGCCATGTGCCAGTTAATTGCCCATGCGCCTGTTATTTGCCCATTTGCCTGTTATTTGCCCATGTGCCAGTTATTTGCCCATGTGCCTGTTATTTGCCCATTTGCCTGTTATTTGCCCATTTTCCAGTTATTTGCCCATGTGCCTGTTATTTTCCCATGTGCCTGTTATTTGCCCATTTTCCAGTTATTTGCCCATGTGCCTGTTATTTGCCCATTTGCCAGTTTTTTGCCCATTTGCCTGTTGTTTGCCCATTATGTGCCCCTTTGCCAGTGTTATTCCCCCCCCCCCCCCCCTTACCTGTATGATGCTCGTCGCACCCGTCTCCTTCACAATGTTTCCTGCATGCATGCTGCGTGCAGGAAGTACAGCCACCGGAAGTGACGTTTCCGGTGGCTGTGACGAAAAGCCGGATCACACAGCTGCTGCCCGTTAGTGACTCTCCGTGTGAGACAGGCAGCGGGTGCCCACGGGGCAGCTGCCTTGGGCCCCAAGAATGAATGGATCCTGGGCAGCTGCCCCGTTTGCCCGCACTTTTTTTTTTACATATTTTTTTTTTGTGCAGGGGTCGCAGGGCGGCTGGGCCCCTGGAGTTACGGGCCCGGTCGCAGCTGCGACCCCTGCACCAGTGGTAGGTACGCCACTGCCTAAGAGAAGGTAATGCGATGAACACCTTGACCAACTCTTATCTCCTGTATTTTAGCTACAAGAACTCTATATCACCAGAGGTCTGCAAACAATCAGACAGCACATTTTGCCTTGTTAGCTTGTAAGAATAGATTTAGCCTTCCGTGGGAATTAGCTACATAGAAGTGCAGTCCTACAAATGTTGTTATACATTCATTGTTTGTGCAACTGTTTTACAGAATAAACACATAAATTAGTAGTTATTAAAATACGCAACATAATAATTTGTTGTTTTCACTCCAAAATAACAGCAAACATATAGCTGTCAAATTAGGTAGCTAAAAAATGTGGTCAACTTTACAAAATAGAGGACACTTAGGGATATTTTACCAGTATGCAGAGGACTGCCAGTAGCTAAGATTGTAATAGAGCGCCAAGGGACAGGATTTACTTTGCATATTGTCAGCCAATCATAGCAACTGATGTGAAATGCATCAGCAGTAAAACTCAGAAGGGTATAATAATTGAATAAAATTGGACATATTTCGGATCTCTAGGAACTTGTGATTTGAAAGTGTTATATAAACCTTTTGACATTTATAATCTTACCTACAATCTTTCATTCTCAAAACCTACAAGCAACATTTTTACGCAACAGTTCCGAAATAACAACTGAATATTTTTTGAAACCTTTCAAACCAAACGTGATTCAGAAAAGCTGCCAAGTTTTATCCAAATCTAAGTAATTTCCCAAGCTTTCAAGCCATTGATAAACACGTTATAATGTTTAATTCTCCATGGGTCTTGAGTATGTCTGGTAATCCTGCCGTAGACAAAACAAAAATGCAACACTGCTTATTGTTGAAGAAACAATAATGTAACACAGCTGAAAGCCTTAAAAAATGTTGGATTATCAACTTAAAGCCCATTTTCCCATATCTTTGTATTCCATGCACAAATTTCTTTATTAGTTGTTTTGGAAAGATCTTAAATCTCATGAATTTAGTATTTCTAATTCTTTTGATCATAGGTTTTAACCTTTTCCTTTCAGCTGGACACTAAACCAGACATAGTAGTTTGCATACGATAAATCTGACATTTCAACTAGTGTTTAGCGAACCCGAACCGCACTGTTCGGGTTCATACCGAACATTACGGTTTTTGGCCCCCGGATCCGAACACGGACATTTCACTGTATGTTCGCGGTTTCGGCGATTTAATGCGAGTTTTGAAAGGCTGCAGGGCAGCCAATCAGAAAGCCCATAGCATTACAAACATATACATTGTATGTAATACTATGGGCTTTCTATAAACTGAAAGTCTATAAACCGAATCTCTTTCGGTTTATAGACTTTCCGATTATAGAAAGCCCATAGCATTACATGCATTCTATAAAACGAAAGTATGTTCAATGGCAGTTAATGTTACGTTTGGCCAGTAGATGGCACTGTTGTAATACGAATGGTCATTCGTGTAACCTGAAGGTTTAAATGTATCTTTCAAAGTTACTTAATTATAGACGAAAGTCTATAAACTGAATCTCTTTCGGTTTATAGACTTTCGTTTTATAGGATGCATGTAATGCTATGGGCTTTCTATAAACCGAAAGTCTATAAACCAAATCTCTTTCGGTTTATAGACTACGGGTTTATGGAATACATGTAATGCTATTGGTATTCTATAAACAGAAAGTCTATAAACTGAAAGTCTATAAACCGAAAGAGATTCGGTTTATAGAAAGCCAATAGCACTACATGTATCCCATTAACCGAAAGTCTATAAACCAAATGTCTTTCGGTTTATAGACTTTCGGTTTATGGAATACATGTAATGCTATTGGATTTCTATAAACCGAAATAGAGTCCCCATTCATAGGAATAGGTCAATTGACCTATTCGTATGAATGGGGACTCTATTTCGGTTTATAGAATAGCAATAGCATTACATGTATTAAATCTGAGAGTCAAATAGAACCGTCAAATACTGTGCTTACAGCGCAGTTTGAAAAATTCTAATAGTTTTGGGTGGTAAATAGTACATTTGCGTTTTGCGGTGCACTTCATATCTGAGAGTCAAATAGAACCGTCAAATACTGTGCTTACAGCGCACTTTGAAAAATTCTAATAGTTTTGGGTGGTAAATAGTAAATTTGCGTCTTGCGGTGACCTTCATATCTGAGAGTCAAATAGAACCATCAAATACTATGCTTACAGGGAACTTTGAAAAATTCTAATAGTTTTGGGTGGTAAATAGTACATTTGCGTCTTGTGGTGCACTTCATATCTGAGAGTCAAATAGAACCGTCAAATACTGTGCTTAAAGCGCACTTTGAAAAATTCTAATTGTTTTGGGTGCTATATAGTACATTTGCGTCTTGCAGTGCACTTTATATCTAAGAGTCAAATAGAACAGTCCAATGCTGTGCTTACAGCGCACTTTGAAAAATTTTGGCCTCCTCCAGCTCCGCTTCCACCTACAAAGCCACAGTCACCGCCTCCTCAACCTATGGGTCACTTAGTATAAACTGAAAGAAAATACCCTGCACTCCAACCCTCTCTCAAATGGATAATTCTGTTGATCCTCTAGGCAGCCATGCTTTAGATTTAGATTTATGTTCTTCCAAAGCTAAAATCAAAGATTCCATCTAGTGCTATTTTATGGCTCAGCTGTATTTGTAATTTGTATGTATTTTATGTTATTTTAAGTTATTTCCCTATCCACATTTGCTTGCAGGGCACTTGTCCTACTCTTACCCACATTTTACTTCATTTTGCAGCCCTCTAGCCCTTTTCAGGACTTTTTTAGAGGCATTTAGTGGGCAAAAGTTTGTGTCCCCATTGACTTCAATGGAGTTCGGGTTCAGGGCCAAGTTCGGGGTCAAGTTCGAGCACGGACCCAGACATTTTTTCGAACAGAACAAAACAAGTGACAATGTGCGCTGTAACCCAACACTCCAATACAAAAAATATATATAAATCGGGATTTGCCTTAAATGTGAGGCAATACACTCCGTGTTTACCGGAAGGGAAAAAAACAAATAATAATCTAGTGTAGTAATTTAAACTTTAAAAGTGCAAGTGTTCAAAAATAAATCTGAATACACTCATATTTCCTTTGGGAGCCCACAAAGGGTTAATGGTCCAATGGTTGTCCAGGAGATAGCATAAGAGAGCAAAAAAGGGGGAAGACTCTTAGTATGAATGAATTTATTGTAAAGGAAAAAATATAAAAGATCTTACATTCAAGATAACAGGATTCAGCAGGAAAAAGTGCATAAAAGTGTGTCCCAGCAAGTCCTCAGAAAAAGTCTCCTCCTTCCTTGTTTTGTTCTGTTTGTTATTGTATACCAGGAGTGAGACACTGGTAGATTTTGTTGCTGCTATTGTCATCACATCTAGGCGCAGTGTGTTTCTCTCCCTTTTTTTCTGGACATTTCTTCAAAGTTCGGCCGAACCTGCCGAACCCGAACATCAAGGTGTCCGCTCAACTCTAATTTCAACTAAAATATGTGTATTTCCCACATATTGATGCTGTATCTGTGATATGTAGCTCCATCTGGGTGTTTGTTTTTTCCTAAAACATGCTGATGCAAATTACCACAAATGAGAAAAATGTAAACACCAGAAACACAATATATTGTTTTTGTTTTGTTCTTGTCGTTTACTAGTTAGCTGGGAGTAAAGTTTGGAAAATCCTGCATTGTATCAAATCTAGAGCTAGAAGTCATTCCAAACCTCCTCAGGGACAATTTTTTGCTAAATATTACTTGCCCCATAAATAAGAAAGGCTATCACCCCCCCCCCCCCCCCCCCCAAGCAGCTGGCATAATGTCTCTTGTCCCATATTTAAATAAGTTAGTCCTCCCAGGGCCAGAAGTCAGTGCAGTACCTCTGGACTCGTAACAAATAAATTATAACCCATCTGGGACAGGGGCTAGCGCTATGCCCCTGACCCCTTAATAAATAAATTAAACTAATAATATTGGCTCCATTAAGGCCAGGAACCGGCAGAATGCCCCTGGACATTAAAATTATTAACTAATATTTGCCTATAGGGTGATTATTTTAAAAAAACCATACCTATTCCCCCAACCTTTACCTTACCCAGGTAGGTGTGTATTATTCAATAAAAATGAGGAAACCTGTAAAATCAATTACCCTTTGAGTGCCATGACAGTGTCAGGCTCATGGCTATAACCTATAGCCATATGTTAGGGATGGGTCCAGGATGTTATGCGACCCTGAGCGCCCCGATGTCGGAGTACAATGTGCTGGAAATGGAGACACTGGATCTGCTGCTGGGTAACTGCAATCCCTCCCCCAAGTTCATACAGCCATCTTCCCAGACCTCGTGAAGCAGCTGTGGAGTCCAGTGTAGCCTAGGGGATAACTGAAGTGATCCTACAAACATTCTGGAGCGAGCATTGAGTACAACTAGAACAGGTTATCAGGATGTAGCAGGCTAAAGAAAAATAGGAGCCAAGCAGAGCAAAGTGAGTACAGAGGAATTGAGAACGAACAGAACTGAAATACAGAGTACATGGCTGTATGGACAGACCAAAGAGCAAGGGGAGAACTAAAGCATACAAGGAAGGGCAAAGTATAAGACATAACTACATAACTAAGGAGAAATACAAAGATACACATATAACAAAGAACAACATACAGTGGACAGGGTAAGGGCTAAAGGAAAACAAGGGATGGAATGAGGAGCCGGGATCCTCGGACACTTCATAAGGGGAACCAAACTAGAGAGGTGCTTCAGGGAGAGTGGATAAGGGAACATATATAAACAAACATACAGGAACTGACCTAACACTCTTAGATGACACTGTGAGGATTTGGTTAAATTATGGCCATAAGATGAAGCCTGCCAACCACATCAAGATATTTCACAAGTCCCTAAAATTAAATAACAAACTAAAAACAATACACAGACATACAAACAGAGAAAATACCTGCAGAGCTGAAGAAAACAAACAGAGGAAACGGATGTGGTTGCATTTAGAGAGGAACTAAGCAAGAGGAAACTAAAAAAAACTGGAATGGACCAATAGAATAACAGAGAGCAGGAAAACCAGAAATTGGTCAGAGCAGAAACTAAAATAACAGAAAGGTGAGAGTTTAACAGAGTTCTGAGACAGGGCTGAGATAATACAAGGTTGAACTATAAACACGAAAATAACTTAAACAGGACAGTAATAATAGCAGGGCTGAGAATACAGGAAATAAGGATACAAGGCATAAGAGCAGACATAGCCTACAATTACATGAGCAACCTTTGGAGGCGACCAGCACTACTGCTTTGCTGGATAACTTCTTTAAGGGAACAGAAGTCATCACATGTACAGATTCCCTGGTCATATATCACAGAGTACTCACAGGAAGGGGCTACTCTACAACAGGGAAGGATCCGGACTGTAGCCATATTGGGAAGATGCCACACTTGGGGAGTACCCCTCTGTGACCAAGCAAGGGAAGGGTTGCCACTTTGTGGGGTATAACACTATGTGGCCAAGCTAGAGAGGGATACCACTCTGTGGGGGATAACACTATGTGGCTGAGCTAAAGAGAGATGCCACTCTGTGGGGGATACCACTATGTGGCTGAGAAAGGAGAGAACGAGGTACAGGTATACAAAACAAATGCAGGAACGAGCATAGGCAATAAGCAAAACCAGAGAGGTAAGCAAAAGCAGCACCAAGCATAGAAAATAAATAAGCAGGCAAAGCAAAAGGATACTGAAATCATTAGAAAAGCTTGGATGAGTCAACAAACTCGATGAGGCCTTTCTGACGGTGGGTAGTGAAGAAAGTTATATCTTTTAAAAATGTCCAGTGATGAGCTGAGGCACCATTGCTCCTCTTTGGCCCATGGAAAATGGGCCATCTTCTAAAAATTTTAAAATCCACAAATTATTTATATATATATATATATATATATAGCTGCTAGGGATATCATTTCAAATGCCAAAACGGAGGCATCTGTCAGCTTCTCTGGTCCCAGGGAAAAAGACTGTTAATACAATCCTACATGTATCTTCCTCACATCCACAACATCTTATTAAAAGTATACCAACAGGACAGTTCTTACATGTGAGAATAATTTGCACTGCAGTTGGATGATTTTGATGATTTTGTCTTGAAATCTTGTAAACTCAGGTACTGCCTTTTTGTACTTTTAGAAGGGTGTTTTTAGAGCCATGAAAACTGATCATACCAGATTATTTTTTTCTGGATATTCCAAAAGTAAACATAGTTTTCAGCCTCAGCATCTGATGACAATGAGTAATAGCAAGATAGAAATACTAAACATCAGTCTAAGGATTCACTTCTAGTTTTGGGTACCGCTTTTAGCAGGGGCAACCTTTGGCACTCGTGATGTTGTGGACTATATTTCCCTTGATGCATTGCCAGTATTACAGCTGTAAAAGCATTATGGGAGGTGGAGTCCACAACTTCTGGAGTCCTGAAAGTTTCCTAACACTGGCCCATAGCCTGTGGCTCACAGTTTGAGTGTGCTTTTTTCAAAGTGACCTGCTGTTTTTTTAAGTGATTTGGTTGTCCAATTGCAGCAGCTCAGATGTGGTTTCCAGGGTTTCCTGGCCAATGTTAAGTCTATGGAGGCAGTAGCAAGGCCGGTTATGGTGATTTGGTGTTGCATATTAACTTCTGGTAAGTAAGTTAAGGGTTTGTGGAAAACCACTTCTCTTCTGCCTCTTTTTTATTTATTTGGTTTGGGAAGTGTGTTCAATTAGTTAGGGGTAGGGAGTGACATCAATCAATCAATGTGTTGGTCATTATAAAGAAAGTAGTTTTTTTTTTTCTTTTAATAAATGTATTACTGATAACCAAATTTTACAAAATGTTGTCAACTCACTCCTTATAGTTTACATTATTACATACAATACATATATTACATACACACTTTTATACATTTATCTTTACCAATTCTTCAGGGAGATTATTACTTTTCACCTTTCTTATTTCTCCTGCTTTCCATTTTTCCTTCCTTTTCTCCTCCACATCCCTTCCTTTCCCTTACACCCTTCTTCCTTCTAGCCCTTTCCTCCTCCCCTCTCTCTTCTTCCCTTTCCCGCTTCATCTGTGTGTCCTCTCTTGATTAAACCCCTTTCCTTCCTATTAGCATTGAGAAGGCATAGGAATTATCACTATTCTCTCTCCTTTGTCCTGTATCCTTCTCTCCTTTCTATTTGTTATCTCTTCCATACACTATACATCCTTTTATAACTTTCCATCCCTTTATTTTCTTTCTTTTTCCCCCCTGCCCTTCCTTCTTCCTCCCACTTCTCACATCCCTGTCCCCACTGCACTTTTTCCTTCATCCTCACCTCTTCCTATTAACCCCATCCATTCATTCATTCTTCCTTCCATTCCCTCCTTAGGCTTAGGCTCCGGCTTCCCTTTTCAGTTACAAGTCCCCTCCTCCTAACCTCCATTCATGGATTTTATGCTCTCTATGCAATTCCATGTCTTTTAACTACTTGTACATATTTCCTTCCTCACAGAATTGCTTCCATGGGATATTGTCTCTACACTATCTCCTAGTGTCACTTCTTCTAATTTCATAATGTTATTTACCCTCTTCACCCATGCTTCTATTTCAGCTGTTACTTTTTGTAACCAATATGTTGGTATTGGCATTTATCAGTCTTATATTCAGGGTATTCCTGTATGCTTTTATAGACATTGTTGTATGGTTTAAGAAAATTAGTTCAGGGTCTAGATTTTTCTTGGTATTCTCGACATTTTGTATTATTTTGTTTATTTCCCTCCAGTAGGTTTGTATCAGGGAACATTCCCACCATATATGCCACATGTCTCCCACTTACATCTACAGCATATCTCACTCGCTTTACAGTATTCCTCCTCCATTTCCATTTTCTTCTTGGTTTTGCACCAATCTCTTATTCTCCCCAGATGTATTGCTACATTGCTACATAGTATTTATATAGATCTGAAACTCCCAGTCCACCCCTATCTCTGTTTCTAGTTATGTATTTAAATGCTAACCTACTAGATCTGCCTGCCCATACATAGTTCATCATTATCTGTTTTAGACACCTGAAGAAAGTGCTCGGGACATGTATAGGCAACATCTGGAGTATATAGAATACTCTTGGTAATACGTTCATCTTTAGTACTCCTACTCTGCCCCGACACGTCACATGCGGGAATGCCCATCTTCTGGTATCCCCCTGGATATTCTTTAGTATCAAAGTTAAATTTAGAGGATATAAATCCTGGTAGTTTGCTGTTATATTAACTCCCAGGTACTTAATATATGTTTCCCACCACCTAAATGAGTAAAGTGACCTCAGAAACATTTCGGTTTTTAAGGGGACATTAATCCCTGTCGAATGGGATAAAGCAAGTAGTTTAAATCACAGAGCATGCTCACAGTTTGAGTGTGCCTTTTTCAAAGTGACCTATTGTTTTTTAAGTGACCAGTTCGTGCAAATGCAGTAGTTATGCAGCACAGGAGTTAGAGAAGCATAAGGTAAATTCATAGTTTACATTTTTTAAGAACACTCACTCCCACATACATACATGATGAGTAAGCTTGAAGATCTCACTCAGTGCACATCTTTTCATATGTTCATGCTTGGAACAGCTCGAGGAGGTCGACTTTTATTTTGAGACCTGAAGTCAAATCCGGACCCGAGTCTCTAAAATAGCTTAGATAATATTACCTCCTATTACTTTCAATGGGGAAGATTCGAACCTGGATTTTTTTTCTAAATCAAACTCGGGTGCTGAGTTTGACTTAGTCTCAAAATGAAAGTTGACCTCCAAAGTTGAATTTTAGTGAATAGAGCCATGAGAAATATTGGCAACCCTGAGAGGAGTCTCTTGCTCACTTATCAGTGATTAGCTGGGTCATCTAGCAATAAAGGAGGAAATCAGGCATATAGTTGCGTGACCATTAGATGTGGTTGTAGTAGTGGAGGGAAGAGGAAGAGGGCAGTCAGTCCTGAGTTCCAAAAAAATTTGCTAATTTAAGTGAAGATGTTGGGGCAGCATACTCAGCATACTTGCTGGAGAAAACTGTTGTTCCTAACAACTCCACTAGTATAGAGAATATCCAGATGAAAGAGAAGGCTAGGCAGGTTGTGGTGGTAGGGGACACTATTATTAAGGGAGCAGACAGAGTAATCTATCACTCTGATCACAGTAATTGGTTTGCTGTCTCACAGGTACCCGGGTTTAAGCATCGGGGCCTGGATTAAGGCATTGACTTTAGGGGCTGCTGGTAGGTCACTTGCCCTGGTGCCGCCACTGCTTTATGTGACTGCTTCCACTTTAAGGATTGGTCCGCCATTCCCACTTTAAGGATGGAGCCACTTTAAATGCTGTAGGATACAGATGGGGCCACAAGAGTGCTCTCTCACACTAATCAATATTTTGTTGCCATGGTAATAGAACATCAGCCATATTGACCAATTGTCGAAGAAATCATATCTCCAATACTGAAAAGATTAAAGAAAAAGAAAGTCTTAAATATTTTTGCTGAACTGGAATGAAGGAGCCATTAAAATAGTAATGGAGTAGGCTTTAAATATGATTCCACAATTTCAGAGTATCACAGCTATTTCATTCCAGTAAGGTACAATCTAAGAGCATGTCTACCATGTATCGAGCATAGTGCCACACTTGATTCAAAAGACATCAGATGTCCCTGGAAAATTATGTGCTAATCAATGTGGCACCACGTACCACCTGTATTTAATTTTAAAGTGTGTCTCTGATTGGCACATTGAGTTATACTTTTAAGTGCCCAAAAGATGACTTGACAATTCTCATCTGAAATGATAACACCCAACTCTTTTTCCCAAACACACATGAATTTTTGTATTCATGTTAGTGTAAGATCCGATAGGAGTTAGAGGCTGGAAGCCTATGGCAGGCAGGTGGAGAATAGCCAATTCAGGGAAACAGCAGCAAGTACAAGTTTTGGAAGAAGCAAAGGGGTAACCAGTTAGAGCCAGGATCGAGGGCAGGAGAAGTCAGGATAAACGAGAGGAGAGCCGAGGTCAAAATCCGGGGAGTCAAAATACTAGGAGGGATATCAGGAAGATAGGGACGCTGAGGTAGGAACCAAGGGTATAGACACCTTAGCAGCTCAATACACAAGCACTGATTGAATTCAGTGCTTTGTATTTAAGGGCTGTCAGGTGAATCTCCCCGCCTCCTTCAATTAGGGAAGACCACCCACCTGCATGAGGAAGCATACACTCGTTAGGGTGAGTGTCAGCCCTGTGCCACACCCCCGCTGTCTCCACCAACGGAAAAAACCTAATCGCGCGTCAGGCCACGCCCCCCGCCGTCTGTATACCAGAGGCACCAGCAACTCGCGGGACGCGAGTTACTGGAGTCCGGGGATGCGGCCCAGCGCGCGACGGCCTTCCCCTTCGTCTGGCGGCAACGGAGGTGGCTGCAGGTAAGGGACCCCGTTTTCGAAGGAAACGGGGTCTGGGACCCTTACAGAGCCCCCCCCTGAGGCACGACCTCCGGTCGGGTAAAGGAGCAGGACGACTCGGGTGGAGTCTGTGGAAAGTTTTAAGTCTCATGGGAGCATGGATATGTGACAAAGGCTCCCAGGAGTTCTCTTCAGGTCCATAACCTTTCCATTGCACCAGGTATTCAAGTCTTCCCCGGTGAATACGAGAATCAAGGATCTGGTCCACTTCATACTCCTCGAAGCCATCTATAAGTAAGGGAGGAGGTTGTGAATCCCTCATGTGTCGGTTGGGTACCCATCTTTTAAGCAAACAGGTATGGAAGGTAGGATGGATTCGCCAGGCATCAGGAAGCTGAAGACGGACAGCTGATTTACCTATGAGTGCGATGATGGTAAAGGGACCAACATATTTGGGTTGAAGCTTCTTAGCGGGACCTGGGAGTTTTAGGTTAACAGAGGATAGCCAGACCTTGTCTCCTACTTGATAGGCTGGGGAGTCTCTACGGTGTCGATCGGCATGCCCTTTGTAGTTGGTTTGAGCTTGGGAGAGGTGTTGCGTTAACTGAACTATCCCTTGTGCGATAAGTTGGAGCCTGTCTGAAACGGTAGGATTGCTGTGACTTGGGGGTAATTGGGGATGAAGGTAGGGTGGAATCCATAATTGGCTTTGAAAGGGGACATTCCAATGGATCGTTGTAGATGATTGTTATAACTGAATTCGGCCAATGGTAACATGCGACACCAATTATCTTGGGTATGAGAAATGTAACATCTGAGGTATTGTTCAAGAATTTGATTTATCCTCTCGGTTTGGCCATTGGATTGTGGGTGATAGGCTGATGTTAAAAGGCGTTCAATCTTGAGTCCCTGGCAAAACGCTTTCCAGAATTTTGAAGTAAATTGTACCCCTCTATCAGACAAAATAGAGCGAGGGATACCATGTAGACGAAAGACGTGAGTAATAAACAATTCTGCCGTGATAGCTGCTGTAGGAAGTCGGGACACCGGAATGAAATGTGCCATCTTGGTGAGTCTATCCACCACCACCATGATGGTATTATGTTGATTGGAAATAGGTAGGTCAACGATAAAACCCACGGTGATGGCCTCCCAAGGTTGTTCAGGGATCGGTAAGGGTTGTAGAAGTCCTGTAGGAAGTTGGTAATTTCCCTTACTGCGGGCACATACTGGACACGCTGAAACATACTGTTGAACATCCTTTCTGATGGTGGGCCACCAAAAATATCTTAGGGCTAAGGTGAGCGTCTTCTTCAATCCTCCATGGCCTGCCAACGGGTGATCATGGATAACCTGGAGAACTTCATCCCGAGTGTTTAAAGGGACAAACAAAAGATTATCCTTGTAAAAAAGACCTTGTTCCGTTCTAAGGGGAGGTTCGCGGAATGGCAAGAGATTCTTTTTACTTTGTCTTTTGATTTTCTCTATTAAGGTGGTATGTGTTGCCATGAAATGGTGATGTTGGAGGATGGTGTCATCCGAAGAAGTTTTGCTTTGTATAGGTTCATGGATTCGGGAAAGGGCATCTGCTTTCCCATTTCTGCTCCCGGGGCGGTAGGTTATGTGGAGTTTAAAACGGGTAAAGAAGAGGGCCCATCTGGCTTGTCGTGGACATAATCTCTTGGCCGTTCGGAGATATTCAAGATTACGGTGGTCGGTGAAAACCGTAACAGAGTGTATAGTTCCCTCCAGTAAATGTCTCCATTCTTGAAGGGCTAACACAATGGCAAGCAATTCCCGATCTCCCACACTGTAGTTGCTCTCTGGAGTAGTGAGTCTTTTGGAGAAATATGATACTGGGTGGAGGATTCCACTTTTGAGGGATCGTTGGGAAAGCATAGCTCCCACTGCATATACCGAGGCGTCTACTTCCAGAAAATATGCCTGTGTGGGTTCTGGGATGGCCAATATGGGTGCGTTGGTAAAACTCTGTTTTAGATCCTGGAATGCTTGTTGAGCTTGGGGAGTCCATTTGAAAGGAGACTGTTTCTTAGTTAGACTTGTGATGGGTTGGACAATTTTGGAGAAGTTTCTTATGAATCGTCTGTAGAAATTCGAGAATCCAATGAATCTTTGAACAGCCCTTACTGTAGATGGTACTGGCCATTCCAATATTGCAGAAATTTTTGAAGGATCCATCTGAATACAACCGGGAGAGATGATGTATCCCAGAAATGCTACCGTGGTAACTTCAAAAAGGCACTTTTCGATTTTTGCATATAGGTGGTTCTCTTGAAGGCGAGTGAGGACTAATCTCATATGTTCTCGATGTTGTTTTACGGAAGAGGAATAAACCAGAATGTCATCTAGGTATACCACAACACATGAATCTAACAGATCTCGAAAAACGTAGTTGAGGAAGTGTTGAAAAGTGGCAGGAGCATTACATAGGCCGAAGGGCATGACGTTATATTCGAAGTGCCCATAGCGGGTTCTAAATGCCGTCTTCCACTCATCCCCCTTACGTATTCGAACCAGATTGTAGGCTCCTAATAAATCCAGTTTAGAAAACACTTGGGCCTCTCGTAATCGGTCCATAAGTTCTGTGATGAGAGGAAGTGGGTATTTATTCTTTATGGTGATGTTGTTTAAGTCACGATAATCGACACATGGTCGAAGGCCTCCATCCTTCTTCCCTACAAAGAATATACCGGCTCCCGCAGGGGAGGTTGATGGCTGAATGAACCCCTTTCTAAGGCTGTCTTCGATATAATCCTTGAGCACCTTCAATTCTGGTCCAGATAAGGGATATATACGCCCAAAAGGTATGGCAGCTCCATGTAATAGGTCGATCGGACAATCATAGGAACGATGAGGAGGAAGGAGTTCAGCTTCTTTTTTGTCGAATACTTTACTGAAAGGGAGGTACTGTACAGGGATTTGAGGGTTGATGTTGGATAAGGTTGGGGACTTTGATGTTGAAGCAAGGATAGCGGAGGTAAGACAATGATTCTTACAAAATAACGAAGAAAAAGTTACTCTTCCAACGGACCACTGGATGTCAGGATCGTGCTTACGAAGCCAAGGAAGTCCCAGAATTACAGGAAACAATGGTGATTGAATAATGTTGAATGTGAGGTTTTCTTTGTGTCGGGAGCCGATGAGAAGGGTAAGGGGAATGGTTTCGTGAGTCACAGGACCCGATTGGATGGCGCTTCCATCTACTAGGTGTATCGTGAGAGGTTGGTCCTTGATTCGGAGGGGAATCTGTAATGAGTGGGCGAGTTTGCTGTCTATGAAGCAATCGCTGGCTCCGGAATCAAGTATGGCCATCTGTGAGACGTTCTTCTTATCCCACTGTAAAAAGATAGAAATCGATAAGTGAGAATTCGCACATCCCAATAAGACGGCTGTGTCCGAGGTCTTGGTCTTACCTCTAGGGGGACGTTTGGGACATTGAAGAACGAGATGATTAGCACTTCCACAATACATGCAGAGGTTGGCTTTGAGTCTTCTATTGCGTTCAGACTCCGAGAGAGGTCCACGGGCCATTCCAATTTGCATCGGTTCTTCAGAAGAATTGGATGGGGTAACCGGAGGAATTTGTAGAGCGGTGGAAGTTTTAGGAAGAAGAGTTTGATGAGTCATCCGCTCCATGCGCCGTTCCCGAAGTCTCCTGTCAATTTGAGTGACCAACTGGATGACACCTTCGAGCGTATCGGGGAGGCCTACTCGTGCAATTTCATCCTTCAATGCCTCCGAGAGCCCTAGCCTGAATTGATGAATGAGGGCTGGTTCATTCCAGGCGGTTTCCACGGCTAGGCGACGGAATTCAGAGGTATAGTCCTCCACAGGATGGCGGCCTTGTCTTAGTGATCGAATGGATGATTCAGCCACTGCGACTTGATGTGGGTCTTCGTATAAGGCGTCTAAGGCCTGTCTGAAGGCCCCCCAAGTATCCAGTGAGGGATGATTATGCTGTAAGAGATGATGTGCCCAAGACATGGGACCCCCGGTGAGGAGAGAGATAGCCGTGCGTACACGGACAAAATCTGTAGCATAAGTTCTAGGTTTTAGAACGAACAGCAATTCACATGACGTGATGAAAGTCTTGTACGTAGATCGGTCACCGTTAAAACGGTCGGGTAGTTTCACTTGTGGTTCGGGAGCGATCAGTGCACCTTCCACAGGCGCAACAGCGACTACTACTGGTTCAGGTGGTGGCAAGGGTGCTGCCTGTAATGCTTGAACTTGATTCTGTAACACTTGTTGGTTGTTACGAACGTCTTGGACTGTTTGAGCCAAAGCTGCAATCTGCTGGGTGAGAGCTTGAATGGCCTCTGCCACACCTGCAGGCTCCATATTGGCTTGTGTATTATGTAAGATCCGATAGGAGTTAGAGGCTGGAAGCCTATGGCAGGCAGGTGGAGAATAGCCAATTCAGGGAAACAGCAGCAAGTACAAGTTTTGGAAGAAGCAAAGGGGTAACCAGTTAGAGCCAGGATCGAGGGCAGGAGAAGTCAGGATAAACGAGAGGAGAGCCGAGGTCAAAATCCGGGGAGTCAAAATACTAGGAGGGATATCAGGAAGATAGGGACGCTGAGGTAGGAACCAAGGGTATAGACACCTTAGCAGCTCAATACACAAGCACTGATTGAATTCAGTGCTTTGTATTTAAGGGCTGTCAGGTGAATCTCCCCGCCTCCTTCAATTAGGGAAGACCACCCACCTGCATGAGGAAGCATACACTCGTTAGGGTGAGTGTCAGCCCTGTGCCACACCCCCGCTGTCTCCACCAACGGAAAAAACCTAATCGCGCGTCAGGCCACGCCCCCCGCCGTCTGTATACCAGAGGCACCAGCAACTCGCGGGACGCGAGTTACTGGAGTCCGGGGATGCGGCCCAGCGCGCGACGGCCTTCCCCTTCGTCTGGCGGCAACGGAGGTGGCTGCAGGTAAGGGACCCCGTTTTCGAAGGAAACGGGGTCTGGGACCCTTACAGTTAGTTAAGGGATTTATACCCCTGGTATACAAAAATTGATGTTAGTCATCTCTCAGCAATGACATTTTGTGTTACTCCTCTGCAGTGGTGTATCTTGATTTTGTGCTGCCCTAGGCAGACAAAATCCGGGCACCCCCCTACCCAAGCTGCACACCCACGTTACACACCTAAGACATGCCCCATCATTCAGACTCACATCAAGCTCACACTCCCATCACACTCAGTCACACACACTGTCTCCCATCACACACACTCTGACTCCCATCACACTCAGTCACACACAGTCTCCCATCACACACACTCTGACTCCCATCACACTCAGTCACACACAGTCTCCCATCACACACACTCTGATTCCCATCACACTCAGTCACACACACACACACACTGTCTCCCATCACACACACTCTGACTCCCATCACACTCAGTCACACACTCCTACTCCCATCACGCACACTCTGACTCCCATCACACTCAGTCACACACACTGTCTCCCATCACACACACTCTGACTCCCATCACACTCAGTCAGTCACTCACACACACACACTGTCTCCCATCAGCACTTACCTTTCCCTGGTGGCTAGTGGCAGGCAGCATGGTCCCTCCATGCTGCCTGTTCGGCTTCCCGGCGATTGTGCCGACAGGTCACGTGACCCGGCGCGCGTATGAAGTCAGCGCGCCCGTCACGTGACTGTCGGCACTTCCGTGTCGGCACACTGCTCGGGGAGCCGAACAGGCAGCACGGAGGTTTCTCTGTGCTGCCTGTTCGGCTCCCCGTGCAGCCTGGCAGGCAGAGCGATGGTGAGGGGGGATCTTCCGATCCCTTCTCACCTCCATCTCTGTCTGCAAGCGCGGTGGGGTTTTTTTTTTTTTTTTAAAGGGCCGGATTTTTTTTTTTTTACATTTTTTTTTTTTTTACATTTTTTTTTCCAGTGCTGGGGGGCGCTGCCGCCCCCCAAAATTTGCCGCCATAGGCATCCGCCTAGGATGCCTCGCGGTAAATACAGCACTGCTCCTCTGAGGGTTTAACTCCCCTATGCTTTTCTCACTTTCTTCTTACCTTCTGCACTGTCATTCTTCCTCACTGTTCACATTTGCATTCACATTCTCCTTGGGAATCTTATTCTCATTCCCACCTTGCATGACTGATACACAAACAAGCAACAAAGAGCAACTGAAAGACCAGCTCAGTGAGACAGCAGCTTCACAAAATGATTATAGGATGCTTTATTAATGGTACTTTACATAACTTTTGTTCAAAAACAATGGCCTTTCATATATAAAAATTATATATTTTTTGTCATTTTTTTTTAGGACAGCTCTTTAGCCATTACTGAGAATCGACTCTGATCACCCTCACCCACCCAGAGGTGCTCACCCCAATTTTTTGCTGGCTAACTTACCTCTGTGGAAACAGTTTTAAAATGTTAGTGTAGCTTGATATGAGTATATCATTAACATTGGCAGCTTATTAGAACAATAGGAGTACTTTAGTTTTTCAATAATTATTTAGACAAAATGTCTATGCGGACGATCTTACTGTTGAGCAGTGATATAGAACACACCTACATTCACATTTTTATATGACAATACCCAGTGGAACACTTCATCAAAATATTGTTGGAAAGACTTGTTTAAACTATCTGAGTTCTAATAAAGTGATAGATTCAAGTAAAAAACTTGGAAAGTCTTTAATCAGTAATTTCCTTTTAGAAAGCCCTACATGAAAATACATGTGATATTCTTCTTTATAGAATAATATGTAAAACAATATAGGCTATATGATCTGCCAGGCATCATGACTGGTTGCCAAGACTGAAGTCATTATAATGAGCTCGTCTTTATTTCACTTTGTTTTCCCGCCATATATCCCATAGTCTTGGAAAAAGCAAATGAGCATTATTATTCAGAAACTACAACTGTGTCCAACTCACACTCAATACTTGTATTAACGCTAAAACCAGCCATAACGGTAAAGTGAGCAGATTGATCCGAATCCAACTAATCACTACAGAATAGGAATTTCCACATTAGAGTTTTTGTGGTATTTTTTCTTCTAGAAAAACTGGTTGCATGAAATTGGATATCAAATGCAACTATTGTTTCCACTGATTACTATAGGGCATTTTTTTCCTTCAGCTGTCTCATGTTCGAAACTCACAATATTGACTTTTATCGCTGTGGATGGATGCTTTTGGTAGAGTGCTGTCGCGGTTGTTTTTTCTTTTCCGGTAGGATATTTTAGCGATAGGTGGGTTATTTTTGGATGGCTTCTTTCCCTGGGCCAAGACTGAGGATCAAAGGCATCTTGGACATCATGCAACATTTTAAAAGGTATATTTATTTTACAGGGCAGCCTTTGGGTGCCAGAGGGGTGGGCATTGATTTTCACTGCCCACCCTCATGGCATGCAAAAGGTGTTTTTTTGTTGTTGTAGGTAACTATCATTGATTCATCCCCCCTAGAGGAAGGGGGTAGGTAGGTATTAATTTCTTTTATTTAATTTGATTGGATCCAGAGGCCTTTGGGGCAGCCTCTGGACCAGGAGGAGAGGTGAATTAATTTTATTTATAATAGGGTTCAGAGTTTTTGTGTCAGCCCCCAGAGCCATGTTGTTTGGAGCGGGGGTAATAATGGGCAAGAGACTCTTGGCCAGTCTGTGGCCCATTACTACCAGTGGGTCTGGGAGCCATTTGGGAAGCTCCTAGCCACCTTTATTATAGGGGAAAGGGCCAGGGCACTTAACCTGGCCCACCAAATGTATTCAACTTGTGCAGCTCAATTATTATGGGGCCAGGGCCACTTGCCCCAGCCCCTATGTATATTTCAGGGACCCAGAGCATTTGCCCAGCACTGGTTTTTTTTTTATTTGGGGGGGGGGGGGGGGGGTTCAGCTTACCAAGGGGAACTCACCATGTTTGTCTCTGTAAAATGTATAGACAAAATTGGTAAGATGAAATGTTCATCTCACCTCAACTACACTAATTTTACCTGAACTCACCTGCAACTTACTTTTTAGTGAATATGGGAAATTGACTGACTGCAGATGCTGTTGAGGTGGGTTAGTTAATTCATTCCTGTGAGAAAGCTTGCATAGTATGATAATGTGCCATTTTAATATACTACTAATGTCATCTATACATTTGGTAGCCTTACAACACCAAATGAATAGCTTAGGAGTTATGTTAAAATAAAATTGTGTACCTAATTTTGTATTGACAAACCATTCCAGGACTAACTGCACAGTATACTGGATAAGTAGACACCTTTGGCCTGTGCCGAATTTTACTTTTACATGACAGACTCTCTTTAACGCACTCACCACTTCGTTTTGGAATAGTAAACAGCCTTTTATATCTTAAGGATTGATAATAGTTATACCAGATACCATTGGAAAACACTGAGGTGCTTTAAATGTCAAGCTGGAACATAATGGTAATGCACTGGTTGCCAATGTTTTGGGCGAACATTATGTTCACAAATTAACCAACCATAGAGAATTAGGAACTTGAGAAAGGCATTGCCCTGCTTCAGAGGAAGAAAACACAAATTTTGGAAAACACTGACACCTACTGGCATAAAATAGGAAGTTACAATATTCATAGTCAGTGAATTTATTTTTCAAAAGACTGGCATCTTAGTCTTAACAAACAGAATTGTGCAGAAAATTGTGGATTTGGGTGGTCTAATAATTAGTGTAGTGCTTCAACCATTGATATTGTGTACTCTTTCTGTACACCACTAGAAAACAAAATTATCAGTTTGATAAAAGTAATGGTGCACACACGATAGAAATTATGTAAAAATAAATTTAATGTAACCATGAATAGACAAAACAAAAGTGTTTCTAGGGGCGCACAACACATAGACACTATATAAAATAGTGTTGTGCGCCTTTAGGAACGCATTTGTTTTGCCTTTTTTAAATACCTGGTGGCATGCATTCTTCTGGGGGCTGCCCATACATAGTGGACACAATTTTTATATTATTTTTATCTAACATTATTTGTGGAGTCAAGGTCTAGTTTGGTCATCCTTATCCCCCCCCCCCCTCCCTTTTTTTGTTCTTACGCAATCAGAAGTATAGATTGGTCAGTTCTTTATGCAGTTTTATTTACTTGAGCCTTTTATTCCAGGTTCATGGAGAAATGGCATAACATAATAATAGGCTGGACTTCCAGAGACATTTTCTTAAGCAGGTAGGCAGGAAATGCAAACAAAAGAATTAATTAATAGTAATTATTTTTAATTAAAAACATAATATATGCTTGAGAATGAACTCACAGGACTCGCTCCAGCCCAGCGTTGAGACTGCACCACAGGAGCGGATCCATAGTCTTTTTTCAGGAGGGGAACAGCCCATGTTGGTTTGTATTTTCCTCTCCCCCCTCGTGTGTGTAGTATCTCTCCCACCTCATTTCTGCAGTCTCTCTCTCCCATCTCATTTCTGTAGGCTCCTTTCTCCCCCTGCAAGTTTGAAGGATGACTGGATGCACACCTGCGCCATGCCTACTCGATGGCCACGCCTCCCGGCACTCCCACAGTAGAAAATGGAATCATGAAGAGAAAAAAGGGGGGTAGAGGCTGGCTGCTTGCAGTAGGAGATTTGAAATAAAACGGATTACAGGAGCTTCTGTGAATTAACGTTTATTCCAGGTGAAACGTCACAGCTATCTGCTGCCAACAGAGTGGGAATCACCCGGTCGGTCAGAAAATAGAGCGTTTCGCGCCTGCGTACTGGCGCATAATCAAGGGCATCCTTTCTCCCCCTCTCATTTCTGTAGTCTCTCTCCCCCTTTAATTTCTGTAGTGTCTCTCTCTCTCCCCCTTTTATTTCTGTAGTGTTTCTCTCACTCACTCTCCCCCCCTGCAGTGTCTGTCTAGCTCTCTCTCCCCTAATGTTACTCTCCCCCTGAAGTATATGTCTCCCCCCTATAATGTCTCTTCTTCCCCTATAATGTGTCTCCCCCCCCCTGTAATGTCTCTTTCCCCCTATAATATGTCTCTTCCCCCCGTAATGTCTCTCTCGCTCTCTCCAATTGTAGTGCCTCTCTTTCCCCCTGTAATGTCTTTCTTCCCCCCCTGTAATGTCTCTCTTTGCCCCCTGTAATGTCTCGCTTTGCCCCGTGTTTTGTCTCTTCCTCACCCCATCTCCCCCATAATGTCTCTCTCTGCTCCCTGTAATGTCTCTCTCACTCTCTCCCCTTGTAGTGCCTCTCTTTCCCCCCCGTAATGTGTCTCTCTCACCCAATCTCCTCCCCCGTCTCCCCCCAGTGATTCGGAGGATCACTTGTGGACACTTACCTCCACTCTGCCTCTGAACCGGAACAGCTGCTGCCGGATGTTGCTGAGTTACTTAAAGTGGCGGCGGCCACTAAATTTCTTAAAGCTTGTGTCTGTGTGTGAGTCAGAGACAGCTTGGTTGTGTGAGGCAGCTTCTGTGTGTGAGACAACATGTGTCTGTGAGAGACCACATGTGTGTGACACCATATGTGTGTGTGAGAGAGAGACAGCGACTGTGTGTGTTTGTGTGAGACAGCTTGTGTGTGTGTATGTCTGCTCATTGGCATGATAAACACAGTAAGCAAGGCTTATCCTAGGGTCATGTGCGCCTGGGTGCAGGGTATTTTGGGCGCCCCAGGTGGGTGTGGCTAAATCACTAACCCTTCCCCTTTGTACATCTGTCCCAAATGGGAGGGGAGGGGTGACGACAACAGAACAAACTTTATTTTGAAGGACCAACACAAACTGTTCTTTTAAATAAAGATAAATATGTAGCCAAAATACTGTTTAGTGCTTTAATTTATTTCTGCAGTATACAACCATATCTATGATGCTCAGCCAGCAACATGGGAGACTTTTGGCTGGCTAGCAGAGTGAGTTTTAACTACCATTCCCATGATTCCCAACCAGTTACCCATTAGCCTGACTGAGCATCATTGGAAAATGTACTGGAAAAGTACATAGTCTCTCTCTCTCCCCTGTACCCTGATGTCTTACACTTTCTCTCCCCTCCATACCTTCATGTCTATCTCTCTCCCCAAACCCTCATGACTATCTCTCTCCCCATACCCTCATCTCTGTGTCTCTCTCTACTCATATCCTCATGCCTGTCTCTCTCCCCACACCCTCACGCCTGTCTCTCTCCCTGCACCCTCACACCTGTCTCTCTCCCCACACCCTCATGTCTGTCTCTCTTCCCATACCCCCATGTCTCTCTTCCTCATACCCTCATGTCTGTCTCTCTGCCCATGCCCTCGTGTCTGTCTCTCTCCCCCATACCCTTATGTCTGAGTCTCTCCCTCGCACCCTCATGTCTGAACGGAAAGAGCAAGAATCGCTGAATGAGGTCTGAGAGGCTGCAGAGCCGGCTCTGGTGGCAGCTAAGCAGCACCTGGGCAGCTGTTTGCAAAGGTGTACCTAGGGTCTCTTGCGCCTTTGGCAAGAAGCTATATTAACATACACAGCCACACTTACATAGCCACATCCACACAGCTACACAAGTGGTGTATGTTGGTTTTGTGCTGCATTAGGCAGACAAAATTCGGGCACCCCCCTACCCATGCTGCACATGCACGACTTGCCCCATAACCCACATCACCCCATTACATGACCCCATCACATGCCTTCATCACCCCCATTACATGCCTCCATCACCCCTATTACAAGCCTCAATCACCCTCATTACATGTCCCATCACATGCCTCCATCACCCCCATTTAATGCCCCATCCCCCCTATTACATGCCTTCATCACCCCCATTGCATGCCTCAGTCACCACCATTACATGACTCCATCACCCCCATCGCATGCCTCCATCACCTCCATTACTTGCCCCATCACCTCCATTACATGCCCCATCACCTCCATTAAATGCCTCCATCACCCCATTACATGCCCCATAACCCCAATTACATGCCACCATTACCCCCATTACATGCCCCCTCACCCCAGGACTTTCCCTGATCCCTGGTGGCTAGTGGCCTGCTCCTGGCAGTTAGTGTAGATAGGTCACGTGACCCAGCACGTGTCTGACATTAGATCGCCGGGTCACGTGACTTGTCATCACTCCGATCATCGCAGTCAGGCTGCCTGTGCGTTTTTTTCTTTTTTTTTTTTCTTTTGAAATATGCTGCCCTAGGCATCCGCTTAGGATACCTTGCGGTAAATACCGCACTGAGCTACACACATCACAGGCAAACTTACACAGTCAACCTTACACATATACATACACTTACACAGACACCCGCGCACACACAGTCACACTTACATACACACACACACGCATTTACATACACACTCACACACTGTTATACACACCCTTACACACACTTAAACACACAGACACCCTTAAACACAGTCACACTTACACACATACATACCCACAATTACATACACACTCACACACATTTACACACACACACAAACACTCTTAGACAGCCTTACACACACTTACATTTAATTTATTTACGCTGCTTATCCCCCTCCCTGCACATTTACCTTTACATGCAGGGAGGAGGACGTTTCAGACAGTGTTCTGTCTTTAACTATTAAGTACTTTAACTATTGTTTCTATACATTGTGGCAGTAAAACTGTAAGATAGTGGATTTTTTTTTCTTTCTTTTTTTGTAGCCTTGGCATAAAACTGTACCACTTATACTATTCTGCTAGTGACACGACCTGGGAGAGGAGTTCAGTGAGGAGCCTCGCTGCAGGATATACTGTGGAGTTTCCCTGCACTCCACAATGCATAGCAGGACTGATAGTAACACAGACTGAGACTAGACTGGGAACTAACTCAGACAGGACTTGACTGAGACAGTGCAGTTGCTGAGACACGGCAAAGCTGAGACAGGTCAATAGCTGACACATGGCTGTTTGCTGAGACAAGCCAGTACCTGAAACAAAGCAGTAGGTGAGACATGGCAGTATCTGAGACAGGTCTGTAGCTCAAACAGGGTAGTAGCTCAGACAGGGCAGTAGCTGTGAAAGGATTGGACTAGTGCGACTCACTGCATAGACTGAGCAGGTGCCGCTCTGTGGCCAGACTGTACAGGTGTAGCTCTGTGGCCAGACTGGGTAAGGGCCGCTCTGTGGCCAGACTGGGTAGGGGCCGCTCTGTGGCTGGACTGGGTAGGTGTTGGAAACCTTCAGACAGGACACAGGCTGGAAGCCCTTGGAGAGGGCAGTGACTGGAAGCACTGACGGAACTAGGCTGGTAGCAATACTGCGGCAGGACAGAGATGACAGGAGAGAGGAGACACACTGGAACCCTTCACCAGGTGGTTGAGCCAGGTCCAGGACAGGATATAACAGACAGAAACAGCTAACAGAAAATCAGGGAGCCAGATAGTGTAACAAACTCTAAGGCTGCAAAACTACAACAATGCAAAGAACCGTATTCAGAAAGCAGCAGTTATTTTTACGGCAGGGCTGCACAGGATTACATAGAACGAGGCAAGGCTTATTGATGATTGCACATGTGTTTCACAGCCTACCTAAAACAAGAAACCTTCATGCAATAAAAAAAAAAGTGTCTGATCAATGCATTAGACAAGTAACTTGGCTAAAGGTCAATCAAATAAACCATGCAATCATTGAATAATGGGTAAAATTGAGTTACCTGTGTTTTAAGTAGAACTGTTCTATTTTGTATAGAAACATACAACATGCTGTTTACTGAGAACCACATTCAATCTGGCAAAAACGTAGCTTGTGGTGGCTCGTGAAATTACAAGGTCAAATGTTTGTTTAAAATATTTGTGTTGTATTGGTAATGTGGAGGAACTAATATAATTGACTGGCTGAGAAGTGATTGAAATGTTGTCTACAATTATACTCTTGTGCTTTATCAAATTTGTTAGTTGTGATGCTTGATCCTGTGTGTCAAAATAGAGGGTAAACAAAATATACACCAAACGTCGGGTGTAAAACAATTGACCCTTAGTTTGGAATAATTCAGGGTACATTGGGGAACACAATATGCCCCGACGTCACCCTAAATAGCCTTGTGATTCGGTCATCATTGAATCCAAAAGCAGACCACAATACACTGAACCGAAAATAGGCTCTATCATCCCCATATAAGCAGTAATGATACACAGGAGCGTGCGCACACCTCACCTCACTGTGAGTGCAGGCTACTGTGTATCATTACAGCTTATTTGGGGATCAAGGTGGAGATCTCAGGCCTGGCACCTCCTCAACAGAGTGGGGCCCCTCATTATCATTTTTTATGTGACTCTCATCCCCATAGACTTCTGTGGGATGAAAGAGACACATTTTGGGGATGAATTTGGCTATTATGGAAATTCCCCATCCATTTTTACCTACATAACGCTATATGGGTGCATGAGATAAGATACAACCAGGCTTTTAGTCACCAATTCCACAACTGTATACTTTCTGTGGTAATCCTTTCCAAAAAATATGCAACAGGAGGCCAGAAGAGGGTTAGGAAATTAGCTTGCTTAGACTGTGTTTTTTGATCAGTGTAATATTTGTATAAGTATATACCAATTCCCCCATTATCACCCACATGAATGATTAATCTTTTAAATGCCTGCGGTGTACACACTTCATTAGCTGCAATATGTCACACAGTTTTCACTGCTCTCATGGGTTCAAAATGAAAAAAAAAAAAAAATGAAAAGCTATGGGCCATAGCAAGAGGTAATAGCTGCAATATGCTGTGTGCTGATGAAATGGAATTCTCATATTGCTTTCTGACAGTGTGCCATAGATAGCAGCCTTATAAATAACACTCTATCTAAAACCATTAGTGATTTGGAAACCAAACAGATAAAAATGCAATTGAAGAACTCTTCTACTTCCTGGTCTATAAGACATTCACTTAAAAACTGCCATGTGCACTAGTGAAGCAAGTAAAATACATAATACAGCTCACTAAAGGTGTAAATTTAATTTATAAGTTAATTTACAACAGTTCCTGGAGGACTGACTTAGTGGCATGGTATATATATTTGTATCCAATTATGGGAAGCGGTTAATAGTCCATTTTCATAATAGATAAAAACATTCAGCATCAACAGAAGTACTCTTCCCCTCTATGTCTATACTTATTTGGTGAGCACACCTGGCACCTTTGGAATAAAGGAAATTATCTAACTTGGATTGAAGTTTATATAGCATGGCTGTTGTTCTGACATTTTCTCCAAGACTGCAGAATTTCCAAGGAAGTGACGTTGAATCAACTGTTTCACCATAATGGTATGTACTACGCATTCGCGTGAGCACATACTCAACAACCCGATCCGCTGTCTCGCATTGCACACTGCAAGTAGGGTTGCCACCTTTTCTTCAAAAAAATACCGGCCTAGGTACTGTCTCCATAGACTTAACATTGACCTGATGCCAATTTTTTACCGGCCTGCCGGTAAAATACCAGCCAGGTGGCAACCCTAACTGCAAGTGTGGAAAGATAAACCTGTATTCATTGTTTAGAGGGGGTTTGGGTAAGGGTTAACTCTAGGGATGTTAGGGTTAACTCTTTAGATTACAGTTAACCTTAACTTACCCTAACCAGCTTGGTCTAAACAATGTACACGGGTGTGTCATTCCCCCCTTGGTGTGTGGAATAAGTGACGGCTGATCGAGAAAGGGGGTGCGTGTGCACATGTGTTCTACATACAATTGCAGTGTAGTACAACAGCTGATTCAACATAACTTCCTAGAACACTGGTATTTTTTAAAGAAAAGATGTCATCAAAATATGAGTTGCACATATGATGTAAGGCCTACAATCTGGCCTTCACTATAATTATTAGTCAATTACTATTTTAGGCTATTTGTTAACTTTTGAAAAAACATACATGGAACAGGAAAGGATATTTGCAAATAACATAGAAATATGTGAAGTATTTTTAATATAATTGAATATCAGTAATACAAAAATGTGTATATTTTATCAGTGCAATATTAGCACATCAACCCAAAGAATAACCTAACTGTATTTCCAAGTTATAATGATTTCCATTTTTTATTAAAGTTTGCATGAGAAGGTATGTAGGTTTTCAAAGAAGAAAGAAAATATGACTCATCATTAAACCATTGTAATTTCAGCTATGTTCAAATTACATTATTAAATTCAGTGAGGGTGCACAAAACAGTCATAAAACTTGCAAGCAAAGCTGGGAAGGCAGGGCATATGTATGAGTGTGAGCTGATTGGTTAGTATGTATATGGTTGATGGTTAGTATGTAATAATAAATAAATAAAAATCAATATATGTTAAATGTGTATATAGAAAAAGCAGGTATGGAACCTAAATGGGCAGTATCTGTAAACACAGTATATAAGACAACAGAAAAAATGGTGCTCAAAATATACACATAGGTTTGGAGCCTTAGGAGTATAAATGGGTCTCAGTATCTGTAAACACAGTATATAAGATAATAGAGATTATAATGCCCAAAATATATCCATATAAATGGAATATTATTAAAAAATATATAGTAAAATGGAAATAATTATTAGTCCGTTTTACACACTTACTTGAAGTGTAAAAAATAGATGTCTTGGCTGAAACAGATAAAAGCAAAGGGCGCTTGTAAACAGCTTTGTGCTAAGGCTTTCAAGATCCCAGGGAATACGTTTGAGGGAAAAAAAGGCTCCTCTCCTTTCTTTGTTTTGAAAAGCAAGTGAAATTCAAAAAAACAGACTTTGGTTCTTACTACCAAAGCAGCTTGCCTTCAAACACGCCTGGCATTTGGGAGGTCTTCTTTTAGTGGTGGGTTATGGTAAAAAAAGCCAGCGTAAACAAACAGTCATGCAGTGTATAGGAATCTACACATTAAAATACTGCCAGACAGGTAACGTCTCTATTAAATTAACTGTATGAGATACTTAGTAAAATAGAATGTTGATAGTGTACTAGAAAATAGGATTTTAAATCTAAGTTTGCTGTACAATAATTTACAGTGAACTGTACAGCTCAGCATCCTGTCCTAATGAATATCTGAAAGTCAGTTAATGCTTATAGCTGAAGACATTGCACAGGATGCACCATAGAATAGATGTCAATATAGCTTAGAAGCACTTAACCTTTTATTACCTATGAAGCAACCTAAATAAATTTCAGTCCACTAAACTAGATGTCAGGTTTTTTTTTGTTTTTTTTTACAAAATCATAGTTGTGGTAACAAATATAAATCTTTATATATTCATTTAAATGCTTCATTTCTTTAAAGAACAATTAAGAGGAGATACAGAGAGATAAATATATAGCCAGGGTTATGTATTAAACCAGCGTAGATGAAAAAAAAGCTCCAAATACTATTTGCAAACAATGCATAACATTAACTCCCAACAAAAGGCAGTGACCCAGTCTTGCACCCCTGGGATGCTCTGTCATTGTAAGCACCATTGCACCCCTAGTTCAAAAAAAATAAATAAAAACAGGCCTTGATATCCATATGTAAACTGAGGCACTATCCCTCCCCACAAATGTGTGGGGTTGCATAAAAATGTAGAAAAACAAGGTCCTTGTAGTAATTACACTTCTACCCACATAGCCGATATCCAAGCAAAGTAAATGTATTTTTTTTTCTTTCCCTTTCTATTGTTAAAGTATCAAATTCATTAAACAACGATACAATAGAGTGACAATTTTACATACAAACATTCATATGTATAGCGTAGCGTATATCCTAAAAAGAGAAGAGGGGAGGAGGAGGATTCTCCCTCATCTCCTCCTCCCCTCCCATCCAACATCACCAACCCTCCTTGTATAGCAAAGCTGAGGGGGGAAAGATAGAGAAAGAAAGAGAGATAGCAGATAGCAGTATGGGGAGAGAGAGCGAGAGGTTGCGTTCAATTTAGCTCGGTGGCACCTAGGTTGGAATTTGGCAAAGTACCGTATTTGCTCGATTATAAGACGACCCTGATTATAAGACGACCCCACAAACTTTGGATATTCCTTTAGGAAAAATACTAAAAGCCTGAATATAAGACTACCCTATAGGAAAAAAGTTAAACTTGTATATATTCACATGTAAATTGCTTTTTTAATAAAATATTACATAAAAAAATGCATTTCTTGTGTTTATTTCTTTTTATGTGCCAATGCTGCCTCTCTCTTTCCCTTGCCCCCAGCTTTGTCTCACTCCCCACTCCCCCCTCACCTGTCTCTTCCCCCCACATGTTTCTCTCTGCCCCCTTCCTCTGTCTCTCCCCCCCTTCCTGCTCTGTCTCCCCTGTCTCTCTGCCCCCCACCCTCCCTCCCTCCCCCTGTCTCTCTGATCCCCTCCCTCCCTCCCCCTGTCTCTCTGTCCCCCCCCCCTTACCTGTACTTCAATCCCTGGTGGCTAGTGGGGGCAGCCGGGGGATGTCTGCACTATACGTGCAGAGATCCTCCTTGCTGCCCGACACGGCAGTCTATTATGACGGACAGCTGTCCGTCATAATAGTCTGCCGTGACGGGCAGCATGGAGGATATCTGCACGTATCGTGCAGACATCCCCCAGCTGCCCTATTCTCCCGGGTGGCTAGTGGGGCAGCAGAGGATGTCTGCGCGATGAGCGCAGACCTCCCCTGCTGCCGCCCGGCACGCTCGCCTGGACTTCTGTGACGAAAGCGGAAGTACCCGGCTTCTTCACAGAAGCCCCGGCGGTCGTGCTGGGCGGAAGCAGGGGAGTCTGCGCTCGTTGCGCAGACATCCCCTGCTGCTAGAGAGGGGGATCCAGGTTCCCTGCAGCTCTGCTGGGGACCTGGATCCATGTCTTATAATCTGACCTCAATTTGAGGTCAGATTATAAGAAGACCTCGATTATAAGACGAGGGGGATTTTTCAGAGCATTTGCTCTGAAAAAAACCTCGTCTTATAATCGAGCAAATACGGTAAATGTATTTCTGATGTAACCTGTCAAAGACATTTGATTGTCTTTCGTAATTCGTGTGTGTGTGTGTGTGTATGTATGTATGTACATATATGTACATATATGAAGAGGTACAAAGGGTCCCAGTAGTTGCCCCTCTCTCCAGAGGGAACAAAATATATATAGTGTACAAATATGAAAGGAACGGCACTCAAAAATACTGATAGATAGAAATGTAATGGTAAATTTGCCCTGTCATAACAAGGGAAACAGTCGAAGTAATAGCAAAGCAGTGTGAAAAATATAGAGAGAGCAAGAAGTAATAGTAGAGTAGGGCTTAGGAGAAGTTGGTAATATTCATGGTCGTGGGGGGAAGAACACTGACAAATGAAAAAATAGATCATGAGAATGTCCCATTTAAACCCTTAGTGACAAGACATTTTCACCTTGACTTTCCCTTGGTGACAATGGCTGTTTTGACATTTCTGGAGTGTTTGTGTTTAGCTGCAATTTTCTTCTTTCTCACATACTGTACCCACACAAATTATATGTTGTTTTTATCGACATAAGAAGGGCTTTCATTAGATACCATTATGTTCATCAAATCTAATAATTTACTACAAAAGAAATCCTAAAATATAATGAAAATTAAAAAAAAAAAAACTTTTTACTAACTTTGACCTAAAATATAATTTACACAAATACAATCATTAAAAAATACCCCGTCTAAATAGTTTCTAAATGTTGTCCCAAGTTCAGAAATATGCATGTTTCCATATCTTTCAGTATTTTTCCTATATTGACCTTTTGACCCCAACCCGAACCCAAAATTTAACCCTAACACTCAATTTAACCCCAACTCTAACCCTTATGCTATCCCTTAATATATTTTAATTTAATTGTAACCCTATCACTTATGCTAAAAATTATTTAATTTGAACCCTTTAGGCTAATCTAACTATATACCCAGTTTTAAGCTAATTCATTTTTTCCCACTTTTTTTTACATTCTTATGCTGCTTAGCTACCTCGAGGGGCAGTCAAGCAGCATATTCAGAGCGACGGAAGTGAATTTACTTTCACTTCCGAAGCTCAGACCACCAGAGGGCATAGCCATATTGACGGAGCATGCTGAAATAGCCTCAAATATGGCTACCACGATCGCTCCATGGGGCGATCGTGGGTGCCCCAGATTGGAAATTTCGGTGCTGGCTATTGCCTCGACAGCAAGGCAATAGACCAGCACCGTTAAATCGTTTTTTGCGATTCACAGCCGGACTTGCCAGGCACGTCCATTGTCGGGAACTGAGTTCCCGGCAGGACGTGCCTGACACTTCTATTGTCGCGAAGGGGTTAAAGATCAGAACTCCCAAGCAAATTTATAGGAAATGGACAAGATGTCTGCCCCCTGAGCGAACTGTATGGACTAAAGAAGGCTCAATAAGGAACTTTATTTGTATTCTTTTGTTAAAGATTTTCTTTATAAATCATTTACACTTGATACAATTTTTCAATTAAACATAAGTACATATTTCTGCAACAGTTGCCCTCTAATAAGATCTGAGCTAGTTCTGAACTGTTTAATCAATGTTTTCTTAGACCTCTCATAAGCATTGTAGGGTAATCCTTCCTTCAGCTATTGGGCATTGAAGCTATGGAACCTCAGTAGACTATTCTGGTCAGTAGCTTTAGTGTACATGTCCATTTTCAATTTGCTATCTTCCCAAATAACCCATTTGTCCAGGAAGGTAACCCTTTCTGTGCTGCCCCACAGAAAGAAAATCTCATCCATAGGAGACATTTGCTGAACAAGGGGTGTGTGTAGACAAACAAAGTCTCACATATATTCATGTATATGTTGGCATGGTGAACTACACTACATTTGACCCCATCCCAGTTCCCTTAGTCTGAAGATATTAGTCAGTCTTAAAGAGGAAAAAGTAGTGTTTCCATGTGGTGTTTCTGTTGATAGCAAGTGCCCATTGTACAGCCTCTATAACATTTCCATGTGGCATGAATATATAGAGGGTACATGCATCATGACCAATACGACCTGAGTAAAGGCAGCTGTATCAGTGCTGTCTAGGATTGTAATAAAGTCAGAGGAGTCTTTGATATGAGAGCAATGTTGTGGGATAAATGGGCCCAAACTATTATCTAAGAAGACTGGTTGGAATAATGAATCTGCACTGCACTGCCATCATACAATGTATAGTTATATTGGTGAGAAGATGAAATATTAATTTCCCCTCAATTCAAGTGGAACTCACCTTTTAATTAATAGCCCCCAAGGTTTTCTGCTCCAGTCAGGGGTCTATGTGAAATATTAGGAATAGGTACTTCCTGCCCCTTGTTCTATAAACACAATTTAAATTTTGCACAGAATCTGCATGGCAGGAATTTTTCTAAAGTGTGTTGCTTAGATTAACACATGATTATTTTTTTGGGTCAGATTTATAGTTATTAGACAATAGGTAGATCAAATAAAGTCGATTTATTTATTGATGAAAATGCCTGTTTAATTTTTAATGTATGCAATCTATTTATGAATACTGAGCCCTAAACTTCCTGCATTCATCCACTGATGCATGCATTCTAAGTATTAGCTTATGTCATTAATGTAGCATTAATCAGAGATAACAAACCTTTGCCATTACAGTGGATTTAGACAGCTCCAATCGTAATCAGCAAACTCAATACTATCATTATCTCTTTCAGTTATTGTCTTTATCAGTATGTTAATAACAATGTATTTTTATGTTTGTAGGCCCCATTTTGGTAATTGTATTTGTAATATTTGTATATACTCGTTACAAATATGTACACAGAATAGTTTAACAGCACTGAATACTTTTGCTTCATGCACCCAAACTGCACATTTTTCTTCATAAAAATACATGCCATGCTATTGCCTCCATTGGCTTTAAGGACCCGCTATCAACACAAAATAAACTTTGGTTAAATTGAAAGGTTGAATTGATTGTAGGCATTTTAAATAGACATGTTTTAATAGAAGAATATGAATAAAGGATCTTATGGATAGAACTTGTATAGTTCTATCTATCAGAGGGCAGACATGTTGTTTAGAATCTTGGTTCAGATGAAGGAAGATGTGTCCTAGATGACCAAAGATGTCTGCTCCCTGACAGAACTACGCAGAATCAAAGAGGGCTTAGTATGATACTTTATTTGTATTATTTTATTAAAGCTTTTCTATTTAAAATGTCTACATTTGATGCACTCTTTCAATTAAACATAACTTAATTTCATGCTGACAGTTGTCCATTAAGCCACATTTTTACCAACCAACTGGGCATCTACAACATTTAAAGAATGGAAAAAGAGACTGATAGGGATGGCATGTTTAAGGTTCCCTGCTATGCATTCCCTATGGAGTTCAGTGACAAAAACTGACCTTGGAGTGTGTTTTATTGGACCAAATCTGCCCTTGAATATGAATAATATCTTGCCAATGTTTCAGTTAATAAACATTCAAAGCATTTGTGACATATATATAATTTACGGTCAATATGTTCCAGATTAATCTTCTTGCCTTTGCCATCGTTTTCCTCTATAAAAGGGTCAATATTATAGTAGCATGAGAACATTCAGCTTAAAAATAATGACTGCCATCAAGCTAATCCAGATGGCCTTCATACAGGCCTGATGTTCCTAAGTAAGCACACCAACATTTAACACTTTTTGCTCATATGCAGCTCATTAAATCAGATAATTAAGATTGTTCTAATTTTACACTTTGGGTTTTTAAATATGCCAAAACACAGCAGCTGTTCGCAGATACACAAGAGGATAAACCTCTTTGATGAATCAAATTTAATGATAATTGCAAATTATTGTAAATTGCTTAAATATATGTTGTGGAACGGCTAACCATAGTTCATCAGATATTAATCTTTAAGAAATCATGTGGTTTGCTACATAAGATTATGTTGTAGCCTATTTCATTTTTCTATCACAATAAAAAAAATTGTATTTTGCTTTGAAAATGGGTTTATTCATTGTAGTTTCCTTTGTTCTGCACTTATGTAACAATTCATTCACAATGCTGAGCATTTACAGTGAAGCAATGTTTAGGTGATACAGTCCGTTCAATTGATCTCAATCTGCTCGATCCTGAACATCCTTACCTCCAACTTTTTGATGGTCATTATGGATTAACCCCTTTGCAACGTTTGGACGTTCCATGCCGTCCTATGATTTTGTTCAAAAAAAGTCGCAAGGAGGTCATAGAATGACCTGCCTTTAACAGCTCATCGCAGCTCCCCATGCTGAGCTGTGCTCAGATCCTTGTACAGGAACTTGTAGTAGGATCTCACCTGTCAGATGAGGCCACTTTGAGTGGCCTCAGACTGACAGGAAAAATGTAGCCGACGCTCAAAGCGAGCACCGGCTACATTTTACTATTTCGAAATTCTGAGTTTGGGTACGCCTCCATGACGTTACAAGTGATGTCGGGAGGTCTCACAATTTTTTGGCAGGGACTCACGGGGTCTATTAATACCCGAAACGGGGCTCTGCAATTGTGTCCCTGGCTACCGATCACCTTGTGATCGGGGCCAGGAAAAAAAAAATGCCGTTTAGGTGCTTGCATATTCTGGGACACAAGCACCATACGTCACAAAGGGGTTAAATAAATGCCAGTCCCAAAAATATAAGTTCACATATTTTCACATATGACTGGCAGTAAATAATAATGAGTAAGGGCCTTATTCATGAAAAATTCCCATGTCAAGTCCCTGCAATACCCAACTTGATCAATAAAGAGCCCTAAATGTTTAACCACCAAGGAAACGTTCAAATATTGTGTGGTTGTCAAGCACATTAGGATATGGTCACAGTATTCCTAGCATTTAAAGCCATGATAGGAGGTTAAAGACAAGACTTTTTATAGTAATGTCACTTTGCAAAAAGAAATGGAATACACTTTAATGTTAAATAGGAATTCAAACCTGAAGACAATCGTATGTCTGTGAAGACCCAGCAGCAGGGGCGTTGCTAGGTCTTCGGATGATCTGGGGCTAGAGCCCAGATGAGCTCGGTCACACACAAGGGCGTACCTAGAGCATTTGGCACCCGGGGCGGACCCTGAGTGTTGCACCCCCCCCCCACCCCATAATAAAAATGTAAGAAAACACCCACAAATTTTTCAGTGTTTGAAAATTGTACAATTATAGATACCAGGAATATTGTGCCACTCAGAACCCAGTAATATTGTGCCAGTCAGATACCAGTAATATTGTGCCTTTCAGATACCAGTAATATTGTGCCAGTCAGATACCAGGAATAGTGTGCCATTCAGAGCCCAGTAATATTGTGCCAGTAAGATACCAGTAATATTGTGCCACTCAGAGCCCAGTAATATTGTGCCAGTCAGATACCAGGAATATTGTGTCATTCAGAGCCTAGTAATAGTGTGCCAGTCAGATGCCTGTAATATTTTGCCAGTCAGAGCCCAGTAATAGTGTGCCAGTCAGAACCCAGTAATATTGTGCCACTCAGAACCCAGTAATATTGTGCCACTCAGAGTCCAGGAATATTGTGCCACTCAGAGCCCAGGAATATTGTGCCACTCAGAGCCCAGTAATATTGTGCCACTCAGAGCCCAGTAATATTGTGCCAATCAGATGCCCAGTAATATTGTGCCAATCATAGCCCAGTAATATTGTGCCACTCAGAACCCAGTAATATTGTGCCACTCAGAGCCCAGGAATATTGTGCCACTCAGAACCCAGGAATATTGTGCCAATCATAGCCCAGTAATATTGTGCCACTCAGAACCCAGTAATATTGTGCCACTCAGAGCCCAGGAATATTGTACCATTCAGAGCCCAGTAATATTGTGCCACTCAGAACCCAGTAATATTGTGGCAATCATAGCCCAGTAATATTGTGCCAATCATAGCCCAAGAATATTGTGCCACTCAGAACCCAGTAATATTGTGCCAATCATAGCCCAAGAATATTGTGCCACTCAGAACCCAGTAATATTGTGCCAATCATAGCCCAAGAATATTGTGCCACTCAGAACCCAGTAATATTGTGCCAATCATAGCCCAAGAATATTGTGCCACTCAGAACCCAGTAATATTGTGCCAATCATAGCCCAAGAATATTGTGCCACTCAGAACCCAGTAATATTGTGCCAATCATAGCCCAAGAATATTGTGCCACTCAGAACCCAGTAATATTGTGCCAATCATAGCCCAGTAATATTGTGCCAATCAGAACCCAGTAATATTGTGCCAATCATAGCCCAAGAATATTGTGCCACTCAGAACCCAGTAATATTACACTTGGTCCGTCATCCAGGACCTTCTGCCGGATGTCCGTCCACCTGACATCCGGCAAGCAGCTGACACAGCGCGACGGGGGCGGAGCTTGCACCCGTCACACTGTGATCTCTATGGCCAGGAGGAGAGGCTAGGGAGCGAGCTCCCTATAGCAGCCTCTCCTCCCGATCGGCCCTCACCCCCGCGTGAGGTTAATCCTCCGATTCTGGGACTATGTCCCAGACGGAGGAAAGCTCACCGGGGGATTTTTTTTTTTTTTTTTTATATTTATAGCCCTGGAGTCTCGGGGCTAAAGAATACTTTAGCTCCAGAGTCTCCATTCGGGGCTATGAAGGGGGGACTCGGGGCTATAGCCCCAGTAGCCCACCCCTAGCGACGCCTCTGCCCAGCAGGATACCATTGTAAATGAAGAAAGGAGCACTCAGGGGACTTGAAGTAATGCACTGATCTCCTGCATTACTTCCTTTCTTTGTTTGACACACACACACACACATATGTATTAAGGCCTTTTGGCCTGTAATTGTGGGAGGGGCGTATGACTCACCTTCTCCCTATTTAAGGGACACCCCTTACCTGGCTCCATACCGTTCGAGGTCAGCGCTGCATGAGAATCCACTTCCGGTTCACTTTCGGCGCCATCTTGCTTTTCAAAAAACCCCGCGATTTCGTTTGGTGTAGCTGTGTCCAGGAGCCCTCACAGGTTTTCCGCCCGTCCAGCCACGCACATTACCGGTTTTTTCGCCGCAGATTAAGTCCACAGGACTTCAAAATCGTAAGTCCGTCGCCTGGATCATTTCCCACGGCGTCGCGATTTTTAAACAGCCTTACTT
The DNA here is from genome assembly GCA_036172795.1 of Pelodytes ibericus. Lineage (NCBI taxonomy): Eukaryota > Metazoa > Chordata > Amphibia > Anura > Pelodytidae > Pelodytes > Pelodytes ibericus. The sequence goes on along the minus strand of CM069859.1, from coordinate 119,546,854 downwards.
TACGGCCGCACGCTTCACGGCCCAGTCACAGGCATATTAACCCTTTTGCTTCCGGCATTGATCGCGTTATACTCTATGTACTGTTTCTTTTAGTAAGCAGACTTATTTTCGATTTTCTGCAATATCAGTATCTATAGTTGCTGTTCATGTCACTATTGGTATTTATTTCATGCGATTGCAGAATCCTTGCATATGACTGTATATATAGATGGAGTTATGCTTGTACAAACGTTACATTATTATAGATATCTCACGTTAGTGCCTGCGTTATAACCTATGTTTTAATTCATTTAGAATTACGTTTCTATCACTCCATGTACACACGTTTCTTACATGGCACGTTATAAATTCTGACTTTTTCTTTGTGTACTCAAACGACATACCAAGTACACGAGAACACGGTCTCAAATCTCGCAAACTTTCGGGTTGAATCACACGTCTTGTTTCAACCACTCATACGTCACGTAGAGACTTATTATATACACCCCCAAAAAAAAAAAAAAAAAAAAAAAAACCTGGTTACCAGGGCCATACCACGTAACATGGCCAGTCGCGTCACTACCATTCATTAAACTTTTCCCCTCCAAATGTACCGCTAGATACTCATCACAGCTAGCTAGTCTATATTGGTATCATAGGATCCAATTCTCACACTATCATTTCTGGTTTTCTATCCCTTTAGGTTTTTCCAGGTTTTTCTATTTTCCCGCTTATCTATCGCATACATACTACCAGGTACGTTTAAGCCTGCTCACGCCATACGTAACCTACGGTTCCATCTCCACCTAGGACATAGAGTACTGGCAATTCTAGGGCTTATAGACCCAAATAGGTATTTCCCCTCCAGGCATTCTGCCTATCGTTTAGTGGTCCGCGAGGCCAACACCCCGCCTCAACGTTTCGGAGGTAATGCCCCCCGGGCCACACGTGAGTTAGTCGCCTCGCAAATTATAGAGAGGGCCTCACCTGTCACTCCCTTCCCCTGTTTTCTTTTATTGTCACCGAGAGGCCAACGAACTCCTGCCACTACGTCGGGTGGCCTCAATAACCCCTCGCGCCAACGCATAGATAGAGCCTCTCATAGCCACTTGGCAACTAGTAGGGCCTCACCTGTCACCAAAGAACAAGATTAATTCTTCGCCTCATCCGGCATAATCAGCCTGCCAGTACATCCCCTGGGGTTTTTTCACGCTAACATATATTTTGTCATCTAGTATGTCTCAAGACGGGGTAGAGGATTTTTCCCTCCCAAGTACTCCGGCTAGAGCAACCACCCCATCACAGGTGGAAGATACGGCCAGTCCAGCATCTTTCAGGTCATGGACTATCCCTCGCATCACTAGCGAACTCAGGAGACGTCAAATCCCATTCCCTGCTACAGCAAGGAAAGCGGAACTTTACAAGTTACTGCACACCTCAACCGATAACAGGGACGCTGGGGAAGGGTCTAGCCAGTCTAACCCAGGAGACATACATGGCATGCTCACGTCCCTCATGGCATCCATGAGCAAGGTCAATTCTAGGCTGGAGAAACTTGAATCGGTCACTACAGCCCTCACTTTGGCTGGGCCGGCCACCGCAATCCCTCCAGCAGTGGTGGAATTGCAATCAGTTTCTCCAGCCATCACCCCGGATGACCAAGAGGTTTACCCTGCCCACATGATACCTGAGCACCTCAAAAAAGATATCCTGGAAGGTAAAGATGTCAATCTGGCCTCACTTCTAATTGCCTCCCAGGACATAGTGGAACATAAGACGTACGCTTACGACGATATTTCTGTGGTGGTCAAATCTAGGGATGCACGATTGAATAGGAAGCTAACTATTCCAGAATTTGTATTAGCTTTTGGCATTTATCGTGATGTGATCTGTACGGTATATCCCCACAGACGTGAGGAGTTTGATTTGTATATGCACAGGCTGGTGGACCTGGGCAACAAATACGGTGGGTCAGCTTTCTATGACTACCATAGATCTTTTTCTGCCAAAGTGTCTGGCGCCTTCTCACAGTACGGGACAAGGTCCAACTGGAGCAAGATAGATACCATCATTTTCTGCAGGCACTTTGCAGGTCTAAGAGCACCGGCCTGTGCATACTGCTCCTCCATGGCTCATACTGCAAATTTTTGTCCTACCACTGCGAACGAACCTAGTACCTCGCAGGGCGCTAGTTCCACTGTTTCAACAGAGAGAACACCCAAAGACAAATTGGGTCGACCTATCAAGTTTTTGGGGAAATCCCAAATATGTAATAATTTCAATGTCGGTGCATGTAATTACAGTGGATGTCGGTTATTGCATATATGTTCAAAATGTTTTAGGGCACATGCGAAAACTATGTGTCCGAATAAAATGTACCCTAAACAATACTTAACGGAGATAAATATTTCTGTACTCACAGCATTACTATCACAACATCCATCTAGACATTTGGTCGACTTCATCATCACTGGTCTATCACAAGGATTCCATACTGGTCTCATACACATGCCTTCAGGGATCCTTGAATGCCCCAATTTACAATCTGCGCAACAAAACCCTACAGCGATTAGTACACTTATAGCTAAAGAAGTGGCAGAGGGCTTCCTATTGGGTCCCTTTCAGTCCCCTCCTTTTTCCACATGGCGGACAAATCCCATCGGTATTGTCACGGGGAAATCTTCCCTCAAACAAAGGCTCATCATCGATCTGTCGGCACCTCACACCTCTGCCACACCTAGTCTGAACTCCCTTATCCCCTCTGAGGAATTTTCACTCCAATACTCCACCATAGATCACGCCATTACGGCTATCATGCAGGCAGGGGTCGGTGCATGGCTCAGCAAGACCGACATAACCAATGCCTTCAAATTATTGCCTATCCACCCTACACTATGGCACCTGCATGGCATTAAATGGGCCGGGCACTACTACTTTTTCTCACGCTTAACGTTTGGTTCAAAAAGTAGTCCGGCCATTTTTGATTTATTCGCAGAAACACTATGCTGGTTACTATTAAATGTAGCCAGATGCCCTACAGTCATACACTACCTGGATGATTTCTTACTGATCGAAAAGAATAACTCCCCTCCCAGTAGCCTCATAGACACCATCAGTCTTTTTAAACAAGTAGGCGTTCCAGTTTCCCCCACCAAAACTGAAGGACCAGATACAATCATCACCTTTCTGGGAATCATGCTAGACTCAGCCACTATGCAAGCCAGCCTGCCACGCACCAAGATAGAGAACATACTTACCAACATTAACCTCTACATTCATCTCGGTACTTGCAACCGCAAAGAATTGCAGTCCCTACTTGGGTCACTGAATTTTGCCATGCGCATTATACCTCAAGGCCGGGCTTTCATCTCACGGCTCCTATACATGTTCCCACTGTTTAGACATGATGCACACAGGTTGCCCCTGGATACCCAGGCCACGGCAGACCTACTTATGTGGAGAAACTTTTTAACCACCTGGAATGGGAAAAGCATGTTCCTCCCTACATTATCTGACTCCTCACCTACCATCTGGTCAGACGCGGCGTCTACCACAGGTTTTGCAGCAATTTACGGGAATGAATGGCTTTGGGGTAGCTGGCCTCCAGAGGTCCAGGACCTGGAGGGTTTTTCCACCACCTCAGCTCTATTTGAGATCTATCCCATTGTGGCAGCTGCCGTGACATGGGGACATCTATGGGCAGGTTTGTCAGTACGTTGCTACTCAGACAACCAAGCAACCTGCCACATTATCAACAAAGGCCGATCCAAGTCACTAATCATTATGAGGTTCTTGAGGAAACTCACCTGGCTGGCTGCGTTTCATAATTTCTTCTTGTTTTGTGTTCATGTCCCAGGTGTATGTAACACGGCTGCTGACAATTTATCTCGTTTTAATTTACAGGCTTTTCGGCAAATACTTCCGTCAGCCGCGCGCACAGCCACAGCCACTCCACCTTTCCACCAGCTAGTAATGGACTAGACGTTATCATGCAATATAGCAGGACATTGTCACAATTAGCACTGTCCGCCAATACCCGGAGAACCTATGACAGGGCTTTCCTTCTATTTAAAAGATTCCTGTCAGCACACGACATCACCCAACCTTTCATCATGACATCCTTGTTGGGTTTTGCTTCTTTTTGCCACCTCAAACTCAAATTATCATACAACACAATCAAGCTATATCTGACAGGCGTTCAACATCACATGCTTACTTTACAACCAAACAACACAAGTTTCATGTCCTCCTACCAGATCAAGAACATCCTCAGGGGTATTCAGAGATCTGAACCCCCACGTACTGCGCAAAGGCTTCCCATAGACTTCAATATTTTCAAAGATTTATCCAGCCTACTAGATTTAAATCCCTTTGCCAACAACACAAACCTTGTTATAAAAACCGCCATATACGTGGCTTTTTATGGGTTTTTGAGACCAAGAGAATTTACCGCCATCAACACAACCCAATCCACTCACATTCTGCTTCACTCACACTTGACGAAACACATGGATTACTATATCTTGGCTCTGCATCACTCCAAAACCAATCAACATGCACCTCCGGTAGAGGTTAGATACTATCCTACCTCCAACGAGTGGTGCCCCGTCACATTACTGGACACATATACCCAGCTTGTCAAAGCATCACCTTCTCAGCCACTTTTCTGTCTACAAGGTTCGGTACTCACTACCACCACATTCATGACCCACGTCAGGTCTCTACTCACTCAACTAGGCCTAAAATCAGCTAACTATTCGGGCCACTCCTTCCGCATAGGAGCGGCCTCCACAGCGTCCAGTGCAAACATTCCAGTTCATGTTATCAAGTCACTAGGGCGCTGGAAGTCTTCTGCATACGCTAGATACATACCTAACCCGGTACAAGAAGTTAGAAATGCCTTTCAAGACATGTCTGGTTAAAATATGTATTCTGCTCGTTTCGTAATAAATTTGATTTTCTACTTTTGCCCTCTTTATTTACAGGCCTACCTCATCGTCGGTTCCGGCACACCACAACCGACTTGCTCTTTTAATACCATCCCTCTCTTACCAGCGTTTGTATCTTCTGTACTATCATGAGCCCTTCACACAAGTATTAAGGCCTTTTGGCCTGTAATTGTGGGAGGGGCGTATGACTCACCTTCTCCCTATTTAAGGGACACCCCTTACCTGGCTCCATACCGTTCGAGGTCAGCGCTGCATCACCCTCCCACCCACTCCTCATTATTAACTCCTTTTCTCTTACATTTCTCTTGGTGGGCCCTCTTTATTTACAGGCCTACCTCATCGTCGGTTCCGGCACACCACAACCGACTTGCTCTTTTAATACCATCCCTCTCTTACCAGCGTTTGTATCTTCTGTACTATCATGAGCCCTTCACACAAATATATATATATGTTAAATGTCTTCATTGGTGTTTGGTTTTATGACAGTACATAGAAATGAAAATGTATATAATAAAAATATTGTGCTTTTTAACATAGATACAAAAAAAATCACATAGAAATTATATTAATATTTTCTTTCTTTTTTTCATTTCTTAATTTTATATATGTTTATCATTTAGTTTATCAAGGCATATTTACAGTGCTGTCTAAAAAATGAATAGTTATACTGTAAGTTTATTGGTAGAAGTACATAACACTTAGTTTAATTAATACAATTTCTCGTGGCCTGTCAGGGAATTGACAAGGACATTTTAAACTTAAAGGACAACAAAACTTTTTCTAACACTCAAAAATGAACTTAATAGAACTTATTTATTTTGCGAATCGGGCTTACTTTATTTTATTCGTAGACCCTGCTAAGGATTCTATGAAGGTTACATCACTGACAATTGTGAAGATGCCTGACGGTGTACTGTGTGCGAGATTGGATGCTTCTTCCGCTACAGAATCATGGAAAATGTAGTTCCCATTGATTCTGCTGTCATTTAAGAGCACACACACAAATCACAGTCGGGCGACACAACTGAGCCAAGGGGTCAGGGATAAAAGTAGGAGGGGATGGGTACTCTTGATGAAATAAAGCATAAATAAGCCCCCACAATAAATAAATACGTTCAATTAAGTTTATTTTTATAACAGAGTAAAAAAAAAGTTTACTTGTCAGGGTTCTATCATGACCTCCTGACTCATGCATTTAAAAGTTCTAATTTTTGTGCTTGTTTACCTTGCTCCTCCTCTAGAGCCCACCCTACCTTTGTGTGCTAGCATTTCTTCCCCTCTGTTGGTGTCAGTATGGATTGTTAACTTTTGCAACACACCCATGTTAAATACCTGCAGTTTATTTTACATTGAAATTGGGTGCCTGACTTATGAGAGTTGTGTATTCTGTTCCTGATCGTCTGCCAAAGCTCATTTTGAATTTCTACCCTGTCCAGGAACTGGGAGACTGAACCTGGAAAACTCAACCAGCCAGGGGATGTTTTTCCAGCATCTCCTGATACCCTTTGGCTACCACAATATTACTTCAGCTTCCTGCTTTAGTCACTCACTCTAGGGTGTTCCTGCTTTAGTAACCCATTCTAGGGTGTTGCTGCTTGAGTAACCCACTCTAGTGTGTTCCTGCTTTAGTCACCCTCTCTAGTGTGTTTGTGCTTTAGTCACCCACTCTAGGGTGTTCCTGCTTTAGTAACCCACTCTAGGGTGTTCCTGCTTTAGTTACCCACTCTAGGGTGTTCCTGCTTTAGTCACCCACTCTAGGGTGCGCCTGCTTTGGTCAGTCACTCTAGGGTGTTCCTGCTAAGTTACTTTTCTGAGGCCTCACCTTTACCTAAGGCCTCATCCCTTGTGTTTTTCTATCTTCCCCTGCCTCTTCTTTTGCTACAGTCCCTGCTAAAGCTCTTTGTTTACACTGCAGTTCCTACTAAAAACCCTTTTCCTATTCTACAGCTCCTTGCTAAAGTCCCCTCTTTGTTTTTATATCTGTTATCACCCTGCACAATGAATAACAACATGCAATCAGACTCCTCATATATTCATGCACTGAAACTCCTACCCGACCTGGTAAAAGACCCTGACAGTTGTCTTTTAAGACCAAAGTAGTCGAGTTGGCAAAATTGAATTGGAGAATACAGAAATATATACTTAGTGTCCATCCTTTATAGTCTTCCCAAAGTATATATGTCAGGCTCCAAATAATAATATGTGGAATTGAAAAACATACAAGTAAAAGATAATACCGTATAAGGGTCTAATGGGGACGCTCTGAGTTTTGGACCCAATTGGAAGCAATGGTTAAAAAAATGTGTCTTCCGTCTCCAAATTAAGCACGACGTGCATCTTTATAGACACATGGATTTACTCTTGTCTCTGCCTTAAGGCCGAGGCAAAGCCTGACCGAGGCTGTCGGTCACTGGCTGTGTCAACAAAGGCCCTAACTTCATGATCACTATAATAACCGGGTTTTCTTAGCAGACCTATATATATATATAACATGAATTGAACTTTGAAAATTGAAGGGAACAACAAGTAAGAGGTATACCAGAAATCCATTATCCTGTCAGATTGAGCCAGCTCCCACTTTCCGGATCTGGTGGCAACTGGGAGTTGGGATAGCCATTCATGTAAGTAAGAACTGGAAAGGAAAGGTAAAACAGAGTATACCAGATCACTAGTTGACAGAGACCAGGAAACGCAATCCAATGATCCGCAAACATGAGACTCTAAAATGAGAAGACAAACATGGATTGAGAATGTGAAATGTACCACAAATGTCCCAAACCCTACAAGAAGGGCCAATATTGGAGAAGAAGTTGGGCTTTACGAAAACAAGATACAAACGTCAAAGCTGTATGTACACAGTCACAAATTAAACCAAAGGCTCAATGGCCATATGACAGATCGTCAATTAAATAACTAGGGATTTTTAGTACAACAGGGTCACTTTTGAAAAGGAGAGAATAAGGAAGAATTGCTTAATCAGACCTGTCCCCTGAATATCTCTAACACAAATGTGTTTAAAACTATATTACTAACAAATTAATATTTAATTCTTCTAACAAAGCTAATATGGTATCTTAGTTGGAATTAACATTTGAAGATATGAATACTTTCAGTGTGGAAGTGGCCCCCAAGGAATTGCACCACACCCATCTGAGAGAGAATTGCTGTATTCTGAAAAATAAAAATGCTGCAGGGAACCTTGGATTTCCTGGCCAGAGTGCTCAACGCATTTCACTATACAAAAGGTGCAAAAGGATACAATATCCCCATGATACCCAGAAAAAATGACAGGAATGCAGGTTTGTAAGAAACCCTTTCATTAAAAATGTTCAAGATACCTAGTTATAAAACCTGTTATTAAAATACTATATAATGGCAGCTCCACCTTCAAACTCCATTTTGATTTATTCTTGAAAAATACTGCTCCATCCTTAACTAGGTACAGATAAGTAGCCAAATTTGTTATCATACTAAAAATATCAAAGCATGTAAAAATATATATAGGTATGTATATTTCTAATCTTGTCTTTACCCTACATAGTAACCAATTGGACTATCTCAATGGTTCTAGGTGACGGACCAAACTTTGGTTTGTCATGGCCTAACCTCTGTGAAAACCCCTTGTATTTAGAAAAAGCTTTCTTGAAAAAATGTCCCTCCAATGTTGACCGGGTTAAATAGAAACCATTTGATAGAAACACATCTTTTGATTGTTTAAACAATGTTATAGTAGGTAACTGCAGTCATTTCGTAATGGCTATCGTTTTCAGGTACGTCTAAACATTGATGTTTAGCATTTCAACTAATTTATCAATAAAAAGTGCAATTGATGGCACTCAGTGTAGGTTTTTCCTCCATCTGAAAAGAATAGAAGTCATACAGTAAATTAGGTTGGAAAAAAATATGTTCCTCGCACCCGTATTTGTTGACCCAGGTGAAAAACAAAACAATCTAGTGAGACACTTCTAGTCTAATATCAGAAAGAAAAACTTATTTCTTCACTCCACAGGCAGTCATATCAACAATGGAACAACATTATTTAAGTTATTTACCCAAGAATAAACTGCAGAAACCTCATAGAATCAATGTTGTTTCCTTTTTTTTTTTTTTTTTACAGTTGAACAGATACAGTGAGGGAAAAAGTATTTGATCCCCTGCTGATTTTGAACATTTGCCCACTGCAAAGAAATGATCAGTCTATAATTTTTATGGTAGGTGTATTTTAACAGTGAGAAACAGAATAAGAAAAAAAAATCCAGAAAAAAGTTATAAATTGATTTGCATGTGAATGAGTGAAATAAGTATTTGGTGGCAAAACCCTTGTTGGCAATCACAGAGGTCAGACATTTCTTGTAGTTGGCCACCAGGTATGCACACATCTCAGGAGGGAGTTTTTCCCACTCCTCTTTGCAGAGCCTCTCCAAGTCATTAAGGTTTCGATGCTGATGTTTGGCAACTTGAAGCTTCAGCTCCCTCCAGATTTTCTATGCGATTAAGGTCTGGAGACTGGCTAGGTCACTCCAGGACCTTTATGTGCTTCTTCTTAAGCCACTCCTTTGTTACCTTGGCTGTGTGTTTTGGGTCATTGTCATGCTGAAATACCCATCCTTGACCCATATTCAATGCCCTGGCTGAGGGAAGGAGGTTCTCATCCAAGATTTGATGGTACATGGCCCCGTCCATCGTCCCTTTGATACGGTGCTGTAGTCCTGTCCCCTTAGCAGAAAAACACAACCAAAGCATTATGTTTCATAGGCAGCATTCCTCCTCGTCCAAACAGGGCGAGTAGAGTTAATGCCAAAGAGGTCGATTTTGGTCTCATCTGGCCACAACACTTTCACCCAGTTCTCCTCTGAATCATTCAGATGTTCATTGGCAAATGTCAGATGGGCCTGCACATGTGCTTTCTTGAGTAGGGGGACCTTGTGGGCCCTGCAGGATTTCAGTCCTTCACGGCGTAGTGTGTTACCAATTGTGGCATTATTCCCTCTGTAGGAAATATTTCTGTTTAGGTATTCATTTTCATCTGTAAAGTTAATAAGACTTTGTAGATGACATTAGCAGAAAATCTACCCAATACACTAGTTGTTGACTTGTCTTGTATTATTCCATCATTGGCAAATTAGCTCTAAAAATGTATCCAATTTGTAGTTAGTGTCAGTGTGATTTCTAAAGGAAAAAACACATTTCATTTTAATTATAAATATATGCTCACTGATAAAAATGTAAAAAAAAAAAGATTTAGAATGTCAAAAAAGACCAGTAGCAAATGCTTTAGTGAAATAATTGCAAAAAATATATATTCTGTCTGCCAATCCATCTTCAGTATACTCTGAAATGCCATGTAACTGAGTTTTAGTCTCTTCAGCCAAATGCGGTTCTTCTATTCTAGAATGTACCATATGGTTCTTTGTCATTTCCATTAGCTTTCAGTTCAGATTTTGAGATTAAAATCCAAACAGTTCAAATCTTTCAAAATTGAGGCTTCTGTGGTACAGTAATAAGCATTTCCTGTCATTCTTAAATTTGAAAACTCTTTCCCTAAATTCAAATCTATTTCTCTCACAATGGTTAACCATTCATCTGTAAGTTATGTAAGTACTTCCAACGCATTATTTTGTTATGTATCAATAATTGTTGTATTATTCTCTTACATTAATCCTTGGTTTAATAAAAATAATAATTATATTTTGTTTATAATAAAAAAATGTAAAATAAAATTGATTCTTTAGAATATTTCTGTCAGTGGTGGTATATGAAAGGTTAGCAGGTTTCAATATAATGCTAAAAAAAAACATTTATGTTCATAAAAAACTATTTGCATGTTTAGTTCAAGTTTGTGCTATAATTTTCCTCAGTATTTCTTTTCTTTAATTGCATTTCATTTACCTAAAATATTTTGCTACAATCACAAAAACATGTTTTTGTCACCAAGAATATCTTCTAAGTGTATAACATTAGAGCTATTTATGAAATATTTCCAGGAATATAAGATTATAATATAAGCTATAGAGCCATGTAATATAAGATTTAGACTGAAGTACACTGCTTTGTGATTCCTTTGTACACAAAAAAAACTATGCCTGAGGTAAACCATTAAATATCTGGATTCAAGAATGAATGATTAATGACATCTGTTATTATGTGTCGTTACAGAAATGTTACCAGCTGTGTAATATATCAATCTGTATCCCACACTTCTGTTACATAGAAAAATATACAAATAGCAAAAATCTGAACAAATATTTTGTTTCTGAAAACTGTATTTTTAATATAACAGTAGTTATAAAAAAGATTTAAGTTAAAAATGTTTTGCTATATATTTAAATCCTTTAAAAGTGCTTTGGGTTCATTGGACCAACATTCCAAAATACTGTCCACAACATGAGATCATGTATTATCCTCCTTTTGAACAAAGTTGTCTTCTTTATACTGAAGTCACTCTCATTACGACCTCACCAGAGCTACTGTCCTCCGGTGATTCTTCCTGTGGAGGTCTCATTCTATTGAACAAATGTAGCAGTACATAACCACATTGTAGCCGAGGAGAACTTAGCTGTGTAGGATGAACTAAAGTCCTGGATCTTAAAGCAGTCAGAGGTAACCACAATGTCCTACTGGATGAAGGCACTGCACGGCTGGTCTCTTCTATATCTGTAGCTTTATCATAATTCAAAACATCCCAATGTAAATTCACTGCTCTCCATCGCCTAAAAACTTTGTAAACAGCTGCTCCTTCATGGATAATTAAACCTAAAATAAGAAAAAGTTTGTATTAAAAACTGACCACATGTAACACATATAGCTGCAGGTTAGATCATAATATCTCCTTCAACTAGGTCTTGTTATAGTAAAGGTTGAGGAGGTTGAGTTGGGAGATCGAATTAGACTTGGTATAAAAATAAAAAATATGTCCTCTCAACTAACCTCCTCTTCCTATTTACTCGCTTAATTTGCCTTTCCTTCCACCCAAGACAAAGTCCAATTCGGACTACCATCTCAAACTCACCTTCATGGAAAGCAACAAAATTGCGGGTGCTGTCATTTCATAACGGGTGTTCTTTAACTGGTGCGTTAGAATTACACCAATACATAATACCCCTCACTTTTTTAAAATCTTTTCTGGTGCAATCTTTTTTACATTAATAGAAGGATTACTTTTTTTTTGGGATGGCCCCTTTCTCTGGGGCAAAGATGAGGATCCAGCGTGTCTCTGATTGTCGAGGGACTTTTTAAAAGCCATTTGTCAGGGGGGTAGGCAGTAATTTTCACTTTTCACCCTCATGGCACTCAAAGGGTGTTTTTTTTACAGGTTTATTTATTTTTATTGATTTATAAAAAATAAAAAAAATTGTCCTAGGTAGTTTAAATAGAATTGCTTTAATGAAAGATTGTAAATAAAGTGCCTTATTGAGCCTTCTTTATTGACCCAATATTCTTAACAACATGGCTGCCTCCTGATAGTGCTATATAGGCCAAGATGGCTCAGTAAGGCACTATCATTATATTATTTCATTTAAGCATTTATATTTAAAACTCCTACACTTGAGGTAATCTTTCAGATAAACATAACTTAATTTTTGGCCGGCAGTCATACATGAACCACTTGGTTAAAAGGTTCACAATAAAATCACAAGAGAATCAATCTTCTGACATGTCTTCCCATACACATTTTGGACTACTAATTGACATGGGCTTCAAAAATCTACTTGCACTGTAGACAATTTCATTTTCATTTAAAAGACAACTGGAGCACTTCATTACCAAGTAAAGAAAAATACATATATTAAATAGAAAGTTTATTTCCCACAGAAGCATGCATTTACAATCCTACCACCATTGCAAGGTATTCTGGGTAGGTATATGCAAATCCAGGCAACAATGATCACCATTTGTCTCATAATACCTTTTAAACATGGAACCCTTGGAGCAAATGTACACTATACAAGACAGCATGGAAACAGCTCAGGACAGAGGTGCAGAAGCCAGATCACATCTCATTGACAGCTGTCTGTCCTTAATGGGACTTATCAAAATATAATGTCACTAGGTGAGCACACTAAAAGAAGTATGAAGGAAATTATAATTAAACAAATACACAGCAAAAATTTAAAAATATTGCTGATCCTCAAAGTTCAACATAGCTAAAATAGATCTGCTCAATAAGGAGTTTAAAGATGACATCTAGAGAAACAATATGTATTTATTGGTCTAAGTCAGGGGTGTCCAAAGTTTGTTTTGCAGTGGGCCACTTCACCCTAAATCTATTTGTGAGTGGGCTGCATTCATGTTTCAATGAAAGTAAATGTATGTATGTATGTATGTATACACATTCATTCATACATACATGTGTGGATATATATATATCACAGTAACGTACAGTATGTGAGAGTATCACAGATTTAAAGTAGAAAATAGAAATGGCCAGAAAAAAATAGAAAAAAAACCCAGTATGTTGCTATGTAGTTTGTTCCCCCTCACTACTCGTTTTCCTTTATCTGCAGGGAGGGGGATTGTTCCATCTGTGGGCTCCTATTCTTCATCTGAGCACCGGGATGTCACTTACACCCGGTGCTCCAACAGGGTCAGAGTGCGAGAGGGCGGAGCTTTCTCCAATGCGCAAGGGGAGAAAGCTCAGCCCCCTCGTGCTCTGACTTTGTTGAAGCACCGTATGTCCGTGACATCCCGGTGCGCACTTTGTTGGAACGTCTGAGAGGTGTGGCTACCGCTGCCACTCTCAAACGGGCCACACCTCTCTTGGATGCTCGTGGTCTAAGTATTCGTTTGAGCAATACGTATCTTAAAATCTGACTTACTAGATAATAGGTGAATATAGAATTCCATTAACAAAAAACCCAAGGTATCGCTACTTATAAAGCTTCCCAAAACCTGCCCATTCCCCAACTTTTAACAATCACTCCTTCTCCCCTTCCTGCTGTCTACTTCCTCAGTACTCTCTGCAGCATGTTGCCCTCAAAGGAATGGAATTCATGCTAGTATTGTATAACAATACAAAGTAAATATAAAAATTGCATTTTACTATTACAGGACAACTGTAGGCACAAAGTGAAATTCTGTTTAATTGAAATATTGCTTCAAGTGAAGACATTTTAAATAGAAATGATAGAATGAAAAAAATACAAATAAAGTACCTTATGTACCTCTTAGATGGCAGACAAGTTGTTTTGAATACTGGGTCAAATCTTCCCTCATCGTGAGTGACATGAAGGAAGATCTGACCAATCTGACCCAAATTCCAAACAACTTGCCAATATGCTGCTAAAATTGTATGTAGCAAAACAGGCTTAATTTGGTCCTTTATGTGTATACTTTCAATAAGGCATTTCTATTTAAAACACTTGATGCAATGCTTCAATTAAAAAAAAAATATTGTTTTTTTGTCTACAGTGGTCTATAAATGAAATAAAAAATAAAAAATGAGATGAGATTTACTGGCAGTAGATCATTTTCATCATATCATGCTCATTGGTAATGAGTATAAATTAGTAACCATTATTTAAAAGATGTGAAATGCATGCACTGTAGTGGAAATGCCATTAAATGTCAAATCCATTTTTTTTCTTGCATTGCCCAAATTAATTTTGCCTACAAACATTTAGGTTAATGTCATTGTTAAGTTATGTTAGTAAAGAAAATTGACATGTTTCTGAATTAATCAAGAAATGATTAGAAATTAAAACAAAACTTTTTCCTTGCTAATAAAACATCTGTGCGTTTTAGGTAAACAGAGGTACTGTGTTGGCCATGGAAACACAGAAAAAAAGTGGTTAGAATGATACTGTGACGGAACCCTCCATCATTGGGGTTCATGGAAAGGACAAATTGCCATCATCTTGCCAGTAGACTATGGTCCTGGCCTGAGAGATGGTGTAATATACTGCCACCACTGGGTTTAAAAAAACATGTACTAGGCATGCAGAAGACACATTTCTGATGTGCAGTTTGATATTACATAGAAAATTTGTACAGACTTGGACCTGTTATTATTCTTCATCCTAAAATCATCTTAAAATCACTTTCTGTCCCAAGGAAGCAGACTCTGAAGGAGAGGGTTCTGTCACATTGGTGGTAGAGGTGGGATTACTTCCTTGTCTATGGGACATTCCAAACCACCACTGGGATCTATCTCCAGAGTCAAATATGTCTGAGGCTGTTCAGGACGAACTGGTATGCAGGGATCATGCCAGTTAGGAGTTCTGGAGAGAGGTGCTCCAAATGGAAAGGAACTACCTGGGAAATGCCCTCCCACACTTTGAGGAAAGGTTCAGGCAGCAGCAAGACTGGGGAACCTGCCCAGAGATGAATGGGTGGCTGAGCTGGATGTGCTGGTCCAGGTAGAAATGGTACTGGATGATGCCTACAGGGGGACACTGCTGTGGTTTTCTACACAGTTGTGTTCGGGCTGGAGGATAACCTTGCAACAGAGGACTATGACTTTGGGGGCCTGGGATAACTATTTACCAGTCTCCAGGAGTATTACAACATTGGTAACGTAGCAGAGTGGCACAGAGAAGACCAACAGGAGATAAGGGAGAGGAGGATATTCCAGACAGGTCGAAGCTGAGGGTTGACTTGTACATTTTTGTTATACAAGCATGGGAACTGGATAAGGCATGTTCAGCCTTGCTCAGCAGCATGCCCCAGAGATCCCAGATATCCTAGAGGTAAATGTCTGAGTCTTAAAGGGTTTTATTGGATCAGGATCTCCACACCCAGGTCAGAGGGATGCTGCACAGCTGGCCAAGATTCAGAGACTGTGGCAGTGGATGGGACTGCGGTATCCACTGGCACAGCACCAGCAGAGGAGCTGGCATTGGGGCAGAAAACAGCTGGTCTCTGCCCACTCATATCAGAGGAATACAAAGATTTCATTAATATCGCCTTGTATGATGTTAACCCGGGAGGGGTGGATAAGACTGCGGTCTCCACACCTGTGTAACAGAGATGCTGGACAGGTGGCCCAGATCCCCAACACCCTGGCATGGGGACCCCAGCCACATTGCCTGTTTCCCTGGATCTAATGGATTTTACTTCTGAGGATGTTAACGCAGGAGGGGTGGATGGCACCGAGGTCTCCATCCCTGGGTCACCAGGATGCTGGGCAGCTAGCCCAGATCCCCAGCCTCCTGTCATGGTGACCCCTGAGACATTGCCAGTGTTCTTGGAGCTAA
The DNA here is from genome assembly GCA_036172795.1 of Pelodytes ibericus. Taxonomy (NCBI): domain Eukaryota; kingdom Metazoa; phylum Chordata; class Amphibia; order Anura; family Pelodytidae; genus Pelodytes; species Pelodytes ibericus. The sequence goes on along the minus strand of CM069859.1, from coordinate 119,530,734 downwards.
TGGATTTCATCTTGGAGGATAAAAAAAAATATAAAAGTATACAACATATACAGACCTCCAATAAGATCCGCCAGCACCCAAAGCCTCCCTACATAACAAAATCAATTTGGAATTTGCAAAAGATTATGGCTACTCCCAGGTAAACTAAATCCCATAATACCATCGATCCCAAATCTCCTTTAATTTTATGCCAAGCCATTTTGAGACATGAAACTTCTGAGGATGTTAACGCAGGAGGGGTGGATGGCACCGAGGTCTCCATCCATGGGTCACCAGGATGCTGGGCAGCTAGCCCAGATCCCCAGCCTCCTGTCATGGTGACCCCTGAGACATTGCCAGTGTTCTTGGAGCTAATGGATTTCATCTTGGAGGATAAAAAAAATATAAAAGTATACAACATATACAGACCTCCAATAAGATCCGCCAGCACCCAAAGCCTCCCTACATAACAAAATCAATTTGGAATTTGCAAAAGATTATGGCTACTCCCAGGTAAACTAAATCCCATAATACCATCGATCCCAAATCTCCTTTAATTTTATGCCAAGCCATTTTGAGACATGAAACACCTTTCGGCAGAAAGCTGAAATTCAATCTGATTCTGAATATTCAACCCCATAGGGAGCTCTTGTTTCTTCTAAAAACTGACAAGAGAGAGCTAAACTGCCAATTTGTTTTGATGATCTCCCAGGGCCCAAGTTTAGATTAAAAAGAAAAGACAAAGATGTCAAGGGGGTATTTTGAGGAAAAAAAATATTTAATAATCAGGAAACTTTACTTCGTATCGGGGGTTAGTTAGTCACAAGACCAAAATATGTGAAAATTCTCTTCTTCATCTCCAGCAGAGGCAGAAGTCACATTTCTGATGTGCATTTGAAATTGCAGAGGACATGTGTACAGACATGTTGGCCCTGTTATTATTCTTCATCCTCCAATAAGTGCTTCGGCTAATGATTTGGATTGGTGGAGAGATAAGGAGATACTGGGGCTAAAATCACTGTCTGTCCCAAGGAAGCAGTCTCTAACGGAGGGGTTCCAAAACAGATACCTTTAAGATCTAAATCAGAATTTCATTACGCACTTTCAATATTACTTAGGTGCTTTCATCTGGCATCAGAGCCGGTGTTCTATCAAAAAAGTATATCAATCAAAATGGTATACCCTTGTCACTTCCGATGCACCTACGTCATCGGAAGTGATGTCCGATCAGCTGGCCCACCACATCCATCCATTAGGTATAGAAATCTGACAGACATGCTGCGCATGCACGCAGCACATCCATTAGTTATAGAAATCTGACGGACGTGCTAACCATGCGCGCACCACATACATCAGGTATAGAAATATGACGGTTGTGGCATATTACTGGGAAATCAGGCTTGGCATAGTACTATATGCCCAGCCTGATTGCCCTGTAATATGCCCAGCCTGATTGCCGAGTAATATGCCACAACCCTCAGATTTGTATACCTGATGGATGTGCTGTGCGCACGCGCAATACATCCTTCAGAGTGGTGGGCCAGCTGATCACACGTCACTTCCGATGACGTATGTGCATCGGAAGTGACGAGGGTATACCATTTGGATGGGTATACTTTTTTGATAGAACACCGGCCCTACAATGGATCAGGCTGGGGCCGTTGCCTTCCGTCCAGTTTTTTTTTAATCTATTTTTTTTTTCCTAGCATGCGGTCCCTTACTAATGATTACTAGTGGACAGTACGTCATGTAAATCTCAAGTGAGCGCAGTGTGAGGGTTTACATCTGTGCACTAGCACAGACTTTCTGCTTCTTCCCTTTGCACTCAGCACTCTTTGGTGAGCGTGTGTGTGTCTCTCTGTGTGTTTGACTGTCTCTGTGTGTGTCGGTCTGTCTCACTGTGTGTGTGTTACTGTCTCTGTGTGTTTGACTGTCCCGCTGTGTGTGTGTCTGTCTGTCACTGTGTGTGTGTGATTGTGTCTCTGTGTGACTGTCTGTCTGTGTGTGTGACTGTCTGTGTATGTTTGATTGATAGATGCTCCATTGTCTGGCTCCTAAAAAATGTAGCTAAATCCTAAAACTGAATTAAATTTGTCAAGCCCTGAGTTACATCATGGACCATTAAATAGTTTTTGCCCTCCTAGCCAAAAGATGCAGGTTCGCCCCTGGATCTGAGTGACTTTAATCTGGTTTAAGAGTAAAATATGTATTACGTGATTAAAATTGGGTTAATGATATAACTAAGCAATAAACCATTTTATATTTCCACTTTATTAATATTTATATTTTCCACTTTATTCACTTTAAATGCACAAATAGTTTGGTTATACCATTTTACACATTTATAATAAGTATTTTGTGACATATTTAAAAAATAAATGCTTGGATAATGTACTGGCGAGGCAGTCTTCTAGAAATATTGTTTAACAAAATATCTAATTTTACATTATAAGGTAAGGAATAAAGTAATACAATGTGTGAAAATAGATGTACCCACTGAAGTTATAATTTGGGGAGGTGATCATTAATTAAGTTAGTAAAATGTAAATTTTTACCTTGCATAGCTGCCACTTGAAAATCCACAAATAAAAGTAAAATATTGATCATTTATCATCATCAAACTCTTAGATATTATATATATATTTTAAAATCATAGTGCTTTTGAAACTTACCTATACAAACGAGATCCATGAAACCATACATTCCATAGCAGATTTGAAATAGGATGTCTTTTCTTTGCCATACTGCATAAGGGCTAAATGCTGACCAGAGAAGCCAAGTGACACTTGAGACTAGGAAAAGTGATCCAAGGATTACAGCAATCATCTGGACTTTTTCAACCAGTGTAACAGTAATACGCTGCCACTGAAACAGATAAAAGATACATTAGTCAAACAGTATTTATAACGTTTAAAGTGGCTTCATCAGTATAGATAGATAGATAGATAGATAGATAGATAGATATATTCATATATATATTTGATTTATTTTTTTTAAATCATATATTACTTTAAAAACTGGCAAACATTTAGCATGCAACTTGGCCCTAGAGCAGTGATGGCTAACCTTGGCATCGCATTTGTTTGGAAATGATAGATTCCATCATCCATCATTGGATATGTAATTCTCAAACGTGCAATGGGAAGATTGCTCATCAATGCCCTAGTGCAGGGGTAGGCAAACTGCGGCTCCTCAGCTGTTCCAAGACTACATTTCCCATACTCGTCCGCCAGCCTCTTAGCTGAAAGAGCATTATGGGAGATTTAGTCTTGGAACAGCTGGAGAGCCGCAGTTTGCCTACCCCTGCCCTAGTGCATAGTGCTAAATCACATTTTGTTATTTGGTAATTCACACTTTATTTAATTTTGTATCAAATTTAATTTTTATAAAAATATACATTTAAAATCTTATCTACTGTATTTTCTGGCGTATAAGACCACTTTTTAACCCAGGAAAATCTTCCCAAAAGTTGGGGGTCGTCTTATACACCGGGTGTAGTTTTTTTTACTTACCTCGTTGCTGCTCTGCAGGTGCGCGCAGCTGTGAGGGAAGCTTTGTGTGCTCCCCTCCAGCCGCGCAACTTCAATAAAGTTTGTTTAAACTTTTTTTTAAAACAAACTTTATTGAAGCTGCGCGGCTGGAGGGGAGCGCACAACGTTTCCCTCACAGCCGCGCGCACCTGCAGAGCAGCAACGAGGTAAGTACTGGGAAGGGGGTAGGAGAGGGGCAAAATCCTGGCATATTGAGGGCAAAATCCTGGCATATTGGAGGGGCAAAATCCTGCCATATTAAATGGCATTGAGGGGCAAAATCCTGGCATATTGAAGGGGAAAAATCCTGGCATATTGAGGGGAAAAATAGTGTGTCTCAGGTTATGTGTCTATTGGTGTCACTGTGTGTGTGTGTGTGTAAGTGTGTCATTTTCTGTGTAAGGGTGTGTGTGTTAGTGTGTCACTGTGTTAGTGTAAGGGTGTGTGTGTAAATGTCACTGTAGGAGAAAATGCTCGTTGGAAGAGGGGTAGTCTTATACGGCGAGTATATCCCAAACTCTAAATTTTAACTGGAAAAGTTGGGGGTCGTCTTATATGCCCAGTCGTCTTATACACCGGAAAATACGGTATTTTTCTAGGCTTATGTTTGTATAAGGGATTCCCCTACTTAATTTCTCTAAGGAAACAACAAGTGCAATATCCTGGTAACCATTATGAATGGTCAACTGAAAACCTATTCATACAATTATATTGCTATCCAATTTACTACTTACATTGATCTGTTCACTGAAGTAACTGAGTAGCTACATATTATCTGAAATAGCTCAGAAACCATTTTGTGTACAATAAAAATGGCCCTTGCACATTTTATTAAATTAACCAAATGATTTCTAATGTTTTAGAAACGTGGACATATGTCACGTAAAGAGCAAGATTATGTCATTTGGGTTTGTGATAACGTGACCCAGAGGTGTAACTACAGGGGCCCAGTGCTAAAAAAAATCCTTGGTCCTCCTCCATCCAACATGTCCTTATCTCTGATGCCATAGTTGCGCCCAAACAGCTGCTATATCCCCCCCCCCCCCCAATAGCTTCTCTGCCACTCTAGCCACTCAAAAACCTCTCTTTGCCAACATAGCCTACAGAAAGCACCATTCTGCAACCCTAGCCCCCCGAGCCCAAACAGCCTCTCTGTCTGCCTGGAAGTAAAGGTTAAAAATGAAATGAAGAATGAAAGCAGGTATTGTAGAAAGTCTAAAATATATAGACGCGAATAAAGTTGTAGAATTAATAATATTTAAAAAAAGATCAACACTAGGGCACAATTTGAGAAGATGAAATAGCCATTAAGAGCTACGAAAGACGAATTCCCAGGTTTAAGAATTTAATTTGTATGTTCTTTAAATAGAGTGATACTGTTGCTATACTGACAAACAGCAGAGAGCTGCAAGGAGATCCAGTCCTCCCCCTCTTCATCCTGCTCACCAGACCTGGCTGCAGAAGTGTGAAACACCTGTGAGGAGTGAAGGGAGCTCTTTATAGGCACTACTGCTCCATCATGCCTCTAATGCCGGGATATAAAGGAGAGAGAAGCTGACCTGTCCCCACTGCAATGATGGTCTACTGTGCTCAACTTCTGCCATATGCTATAAGTATAATTATATATCATGTGTAAGCATCTCTGTGCGTATGAGCGAGTGTGTCAATATGTGTGCACATGTATTTCAGCATGTGTATATGTATCAGCATGTTTGTGTACATGTGTCAGCACATGTGTAGGTGAGTTTGTGTGTCTGCATTTAAATTCCCTGTGATGCCAAAAATCATTAAATAAATAGAAGTAGACACAGACAAAGAATGCATTTCTCATGGCATGTGAATTTGGTTACAATTCTGCTAATCAATGTATAAATATTTTTTCATTTTCAGACTGTACGTGGGTTTCTTTATTCATGTTACCATGTAAGTAAAGAAGTGAGTTCAGTATTCAACAATGACATTTCTGCAATGCAAACATGTGTGGGAGGGACATTTAATTAAAACAGGACTCATTCCTTCCATTTTTTGTTCATCTTGAATTCATCTATGCTACAGTCAATAGTCAATTATGAGGTGATATTTAAAATGCTCACAGTTTTTACAGAAAATAATTATGAATTATGGTGACATTATACAATCATTTTCTAGGCCTAATTATAGCTAGTGGCTTTTTTCTCATTACAGCTTCACTGCCTTACAAAAGGTCTAACTTGTTTATATTTTCCAGCAAGACCAACAATAAAAGGTTTTTCTGTATCAGCAAATCAATTTCAATTTTGAGTTAAAGAATATCTTAAACTGTTACAAATGATAGACAAACCAATTAATTTGCCATTGCCGGCAACTGAATGATGGTTTGGCAACAAACAAGAAACATCATTTCTACTGTAACAACATAGCAATTCACTTTTTGTGACAATGGCTCTGGTGTTTGTGTTTAGCTGTAATTTTGCTCTTTCTCATTTACTGCACATGCACACATTATATTTTTTTGTGGTTTTTTTTCTGGTTAATAAGGCCTTTCTTTAGATACCGTTATTTTGATAATCTTGTATAATTAAAAAAAAATAAACTATGATAAAAACCTGAAAAAAACTAACTTTTCCTTGAAAAATCTTTTACACATCAACAACAGCTGACAAAATGTTTTAATTTTTTGGGATGTTTTATGCAAGTTATATGACAATAACTGCAATTACCACATTGTTTTTTCTTAACCATATTTTACCCAGAATTAACTATAGTGACATTTAAACCCTAACCCTAGTCGTAACCCTAACCCCAGCCCTAAAACTAACTAGAATTTTTTTTTTATTTAAACAGATGTTGCTGACTTTCTCTATAGAGAGGCAGTTCAGCAACACCCACTGAGAAATGGAAACTCATGCTCACAGGTGGGCAGCTCATCTCTGAAAGACATTCCACCTTTTATTATGGCAAATGTGATCGCGCCAAAGAGTGATAACATGGCAGCCAGGCTTTCTATTTCAGTGTTGCTGAATGCCACGATATTTGGGCATTTCAGCAATACCAGCTGAGCAAAGGAAGTGATCGCTGATCATTTATTAAGCTCATTCCACTACAGGAGGTACATCCTTTGTAACTGTAGTGATTTCCTAAGTCCATTTTCGCTTAGGAGTTAACAAAGTATGGTCCATTGACAAGTTAAGGAAACACCTTACAGTTACTGTATAAGTATGAAAATTACAAACTAACTAATTAATCACTGACTGTCTACATAAATTAATGTTTATAGTGGAGATTTTTTGTATTGTTATTCCATAGCCCAGAGAAAACCATCAATGACTAGCAGTGGGCCCAAAGAGGTTTTAAAACCAGCTGGCCTGGAAGCAGTGAGGTCTCTGATTGGCTATGTGAAAACTCAGCTCTAATCAGCAGAGATCTAAAAAAAAATGGCTTTAGCATTTTTTTGCTGACATGATTTTTTTTTAGATTTGGATGACATTTAGTGTGCCAGCGGTGTGGGTTGTAATTTTTACTGCATAACCTAATGGAATTCAAAGCGTATGTTTTTTTGCAGGTTTTTTATTATTGATTCATCTCCCTCTACCTGTGCAAGTTAGAGGTGGGGGGCAAAGGGACTTATTTCAGTCTTATTTATTCTGTGGGGCATCTTAATGGGCTCCCATCCCCAATATTTATCATGTTTCCAGGGGCCATTTTGGCAGCCAGGCCCTTACTGGGTAAAAAAATAGGCCCGGGCATTTAAGACTGAGCAGCCCATTTTTATTTTATTTTTTTGTTAAACCAAATGGCCAATTATGCCAAATATAATTTACTGGTGTCTTGCTGTCTATTAGTTATATTTAGCATGCTTCAGTAACTATAATTAATCAGTTGGCATTATAAAATATTTGATAATAAATGAAACACAACATAATGCAATTTATGAAGTGAAATATCTTTAATGAAATAACAAATCTTTGACTGTTTAGTTGGTTTTTAGAGATGAATAATATGTGTAAAAAAAAACCGCTCACTTAGAAAGTAAGCCCTGCTTAATTAAAAGCGTACTTTAAGCGCCAAAACAACTTTAGCTTAATGAATAATTTTGGTAAAAAAAAAAAAAACACTAACTAGAAACTAAGCCCTGCTTACTTATAAGGGTACTTTAAGCACCAAAACAACTTTAGCTCAATGAAGCCTTTTGTGATCTGACCAGGCGAATGGTAATGCTCATCTGAGTAATAACCAAACCACCTATGCCACTAATTTGCTGTTACTGATCGCTATACATGCGTTCAAACATGTTAAAAAAAATATATATATTTTTCATTTACACATAACCCCCTGGCGGGTGTAAAAAAAATTAAATAACCAAAAAATATGCAGACAGAAAAATTGCTTTGGCATCAATATCATTGCGTAGGTAGTGATCTATGGCAAGGAAGGGGTTAATAGCTCTTAGAAGAGACTTTGTAGTACTGTAATAAATGACAGTACAAGAAACCCCTAAAAAATTCACTGATGTTAAAGATCACTGCTTATGGATGATCAATGGCAGGTAAGGGGTTAAACGCTGGGAATGGCTTTTATAAAAGCCATTGGGTCTCATTTTTTTATTATTATTATTGTTTTATTGTATTTTTATTATTTTATGTTATTTTCACTTACTTTTACTACATATGTCTGTACTTTGAAACCAGATTACAAAATATCTTGTCAAATGAATAAAAGAGCAGATAAATTAAGGTAAAGATATATAATAATGTATTTATTTTATTCATAATGGGGTCTATTAAAAAGCTTGCATTAATTAAAAAATGGGCAAAACGTTTTTTATCACACGATATTCTGCAAAAGAATTATGTGCAATTAATTTCAAACACACTGCTCCACAGTAACGTGTAAAAGCACTACTTCGGTGCGAAGGCAATAACAAAATTTAAAAAAACAACAACACTTTTGCCGTTTTCTAATGCCTAATTACAACACTTCGGGTATTACTCACATGTTACAATACTACAACCAAGAGACTTCAACTACTAACAATGATACAATTTGAAATTAAGTCAATTACTGTATTTGCTCGATTATAAGACGAGGTCTTATAATCGAGGTCGTTTTATAATCTGACCTCAAATTGAGGTCAGATTATAAAACAGCGATCCAGGTCCCCAGCAGAGTTGCAGGGGACTCCCCTGCTGCCGCCCGGCACGACCGCCGGGACTTCTGTGATGAAGCCGGGTACTTCCAGCTTCATCACAGAAATCCCGGCGGTCGTGCCGAGCGGCAGCAGGGGAGGTCTGCACTAGCCACCAGGGAGAATCAGGCAGCTGGGGGATGTCTGCACGATACGTGCAGACATCCTCCATGCTGCCTGACAAGGCAGTCTATTATGACGGACCAGCAGAGAGACAGGGGACAGAGCAACAATGGAAGGGAGGGGGGAAGAGACAGCTACAAGGGAAGGAAGAGGCTGAAGAGACAGAGGGAGGGGGGGACAGAGCAACAAGGGGAGGGAGGGGGCAGAGAGAAACAAGGGGGGGGAGACAGAGGTGAGGGGGGAGTCAAAGGGAGGGGCAGAGAGACAAAGCTGGGGGCAAGGGAAAGAGAGAGGCAGCATTGGCACATAAAAGGAAATAAAAACAAGAAATGCATTTTTTAATATCATTTTTTTATTAAAAAAGCAATTTACAAGTGAATATATACAAGTTTAACTTTTTTCCTATAGGGTAGTCTTATATTCAGGCTTTTAGTTTTTTTCCTAAAGGAATATCCAAAGTTTGGGGGGTCGTCTTATAATCAGGGTCCTCTTATAATCGAGCAAATACGGTAAAAGTTTGGCACAGAGTTACCATGACAAAACCAGCTCTTAGCCAATCAAAAAAGACATATGCCCCAAACACCCAAAAACGCACTATATAGGCCCAGGAAATATGTTAAAACTTGCCTGAGATTGGACTTTTTGTGAGACAATACAGTGTGGTGTGTATCCAGGAGAAAATAAAAAAAGAAAAGGTTTTGGCACTACAGTGTTATCCAGTATTACAAAAATGTAATTTGTTCGTTTGTCTTTACACCTTAGGCATTTTTTGGTCCATTGGTTGTTTGGTGCTTCTGGATAACACTGAAGTGCAGGAGTCTTTTCTTTTTTATTGTCACTTGCAGTTTGGTGCCTGGCAACTGAGCACCTGGTGGGACCACATTTACAAGGACTGCACCATTGGGATATGAGGGTGATAGTTGAGCCAGCTACTTTAATAAACAGCAACATACAAATAATGACACACAATCTAACTAACTAGAACAACAGTAGTAACAACTATTTTAACCAATTAAAAGGCATCCGATCTTACTCACAGTTACATCTTGGTCACCATGACAACCTAACCCATATGTCTTCTCACCAGCACAGCGAGGAAAAAAGAGAGAGGAGTGAAAGATAGAGAATGGTAATCTTTCCCTGAGGTGACGGGTGATAATGACGTCCCGGGCCCAGAGAGTCCAGGGGGCCCGGGTCACGCCAGGATAAAAAAAAAATTCCCTTGTTTAAGCCGGTCCGCGGCTGTGAGGGAAGTGGTGTGCGCTCCCCTCCAGGCGTGCGGCTTCAATAAAGTTTGTTTTAAAAAAAAAAAATGCGACCAGAGTTACTCAGGTCGCATTTTTTTTTTCCAACAAACCTTATTGAAGCCGCGCGACTGGAGGGGAGCGCAGAATTCTTCCCTCATAGCCGCGGACCTGCAGAGCAGAGTACCTGGAGACAGCAGCAAGGAGGTAAGTACTGGGGAAGGGGAGAGGAGGGTGGCACATATCGAGCATACTGAGGGGCAAAATCCTGGCATATTGAGGGGCAGAAGCCTGACATATTGAGGGGCAGAAGCCTGGCATATTGAGGGTCAAAATCCTGGCATATTGAGGGCAAAAAAAGAATGACATATTAATTGGCAAAATCCTGGCATATTGAGAGGCAATATCCTGGCATATTGAGGGGCAGAATCCTGGCATATTAAATGGCATATTGAGGGGGAAAATACTGGCATATTAAATGGGGAAAGAATGGCATATTGAGGGGAGAAAGAATGGCATATTGAGGGGCAAAAGACTAGCATATTGAGGGACAAAATACTGGCATATTGAGGGGCAAAAGAATGGCATATTGAGGGGCAAAATACTGACATATTAAATGGCAAAAGAATGGCATATTGAGGGGCAAAATACTGACATATTGAGGGGCAAAATACTGGCATATTAAATGGCAAAATAATGGCATATTGAATGGCTAAATACTGACTTAATGAGTGGCAAAATATTACTGGCATATTGAGTGGCAAAATATTACTGGCATATTGACCAACTGCTCCCAACCACCCTCCATATTACACTAGACCGGGATAACATGCTTGTGAGGGTAGGTGGGGCGAGTGGGAGATGTCAGGCGAGTCGGAGATGTTCAGTAAGGGGCCCTTAAATTCCTGGTGGTGGCCCTGATGACACCAAACTGCATGTTACCACTGAGGAGTTGAAGCATTGGTTTACAGAGAAATAAGAGAATAACAAAGCAGCAGCAACAGTTTTGCGTGAGCAGAGTGAAAGCGTTGAGAGATTGGTGAGAGCATTGTGAGAGTGGTGGATGAGTGTTCTGTGATTATAGAGAGAGGTTATACACTACACATATTACAGCAAGTACATTTACACACAATACACTTTTATTTTACACATTACATATATAAAAATTTAACTTTTTTATGAAATTGGAGATGGTGGGGAGGGGAGAAGAAGAGTGGACGTAGTAGCTGGGAGGGGAGAGGGCAGGCAGTAGTGGAGAGCAGTGGACATAAAGCCAGAAAAGGTAGAGGACGTAGCCAGGAGGGGAAACGAGGTAGTCAGCTGGGGGGAGGAAGACAGAGAGGCAGGTTCCACCTGCTGAGGAAGAAAATGAGCAAGACCCTGGCACACAGTCAGAGAGGGAGGAGAGGCCAAGGGAACATAAGGAGAGAAAGGGGACACACACAGTAACAGAGCAGAGAGCTGTCCAGACCTTGGCCATGGCTCATGGCACTTGCAAGTAGGAGGAGGAATATGCTACAGATACCGGTACCAGTGAAGAGGAGGTGGTGGAGCAGTATGAAGACTGGCATGTATCAGCTACATATTCTCCATTTAGGATAATATGTAGCTGGTTGTCAAGATTGAGGTTTTCGGAGCATAGAGCAGGGGATGCTATCTCTTGCTGGTAACCCTTACCAGGTGGTCCACAAGTATATATAGGCAGAGTACCCTGGTAAGGATAGGAGCACGAGAGTGTCACAAAAGGATAATCCAAAAAGCGAAGTCAGGAAACAGTCCAATAGATCAGGGCAGGCAGCGGTCAAAGAGTAGTAATCAAAACAGGGGTCAGGGTACAGGCAAATAGGGTAATCCAGAAGGCAAGCCAAAGGTCAGGTAACGGGAAATCCAATAGATAAACTGTAGCACAGCAACAAAGGGAAAACTGGAGACTGAAGTCCAAGGACAAACAGGAACCAAAGCTCTGGAACACTGGAGCCATGAAGAAACAGTTTGAGGGGTTTTTATAGTGCTGTGGGTCTCCACTCCTCCCCTCAGTGGGACAAGCTCCTCACTTGATTGGATGTTAGAGGGGTGTGCTTTTCTAGCACATACCCCTCTATCTCTGTGCTTGGAGTTAATAGGAGATTTGGCAGAGTTTACCTCCCTCCTACAGCTGGAAATAGGTTCCTCTTGATTGGGGTGAAGTCTGGAGGATGCATCCTGGGCTTGTAGAAACTCTAGGCCCTGTTTTCGGCCTACCGCGCTACCGCGATCGCGGATAGAAGATTGTACTACAGGCCCCGGCTTCGGCCTACTCCGCGATCGCGGATTACTTAAGGGACTTGCTGGATGCCTGGAACTACTGGAACTGCAGGTAAGGGCCAGAGGGGCATGACACTGGTACAGATGATTATAAAGCACAGCAACCTGCACATAGGTAATTACACAGGAAAGATCAGTCAAAAAGAGACATGGTTGGTAATAGGTAGAAGATAAAGTGAACACAATGAGCCAACATGTGCAGATAAGGGAGGCTATCAAAAAGCGCTATGGGGACTGCAAGAGAAACATCAAGAACATGATGGCAAAGGAAAGTAGGTCCAGGCGTGCCATTGGTGGTAGCCCACCTCTCCATATCATGTACAAAGGATGACAGCAGATCCTCAAAGAATATCTCTCTCTCACGACTGTAGAGGGACTGGAATGTGGAATATATGTCTGGGATCCCAGTACTCCCTGTGGTGATTACTACTCTTTCACCAACTTCATTGTGTCACTGTTGACCCCTGTGGACAGACAGACAGACATAGGTTACCAAGGACAGTAGATACGGTAATTGGGGCGGGCAGATAGTCAGTGCAGAGACCGGTTAAGGATAACAGATATAGTTCTAAATATATCTCTTGACTGATACTGAATGACAGTTACTTAGATAAGACAGACTGATATGGCTAGAAACAACTAAGCTGAACTGACAGCTCTATAGTTGCCCACAGACATTAATACACAAGTAAGAAAAATGATACTATTTTTCTAAATCATACTAATTTATGAATCCCTTCATGTGAGCCATTGTTAAGAATCCTGGAAAAGTTCCTGCCATGCAGTTAGACAAGGACAAATGTGGACAATATTATACTCTCATGTGTATAAATTATCATGATTGTTTCTTATCTGTCTCCATCCAGTGTCACCTGTCCAGCTCCAAAAAGACCTTCAGGAATACACCGGACGCCTCCAGTACCACTCCATCCACCTGCAGCACCACAACCATTACCAGCCATGTGACCCATGCCACAAACAAAGCTTATTCATTGACTAGGCTATTCTGGTCAACAATTCTCCAGTACCATGGGTGGGTACCCATACATGGCCACCTGACCCAGCATACCATTCAGGCCAATACGCCAGTCCCAATCTCCAGGATATTTGATCCCCTCCACCACAACACTTTAGACCACCAGCTGATAGTTCTGTACTAAACAATGTGTCCATGACACCAACACTCTGCCAAGTCTAAAGACAACATCACAAACTGAAGCTGCTCCTTATAATGCCTCAGGTATCAGGACTGCCAGTACCTACTGCTGATGTAACTGCCTCACCATCATATGCAAACAAACCCCCTGCTGCCGCCTAAAAATCATATGTTGCAAATTAACCACCTGCTGCTGCCTCATCATATGCTGCAACTGAACCACTTGCAGCTTCTACTGTCACCAGAATAAGTGACCATGCAAGGGAGGTTGATTGTCCCTACAGGCATTGTTGGATGGCCAGGGACAGTGAAGCTTATTATCAGAGAATGTTACACCATGTAGATATGCAGACCATGACACTGCAACAGGGACAATGCCTTTTAACAGAATCAGTTGTTCCACTGCTGGTAACAGAGGAACTAGGTTCACCAGAAGCACCTACAAATATGTAGCTATGAGCAATCTCTTTGTACTAAATGAAAGTCAATTTATTTTTGATAGAAATGTCTTTTTTCTGGTCATTGCCATGTTGTTGATTTTCACTACAGGTGAGTTGCAGGTGAATTCCCACACTTGCAATGCATTGGGCAGGGATCAACCTGTTGAGTTCTCAGTGAAGTTGAACTCAAATTGTTTCCTGAACTGTTTTGTGAGTGAGATGAAATGTTGATGCATCTCACTTATAGTGACTAGCTCCCTTGATGTTGTACAACTGTTCGCTCCACTCTTGTTGCTCTTCTACTCCAATCATGCAGAGGATTGCTACTAGTGTCCTTGACATGATGAAAGTTGAATTGTCATGACAGTTTGAATGAACAAAATTATCAAGTGTTACTGCTTATTGCTTACCTGTAGGTGATGGTCTCTGGGGCCTCTGACAAGGAGAATACCTTCCAGGTTCATTCTAGTGGCCAGAGTGTAGATAGCTGTCGGTGGAGGGTGGTGTAACAAAGCAGGTGCTGATCTCCCTGTGGCCACCTGCTGTAGAGAAGTGCAGTGCGGTAAGATGTATTGTACAGATACAATACAGACCATTTTGGTTATCCTCTGGAAGGTCTTCGGCAAGGCTGAGTTCCTCAAGGCCATCATCAGGTGTTATGGGCAATGGTGTCCCCTATGCCCCATCATCTGAGGTGACAGCAATCATTGCAGCAATCTTTGGCACTAAGAATGCAAAGTGGCAACATAGCTGCATTTGTTTGTACAGGTATATGGGTGTGTTTATATGTATGGATATAGCAAAAATGCTGCATTTTGATTGTATGTGGTATTTGCTTATCGTACAATTGATTGCATGTTTCATGAAATTACCACGTCCTTTTTTTGCAATCGATGTGCAGCAGGTGTAAAGTTTAAGAGAGTTTGTAGTATGTGTGGGGATGTCGTTGTGCCACTTTGTGGGGGCTATTCACTAAAAGCTAAACATTTAATCTCTCCAACTTAGCTATACATTGTGCAGGGACAATCCTGGTAATTTTGCTTGGCGAGGAAAACTCATCAGGTTTGCCCCTGAACAATATATAGTGAACTTGATGAGATGAAATGTTCATTTCACCTCAACTCCACTAATTTCACCTGCAACTCACCTTTAGTGAATAGCCCCCTCAGTGTTATTTTAACGGATCTACAAGCACTTTACACCTTTTTTTTATCCAGTCCGTTACTGTGTAATGGTGGCCACTGATTGATTTTTTGCAGTAATTACTGTGCGTTTGCATGTTAAGGATAGGGCATCTTTTTTGTGGGTGAAGTATGAAAATCACTTTTCAAAGTTAATTTACCACTTTTTTTCTTTAATACACTACCCCATTATCTTTTATAGTTCTTGTTATTCTTATATGTAATACAGTTTGTTTTACGTGTTTTGATACCACTATATGCAGTTAATTTTGTGCTGCTTTTCTGTTGTCCAGGCAAAGACTGCTTTTATCTTTTGTATAGACAGTTGCACAAAGGTTATTTACTTACATTTGGACTTATTTGAAAATCTGATGCATGGCAACAATTAATGAACTATATGTCTCTATTACAACCTCTTCATATCTTAGATCAAGGGAAGAAAATATTGATGTCAATTATACCCCATGAAAGGAAAGAAGTTCATTATATCCCCATGCACTGGCAGTCAGTATTATACCTTGGTCTAAACTGTATAATGTTTTTCCTGCAATTAAAACTGCCCTTTCTCTTTTTTCTATGTTTATTTATCTTATTACAGTTGCAAATGGCATATTATAATAATTTATGTTACACAGGCCTCTGTCATTTCTGTGGGGGCTGGAGAGATGGCTTCATCTTCATTTGATAATGTATACCTACTGCAAAGCTTTGTGCAGATACAATGAGAAGTTGTTCTCCAGGCGTAGATCAAAGCAAAAGCATCATAATAAGAAAGATTATTCAAAGTCAAAGCCCTATATTGATAGGAAAACAAAGTAACAATTGCAATGACTTAAAGATGCTGCAAAGCTTTAGTTTCAGGTTTTCAAGCAATTTAAGTAGACTATGCATCTGCATGCTATTTCACAAATTTGTCCTCATTATTTTATTTTTTGTGTATTATAGGGTAATTGTTGCAGTTCCTGAAAAAGAAATGTAAAAGAAGAGCTCTTTTCCGTATAAACAGAGAACAAAAACATTTATATGTGAAGATGTTTTAAGATGACAATACATTTTTTATTAATTTTCAAAGTACAAACATATTTCTTTAAATAATTCTTCCATATGAATCACGCTTGTTTGCTATAAAAAAGAAAAACATACAGACTAAACATATAGTAAAGATAACCACTACATTTTTTTTTTATGTTATGAGGATAAAATGGCATGTACTTTTCAAGATGGGAGGCCATTTTATGCTAGGTTATAAGAGGACCTCGTTTGTATATATCCTCAATAAAGGGACAGAAAAAGACCAGGCCCAACTTTTTAATTCACCCCTTTATTCCAAAGCCCAAGGGGATTGGAGAATAAAATGGGAACCTCCCGAGCATCCTCCACTCGATATATGTTTACACCCAAACATGTGTTGGTTATTTAGTCCATTCTCATCCCAAATCCCAGAGAGTCAAATTGAAGCAGTATAAATGGAAGGCACTCAACTCGTCTGGCCATTCAAACAACTAAAGGAAATCTATTTTGCCTTCCCATTTGTTAGTGACTCAATGTTGTTCATGATTTTAAATACATACCACATGTGAAGAAAATTAAATGGTAAAACTGGCATCTTAATCTTAAAGGGACAGTCTAGTCCCCAAACTTATTTTGGTGCAAGATGAAGATTACTGCTTGTATGGCGCACAGGCCTTTTCCCAGTATGATTTGATGCAGGTATTCTGCATAAATCCCATGTTTTATGTTTGACTCAAGCCCTCCATAGTGATTACCCGGCATGTTTACTGCGGCAGCACTGATTATATAGACACTGAGAATATAATGTTTTGTTTCATTTAGTCACTTCCTGTGCTCCTCAAATTGAATACATTATGTGAACTCTAAGTGGCCTTGCTCTTGTACACAGTAGGATCTCTTATCAGTGCAACACATTGTCTGATAACATCACAAGAGAGACAGAAAATTCCATTCATTTGAATGGAATTATTCTCATTGGTGCCTGCAGCAAAAAATAAAGTAAAAAGGAAATTATTTTTACTCAGCTAGTGTGGGCAGTCCTGGTTTCTTGCAAACTGCTGTAATTTCACAATTTAATGTAGCTGTAAGTATTTTATCTGTTAAGCAATGCAAAATGTAACATTTTAAAGTACTTTAAAAGGAGATTAATATGCATTAATATTTGGAAGATGCATTTTGGGCACTAGACAGTCCCTTTAACAAGGTTACTTTCCTAAAAAAGTAGGAATATATGTATCAAAATAATAAACTCCAATGTCCTACAACACAGCACAATGTAAGACACTTATTTTTACTTTATAAAAATTTACAGTTCTTCTGTAGTATTAAATTCAAAATAATTTCACAGGGGCCTCTAAATTCAGTGAGAGAGGACTGGGAAAGATTGGCAGAACTGTTACTACAGTAACAGAAGTAACTTAATTACATATTCTATGTCATTTATTTGGAGACAGAAAGAGTTAAATTAAAATAAATGTATGAGACAGATCTGCTTCTTTTTCTTACTTTACATGATGCAGTATGTATCTAAAAATATTTTATTCAGACACTATAGATCTGCGACCTTTTATGTTGGTTTAACCCCTTGCCGACAAAGGACGTGCCAGGCACGTCCTGGGAGAAACTCCCTTAACGACAAAGGACGTGCCTGGCACGTCCTGCAGTCAATTAAGCGGTTTTCGCGATCAACGATCGCGAAAACCGCTTTAACAGTGCTGGTCTATTGCCTAATAGCCAGCACCGAAATTTCGATTTTGGGGCACCCACGATCGCCCCACGGAGCATGCTGCTCCGTCAATATGGCTAAGCCCTCTGCCGGTCTGAGCTTCGGAAGTGAAAGTAACTTTACTTCCATCGCTCTGAATATGCTACTTGACTACCCCTAGTGGTATTTTAGTAGCATTGCAATGGAAAAAATGTAAAATACATATTTAATTAATTAAAAACAGGTTATTTAGCTATATTAGCCTATAGGGTTAAAATTAAATATTTTTTAGCATAAGGGATAAGGTTAAAATTGAATTAAAGTTAAAAAAAATATTAAGGGATATAATAAGGATTAGAGTTGGCGTTAAATTTAGTGTTAGGGTTAAATTTTGGGTTCGGGTCAAAAGATCAATATAGAAAAAAACAAAAAACACAATTTTTGGTTTTTGCCCTATAACTCGCAAAAAAATACCGAAAAATATGGAAACATACATATTTTTGAACTCGGGAGAACATTTAGAAACTATTTAGACGGGGTCTTTTTTAATGATTTTATTTGTGTAAATTATATTTTAGGTCAAAGTTAGAAAAAGTGGGTTTTTTAAAATTTTTCATCATATTTTATGATTTTTTTTGTAGTAAATTATAAGATATGATGAACATAATGGTATCTAATGAAAGCCCTTCTTATGACGATAAAAACAACATATAATTTGTGTGGGTACTGTATGTGAGAAAGAAAACAATTACAGCTAAACACAAACACCCTAGAAATGTCAAAACAGCCATTGTCACCAAGGGAAAGTCAAGGTGAAAATGTCTTGTCACTAAGGGGTTAAGTTGAGTCTTTCAACAACAAAACAATACCAATGCAACAATAAATCTGCATGCAGAAAAAAGCAGCAGAAAGATCAATCCCATATACTGTTCTTTTTTACAAAAAGGTATACAAAGGATTTCTGGTAAGTTCAATATATATGAAATAGTCTGTTTCACAAATTCAGTAATACTTTTTATATAACAATGGAATATAGATAACAGACATAAAAGTCTGTGGTCCACCTAATGTTCTATATCTGATTCATCACAAGTTAGTAGAAGTCTAAATGCACAATCAATCTGCACACTACCCAAGTCATACTTGAACATCTCAATGTATGTGTCCTGGTAAAATACTTAATACTATAAATAAATAAATCCAAAACAAACACATCCAGAAAAAAAAAAATTAGGCCCTATGTTAGATGTACAATGAAACATGTTTTTCAGTTCTTCTAATTCCAAAGTTCAATGGTGCCCATTATTTATTTTAGTACAGCTATATCATACCACCCAACTTTGCCCCCTGGTGATTTGGGACACCAGGGGAGGAGTCTGTGGAGGGGTGTGTCAGTGCTACTGCACATGTGTAATAACACTGTCAGCCATTTTAGATCCTGGCAACTGAAGCCAGTATCACTACTGCACAGGTGCACAGTGCTTGGACACCTGAGAATGAGAACATGACTGCGGGATAGGGGTCCTGAGTTCTGCTGTCCCACTGAGCTCTACCTCTGTCCCGCTTTACGCGGCGGGACAGCAGGACATAGCTCCCAAATGAGGACTGGCTTGCACAAAGTGGGATTGTTGGGAGGTATGCTATATTTTTATTTCTTTTTCTCCAACTCTGGAAATTTACCATCAGCATCTTTCACATCTTTCTTGTTTTCCTACAATCATCCTCTATTTATACCTATTTGGGTAAATAATTAGTAGTTATGTATACAAACAAACATGGCAAATCTGTATGTTGATGAATAAAGTCTGGGTTACCCCTCTTTTTGTACTTTAAGTGGGCTAAAGGAGTTCCAACGGCATCCCTGCCATTTAGAAACTAATATCAAAAAGAGAGTGCATCTTTGATGAAAATGCTCCCAGACTCCTATATAATATACATTTGGGGCCAGGTCTAAATGCCTCTGGCACCCCCCTATGATGAACAGGGCTGGAAGACACTCAAATGGCGATATAATAAAATGAACTCCTCTGAAGGCCACCCAAAGCTTCTGGACCCCCAATAAAATTAAATGATCCCCTCAAAATGCCTCCGGGCCACCCAATAAATTTAAAAAAGAACCCTGGCCGCCAGACAAAACACATTCAAAAGAAGCCTCCCTACCCCAGCCAAAGGCTCCCAGACCATATCAAAATAATTAAAATAACATAAAAACTTCATCCTACCTCTACCTTGTCCAAGTCAGTGCCAGGGCAGTGCACTGTGAATAAAATTATACCTGTTCCTGATGGGTCTAGGCAGTTAGAACGCTGAACTGTCAGCAATGAAGTATAACGCGGCCGTTTCACCGCGGCTGCAGCTATGTAAGAGCTGACAGTTCAGCGCTGAACTGTCAGCTCTTACAATCTAAAAGTAAAACGAAAATAACCCCCCCTAATAAATGATTCCCCCCCCAATAGTATCACTAAACCCCAATACTAACACTAAAATTAACCCCAATACTAAAATTAACCCCCTAAACCCTAATACTAACCCCCGACCCCTAATACTAACCCCGACCCCTAATACTAACCCTAATACTAATCCCCGACCCCTAATACTAAAGTTAACCCCCTAAACCCCAATACTAACCCTAATACTAACCCTAATACTAAAGTTAACCCCCTAAACCCCAATACTAACCCTAATACTAAAGTTAACCCCCTAAACCCTAATACTAACCCTAATACTAACCCCCGACCCCTAATAGTAAAATTAACCCCTAACACTAAACACTAAACCTAATTCTAACCCCCTAAACCCTAATTCTAAACCAACTAAAATCGGTAAAATGCTTACCTTTAGCGATGAAATGTCCCGCGATGAAATCTCCAGCGATCTGTCTTGTGCTGTACAGTCGGCGGTGAAGCGGCTGCGCGGAAGCAGCCGCGATGAAGTGTCCCATCCCCTTCCTGATGCCCAGTGACAGTGCGTGATGCCCTTGAATTCTTATGTTTGGCCCAGACGAAGGGGTCACAAGAATTCTTTAAAATGAATAACAACACATTGGCAAAAAAAACCTGTGTGGGCCCTTTCCTAAGCATCGGTCCTAAGCAAAAGACAGATGCAGAATAAAATCCCTGCTTGTAGCTCGTGGATTCCATTTTAAATGTAAAAGGCATCTGATTGACTGACTGTCATTGCCTGTCATGCTCTAAGAAAAAATCTGAATATTCTAATTATCCACCAAAGCAGGTAATTAGACTTGGATACAACATTCAGAAGACAGATGCAAATATTATACTACATACAATAAGTTACTGCATTAATATTTTAGTATATAATTTTAATTCTAATTCTGGGCAACTTGCCTTTATATGTCTTTTATGTCTGATTTTTACTTTTTTACTCATTACAAGCTTACCACAGATCTAAGAGAAGATTGCGTTCCCTGATCTCACATTCTTTTCCTGTTGTAAATCTTTGTCCTGTCATATTGAGTGACAATTCCTGGCATATTGGGTTAAATCCTGGCATATTCAGTGACAAATCCTGGCATATTGAGGGGTTAAATCCTGGCATATTGAGTGACAAATCCTGGCATATTGAGGGGTTAAATCCTGGAATATTGAGGGGTTAAATCCTGGCATATTGAGTGACAAATCCTGGCATATTGGGTTAAATCATGGCATATTGAGTGACAAAATCCTAGCATATTGAATGGCTAAATCCTGGCATACTGAGGGGTTAAATCCTGGCATATTGAGTGGAAAAATAATGGCATATTGAATGACAAATCCTGGCATATTGAGGGGTTAAATCCTGGCATATTGAGGGGTTAAATCCTGGCATATTGAGTGACAAATCCTGGCATATTGGGTTAAATCCTGGCATATTGAGTGACAAATCCTGGCATACTGAGGGGTTAAATGCTTTAATATTGAACGGCAAAATTCTGGCATATTTAGGGGTTAAATACTTTCATATTGAATGGTAAAATTATGGTATATTGAGGGGTTAAATGCTTGCACATTGAATGGCAAATCTTGGCATATTGAGGGGTTAAATGCTGGCATTTTGAATGGCAAAATTCTAGCATATTGAGGGGTTGAATGCTGGCATATTGAATGGCAAAATTCTGGCATATTGAGGGGTTAAATACTGGCATATTGATTGGAAAAATAATACTGGCATATTGAGTGACAAAATACTAGCATATTTAATGGCAAAATACTGGCATATTGAATGGCAAAATACTGGCATATTTTAAATGGCAAAATAATACTGGCAAATCACTGGGCAAATTGGCTGTGGCTTATTAATGACAAAATAATACTGGCATATAATTGGGCAAATTGACTGGGGCATATTAAATGGCAAAATAATACTGGCATATTATTAGGCAAATTGCCTGGATTATTAATGGCAAAATAATACTGGCATATTATTGGGCAAATTGGCTGTGCCATATTTATGGGCAAACACTGGTATGTTAATGGAAAAAACTGGTTTATTTTAATTGGCAAAGTGATGCTGTGGCATGGTCTGTGGGCAAAATAACATGTACTATGAGGAAAGTGATACTGGCTAGTTCTGTGGGGCAAAGTGACACTGTGGCATGCCAAATCGTGTATGTGCAATATGAGTGCAAGCCAAGAGCTGTGGGTGCAATATAGGTGCATGGCAAGTTCTGTTGGTACTGTATGGTGCTGTGTTAAGTCCTTTAGGTGCAATGTGGGTGCAGAGGAAGGGAATAAAAACAAGGAATGCAATTTTTCAATAACATTTTTATTACATATGAAAATAGTTGAATAGAATATTCAAAAATTCAAATAAGTATAAATGCAACTAGTTATAGAGAGAGATAGAGAGATGACTGTATGTATAGATATGTATTGTTTTACAATTGTACAATTGTCACCTCGTGGGGCTCCTGTGTATCACTTAATTAATGGCGGTCCCATGTGTGGCATATTTACTGGGCCCCATGCGTAGCATAATTAAGGGACTCTTTTGTGTGGCATAATTATGGGGCGCTTTGTGTGTGGCATAATTAAGGGGCGCCTGTGTGTATGGCATAATTAAGGGGCGTCTGTGTGTGTGGCATAAATAATGGGGCTCTGGTGTGACATAATTTATGGGGCTCTGGTGTGGCATAATTTATGGGGCTCTTGTGTGTGTCATAGTTATGGGGCTCCTGTGTGTGGCATAGTTAATGGGCTCCTGTGTGTGACATAATTTGTGGGGCTCCTGTATGTGGCATATTTCATAGGCCATTTGACTGGCATTACTAAGGAATCTGTTTGGCATGGTATTGGAGGAAATCCAGAGGGGTGAAACCCTGAGTTACCGCACTGGGTGACACCAACCCTAGTGATGCCTCTGGGTGGGGTCAGAGAAATGGGATAACAATTTTCTCTGTAATCATTAAGGGTCAACTGAGAATTCTTGAATATTTCAACACAGACAAACCAGCAGATTTTCCACAAATATCCAGAGTACACTTCATAAGGATTGCCACAACAGAGATCAGTTCTGCTTTATCAGCCCACCCCTTATAAATATGATTCCAGTTCTGCATTTCTACTATTAGATTCACTAGTAACAGAATCAAGTAGAAACAGTCTACACTTTTCCAGATGCATAACGTTAACTGAAGTACTTTACCTCAACCAGCAGGTTAATAAAAAAAATGAAGATATTTAGAATGTCATGGCACATAGAAATGATGTATCCCATATAGTAATGTCAGCCCAATATTTTTTGGGTGGGAGTAACTGAAAAGAACCAGAATGGACACAAAAAATCATGGAAGTGTTATTTAGACACAAGCCTGCTTTCAGAAGTCTCAGGCTCTATTAGAAGTCAACTGCCTGTAAACACGCGCCTAGCACGACAAAAAAAATTGGCCGAGAAAATAACACCATTATAAAACTATGCACTTAAACCAAAAGCACTGAAGGGCTGAGATGACCCAGCCGTGAATTAAACCCGAAACACTGAGGGTTGAACTGGTTCAGCTCAGCTGTCTCCAGCCTAAATAATCCATATTTTTTAAAATGTATCATAAACTATTTGTGTAGCTATTTCACTTTACTGAACATAAGGCATATTATTCTCCAATTACATAAAAGACATTTAAACAATATATATATAAATGAGAAAGATGGCTTTCATGAAAATGTCCTGATAGAATTGGCAGGTGAATTCTGTTATATATATAGTTCTTGTAACTTGTATTACTGTGTATCACACATTCTTCTCCACCTTTTGCATTGTTTCTTTTCTAGTAACAGTTGATAACCTATTTTGTATTATTATCGTATTTGCTCGAAGACCACCCTGATTATAAGATAACCCCCCCAAACTTTGGATATTCTTTAAGAAAAAACCTCAATATAAGACTACCCTATAGGAAAAAAGTGTTACTTGTAAATATTCACATGTAAACTGTTTTTATTTTAATAAAAATTGTGATAGAAAAAAAAATGTTTATCTTGTTTTTATTTGCCAATCTGCCCTCAGACTTAGCCAGTGTATCCCCCCTGCACAGTCATCTGCCAATACTCCCCCCCAGACAGCCATCTGCCCCCAGACTTACCCAAAGCTCCCCCCCATCCCGGACTTGCTTATCCCCCTCCTGGTCTTGCTCCGAATATCCCTTGTGGCTAGTGGGGGCAGCCGGTGGATGCCTGCGTAATGCGTGCAGATATCCTACAATGCTGCCCAACACTTGTTGTATAACGGACCACCGGAAGGTCACATGACCTCCCGCCTTCCATCTTCGAAGTCCCGGCGGAAGTGCCGGGGAGCAGCGGACCACCTGGCTTCCGTCATAGAAGTTCCGGCAGAAGTGCCAGGCAACAGCTGAAGTTCTCAAAGTGCTTTCTCATTTCAGGTAATTTCAGTGGTTAGTGTACCTGAGCAACCAATAAATGCAGGATATATGCACTTAGTCCTACATTTGTCATCAGTTTTCTTTCACATTGGCACACCTGGCAAAAGCCTCACTATTAGGAGCTACCTCACTTTTTTTATACTTCCTCCTATGTATAAATAACAAATCTTTCTTTAATTGTAAAGAAGTGTAATGGGTGCATTTTTTCTAACTCAGCTACTTTGGCCTTAAGTTTGAAATTCCCTTCTCAGTTCCCTGAACTTCCTCTCATGAATAAAGTACATTGATGTATCTGTGGGCTACGCATAATATGGCCATATAATGAGACTTAATTATTAATTTTTTTTTTAAATACGTTTTTGTTCAGATTTAAGAATGTCTTTAGCCTGTAACAGAAAACACAGAATTTGCTGGCATATAAGAACCATTCGGTCTATCTAGTCTGTAATGGGCACCATAGAAAGATGACAGACTGCCCCCCTTGATAGAATGGAACATTTTATTTCTTAAATTGTGTTCTTTTCTGTTATCAAATTGGCTTCATTATCAGTTTCATACATAGGTACTAATCAATATGAAAAAGGAGACTATGTTGATGCAACTGCATTAACACAAGGATGGATGATTAACCTGTAAACAATCAGGAAGGTATGTGATGTTATTTTACTTATTGCAAGCATATACATTTAACTTCATTTACTCTGCATTTATTGTGGATTATTAAGCTGTTTTTATATTGTCTATATTCATTTATATTTAATAAATATTACAAAGACAAAGTTATTGCTTCCAACTCTCTATTGTATTCTCAATTATTTTTAAATATAAATAGAGAAACCTGCTGATCTATATACCGTATTTGCTCGAATATAAGACGACCCTGATTATAAGACGACCCCCCAAACTTTGGATATTCCTTTAGGAAAAAAACTAAAAGCCTGAATATAAGACTACCCTATAGGAAAAAAGTTTAACTTGTATATATTTACATGTAAATTACTTTTTCATATTCAATAAAAATGATATTAAACAAATGCATTTCTTGTATTTATTGTGCCAATGCTGCCTCTCTCTCCACCCCCCCCCCCCCCCCGCGTTGTCTCTCTCCCCCCCAAACGTTTCTCTCTCTCTCCCCCCTTGTCGTTATCTCCCCCTCCCCCCCTTGTCTTTCTCTGCCCCCCCCTCCCTTTGTCTTTCTCTGCCCCCACCTCCCCTTGTCTTTCTCTGCCCCCCTCCCTTTGTCTTTCTCTGCCCCCCCTCCCCTGTCTCTCTGCCCCTTTCTTTTTGCAACCAATCCTGTTCTATATTTTACCTTATGGAAAGACTAGACACAAAAAAGAAGTGTAAATCCTTTTAACTTAAATCTGTCATTACGTACAGTTGGTATCATTAAATTACACATCAAAGCGTAAGATTTTCTTTTAATATTGCAGTTGTTTTTCCCGCTTGTCTCATATTATACATTTTAATCTTATAGTTTAATTAGCAATTTAATCTTACCTGGCATGGTTTTTTCATTTTGATTGCTATGACATGGTATCTATAACAGCATAATTCACAGGTCCACGATCCCCTTTCACTAATCCACTTTAACAGGCAAAGCTGGTGTGTGTACCTTACAGATCCATCACATCGGCATGGATTAAGTAATTCACCCTATCGGAAAAATAAAAAGTAATAAAGTGATAAAATATAAAATATAGAACAATAGCCAAAATTGTATTGAAAAACTACTTTTTATAAAGCATGAAAACAAAATTTTCTTTATTCATACTGTTATTTACAGATTTTCCCTAGAAACCATTGTACATACATATAAACATTTAAAATA
The DNA here is from genome assembly GCA_036172795.1 of Pelodytes ibericus. Lineage (NCBI taxonomy): Eukaryota > Metazoa > Chordata > Amphibia > Anura > Pelodytidae > Pelodytes > Pelodytes ibericus. The sequence continues at coordinate 119,504,192 of CM069859.1, read as the reverse complement.
ATAGAAAGAAAATTGAACATTAACAGATATTTGAGCCATAATTTGATTTCAGATGCAGAGGACATGATGGGTACTAAATGTTTAATTATATTAGATGGGCTTTTAAAGTGGCACTAAACTTTATTTTTAACTTTTGCTTCATTAAACCCATCCATGACCAGATTGTTTTGGCCATATTGTACCGTTCGTAACAATGGCTCTTTTAACACTTCTGCTATGTTTGTGTTTAGCTGTAATTTTCCTTATTCTCATTTATCCACACAAATGATATTTAGTTTGTTTCGGGATCGGAAGGACTGTCTTTAGATACCCTTATCCTGATTATATCATATCATTTACTATAAAAAAAAATACAATATGATGAAAAGTTGAAAAAAATACTAACTTTTACTTAGCTAATTAAAATACTTGCTAAATACAATATTTGCTTGAATATAAAATGATTATTTTTTCATGCTCTGAAAAATAACAGAAATGGTAAGTGCACTTAAAATACATATACACCATAGGCTATTTTTTATTTTTTTTTGACACTCAGACTTCTCATTATAGAATCCTACGGATTTATATCAGGCTCTTGAACATTGTGAGATGCAGTCATCCTTGTGTCTTTCTAAGTAACTGAGTGTTTTTACAGTTCGATCCAGGTGCTAAAGTAGTTTCCTAGTAGTTAATTTCTCTTCCCTTTATCCCTTATTCTAAAGCTAAATCGTTCTTCTTATCCGATCGCCATATACCTTTGTTCCCAACGGGATGGCCCTGGTCTCACCAACAGTAACCACACACACATAAGACAAACAAAAAAAACATACAAGTGGGGTTGGACTTGGGGGGAAGGACCAGGCGGGTTCTGTTAATTCCCAAAATTTCGAATAGTTTCTTTCTTAGTAGGACATTTTGCTCGCAGGGGGTCACCTCCTGTTTATTCCTCGTGGTGGGGCATCAAGGGTCTGCCCATTGGAGTTGTGCAGCTATTACCCGTCTTGTTAGCCCAATCAGACCAATAACTTGGAGTATAGATTTTATGTTTTAAGGCATACGCCACACCTCTCTCCATTATGCACTGTTGGCTAAATTGGGAAATTATTTTTGCCCATACAGGGGGTCCGCTTGTCTTCCAGCTTTTTGCAATGTTTAATTTAACTGTTGTCAAGAGGTGGACCGAGATGGCCTTTTGCTCAGGTTGCATCTTTGGAAAATCCAGGTGGAGGAGAGCTCTGACGGGGGTAAGTTCCCACTCACATCTAATTATGTTGGGCGTAAAGTTCTTTACCTTGTTCCATGTAGGACTTATTTTGGAACAGTGCCCCCATATATGGAGGTAATCTCCAGCTTCTTGGTGGCACCTCCAGCAGATTGGACTGTGTTCGGTGTTCATTTTATTCAAATTCGTGGGAACCAGGTACCATCTATTCATTAGTTTATAAAAAATCTCATTTAAATTCAGACAGTGGATCAACTTGTACTCTGAGACCAGGGCATTATTCCATGCTTTATGATCAATTTTATACTGCATGTCCCGCTCCCATTTTTCTATGGCTGGGGGATTTAACTGTTTATTTAGTAGTCTTATCAGATCACGGCAGTTTGTGATCATTTTCCTATCTGCTTTTTGAGATAAAATATCATTAAATAGTTCCCAGCCTTTTCCTTTCAGTCCACACTTAACATTATGGGCTACAAAAGCTTTGACTCTCAGGTAGTTGAATAATTCTGATTCTGGTAGTTAATATTTCTGCCTGAGATCCATAAAAGTCAGTACCCTTGTGTCTTCATATAGATCTGAGATCTTCTCAATTCCGAGCTGTTTCCATGGGTATAGATTGATATTGCTCATATTTCCCATTATACATTAGACATGGGATTATAGCATATTCCATGCCCATATTTTTTTTGACCCTGTATAATCAGACACTGGCCACTGCCCCCCATCTGCATCAGCCTCTCTCTATTTTGGGGCCAGAAGACAGTAACCAGTTCTCTCACTTTATCTAATGAGTTCTTTTCTAAGTTGTACCATCCTTCGCATGTCACCTCTTTCCTCTGAGAGTTGAAAGCATGTGCCAGGAGGGCTGCTTCCGCGTATTCCTGTATAACTGGCACTCCGAGACCTCCCTGGGATTTCTTTTTTGCCATTAGTTGTAGCTGCAGTCTTGGTTTTTTTTCCTGCCCAGATGTAGTGCTGAAATGCTGTCTGTATAATTTTTAGCCAGGGGCCTGGAAATGTAAGGGGTATCATCCTGAAAATATATGTAAATTTAGGCAAGAAGTATGCCTTAATGGTGTTGATCCTACCCAACAGGAAATTTCCAGCTTCTTCCATTGGCCCAGCGATCTGTTCATTTGTTTGATTAGAGGCAAGATATTTATTTGCAACCATCTCCTGGGCTTCTTTGAGATGTTAATCCCCAAATATGTAAAATATTTTTTGACCCTAGAAAACCCATATCTTTCTTCCACGAGCTCAATATCCGCCTGTTCCATGTTTGTATACATTGCCAATGACTTTGATTCATTAAGTTTATAATTAGATAGAGCACTATATTCCTTAATGATTTTCATAAGTTTGGGCAGCGAGCCCATGGGGTCCCCCATAGTGAGGAGTATATCATCCGCATATAATTTTACTTTTTGGTCTTCCAACCCTCCGTGTCCTCTTATACCACTGCATCTCCTTATTTCCTGTGCTAATGGCTCCAGAGCACCATAGGCTATTTAAAATTGCACCACACACATAGCTCACACACTTGTATTTCATGTAACACATGTAACAGCTAACAGTGTCAAGGATAGCTAGGAATGTACAGATAGGAATGTTCCATGTGGCTACACATGTGAAAATGGCTGTGTACGGGTTTGCAGAGAACTGTAGTTGTTTAGATCATGTTAGTGGGAAAGAGGGTAGGATGGGCAAGCAGCATATTTTATCAATTAACATGTACAAAGAAATTATGCAAGTAGCTAAGGGTAAGGGTTGCAGTCCACAGTTGTAGTACATATCAGGGTCTAGGTAGTACCGTATTACCCTGAAAATAACATCTAGTTGTAAAAAAAGCCCTAGCATTATTTTTCGAGGGGCTCGTAATATAAGCTCTACCCCCAGTTAAGTTCGTCATCCAGACTGACTCATTTAGTACCGTATTTGCTCGAATATAAGAGCAAATGCTCGGAAAAAGACCCCTCGTCTTATATTCAAGGGCATCTTATAATCCAACGTCAAATAGAGGTCAGACTATAAGACTAGGACCCAGGTCCCCCGCAGAGCTGCAGGGGACCTGGATCGCCCATGTCATGCAGACATCCACCGGCTACCCCCACTAGACACCAGGGAATTACCATCAGGAAGGAGGAGAAGGTGATGTCTGTGGGAAGTGGGGGGGGGGGGATGCAATGCCTGGGGGAAGGGCGGGAGGTGGGGATGCAGTACCTGGGGTAGAATGGGGGAAAGAAGGGGATGCGATGCCTAGGGGAAGGAGGGGATGCAATGTCTGGGGGAAGGAGGGGATGCAATATCTGGGGGCAGATGGCTGTCTGTGGTGAAGCTTTCGCTAAGTCGCGGGGGGTGGATGGCTATGTGTGTGGGGGAAGGCTAAGTCTGGGGGGTAGATTGTCAAATAAAAATAAGAAATGCATTTCTTTTTTGAGTTTCAGTTTTTTCCCTTTTTAACAAGTTATAGAACAATAAGTACAAGTAGCATGTTGCTTTTCTCCAAGCCCTGTTTTTTCAGGATTGCCTACAGTGATATTGTAGCCTTTAGCCGAGCGCTAGCTCAACTTTAAAACAAAAATCTTGGGATCTCTGGGTGCTTGGAGGACATGGGCATGCTGCCAATATTGTAATTAGTCTCTCCCTGCCTCATGGTTTCTGTGGGGTTAGGGGAGATTAAAGCTGTCAAAGTCAAGCACTGTATTTGATAGCTAAACACATTTTATCACAGTGATCGGATGTGACAGAGGCCCCACTGTTACATCCAGTTGCTGTGACAGCCAATCACATGGATCCACAGACATGGCTGGAGTGCCCAGTCTGTTTCATGTCAGTTTCAGTCCGACTGAGGTATGCCCAGACCTTCGTTTTAACATGTTGCCAACAGAGGGAATCTAGCGACGCATTGTGGCCTCTGGTCACCTTAAAAAGTACATGTCAGTTTACTCTCATTATAGGGCCACTTATATTTTCACTTGTGCTTGTATATTAGGAGAGAGACAAAAATAGAGGCTGTTTATAATTGAAAACACTTGGAAATGAGGGCCTGGTGCCTCCCTGCAGGGGGTAGTTCTGGACAGACTAAGACAAACACAACAACTGCTTCAAAAGGCTAGTATAGAGATTAACCCTTTGTTATTTGGTATGGTGAATTGTGTAAATACTTAGAGAAGCTGCAGTATTATTTACTTAGCTTTGCCTGTCTTGGAATTCATGATAGATATGTACTTTAACATTTGATTAAACTGAGGAATGATTAACAGCGCAACATTTGAGCATTTGCAAATCTAAGAGACTGAAACTTTCAGTGGATAATGCAAAACTATGGTTTTAACACATTTAATAAACAACAAGTTTTATTGTACTTCAATCTCAAATATACATGTAATGAATACTGAATGGGGCCCCATGAAATAGTGCATTTATGTTTACAGGTTGGTTTCAAGATTATCCTGAAAAAGGATTAGCAATACATAACTTTTACCTTCATAGAACAATTTATTTGCTCAATAAAATACGACCCCCAAACTTTGGATATGTATTTTAATTAATACTTTACACTCTGCTGGACTCTATGGCTGTACTTTATTTCTTTATTGGATTTCTTCTTTATTGGATTTTTGCGGCGGATGACGCCTCCTTAGCTGCATGTCACCTGGTTCAGGTGTGCTGATACAACGTGGTGGTGTGATTGGGAACACAGATTACTGTCATAAATCTGTCCCCACTTGCCAATCTGCTGTCTCTCTGCCCCCCAAACATGCCAATCTTCCCCCACTTTCCAATATGCCCCCCACATGCAAATCTGCTGCCATTTGTCCCCAGACTTGCTAATGCTCCTCCAGACTCCCTGGTGTCTAGTGTGGGCAGCCAATGGAAATATGTGTGAAGCGCACAGGCATCTCCTCTGCTGCCCCGGCATGTCTGCCCGGGACTTCTACAACAGAACAGCAGGAAGTCACATCAGTGTTCAGTTGAAGAAGTCCCGGCAAAAGTGCCATGCAGTATCGGTGGATGTCAGCGTGCGAGGAGGATCCAGGTCCCTTACAACTTTGCAGGATCGGAGTCTTATAGTCAGACCTCTATTTGAGGACTTTTTTAAGACGACCTTAAATATAAGAATTTATTGCTCTGAAAAAACCTTGTCTTATATTCGAGAAAATACTGAACATATTGCTTTGGCGTTGCAGATCTAGCACCGCTTGTGATTAATAGTGCCTTGTATAGCTGGATGTCACCTCTTATTTACCAGTCACAACTGGTAATGATGTCACCTCTTATTTACCATCAAAGAAAGAGAGATTTCACTTACAAACAGTTATCCACTGCAGGTTAACAAAGTAGCGTATAATTATTATTTAATCTCATACCGCAGAAAACAAGCAATATTTTGCTCTTAGGAAAAACACTTCTGTATAGCTTTGAAACCTTTTAAGTGTATGTAAGCTGGATTTACTTGGCCATCTGTTCTCTATCTATTATAGAGAACAACAAAACAGCATTGTGGTCTTTATTAGCAAATTCAATTACGGTACTTACATACATATACTCTTTTTAACATACATTAATGTAAAATATGCTTGTACCAGTCATACTCCAAAGAACAGTGAAAAAAGCTATCTGTATTTTCAGAATATATTTTATTTCTTAGCTAATCTTCCTTGTGAACTAACTTTCAATAAAATGTCTATTTCCACATGAGACAAAAGTAGAATATTGTAGCTATCCAATAAATACTTTAGGACGTGTATTAAAATAACATTTTCTTAATACATTCTGGAGCCGGTAAGCCTGCGGCACAAGTCGTAAAGAAAAGGAGCGTGTGCCATGTGTACTCACCCGGCATGCCATGCTATCGGTCTCAGCATGTTTTTTATAGCGGTTGATTACACAGCATGCAGGGTGAGTACATAGGTGCATCATACATTACCTGAATGCCAAAAATTAACTGAAGTAATTGTGGAAAAGTTGGAAAAGTTATTCAGCTTGCTTATCTTTCTATCAAAGCCTTTAATGCTTGATTATTTCAATTCATAAAATAAAAAAACCCTACCTCCCACCCCCACCTATACCTTGCCAAAGTAAGGGGGACGATTCACCTGTAGCAATAAAAACCCCTCTGGATGCTATGTAAATAAAATTATTACCTGAATCCAGGTTCCAGCGGTGATCCGTAACGCCCTCAATCCTCATCTTCTGGCTCAGGGAAAGGGGCCACCCCAAAAAATAAAAATAATCCACATGGTCTATCTATATAAATAAAAATGTAAATGTTCGTTTGTTCAAAATCTTAAATCTCCGAAAGTTCTTCACCGATTGCTTTGAAATTTTGACACAACGTTGCATTCAAATACGCGAGTGTTTTTATATATACCTATAGATTGATTCTGGCAGCAATTCGATTCCAAAGTGACATAGCCTTAGCTCTTGTGTCGTCCGGAATAGCTGCAACATATTACCAGGTGGAAGAACTGCTTATTCCGCTTCGAAATCGCCATTGAACATGCAATTCATTGAAACTCCCACATGCAACATTTCCAAAGCATCCGGCATGGGAAAAGTATTGCAGAAATGTAAACTTATTGTTTGGGATGAATGCACAATGGCGCACAAAAAATCGTTTGAGGCTCTTGATCGATCATTGCAAGATTTGCGTGGAAAGATCAGACCATTTGGGAATGCATTAATTTTGCTTGAAGGAGATTTCAGGCAAACATTACCTGTAATTCCTCGATCGACACCAGCTGACAAAAATAAATGCTTGCCTGAAATACTCTACTTTGTGGCGACACGTAAAGACGTTAAAATTAACTACAAATATGCGTGTCCAGCTGCAAAACGATCGATCAGCTGAGATATTCTCACATCAATTGCTGGAAATTGGGAACGGAAAGGTGCCGGTTGATCTGACCTCAGGACGAATTTCATTGCCTCATAACTTCTGCAATTTAGTGATGTCAAAAGAAGAATTGGTTGAAAAAGTATTTCCCAATATTCTCATTATAAGAATCACGATTGGCTGAGTGAACAAGCTATTCTTGCGGCCAAGAACAAAGACGTCTACGAACTTAACTATATTATTTAGTCTAACATTCAAAGCGAGGCCGTCACATACAAGTCTGTTGACACTGTTGTGGAAGCAGATGAAGCGGTTAATTATCCAACAGAATTTTTGAATTCACTTGATCTGCCAGGGATGCCACCGTACGTACTGCAATTGAAAATTGGCGTGCCAATTATCATCTTGCGAAATATCAACCAACCAAAGCTTTGCAATGGCACGTGGCTTGCAGTAAAAAAAATTAATGAGCAACGTCGTAGAAGCAACAATCTTGACAGGACCTTTCAAAGGTGAAGATGTCCTCATTCCTCGCATTCCTATGATTCCAACGGATATGCCATTTCAATCTAAGAGATAGCAATTCCCAATTTGATTTTGGTTTGCAATAACCATCAACAAAGCTCAGGGCCAATCTTTAGAATTGTGCCGTTTAGATCTAGACACGGATTGCTTCTCACATGGACAATTATATGTTGCGTGTTCTAGAGTCGACAAACCAGACAATCTCTATATCTGCACAGACAATGGAACAACAAAAAATATTGTATACCCAAAAGCATTGTGAAATTAAACATATTAGAAATGAGCGCTTTCTCTTTTCTTTCTTTTCCATTTAACCAGACTGAGCCACAGCAACGCGTGTCCAGGTACAGCTAGTAAAAAATAATTATGCTGCTGACAAAAAAAAGAAAAACATGCGAGAGTCCCGCTTCTAAACAAATGTCCCCAGCGGGGAACGGATGCATAATGAGATCCCTGCTTTGAGTGCGGGCATTTAATAAAAACCCAGCTATGGGGTTTCTGGGATTGAAGTCATGTGATTGGACTCACATGCCAGTCAGGTGCCAATTTTTCTTCAAATGAAATTCCCATTTCTCAGACGTTTTTTCTATTTTTTGGGACATTTTTTAAAAAAATATATGATTTTTCCTTCTTTTCCTAGGCCAGAAGAATAGGATCGATCGTCCGCTGGCCCCAGCAGTGTCTTTTTAAAAAAAAAGTAAATATCTTTTTAATTTCAATTTGCCTACTAAGGTGAACTGAAATGTCTGGAATGTGGCAATAATCCCTAAATCCAAATTGTATTCGGCGATGATATTTTGTAACCAAAATTGTATAGGTTTTATATGGAAAATTTTCTGATCCGAATGCCCCCGATGCTTTGGTTTCAGAACTGCCCGAATAGCTGAATCGGACACAAAATACGGCATATTGTGTAGCCTTATTTTGTGAATCCCTTTGATTCAGCTATTATGTGCGGTCTGAATCCACTTTGGAACAGATCGCTGCTATGTTTTAATTCTACATTGGAATTGTATGTTTCAGAAATTATCTTACCCCAACATGTGAAAACAAACAGTTGGCGACATTGGATGGACCTAGTCCGTTCTGAGGTAAAATGAGCAGTGTTTGCGATCTAAAACAGTGAGGTTGAGGCATAAAGCAACACTGGAATCCAGTGTCCAGGTCACCCGCGATCACTCCACGGCACTGCCCTCTTGTGGGTAAAGCTTCCGTCACCCTGATGCTGTTGCTTGAATGCCCAGCAACATTGCAATGTAAGAGAAAGTAATTAGCTAAAAATCTAGGGTTAGAATAATGGTTAGGGTTACAATTAAATAAGGGTTAGCATACGGGTAAGGGTTAAAATTAAATTAAAATAAATTAAAGGTTAGCATAAGGTTTAGCGTTATGGTTAAATTTAGGGTTCGGTTTGGTGTCAAAAGGTCACTTTTTTTGCCATATAACTTTCAAAGAAATACAGAAGAACAAACAAGCATATTTCTAAACTCAGGACAAAATTTAGAAACTATTTAGATCTTTTTTAATGATTGTATTTGTGTAAATTATTTTTTAGGTCAAAGTTAGAAAAAGTTCTTTTTTTCATTTTCTCATCATATTTTAAGATTTTTTTTTTGTAGTAAATTATAAGATATGATGAATATAATGGTCTCTAATGAAAGCCCTACTTATGGCGATAAAAACAACATGTAATTTGTGTGCGTACAGTATGTGAGAAAGAAGAAAATTACAGCTAAACACAAACACCCCAGAAATGGAAAAACAGCCCTTGTCACCAAGGGAAAGACAAGGTCATGTCACTAAGGGGTTAAAGACCTTAGCAAACTGGGGTTCTTTCACCCGTGCATTTTCCATTATGCAGAATAACTAGCATAAATGAAAACTGTGTTTTTTCACACTATTTTAATGTTCCTCCACGGGCTATCAAAAAATATAAATACTGCGAGAGCAGACGGCCAGTACAAACCGGAAAACCTCTGACAATGATGTTTACACTTCCTCAGTAACATTCACTTAGCACTATAATTGCCATGTTGCGTTTCAGGGACAACTGTAGCTTTAAGAACAGTGCTCAGATGCAGAGCAGCTACGGGATGCTTTCTGCCTTAAACCTGGTCTGTCTGATTTCACTGAAAATCTGCAGCACAATTCCCAAAATCATGTCCTTCTCTGCCAGATTGTTTGTTGTGAGAGCCCAGCAGAATAATAATGTGCTTGAAAAGTACTGACATAAGAATACCCACTAAGAGAATAGCATACAAGTCAGTGAGAGCTGTCATGTGCTGTCAAAGCAGTTTTATATTTTCAGCCTGCTTCTGGCAAACTTTAATACCTTATAATTCAGGTAAAGAAGCAAGGAACAGACTTAAAAATGTGCTTTCAAGGAACAGACATGACGATTAATTAGGAAGAAAAACTGAATTTGATGTATGCAAAAATTAGCAATCAAATATTGAAGGGACTCTGTCACCTAAAGCAGTGCTCGACAAACCCTGTTCGTCAGGTCGCCATGACGACCTGCAAATTAAGCCTGGTGCCCGGGTGCCGTTACCCTCATAGTCCCCTTGCCGCTGCCATTCGTTGTTTTTTTTTGCAGCGCGAGGGGGAAAAGTCTGTGTCGATTGCACAGACAGCAACGCGTGTGTGAGTGCTGGGTGTCGTCACATGTGTGAGGTGTATATGTGTATGTGTGAGGTGAGGTGGGCGTATGTTTGAGGTGTGTGTTGGTGTGTATGTGAAGTAGGTGTGTGTGTATATGTGAAGTGGGTGCGGGTGTATGTGTGTGTATATGTGAAGTGGGTTGGTGTGTGTGTGTTTATGAATTGCGTGTATGTTTGCATGATTGTCTGGCTCCTAAAAACTTTTGCTGGCTACTAAAATCAAATTAAATTTGTCAAGCCCTGACCTAAACACTGTTTGCACTGTGAATGTAGTGAATAAAAGATTATTTACATGTTGTGCTAGCAGAATAACAAACAAATGAATAGATTAACCCCTTAAGGACAGAGCCTTTGAAACATTTTTGTCCTTTCTGGACAATGGCTATTTTAACATTTCTGTGCTGTTTGTGTTTACCAGTAATTTTCTTCTTTGTCATTTGCTGTACCCACACATATTATATATTGTTTTTATCGGGACAAGAAGGGCTTTCTATGGATGCCATATTTTTGATCATATCTTATCATATTACTAAAAAAATAAATAAAATATGGTAGAAAAAAAAATACACAAATTTCTTTGTTTTTATTTGAAACAACTTCTCCTCATCGACAATAGCGAACGAAAAAACATGCTAAATAGATTCTACTATTTCTCCTGAGTACAGGGATACCACCCATGCATAGGTTTGTTGGGTTGTTTGGGGGCTAAAATGCCAAATTTGTGAGGTGCAGTTTTTTGTTTTCCAACTTGAAATTTTTACATGCAGACAGCCTGCACCCATGTCCCATTTGGGACATATTTGAAGCCAGCTAGTGTATTTTACCCCATCAACCCATATATTTTTTAAAAGAAGACACCTTAGGCTATCTCAAATGGTGGTATTTTTACACTTTCCATGCACTAATTCTACCACCAGCCTTTGTCAAACTTTGTGGTAGTAATTTTTTTGTGTTTTTTTTTTCACAAACCTTGTACTTCAGACATGAATTCACAGATTTTGGTATGTGTCACTGCCAAATAACACCCTAATAAGTGTTCAGCAACATCTCTTGAGTACAGGGATACCACCCATGCATAGGTTTGTTGGGTTGTTTGGGGGGTAAAAGGCCAAATTTGGTAGGTGCAGTTTTTGGTTTTCCAAATTAAAATTTTGACATGCAGACCGCCTGCACCCATGTCCCATTTGGGACATATTTGAAACCAGCCAGTGTATTTTACCCCATCAACCCATATATTTTTTAAAATAAGACACCTTAGGCTATCTGAAATGGTGGTATTTTTACACTTTCCATGCACTAATTCTACCACCAGCCTTTGTCAAACTTTGTGGTAGTAATTTTTTTGTGGTTTTTTTTCACAAACCTTGTACTTCAGACATGAATTCACAGATTTTGGTATGTGTCACTGCCAAATAACACCCCAATGAGTGTTCAGCAACATCTCTTGAGTACAGGGATACCACCCATGCATAGGTTTGTTGGGTTGTTTGGGGAGTAAAAGGCCAAATTTGGTAGGTGCAGTTTTTGGTTTTCCAAATTAAAATTTTGACATGCAGACCGCCTGCACCCATGTCCCATTTGGGACATATTTGAAACCAGCCAGTGTATTTTACCCCCATCAACCCATATATTTTTTAAAAGTAGACACCCTACGCTATTTCAAATGGTGGTATTTTAACACTTTCCATGCACTAATTCTACCACCAGCCTTTGTCAAAGTTTGTGGTAGTAATTTTTGTGTGGTTTTTTTTCACAAATATTGTATTTTAGACATAAATTCACAGATTTTGGCATGTGTCACTGCCAAACAATAACCCAATATGTGTTCAACAACATATCCTGAGTACAGGGATACCGCCCATGCATAGGTTTGTTGGGTTGTTTGGGGGCTAAAGGGCCACATTGTGAAGGTGCGCATTTTCAACTTGGAATATTGACATGTAGTCAGCTTGAGCCCATCTTTCATTTGGGACTTTTTTTTAAGTAGGACAGTGTATTTTACCCCAAAAAGTAATATTTTGTAAAAGTAGACACCCTAGGCTATTTTAAATGGTGTTATTTTAACACTTTCCATGCACCAATTCTACCACCAGCCTTTGTCAAAGTTTGTGGTAGTCATTTTATTGTGTATTTTTTCACACATACATTGCACTTTAGACACAAATTCACATATTTCGGTATGTGTCACTGACAAACAATACCACAATATATGTTCAGCAACATCTCCCGAGCACAGGGATACCACCCATGCATAGCTTTGTCAGCTTTGTTAGGGGTTGAAAGGCTACATTTGAGAGGTGCGCTTTTTGATTTTCAAACTTGGAATTTGAACATGTAGATCAAGGAAGGGGTTAATAGCTCTTATAAGAGCCTTTGTAGTACTGTACAAAAAAATTAACCCCTAAAAATGCACAGACAAGAAAAAATGTTCTGCTGTGCAGTGATCAGTGGCAGGGAAGGGGTTAATACACTACACTATACAAAAGGTATGGCTTTTATAAAAGCCCTTGGGACTCACAATTTATTAACATTTTATTTAATTTATTACAATTTAAAAATTATGTTATACAGATCTGTCTCTTTCCCTCACTAAAACTCAAGTGAGGAGAGGGAGGCAGATCCATATGGGTCAGAACAATATTTACGAACCAGACGAATGGTGATGCTCATCTGAGAAATCACCAAACCACCTTTGCCACTGATCGGCTGTTACTGATCGCTATACACGCGTTCAGACAGCTTCAAAAGGAATACACGTAATCCCCTAGTGGGTATAATTAACCCCTAGTGAGTCTGACCAAAAAAATGCTGATAGCAAAAAAAAATCCTTCGGCGACTAGATTGCTCCATATGCGCTGGCAAGAGCATCGGCGACTAGATTGCTCCATATGCGCTGGCAAGAGCATCGGAAGTGAAAGTATTTCACTTCCGATGCTCTAGGGGGAGCCAGTCGATGCCGGCACAGCAGATCTATGTGATCTGTGTGCAGGCATGTATGGTAAGTGCTCTGATGAGCACTTACCATACTGTCAAAGGCAATATTACTAAATATTGCCTTTGACAAGTATTGATCTGCCTCCCTCACCTTACTACTTTTAGTAAGGGAGAGAGACAGATCAGATCAAGTAAAAAAATAAAATTAAATAATAAAAAAATATTTAATAAAATTTTAAACACCAAGGGCTTTTATAAAAGCCATTTAACCCCTTCCATTTTATTTATTTTCTTATATAATATTATAGGATATGATCAAATATGGCATCCAAAGAAAGCCCTTCTTGTCCCGATAAACTCAATATATAATATGCGGGGAACAGCAAATGACAAAGAAGAAAATTACAGCTAAACACAAACCGCACAAAAATGTTTCAAAGGGTCTGTCCTTATGGGGTTAAACGACAATGTTTATTAACTGAAGTGGTATTGTGTGAAGGTAATGTGTTCTTTGTTTGTACATAGATTTGCAGAACAACAGTAGGATCAAGGTATTTTCCTGAACTTTGTTTATTTTATACAATATTTACTGTTAAAAGGTGCATGTTATCTCAGCTTGGATAACTTGGATTAACCGCTTCACGACATTAGGACGTATTATACCGTCCTGACTTTAAGTGCCTTTAATAAGTCCTGTATTAAACAGCTCATTGCGGCTCCCCGCGATGAGCTGTTTTCGGATCCCGCTGCAGGCACTTGCAGCGGGATCCCACCTGTCATCTGAGGCCACTTTGAGTGGCCTCAGTCTGACAGGGGAAATGTAGCCGGTGCTCAAAGCTAGCTAACTTCCGTGTTCGGGCACGCTTCCGTGACGTCCGGAGGTCTTGCGTTTTTTTTGCAGGGACCCACAGGGTCTGTTAAGACCCTGATCGGGTCTCTGCGAGAGTGTTCCTGGCTACCGATCACCTTGTGATCGGTGGCCAGGAACCAATCGTGATGTTTTGGTGCTTGCGTCGTTTGGGACGCAAGCACCTTGCATCACGAAGGGGTTAATTGAACTAGTTCACCAAAAATGTAAACATTGCATGAATATACAGCCTCCTGCTTTATATAGGGTTGCTACCTTTTCATCAAAAAAATACCGGCTTTGGTACTGTCTGCATAGACTTAACATTGGCCTGATGCCAATTTTTTGCCGGCTTACAAGTAAAATACCGGCCAGGTGGCAACCCTAGCTACATAACTAAGCGCTATATCATGTTGAAAAGTAGATTATGTTATCACTGGTAATGTAGAACAATTACCCATCAAATTTGCTATTTATGTGGTGTCTAATCACCTTAATTAACTCATAACTCGGGAAAGGACCAATGTAGAGAGCTGAAAATAGTTGCATTGACCTAGCATGAATAAGCTGTGCAAATTTCATGATTCCATAGTTCAGCTTGGAGAGTTATTTCTTCAGATAAAAAAAAAATTGTTTTATAGTTAAAGTTCTGATAACACAATTTAAACACTGCTATACTCTATTCTGCTTGCACAAAGTATAAATATTATTTATGAAACAATGTTTTGGGGCAACAGAAGCCCTTTAAATGCATGACGTGCTTTTACATGTCAAATCTGCTTAATTCTGAGTTCTCACAACCAAGCGATCAAGCATTAGGGACTTTCTGCATCCCTGAAATTATTTATTTAGATCAGGGGTGTCAAGCTGCGGTCTTCCAGCTGTGTACAATTTCAAGGGTCAACAAGCAAAATTTACCCACATATGGGTTTCCTGGCTCACCTTATCTTTCACGTCTTCCATGCAAGATTGAATTGTGTTCCCTTGAACTGCTCTCTCTGTGTTTGTATATTTTGACAAGTTACCTGCCAATCTCTGCAATATTATATAATTCACGTATACAATACACCATTATATAAATCACACATACAACAGGAGAATTCAATGTCTAGAGTATAGCAACTGTTCTAAGATAATATGGTAGTCATCTGACTGCAAACTCCCCTCTAGTCATCTCCTTCTTCCATGTCACCTATCTCCATGTATCTCTCTACATTAATTTTGTAGTACTAACATTATGACTTTGAAAAGTCAGCAAATAAGGGTGCAAAAAGTATCCATCCACTGTTTGCGAAAAATGTATTCATAAGCATGAAAATATTGGTCACTATGGTGATTGGCTTGTGTCCAGACCTGTCATATTTGATTTTCTAGGATAATATGTTACCTAGTCTGGAAAGAGGTCTTACAATTAATACATGCAACAGAAAACAATATTTCCAAATAGAATTTTCTATCAAATAACAGGATCAAGTGTAATCTGTTCTGCCTTGTTTCTCAGCTGCAGAAAAGACATTAGTCATGTCCTCACTAGCATAAATACAATAGTACATATACCAACAATACTTTAATTTATCATATAGGAAATATGTGAAAAGAATTGTGGAAGACAGTTACATATTTTAGCATGGTATTCAAACTTTAATTCCCTTTCTTTGGAAGAGAAAAGACTAGATATACATTCTCCATCACTTTTAAGATATTTTTAGCACCAGATTTTTTATAGATGTTAAATGTGCCAGAGCATTGCAGAGGAGCGGACTGGACCATGTAGCTCAAACACCCATATTTTGTTGGCAGTAAAAAGTATACATTGGTGCACACTTAAACAGCTCCTGTATTTGGTGTAGCTTCTGGTTCCAGGAAAGTGGGATTTTAGCCCCTCCCATAGTAATGTTAATATTTAAATAACTCTTGTTTCTATTGAAGATGCAAAGGTTATTTTTAAAGCTTAGTGGCACTTTAAATGGCAAAGCCTCAGTGTAATAGGAGTAGAAAAAATGTCTAGTCATTTCTATTATATTCACCAAAGACATTGGGAAGCACTCCAGGGTAAAAATCTAATTTCCACAGGATAGATCTTAGCAGACGGCAAATGCATTAAGCTAATGTCTAATCATTACCAGTATTTCAGTCCTCAACTTTATTTTACTTTATAAGTTAAGAGCCTGTTTTAGCCATTCTATCAGAGTTATACATTTGTTTTAATGCAAAGTCAGTTGAGTTAAATTTCCTGTTATTTTCTTCAAGCTATAGACCAACTACAGATCACGATGTCTAGCAGACAAAATGCATTGTCATTACTGGCTAGAAATGTGATATGAGACTGCAGTGAAAACATTTCATTCGTAGAACATAAATGGATGTTTTCTCTGCTCCACCAATGTGATTAGGCAGTGCATTGTTTGGATACTTTTTTTTTTTTTTTTTGTCAAATAGCAACAAAATCCCAAGGATACTAATCTCATTAAATCCACTGCATGGAAAGTGAACACACTTATATCTTGTCTTGTCAAATTGACAAGAACTGAAAGACAGGAACAAAACTGAGCAATTTCAATGATTTTCTAACTTCCAGTACCAAATTACAATTTTTTTCCACACATTCAAAATAATCTTGTGTGATGTCATTAGAGTACTGTTAAAGACATGATTCATTTTCACTCTATATACAAATATCTAGATTTTTAATTACCATTTAAATATACTCTAAAACGTAGAAACAGTATAGTTAAGGTATAATTAAGACAGGCTTGCTAATCAAGGGTATACATGAATATGACAGTGAAGACAACGTGTCTGTAAATTATTTTAGTGAGACTTTTTGAGAAGAAAAATCCACAAATCTTAACTATAAAATAGAAACTCTAGAACGCTGAACTCCAGAATAATGCATTTTGCACAGCTTATTCATGCCAGAATTTCTAGGTCAACACGAGTATATTTATACATCTGTCTACATTGTTCTTTTCCTGAGTTATGAGTTAACTAAGAGTAATTAGCAAAGTGAAGAACAATGATTGCAAACTGCTACAAGACAGAGCAACAAAGGTGAGAATTGCTGAACAATGATTGCAAACTGCTACCAGACGGTAGCAACGAGACTGTTGAGACAAAAGATCACGGTACCAGCAGAGTTTCTCAGCGGAGGAGAACACACCATTGGTACACAAGCTGCGCCAACATTACAGTCAAGTGATAGGGGTAGCAGCAAAGAGGACCACATTAATTCAAAAGGCAGCCAACATAGAGGCTCCATCATACTCAAAAATAAAAATAACAGCTGGCAAAAAAAGTAATAGTGTTTAATCTTTAGCATAAGTTAAAGGTTTGCAGAAATGTTCCAGGCAGATAAAAAGATACAATCACAAAAATAAGTTATAGGATTTCAATTCCATGCATTCCTGGCACAACTGCAGTTGGAGTTCCCTACAGTACACTAAGACACATGTCAGCCAACCTGACTTTCTTGCAGTGGAAGGGATCATGGCCAAAGGGCATAACAGTGCATCTCATCTACCAAGGATTTCTCAAGGAAATGTTCCTACAAATATATAAATATAAATAGGCAGATTTACTGTTTAAATCATACCAAAGGTCTCAATCTTTCAAGAGTGACAAAAAAATACTTTTAATCTAACAGATTAAACAGACTTTTAATTATGATTTCTTAAAAAGAGTCATTTTAAACAGTGCTCCCTAAGAGCATTGTCCAAACGTCCATTTCTTCAGGCACCTTTAGTAAGAATGCCAGGCTGCCATGTCATGATGCTGCAGTTCCGTGACAAGGCAATAGTATGAGATGTCTGAGATAACTGAGATGTGTCCCACAAACTGAGACAGACATTGACTGGCTTTCTCAGCTGCCACGGAGCATTGCTTTTCAACACTGAACAATTGGTACATCTTTCAAACTGTAGAAGGGAGTAGTGGCTTTATTCCTCATTAAAATATTTGTATGGTTCAAAGTCCATCTTTAAAGTGACATACTGTACACATAATAAAATGAATTATTATATCATGAGTGTCCAGCCTATTTTTTAAGCCTAAAGTTGCATTCATTTACATTTATCTTGCATAGTAAAGTTAACCTATAGAAGAAACATCTGTGCATATTGCTGTAGGCCTTTAATGAACGTTATAAAAATTGTAAATGAGCATTAATAGATCATAGCTGGCACACACCCACACATTGTGGCTACTTGATTCTCAATTAAGAAGCATAGGTATTGTCAATGTGCATGCCTATGATGTCACACTCCTACGCATCAAGAGTCCTCACTGACTTAAAGAAGGCCTTCTGACAGACTCTGAAGAGGACTCTCCACAATCTCAGGGGGTACATCCAGCTATGAATGACATGTGCAAAATGTAATGGAAAATGTTTAATCTTCTTATTAAGCTGATTTTATTACTAGGGGATACCACAGACACATTTAAAACACATTTTTCTTTTATTATATGTATACACTTGCAAATATGCTAAAATAACTTGTAGATCGATATTTATTCGTTTCCTTCACAGTATTAGCCAATGTCTAAGTGACAACGTCCCTTTACACCAAAAGCACTGGAAAGGTCATAGTGAATCAATATAGCTACATCAATTTTCCACAGCAAAGCCTTCCCTTGTTAAAAGTTAAGCATTCACTTTTATATACTTGAGAGTGGGTTAAGGAATGTTCATTTTTAGAAAGCTAGAAATCTTTTTACTCAGTAAGTTCTAAAGTTTATTATGACTTTGAATGCTGTGTTTATTTATCTCTACCAAAACTCTGAAACATCAAAAAAAAAACTAATACCAGGCTTATGTGTTTTGAGCATGAGTGATCCTGTCATAAGCCTGTGTTCATGTAATGATCTTTACAAGTCTCACTGTTTGAGAACCAACTGTAAAAAAACAGAGAACTGTCCATGGTGCTGATTTTCTCTAATTATTCACTTTTAACTGATCATTTACCATATTTGCTTGAATATAAGACGACCCTGATTGTAAGATGATCCCCCAAATTTTGGATATTCTTTTATGAAAATAAGAAAAAGTCTAAATATAAGGCTACCCTATAGGAATTTTTTTTTTAGCATTTCTTGTTTTTATTTGCCAATCTGCCACCAGACTTAGCCAATGGATACCCCCATACAATCATCTGCCCCCAGACTTAGCCAATCAGGCCCCCCACACAGCCATCTGCTCCCAGACAGCCATGTGCCCCCAGACTTAGCCAATACAGCCCCCAGACTTTGCCAATGCTGCCCTCAGACTGTGCCAATGCTGCCCCCAGACAATGCCAATGCCCCCCACCTGCTTCAAATCTCCTTGGTGGCTAATAGGGGCAGCCGGTGGCTGACTGCACGATACATGCAGACATCCTCCCATGCTACCCGACACATGACCTCCTGGCTTCCGTCATAGAAGTCCCAGTTGAAGTGCTGGGCAGCAGCGGAGGATGTCTGTGTGCAGACATCAACCGGTTGCTTGCAAGGGGGATCCAGGTCCCCTGCAGCTCTGCGGAGGACCTGGATCCCAGTCTTATAGTCAGACCTTGATTTGAGGTCTGATTATAAGATGAACCTCGAATATATGAGTATATATTTTGATGTGTGTTCACCAAATGGTGAAGTACTTTCAATTTATTCAACGTTGTGCACAGAAATCTTCACCCACTTATATATAATTATATCTTGTACATATTCTTGCTCACCTTATATTATCTTTATTTTTTGGTTATTACATTCATAGGAAGAGGGGGGTTATAACTGTTAGGAGTTGGTAGCATTATTAAAGCATTATTAAAACTATACCTTATCTCTCTCTCTTTTATACTTTACTTTCGTATGTCTTCACTGCAACTCCTATCATGACAAAGCATGATTGGAGCATTATAAGAGTTGCAGGCCTCAATTTTAGCAAAGGCAAGTATGAATTCCTAATTACAATGGACAGTTATTTATTTCCTGATCCATGCATGATATGAGCTGTAGTTTATAGCAACAGGGGAGATTATGATTACTTGCCCCTGTAGTAGATGAAGACTACAACTCCATTACCACTCAGGATATGGTAAGAGCTGCAGTTCTCAGCAACAACACTACAGAAGATAATGCCACTGCAGAAGATGATGATGTCAAATAAAGATTGACAGAATGCTGGGGAAATACTGTTGATTCATAGATGTACTCCAGAAAGGAAATTTGTGAAATTATGACACATAGGACTATGGTATTTCGAAATTAATTTTGTTATATCTTTGAAACAACAGAATAAAAATGTAAACATGACTAAAAGAGTTTAATGGGGCCATTCATTTTAAGAATAGTTATATTTGTTTTCATTCTCTCTTTAAATTATTTACAACCATGTACAATCAGTTGTACAACACATAGTTAGTTTGAAACAGAAGTACACTCTGATTTAAGTGCTTAATAAAGTGCAATGGTGAAGACACGATTAAAATGCTAACTCAAGATAGAGGAAAAAAACAGCATTTAGCTTTAATTAGAACAATTTTGGATGGTCACTATATATTAACCCACAATACGACAATAGGTATGCTGGACAAACAAGCCAGTCACTATTGGCATAGATTGGCAGATTAATTAAGATTATTAATACGTAATTGTAAAGCATATTTGAATATCGTCAAAGAAGCACTTACTCAATATGGTAAATTAGCTTTTGGAATGAGTAAGGTTGTCCTTTCTGGGTAGGGCAGATTAGCTTTTTACATGCACCATATATCAGGGCTTGATAAATATGTATAGACTTCAGGAGCCATACAGAGCAGTTCAGGTGCCTGCTAACTTATTTTTAGGAGCCAGGAACTATACAAATGTTATTCCTAGGATCCATGCTTCCCTGTCATCTGGGATTTGCAAAGCCCTACCATTGATTATAATGAGCTGCTGAGTATTCATAGACACGGTTCTGCAGTGAGAGATTAGATAAACATTTATTCAAACATTTGTGTCTTCAAATTACCATGTCTACATGTATTTTGGGTTATATCTTTTATGTGTGGTATGATGGTTTTCATTGTTTTTACCACTCTCATTGGCATTCTTTTTCTCTTTTATTCAGTGAATGATTTTGTGTTCACAAACTTTTCTTTGTTTGCATTATGCCTCAGTGGTAACTGTAGGAGACCAGTTTAATATTTGTTTTATTTATTTGTTACCATGTTTTTATTACTTTTATTGTGCACAACTATAAAACAAAGCACAAAGGAATGAAATGTATTTTTCATGCACAGTAAATATAGTTCTATGGAGAGAGGGTGAGCTGAAATTAGGTTTAGTCAAATTATGTGCCCATAATGTTGTTTCTGTTTTACCAGGGAGGTTTGGCTGTATGGATTAAAATTATTATCTGGATCATCGGCTACACCTGTCTTTTATTCCTCAATCACAGAGATATGAGAGATAGGCTGTGAATGTACCTTTTGTTTGCAAGTATGCCTCTCCCATGCCAATATACTGTACTCATCACTTAAATGGTGGTTGTTTTTGAGTGTGCCATTTCAGCAGCCAACTTGTCCAAGTATTCAGATATTCTACTATATTTTAAAGTTACTGCACTATGAGTCTTTATATTTTCTCTTATTTGTAGATTTTATTCCAGCTGCATCTATCACTAAGGAATACTGCCTATGTAAGACTGTGTCCAGGTTTCATTGAGTTTATTATGTTTAAGTATGGACATACCTTTAAGCTAGTCACCATTTGATGTGTTTCCCATATAATATTTACAAGTACATTTTTTTCAAGTGTCTATTCACTGAGCCCTTTTTGTTACCTCTTAGAGGAACTGCAGCCTTAGAAATAAAGACCAGTAAAGTACAAACCAAATAAATACAATAAAAACTGAGGTAAATTTAAAATGCACAAAGTCACTTTACGTTGAATAACGAAACCATCCAAATCAAATTTTGACCAACTGAGAATTTTTTAAGGTAATACTGGGTATTATTGGTATATTTTTTCTACATATTCATACTGTACATTTTCATGATGCTCCATAACTATTCTAATAATCTGGTCTCCTTGGATACATATAGTCCCAGTGAGATGAAAAAATAAACATGCATCAAGGGTGCAGCACTCCTCTCTTTCTTCTCTTGATTTTCCTTATCTTGTTATATTTTTAGAACAAATGTCCTTGACAAATACCAGTAGCCATGAAGCAATGGCTCCTAAAATTCTCAATGCTGGCTCCTAATTGTATAAAACTCTATGGATGCATTATTTCCCTCAAAATAATGGCTGGCTCCTAAAAATAGCCATGAAATACACTATTGTTGACCAATACTGCAACTTAAAATTGATTTTCCTTTGTGCTTTTTATTACCTACCTTTTATATAGACATTCAGAGAAGTTAAAAAAAAGGATTTTATAAAAATTAAAAAAATTTACATATAATAGGAAGGTAAAACATGAGTGTGAAAGTCAAAATCTATGTGTAGTCACTTATGAATAACTGAAAGAAACCAAAGAGTTAGATGAACTGAAATCAAAAGAAAGTGATGGGAGACATTTTTGAACAGAATGTCATAGCTGTAGGCATTGAATGACACTTCTTCCATTGAAAATAATGAGGCAAGCATTGGGCATGTCCAAACATGATACCAAGCATATGTGTAATTGCTCAGAAAGATGAATTCCAAACACTTCTTCCATTGAAAATAATAGGGGAAGCATTGGGTATGTCCAAAGGTGATACCAGGCAGAGATAAATAGGACAATAAAATGCATATATGCCCATCTCTAACCGTGCCCACTGATTGGCTATCAAGGACTGCTGGGGACGCACATTTCAAAACATGAAGAACCGTTATTGTGGGAGAACTATTGCAAAAACAAACAAAAAAAATTACATTTCTATTTTTATTTAAAATGTCAACTTTAGTAAGCTTTTATTAGTTGCTTTCTGTAGGCTGGTGGGGCCCTTAAAGACACAATCTGATTCTAAAAATTGTTTAGAAATAAATATATTTAGATACATACATTTTATGCTGCATTGTGGCATCCAAAACAATGCACTGTGTAATAGATTGCATACACTTTTTGTATCAATGTTTATATTTTCAGTTATACATTTACAGCCAATGTACAGACTTGTCATCTAAGGATCTTTGCTTATCTGTTATGGGTGAAATCCATGATGTTACAGATAAAAGCATTGTTGTGAGTAAAATGGCATATTTGTATAAAATTGGGTAAATATTGTTACCACCAGAAAAATAAAACAAAATAGTAAAGTCTTCTATTTACTACTTGAAAATTTGGATGCCAGTAATGTATAAAATAGAAACATATTTTATGTACTTTTATTGTGCCACAACTTTCTGTTGTTAGATAGACTGTGTACTCCTCATTGACAGAAACAGTTCATCCTATACAGTTCTTAGAAACTATGCACCACAACACCAAAATCACTTGAGTAAATCAACTTTTAGATCACTCTTCAAACAAAAACCAATCCCATCACAGCATGATTCAACACCTTCAAACCACTTAACATTTTGCTAAGAGACAGTAATTTGGTGATATGATGACTATCCACAATAATTCTATGATTACTTAAATTTCAGAAAAGGGTTAATCCAGTTCAAATGAACCAATATATAGTTTCTATCACAGGCACATAAAAGACACTTAATGGTTTTGACAATTACATGTAACTATGTAAATTTGATTAAGGTAATAACCTCTATTTAACTCTTGCAGCCTGCCAAAACAATCCATTCATATAAGACTAGTGTTAACACCAATGACCACCAATAACCATCACTGGGGCTCATGGAGAGGGCTGATTGCCGGCCTCTTTCCAACAGACTATGGCCTTGACTTGAGAAATGGTGCAATATACTGCCACCACTAGGTTTGATAAAACGCCCTTTCAGGTGCGCAGAATTTCTGATGTGTGTACAGACTTGTTGGCCCTGTTATTGTTGAATAGTTTTCATTTTTATTATTTTGTGCTTGTTAGCCCATGTTATTATTGAGTTATGTTATAGGTTTTAACTGTCCCTCTTGAATTTAAGTGTTACACATTGTCTTTTCTTATATCAGATGTCTGTACCTGAAAGGTGTGATGTTATTTATTGTGTTGTGTCCTGTGTACTGTGGATCTAATTCCCTGTGTCTGTGAGTCATGCTCTTGTCTTTTAACTCCTTAGTGACATGACTTTTTTTTGGTTTGTCTGACGCTTAGTTGTTTTCACATTTCTGCGGTGTTCGTTTCTTGCTGTATTGCTATATATTGTTTTTATTGGCATATGAAGGGCTTTCTTTTTATACCATTGTTTTGATAATAGCATATAATTTGATATAAAAAAAATAATAAAATATGGCAAAAAATAATTCAGACTTTTATTTGAAAAATCATATACTGTTCTACAAAAGTGAACAAAAAAACACTGCTAAATAGTTTCTAATATTTGTTGTGAGTTTATGTTTTTACTGCAAAGCTATTTCAAAATCCTTGGCGAAAGTGACATTGTTACACTGATATCTGTACTATATCCATGAATGAACCCCCACATATACATCTTTTTCAAAACTAGACAACTCAGGGCATTTAACTTGGGGTATTTTGACACTTTTCATATAGCCATTTTACCACCCACCTTTGCAGCAAAAAAAGAAGATTGCAATTTAAGTAAACATGTCCTGAAAATGTGAGGGGTACTGCTAAATAACACCTCAATATGTGTTCATCAAAATCTCCTGAGTACAGGGATACCACCCATGCATAGGTTTGTCAGCTTGTTTGGGGGTTAAAGGGCCACATTTGAGAGGTGCGCTTTTTGGTTTATCAACTTGGAATCTTGACATGCAGAAAACCTGTGCCCGTGTCCCATCTGGAACATTTTTGAAGCAAGCCATTGTATTTTACCCCATCAAACCATATATTTTGGAAAACTAGACACCCTAGGGCACGGCTCGACAAACCCCGGTTGCCGGTACCCTCATGTTCCCCTTGCCGCTGCCATTTGTTTCTTTTGAGGGTTTTTTGCAGCGCGAGGGGGGAAGTCTGTGCGGATTGCACAAACAGCAAGCACCGCCCCCTCGCACAACGCGTGTGTGAGTGCTGGGTGTCGTCTCAAAAGAGTAATGAGGATCGACTGCAGCACAAATGTTCCCCCTTCTCTGCAATGAGGTAAGGCAGCAGGGAGGGGGAACATTCGTGCTGCAGTCGATCTTCATTGCTCTTTCGGCTGAGTGCTGGGTTGTCAAGAGACGACACCCAGAACTCAGAAGTTAAGAAAGGAAAAAAATAAACAAACCTGTGTATATATGTGTGAGCTGTATATGTGTATGTGTGAGGTGTATATGTGTTAGGTGTGTGTGTGTGTATATGTGAAGTGGGGGGTGTATATATGTGAAGTGGGGGAGTGTATATGTGAAGAGGGGGTTGGTGTGTGTGTATATGTAAAGTGGGTTGGTGTGTGTGTGTGTGTGTGTATATGTGAAGTGGGTTGGTGTGTGTGTGTATATGGGAAGTGGGTTGGTGTGTGTGTTTATGAATTGCGTGTATGTTTTGACTGGCTCCTAAAAAAAATTGCTGGCTCCTAGAATCAAATTAAATTTGTCAAGCCCTGCCCTAGGGTACTTCGAATGGTGGTATTTTAACACTTTCCATGTAATAATTCTACTACCAGCCTTTGTCAAACTTTTGGGTAGTAAGTTTTTTTCAAATACATTGTACTTCATGTATGAATATACAGATCCTGTTATGTGGCACTGCCAAACAACATCTCAGACTGTGTTCAGCAACATCTCCTGAGTACAGGGATACCACTCATGCATAGGTTTGTTAGGTTGTTTGGGGGGTAAAAGGTCACATTTGTGAGGTGTGCATCTCAGTGTTCCAACTTGGAATTTTGACATGTAGGCAACATGCGTCGATATCCTATATGGGATGTATCTCTGAAGCCAGCCAATGTAATTTAACCCCACCAAACCATATATTTTTAAAAAAATAGACACCCACAACTCCTTGTAGCAAGGGCTCAGCAGCCAATGATCAGAATGTATCAGAAAGCTGACCAGGTTCAAAATCGAACCCTGAGTCAGCGGCCTCAGAATCAGTGCCTAAGCAGTGATCTACAGCAAAGAAGGGGTTAAAAGCTCTTAGAAGAGCCTATGTAGTACTGCAATACATTACAGTACAAAGAAATTAATCCCTAAAAAAATGCAGACAGCAAAAAAGTGTTGCCGTCCAAGATTATTGTTTATACAGTGATCAATGGCAGGGAAGGGGTTACTACACAGTGAATGGCTTTAATAAAACCTGACAATTTGATAACATTTTATTTTAACACTAATACTGATCTGTCTCTTTCCCTCACAAAAATGTAAGTGCGGATAGGGAGGCAGATCCAAATTGGTCAGATCAATATTCACAAATATTAATCTGATCAGGTGAACGGTGATGCTCATCTGAGCAATCACCAAACTGCCTTTTTCCCCACTAATTCGCTGTTACTGATCGCTATACATGCGCTCAGACAGCTAAAAAAAATCAAAAATATTTTTACTTTACATGTAACCCCCTAGTGGGTGTAAAAAAAATAATCAAAAAATATGCAGACCGATAAAATTTGCTTTTTATTTTATTCTTATTACTTTATTTTATTTTAACTTATTTTTCTTACATTGATCTGTCTCTCTCCCTCACTAAAAAAATTAAGTAAGGAGATGGAGGCAGATCCAAAGTGGTCAGATCAATATTTGAAAATATTGATGTGACCAGGCAGTGGGGATGCTCATCTGACCATCCCCACTGCCTGACAGTCTGCCGGGCAGTCACAGATTGCCTCTGTGACAGCTTCCAGAGCACAAAAAGCAACTACTTCCTGCACTCTTGCCCTTATAAGGGCAACGCATCTTGGACACACAGTGACCAAGATCGTGCATCTTTTTTTGTGTTGCTGAATGCCTCGACTTGTGAGGCAAGTCCGCAACACTTGCAGAGACATAGGAAGAGATTAAACTGCCTTTAAAACCGGCATTGCAACCTTTCATGGAAACAGTATTCCCTGATGGCATTGGCCTCTTTAAGCAGGATAATGCGCAATACCACAAAGCAAATTGGTTCAGGAATGGTTTGAGGAACACAACAATGATTTCAAGGTGTTGACTTGGCCTTCAAATTCCCTAGATCTAAATCCAATCAAGCATATGTGGGATGTGCTGGACAAACAAGTCCATGGAGGACCCACCTCGCAACTTACAGGTCTTAAAGGATCTGCTGCTAATGTTTAGGTGCCAGATACCACAGCATACCTTCAGAGGTCTAATGGGATCCATGCCTCAATGGGTCAGGGCTGTTTTGACGTCAAAAGGGGCGCAATATTAAGCAGGTGGTCATAATGTTATGGCTGATCGGTGTATATTAGCAGTGTGCCAAAGGCTTTTTATATGTTTGAAGGCCTCTCCAAACAGCCTTTATTAGAGCATATGGTGGAGAACACTGCCTTCAATTATCCCATTTTTTGCATTCTCATACATTCATAGTTTTGCATGTTTTAGCATACATAACAAAATCAGATTTGTAAATATTTTTCTACCCACCACAATGAGGCATGTATTCTTACAACCGTATACTCAATGTTGCACATGCACAGCACGTCCTCCATTCAAAATAGTAGGGGAAACATTGTATATGGCCATTGGTGCCTGCCATGCACTTACTTTGCCTGTGTTGCTCACTCACACGCAGTACGTCATCGCGAGAATTCCAATGCAAGTGACGACATCTATTACAAATTCCCAATTATTGATTATTAGAGGGAGAATTCTGTGGTAGTACGAAGTCGCTCTAGCACGACAACATTACAGTTCCTGGTTGGCAACCTCATACTCCGGTAGAATTCGAAATATGAAGTCAAATGGAAAAAGACCATTTGGATATGGATACATTTCTACAGTGAAAAGCAACACTCTTCATGTCCACATTTTTATAACAGCAATATTACTTATATTACATATTACACATTTTATTTGCATTAGTTATTTCAAGCATTACTATAACTTTGAGCTTATAAGTGATACTGTACTTTAAATTGATAAATACAACACCCATACAAGCTATGAAATATTTTTGCTAACTTTAATACTTTTTTTGTAGTTTTTTTTCCTTCTAAAGGGATGTGTGCTTTGCTATAATACAAGTAATTTTTATACCTTTAATTATTATAATTAATATTGAAGATAATTTTTTTTTTCCATACAAGTTATGTGAAAAGATTAAGTACCTGATCAATTGTATTGGTATATCTGTAAAGAGGGCATCGTAACTGGATTGGCACGTGTGATACAGGATGAGCATCAATAAATGGCATACAGTGCATATATAGATACTGTATGTATGCATGAAAGTTGCAAAAATGTTTTTGTATTTCAAAGATGTATCAGACAGAACTCACTGCAAAATGACCTGTTACAAGGATATAAGGCATGATCCAACGGGTCTCCCAAAATGGGAAATCAGTTGATGTGATTTCTCACCACTTAAAGATGATGAAAATATTAAAAATGTTGAAACAGTGTGGAGATATCTTTGAATAGGAGAGATGAATTTAGCTGCATCATGATTAGAAAGATTAGTAAAGGAAGACAAATGAGCAGGTGGGACAGGGAAGTGTAGATTGGGTGTGTGCAGAGAAAATGTGAAGGGTGGTGGGTGGCAGTACAGCGCATAGACAGGTAGGATGGCTGGAGATATAAATACAGACTGTGTTAGTATATAGCCATAAAATCTCTCTCTGAAGCATAACAAAATACTTGAGTGAGCTATATATAGAGGATCTGTATAACATGACAGTATGCCACTGGAACGCATAACTTGCAGATCGGGTGTATCCTGGATGAAGCAGATCTCCATGATCAATATGTAGACTTGTATAGATTGCTTGCTCGGGTTGCTCAATGCTGCAAGTGGGTTTATTTAGAATATAGATATAGATATGTTACCTGCTCTGGTCCCTGAAAGCAGATCTTGCAGGTCGGAGGGCTTGGTGTCTCGTTGCTCTCCACACTATCGGAGTCGGTCCTCGGATCAGGTTGACAGGATGTTTCAGCAAGCAAATTGTCATCATCATCCTCCTTGACTTGTTTATCACCCGGCCGCTCCTCCTGCATCCCGCCGGGCAGCAGCGGGTGTGTGTCTGTGCACACTGCGCGTGTAATGCGGTGTGTAGAGATGGGTGACACAGAGCAGGTGCAGTGCGGGGTCACTGTGTGTCCGGTTCCATCACGAGAGGAGGCTGCAAATCATCTGATGGAAACATGAGGAGGAGGAGACTGACTGCTGGAATAACACTAATACTGCATGAACCATTTGTTTTGTACTTAGTGACACTAATCAGATGAGATGTAGACATCACCCTTTATAACGTGCTCGGCGTGTGCATTGCACGAATTGCAAGCTGGATCAATGCGTTGGGTGCAATACGTTAATTACACACACACATGCAATGTATAAAGTGCCTTTACACATACTATATGCAATATTGTGCATTGCACTAAATACATGAAACCACAATGAAACGTATATTCTTTGATAGAAATACTACATTAAACTCTGCAGTAATATTTTAACATTTCTGATTAACAATTGTGATTTTACGGAAGTGTTAAGTCTTTAATAATAGTGTTTACTGCAAAAATAATAATAATCAGTATGCAATGTATATGCTGGGAATAACAACAATGGGAATAAACTATAATAGCACTTTTCTCACCTCCTTCAGTTGCCATGTTAAGAGTAAACCTATACATGACCCTATGACTTCAAGGAGAGATAGTCCAAATATAATAATAAGAGGAGCCACATAAGCTTTCAACATGTCATTAATGTTGAATAGAAAACTGACGGTTAATATGTGATAAACCAGCTGATGTGGACTACGTTTCCCATCATGCTTAGCCAGTTAACGGCCACAGCTGTCAAATTAAGTTATTGTTCCTGCGAGGTGTAGTGGAAACTTAAGTGTCTGGCAATGATGTAGAGCTTTGTGACAACATATGTTTGTTGCTATATACAAATAAATACAAACCTCACCTAGAAAAACCTGCACTTTTACAAACTAATGGATGATGTAACTACAGTCACCGGGGACAGATTTATACTTAATAGTAAGAAATAACAGATCTAAATTAAACAGTGCTGTGTTATGAAATCCTTCAATGTGACTGTATTTCTGTAATGTTAGATTTCTGATTAGGTATATCCCCCTCTCTCTTCTATTTTGGTTGCCATTATATCACAGCTACCACATCTCATGCCCAGCAGGGGAGATGGTTATGTCCATTCCCTTTTTCTCCCTGGCGTGGATAAGTCATTCTCATTTGGCAGACGTACAGTACTAATGAATGATAAACAAAGAGGCAAAACCTGGCTCCACTCTGTTCTATGCAGCCGCCTATGTAGGTTTTAGTCTATAATTAGTTGCTCTTTAACACTGGGCTAAAGCTAACGGTCAGTCTCACATTCAAACAGCCTCACGATGACGCCACGAAGCGGGCACTCACATCCTGCAGTGACAGACGACTGGTTTTCTCTACGTCATCGCCTACTCCAACCAATCGGTGATGCTCAGGAGAGGGAGATTAATTACCGTTATCTGTGTGGTACAGCTAGGGATGGGAGACACGAATAATGCGATGCTCACTATAATGAAAGAGTATGCAGGTTTTAAACTACCTCTTACGTTGGTTGACAGTGTTAGTGTTCTTATATTTAGTGTACAATAAAGAGTGAATACGTATGATTACCATAAATCAATACGTGGAGCAAAAAGTGTGGCCCTATGCAAATAGTTAATATAAATAGTGTATCACGTGATAGCAGAATGTTAATGTCAAATTATGTCTTTGGAAGCACCACGACAATTTCACACTTGATGTATTGACTTCTTGTTAAATGTCTTAAGAGGAAAACAACTCCAAGAAGCTGTCAAAGAAACTTGTTGCACAGAAAATTCTGAATCAAAGACTTGTTAATATTACATTTTTTAATGCTTCCATACTAATGACATAATTGTTGACATATAAAAGTAATTCTGCTAAAGTTTATATTCCATAAAATATTCATATTTATCAAAGTTGTGCAAATTGGTAACCACACTAGCATGCACAACTAAGATTTTACATTTAGTATGATCCTTTTTTGAAGTTGACTCTCCATCTTTTTGTGGGTTTCTTTATCTTACCATACCATTATTATATTATTTGGAGTAGCCTAGGATTACCACAGATATTTTAATAGTACCACACCACCAAGGTTAGCTAAACTAATGAGACTCAGAAGATTTTGAAAATGATTAACTGCTCCCAGTTTTATTGATTATATTATTTATTGTTCGGGTTATATTATGATATTATATGCCTTACAAAGTACATCCATTCCATCCTCATAATAGAACCACTGAACCAGAGCTGGCCCTACAATGGGTCCAGGTAGGACCCAAGCAGCACTTGGACATGGCTGAAGATGCTAGGAGTAAAGTGAAAGAGTCATTTTTATCCATATATATTCACATACATAACACATCACTGAATGTTCAGTACTTACGACCAGGTATTTCTGGGTCTGGTGTATACGGGTCAGGTGGCTCTGAAGATCTGCCACCAGGGCATCTGGTGGCAGAGTCTTCCCTGGTTTACTTCCTCTTTACTAGCCTCTTGAATTTATCTGAAATCAATGAGTAGAACATTGCAATTGGTACACTTTCACAATGATCATCTGTACAAGTTTATTTACACATATATATCCAGCTATATATCTATCTATACAATTATGTACATATCGACAGATACATATGCAACCACTGATCTACTACCGTATTTCCCCAAAAATAAGACTGGGTCTTAAATAAATTTTTGTTCCAAAAGACGCATTGGGGCTTATTTTCAGGGGATGTCTTTACGAAAGACAAATGCTGGAAATGACTTAATGCCAAATCCTGCAAAGAAACTTCCGATATGCAAAACTCTTCGCATCTCACAGTAGATGGGGCCTCGTGGCCCCATTCTTAAGGCGGCTGCAGCCCCAGGGCAGTGGCCTACCGGGAATTTTCCCAGTATCACAGTAGGATAGTCCAGCCCTGGTGTTAAATCAAGTATTGAATTATTTTATAATTCAATACATTTGTCGTGTTGCAACGGGCATACCATATTTGCTCGAATATAAGACGACTCTGATTATAAGACGACCCCCCAAACTTTGGATATTCCTTTAGGAAAAAAACTAAAAGCCTGAATATAAGACTACCCTATAGGAAAAAAGTTTAACTTGTAAATATTCACATTTAAATTGCTTTTTAATATTTAATAAAAATTATGATATTAAAAAAATCCATTTCTTGTTTTTATTTCCTTTTATGTGCCAATGCTGCCTCTCTCTCCCCCTCCCCCAGCTTTCTCTCTCTTACTCCGCCAGTGTTATTTCTCTCCCCCTCCCTCCCTCTGGCGTTGTCTCTCCCTCCCACCAAACTTTTCTTTCTCTCTCTACCTTTTTCAGAGCATTTGCTCTTATATTCAAGCAAATATGGTACTAAATGAATCAGTCTGGCTGACGAACTTAACTGGGGGTAGAGCTTATATTACGAGCCCCTTGAAAAATAATGCTAGGGCTTATTTTACGACTAGGTGTTATTTTCAGGGTAATACGGTACTACCTAGGCCCTGATATGTACTACAACTGTGGACTGCAACCCTTACCCTTAGCTACTTGCATAATTTCTTTGTACATGTTAATTGATAAAATATGCTGCTTGCCCACCCTACCCTCTTTCCCACTAACATGATCTAAACAACTACAGTTCTCTGCAAACCCGTACACAGCCATTTTCACATGTGTAGCCACATGGAACATTCCTATCTGTACATTCCTAGCTATCCTTGACACTGTTAGCTGTTGCATGTGTTACATGCAATACAAGTGTGTGAGCTATGTGTGTGGTGCAGTTTTAAATAGCCTATGGTGTATATGTATTTTAAGTGCACTTACCATTTCTTCACCAACTCCACAGATCTGTTATTTCCAACAACTGCATTAACTGTATCCATGGCTTCCTGCCAGATGGCATTCTTCCTCCTCAGACTTATCTTCTTGGCTGATGCCTGAATCACTTAGTTGTAGTGTTGGCAAACGCTTCTCACCAATGCCATGTCCTTCTCTGCCAAACAGTTCTAGGCATAGGCCTTTCCTCTTGCCTGTCCACCTCTCCTGCTACCAGTGTCCTGGTACCCCACTCCTGCCCTGCTTTTTGGCCTGCCTTCTTTTTTTATTTACTTACTTTTAGCCCTTCAAGCTGCTAATCCTAATGGAAGTCTTGACGCGTACTCCATATTTATACACAGATTCCTCGATAGTCATTGGCTGTAAGTTGATTAACAATATTTTGCATACATTTTTGAAAGTTGGGCATATTTCCTATGGAGATACGGTTTATTTTGGTTGAATTACGGTATTATTTTCGGTATCTACGGGCATTTGTTTCTGTGTGCAAAAGCTCCCATAGGATAGAATGGGGAGCATGAGGCTACCACTTTGGTTAGGTGC
The DNA here is from genome assembly GCA_036172795.1 of Pelodytes ibericus. Classification (NCBI taxonomy): domain Eukaryota; kingdom Metazoa; phylum Chordata; class Amphibia; order Anura; family Pelodytidae; genus Pelodytes; species Pelodytes ibericus. The sequence continues at coordinate 119,470,609 of CM069859.1, read as the reverse complement.
ATTTTGGAATGTTTCGGCTGCTTTCAGTTTTGGCAGATATCGGTGTGGAATTGGCTTTGATTTTCAAAGTGCAGGCTTATTTGGAGGCAAATACCTGAGTAGCATGTAATTTTTGTTTTTTTCATGCCAATTATGTGATCAGAACACATCCAAACTTTGGAAGCACAATTTTCGGAGTCGAAAATAAACACATATTAGGTCGACCCTCCTGTGTATGTGTGTGCATGACTGGGTGGATATGTGTGACCCTGACTGTATGTGGGGCCGGGGGGAGCAGCCTTTCAATCCAGCACTATGTCTTGGCATAGCCCTGCATTGAATATTTCACTTCTAATAGCACTTTCCTCACATCTTTCTGCAGACTGATCAGGATTAAATCAGCTTCACATAACTTCCAAGATAACCCAGATATAATCAGAAGAGTCAAATAACACCTCTAACATTTTATTAATGTTTTGTGTGAATTTCTATTAATTTATTGCTAATCTTTGATACTTTAAGTTTCCCATGATGTACAGCCAGCCAATGGCCACAGCTGTTAAACTACTTTTCACTTTTCTGCCATATAGCAGAGAACTAAGAGAAAAACAAATAATTGTAGGTTAATTACAGACTATATTGTTTTGGGCACATGAGGAAAGAAATAAAATTAGTTTCTTCCCTTAGGAGCTTGCCATCTGGAGCATTATCATCTGTGCACTTTTTTAGTCACAACCACCATTCAGTCCCCTAAGTCAGTTAATTTCTTGTAGTAATTTTACCATTCAGTATTATGACCTTCAATAATCACCTTCACAGAACCTTCTTCTCAATGTCCACTCAACTCAATGTATTCATCATCCAAGGGATAAAGGAATATCTGTCCCTGAAAGCAACCACAATAGGATGTTTATTTATTTGGAATCAAAACGTTGCAACTGGAATTTGTCAATTTAACACCATTATCATATTTCCAAATTCTGTGCAATTTTCCATGCAAAGCAAATCATTTTTTAAGTAAGTATCTCATTATGTTTGCTGTGCTATTAATTTTTAAGGAACTGTTCTCTTTTATCAAATCCAATTGTTCAACATGTTTTCTCTCACAGGAATGATATGAATTTCCATGTTCTTTTATTCATGTCAAACACTGTGAAATCTAGTATCATGGTTAAATTTGGTTAACTACAGTCATAGAGACTGCTGAAGCATTCACAGAAAAATGTAAATTGTCTTTTTGGAGTAATTATTGAGATGATCATGGATTACAAATGTTTAATGAATAATTGAGGCAATGTCAGAGAGCAGACAAATCACTGAAAGTTCTAATGTTCTTTGCTATTTTTTTTTAGTGGGTAACACGTTTAATTAAAATCTACTGCTTGTTAAGCAACACTAGTGTATAGGTATTGTTTATAATTATGTTTCACTGACATGCTACAATGTATTTGGAGGGTCTTTGCTAAACTGTGAGCTGTGCTGATTTAAGCACCAAGTGTCAAAAGTTACAGAATGCTGGCCTGATCCTCACAACTCTGGAGTCAATTCATCTCAGTTCATTGTTTAGTGAATCAATACCCATTTGAATGTAACACTGATCAATAATAATACCTAGTTTTATTTCTTTTAGACATTTTTAGCTTTTTTTCTGTCTATGTAAATAAACAAAGTGATTTAACAAAGCCCACAAGAATCCACAGAATGAATACACTGAGATCAAACTTTCTGGTATAATTATATAGATGTTTGTCAATTTAAAATTAAGTAATATATTTTTACACAAAGGTTTTATGAATACATGACAAATCATTCTGACAGACAGTATAGGGCACATCCAGGACTATTTTGTGACAGGTGCTTTATAGGAAATTGATGTTAAGAGACACGATTAATTAATTGAGTAGCAGATTTGAAAACAATATATGTCTTAGAAATAAGAATGTCACTTTTAGTTTAGTGATATGAATGCTAGGTTCTTGACATATTCTGTTATTTTAACTGTATTGTTACATTTTGTGTAATCCTAGCAACCATTTTTACTGTTACCCGCTTCACATATATTCCAATATGTATTGTCATAAGCATATCAACCTTCAGCAAAAGGAAGCTAACTAGTTATGGAAGTTTACAGCAATCCCCTTCACAATCTGACAGGTTTATACATTCGGGAAATGTTCATCTTGATGATGTCAACAAAGCTCTACACATATTCGGAATTAACAGTGACAAGAAGATATGCAGCCAAAAAGAAACATATATTTTACTGCTTCAGTTGATCTCTGGAATTGTCTTCTAAACACGAATGCACTTGGCATCTGCAGAATATCTGTGTTGTAGTCTATTGTAGTTGTGTGCGATATGATAGTCATGCTAAATAATGGCCAAATGCCTCAGGGTATTTAGAACTAATCCGTATATCTATATTTACAGCTATTTAAATCTGACTGCTTGAAAAGGAAATGAATTGGCAACCCCTCAGCATTTTGGTGTCCACTGAAAGACATAGAAACATTAATAACCATGAATAAGGTAGCAATGTTAACTGATTGTAAAAAAAAATAAAAAAAAAGTACATTTTCAAATGTAAACTAGAAAACATAATTTATTTTCTTCATTGTATGTTCCTTATATGTTGAATGTCTTCTGGACACATGAGAGAGAAACATATCAGTAAAACATTTGATTCACATTTCTCTAGTTCTTCTAGTTCCCTAATACCAGGTGGTTTGAATATAGATTTTGAAATGTCTGTCTACTTGTAAAAAGTCTTATGTTACTATGTTATATGTAGCACATACTAATTCATTCATTTATTTATTCATTTGTCAATAGATTATATGTCTCTTCATAGTTTTGTATTATAGATATGCGTATGTTTTACTTTTTACAAGACTGGTAACCTTTCATAGAAGCTTTATTAAATTATTATGCTTATCATAAATATCTGTACCCCTGAGGTAATCAGGGAAACACGTTGGGTGGCAGAGTCACCGGTCCTGACAGTATTGGAGAGCAAATAGACGAGCAGGCAAATGTTTTGTGCAACCTCTGCTCTAAACTGCTTAATCAGCTAAAGAAAATTGGAAGAAATAGTACATCTAACGCTCGCCTGAACACCTCGAGCACCAAAACAAAAGGGTGACATGCAATCACTACCACAGTATTTGCTTCTTCCCTACCACTGACCTCTTAGGCTGAAGAAGAAGGCTGTGACAATAGCCCTCTCTCAGCTCATCATCTGAGGGACTCAAAGGACCTAATACAATCCCTACCTATAAGAGATGACTTAGCCTTATGAAGATATTGGGCAAATGCACAGTTATATACTGAGATAGAAGAAGCCTTGCCACTGCTGAGACGCAGGACACCCTAAAGTCTGAGCTATGTATCCACAGACAGACAATACTCATGCTCAAGGCGCACCTCAAGGACATACAAAATAATATGTGTCCGAAACAATATGTGCATCAGAGGCCTAGCTGAGTCGGAGGAATCTGAGTACTTGAGACACACCATATTCAAGCAAGTATTTGAAAACAAAGTGTCATGACCATTAAGATGGACAGGGCCCATCGGTGGTGCCTACAACCCCCCTAGAGATGTAATGTTTTGTATTCATGACTTTAAAACAGGGCTCGACAAACCCCGGGCGCCAGGTCGCCATGGCGACCAGGAAATCAGACCTAGCGCCCGGGTATCGTGAGCCCCGCATGGTGCCTTGGCAATAGGATAGGTTTTTTTCTTCTCTTTAATCTAGCGGTGCGCGAGGGAGCAGAGTGAGTGCACCTGCTGCACAGACTTCCTGCTCCGCCCCCTCGCGCACTGATATAGTGCTGATCACCAGGGAGGCTGGAACGTCAGAATGGATGTGTTTGTGTGTGTATATATGTGTGTGACTGAATGTGTTTGTGTGTGTATATATGTGTGTGACTGAATGTGTTTGTGTGTGTATATATGTGTGTGACTGGATGTGTTTGTGTGTGTATATGTGTGTGACTGGATGTGTTTGTGTGTATATATGTGTGTGACTGGATGTGTTTGTGTGTGTGTATATATGTGTGTGACTGGATGTGTTTGTGTGTATATATGTGTGTGACTGGATGTGTTTGTGTGCATATATGTGTGTGACTGGATGTGTTTGTGTGCATATATGTGTGTGACTGGATGTGTTTGTGTATGTGACTGACTGGATGTGTCTGACTGTGTGTGTACGTATGTGACTGACTGGATGTGTATGTGTGTATGAATATGTATTAAAAGAAGGTGTAGCGGGTTTCGCACTCAGAAGTGGAGGGTGCACGGAGAAGACTTTCACCCTGGTACTCCAGATTAGAATAAATGATCCTTTATTCTGTATGTATATGTGATGATGTGTCTGTGTGTGTATATATGTGACTGACTGACTATCTGTGTCTGTCTGTGACTGCGTGTGTTTATGTGCTGTTGTCTGGCTCCTAGATATTTTAGCTGGCTCCTAAAACTCAGATATATTTGTCAAGCCCTGCTTTAAAACAAAAGACAATTGATGTGCAAAGCCCGAGAAACACAAGAAATGCAGTTCCAGGGGTTAATGGTCACGCTGTTCCAAGTTCTCTTGTGGCTCACACTTCATACCAAAAGACAAAAGTCTCTGAGTGCTATACTACGTGAGCACAAGACTGATTACTGCTGGAATCATCCATTCGCCCAATGAGCAGGGTAAAATAATTTAAAATAATAATGTCAAATAATGTATTTTCAGTTATTACAGTATAAATCTATAAATCATACCGTGAAACGTTACTTTATGCCACCATATGTATTTTATCTCAGTCCCGAAACTACTACCATATAGACATTGAGTAGACATATAAATAGCTTGAATAGGTTGAGGAGGTCGATTTTCATTTTGAGGCTACGTCAAATTCGACACCCAAGTTTGACCCTGTTTTGTATCTCCCCATTGAAAGTAATGGGAGGCGAAATTATCAAAGCTATTTTTGAGACTAAGTCAATTTATCAATATTTGATTGTGTCAATATATAGTACTTTGCGTTCATACTGCTTACATTTTTTCTGTCTGCTTCTGCTTTTCTGTCTTCATCTCTTTAAGGCATTTAAACATAGTTATATACATTACAGTACATTAACATTTAATTATATATCGCCAGCAATTTATGTAGCGCTACCTACAGAGTTTCGAAGAGAACTCCATACTAAGTTAGACAAACTAGAACAGACTGGTATGTGAGGTAGAGAGCCCTGCTCGCAAGCTTACAATCTAGGGGATTATACACTTATATCTGAGGTAGCCTACATGGTGAAACGTGTTAGGTTTCCACAAATCATCATTAAGTGGTATTAACGTTTGAATTATGTATCAATTTTTATTTGTATAGACTACTTTTTATGAGATTGTACCAATTAAAACAGTGATATACATTGTTTTGAACATTGTCCTGTTGCTTCATACTTTCAATTTGTATTCTTGTTTTAAACAGGAACAGTTTTCTGGTGCTTAACCACCTTTGATCAACCCTTTATTCTTTTGTACTTTTTTTTCTAATGTTTCTAATGTTATTAATATTAGCCATCTTTGTGTGTGTTGTTCACCTACACTTGTGCTGTGCACATGTAGTCATGTACGTGGAAATATTTTTAGTCTTTGAACGGAGACCTTAAGAGTGTGAAAAATAAAAAAAAAGTAATTATTTTTGAAATAACAGTAAATCCAGTAATTCACATCATTCTTCAATGGCATAGTTCATTTAAGCCAACTGAGAACCTAATATCTGCTCATTTTAATATCTCTGAACCTAGCTACTGTGGACTGCAATGTATAACTGCTTTATCTGACAAAACTAATAGAGGTCTTTTGGTGGGTTAATAGCTTGCAGCTTCCCATTCGTTAGTCATACACTGATCATTAAAACATTATGGAAGAACTTTATACTAGAGATTTGATAGCTATAATATCTGAAGATTTGTGTTAATATAATAAATACAATGTACTTTTGTTGAAGCATGAAGGATTTAGAATATAACAAGTGATCTATTTTTCACTAGGGCAATCATATATTAATATAGATGTACCTCTTTTACATGCAAAACGATTTCCCAGCTTTGCTTGTATTAAAAGGATATACTTCTCAAGGTTCCCAGCCTTAAAGGGACTGTATGGTGCCCAAATACATCTTGAATGTTAACGGATATTAACCCCTTAGTTACAAGACATTTTGACCTTGACTTTCCCTTGGTTACAGGGGCTGTTTTTACATTTCTGGGGTGTTTGTGTTTAGCTGTAATTTTCTTCTCTCTCACATACTATACCCACACAAATGATATATTGTTTTTATTGTCATAAGAAGGGCTTTCATTGGATACCATTATGTTCATCATATCTTATAATTTACTACAAAACAAATATGATGAAATATATGATGAAAAAATGTAAAAAACGCCTTCTCTATCTTTGACCTAAAATATAATTTACACAAATAGTGTTGTTGTTTTTTTTCCCTATATTGACATTTTTTAAGTCTCTAGGGGCAGTCAAGCAACAAATTCAGAGAGACGGAAGTGAATTGTTTTTCACTTCCGAAGCTCTGACCACAAGAGGGCACAGCCATATTGCCAGAGCATGCTGCTTTGTCAATATGGCGCCTAAATTTTGCAATCGTTGATCGTGAAAACCGCTTGTTTCACCGCAGGACGTGTCAGGCACGTCCATTGCCGGGAAGGGAGTTCCGGCTGGACGTGCCTGACACGTCCATTGTCGACAAGGGGTTAATGTGCTTTCAACATAGTTTAGAATGTATGTTTTATATTTTGTATTGCTTAAAAAATAAATAAAACCTTACAGTTAGATGAATTTGGGAAATTACAGAAAGTTGCAAGAAACAAGGACTGCCCACACTAGCTAAGTAAAAGTCAGTTTTCTTTTCTTTTTTTTGCTGCAGGGACAAGTGAGAATTTCAAACCAATTTGAATTTAACTTCCTGTCTCTCTAGTGATGTCATCATACAATGTGCTGCACATGTGTTCAATACCAGCAGCACAGGAAGTGACTAAATGAAACAAAACCTCTTATGCTCAGTGTCACACAAATTGGTGTAGTGCATACCTGCATCTGCTACCTGGTATGGTATGACATTTGTGATGCCAAAAGCTTTACAACTTGAATGTCTCCTTAGAAGCTTGGACTCCTGTGGAAAGGTGTGAAATGTTACACTGAGTTTATCTACCATTTGCTTGTATACCCTGGGTTCTTGTGATAGAGATGTGACCCTTAGCAGTTAGGAGACTATTCCTGCTAATATCATATCCCAAACATGCATCAATAATAATAGTAATGATTAGTAATCATGCCTCCTAGAATGGGGATAACCTGTCAGAAAGGGAATTACATCCCCCGGGACGAGTGGTTTGGTCTGCTTCCTCAAGGCTGAATTTACCATAGACCAAAAGGGGTAGCTGCCCTGAGTCCAGACACACTGCAGGGTGCACTGATTCTGCTACTTGAGCCCTATAGTTTCTGTATTGTCTTCTTCATAATTTCACATGCCAGGGTGGATGACATGAGACAGGTTTAAATTATTATTCATTTCCTCACTCACCACTACAGCCCTTTCATAATGGTATTTCCCAAGTTGCCTTTGCTTCTTCCAACTACCATTTTTTTCATTCACCCCCTTGGCCATTAACATTAACATAACCTATTGGTTAGCTTCCCTTAGATCCATCCTTTCATCCCATTGGTCTCTCCTTTTCATTCTGACTTCCTTTACCTTGGAATTGGCTGGTTTCTGTTTACTTCCTCAGATTTATTCATGTTTCTTCTGCCTGTGCAGGAGCTGCTAATCTTTTCAGTAGCACCCTTTTGGCACTGAAAGGGTGATATGCTGCTATTTAAAAAAAATCCAGTATTGATCCAAATCCAAGCCCTCTTAGGGCAGATGTCCACATCCATTCTGAACAGTGCTGGTGCTACTACCACCAAGCTATGACTGTAATGAAAGAAGCAAGGAGCATTACTCTTCCCTAATCATCCAGTTATATGCTGGCTGGTGCATCACTTTGTAATAGGTAAAATGATAATAAATTATGGTCAGGCACCTTTAGTGTAACATTCTGTGTGAGAGAGAATGGGGTTTAAAAGAGACTGGATGTGACATTTTTCAAGGTTTAAGTGGCACATATGGACTAGGAAGCATTCTAATGTATAATCTTGGTGGATAATGCACCACAATACTGAAACCATTTACAGTGTAAATGCAATGTTAACAGGGTCAAGGACACTTCCGCGCCGCATCTTCATCGCTGACAGTTCAGCGCGGCAGTAAGAACGCTGAACTGTCAGCAATAAAGAATAACGCGGCCGTTTCATCGCGGCTATGTAAGAGCTGACAGTTCAGCGCTGAACTGTCAGCTCTTACAAATGTACAAGTAAAAAGAAAATAACCCCCCCAATAAATGATTCCCAAACCCCAATACTAACACTAAACACTAAACCCCAGTACTAACACTAAAATTAACCCCAATACAAAAATTAACCCCCTAAACGGAGACAAAGTCTCCATTCATAATTTTATGAATGGAGACTTTGTCTCCGTATAGTTAAAAGCCGACAGCCTATAAACCGAACGTTCGGTTTATAGGCTGTCGGCTTATGGAATACATGTATTCCTATTGCTATTCTATAAACCGAACGTTCGGTTTATAGAATAGCAATAGGATTACATGTATTCCATAAGCCGAAAGTCTATAAACCGAACGTTCGGTTTATAGGCTGTCGGCTTTTAACTATACGGAGACAAAGTCTCCATTCATAATTTTATGAATGGAGACTTTGTCTCCGTATAGTTAAATGCTATTGTATTCTATAAACCGACTCTATTTCGGCTTATAGAATGCAATAGTACTACGAATGGACGAATGAACGAATGATTTTCGTTTATTAACCATTCGTTCATTCGGCTTTCGTTAGCTTAGCATTTTCGTTCTTCGTTTTTCGGACGAATGGACGAAAATGCTATTTTCGGACGAAAATGCATTCGGACGAAAACGAATGCACATGTCTAATAAATATTCCTTTATTAAGTTCTGCCTTTGTCTGGTAAAGACTCACATTACCTAATCAGAGCAATATGTTGGTAGATATTGTGTTAAAGCATATTTTGTGGGTTTAGGTTAATTTGCTTGGGTGACCAGTGTACCCCATTTATAAATTGTCTTGGTGGTGGCAGTGTTATGCTATTAGTTATACCAGTATAATTAAGTGTGGGTGGTGTTTAAGGCAGACAGATGAATTTTAACACATTCACCATAATAACCAAGTCACATGCACTCTTGGAGTAGGATGGATTCGTGATACTAAGTGTCTATATAAATCAGTGCTGCAGCACCTACCGTAAACATGCAGTAAACACTGGGGGAGTCAAATATAAAAAATATGATTTATGCAGAATGCCGGCACAAAATGACACTGGAAATAAGCGTGTGCACTATACAAGTAGTAGTCTTCATCTTGCACCAAAGTGAGTTTGGGGACCAGACTGTCCCTTAAAAGGACACTCCCATCAAAAAATGAAAAGGGTTTATTTTTTTTATTTTGCATTGTTGATTTCAGATATGTCTTTTGTTTTTGTTATGTGAGTTTATTTTATAAAATATTTTACTAAACAAGTGTGTCTGGGCGCAGTCATTTTGTGAAATATAATGTTTTTGGGTGCCATCATACAGCAATAGTATCTCACTTTGGGCCTGAGGGCACAGAATGCAATCTTCAAAGCAGAATTCTGATCATAGACTTGCATTGGATGGGAAGGTAATGTAACTATTACATCACAAGGGGGCAAAGTTATGATCCTGTTTGATCAGGTCAATCTCCTCTCTTTGTTTTGGAAGGCAGGTTAAGAAAAAAAGTTGTAGACAGCCACCTAGTCCTGCCCACTGTGATACACAGGAGCCGACAAGAGTGCAGAGGAATATCTTATAACATCATCATGCACGCTTTGGCTACAGTTATAAAGTGAGACTGGCTGCAAGATTTTGGACGATGTTGCATCATGGGAAATATCCACAAAATGGAGCCAGGAGATAAATACCTAAGTTTATTTTCCTTTTATATGCAAATAATTCAATCATATAAAAAACATAAAATAAAATATAAAATAGGGATAATGTCCTCCCACCCATCCCTAAAAAACAAAACCAGTAGGGTTACTAACAAAAATAAGCCCAACTACAAGCTAAAAATAACCTTGTTTATGCCTTATAACTATAGCAGAGTGTAAGATCCAGAATTGTACCCCTTGAAGTTGGGCCTCAAATTTCTGTTTTGACAAAACCCTGTATGATCACCTAAAGTTAAAAACCAATGTATACCACTACACCTTAAATAAATAAACAATGTCTTTACTCGACTCTTTCCTTTATCAATCATGTTCAGTCTTTTGCCAAAACCCATTGTTTATACCTAAAGAACACTGGACCCATTTTCATGTTCCTCACTAAAATGGCTGCTATGTAATCAAAATGCTGCTGCCAGGCTTATCTCTCTCAATCAAGGATCATTAAGTGTTCTTGCATAGCAAGACCACTTAATGTTATCTCACATATATATTATTATTATTATAGCAAAATTTGCCACCCTAACTCCTCCCACAGTTTTTACACTACATAGACAAAAATTTACCAAAACGTGCAGATTGTTCCCGATCGGATTGCTATTACTTTGTGGAACGTTTCGCCGAATGGTTCACGGAATATCGTCGTTTTTGTGGCGCAATTTGTCCCATAGGAATGAATGGCAAAGCTAGAGTGGGAGCTGCCAAAAGCTGAAAAATCAGGACATGATTTCTAAACTGCCACCACTCCCTCATTTTCAAGCCCACCTACACAAATCTTATATCAAAACGTTCAGCTATCCCTGGTGCCACTAAACATGTAAACGGCTAAGCCGTAGTCCTGATAGTTTTCACAATATGACCATTTGTTTGCAACCAACGCCGTCCATTGACATTCATTGAAACTTCACTCTGCAAAGCTCAAATTTGAAGTGAAATTTCTAAACTGCGGCTGTGCCTTCATTTTTAATACTTCAGAGACATACTATGCATCAAAATGTAGGTCTGGGTCTTGTGATTCTCACAATATAAAGCTCTTCGCTGTAGGATTGATAGTTTTTAAAATACGACCGTTTGAATATGGCAACCGCCAAAATACTCTGACCTGTGTCAAGCTGCAGCAGCAAGTGATGTCATAGACAGGGCCTTTTGAACACCTGCTAATGTTTTTATAAATGTATGGTTTAATGTAACTGTGCAACAACGTTGCAATTAAATGTGCTATGTAAATGATAACAGTTACTCCGCCCACTCCAGTTGTAGACTACAGGTGGAGGCAAGAACACTTCACACAATTTCCCCAGAAATTGTAACTTTTCTAGTTGTCTCCTACTCTGCTTTGAAAAGCCCTCAACTGGCTTCTCCTTCTCTCTAAGATCAAATTTTAAAATACCAACTCTACAAAGCCCTAAACTGCTCAGCCGCTTCTTTCTTCTCTTATCAACAGATATATCCTTCACAATTAGGATAGAAAAGTAAGGTAAACTGTGAACTGTGGTGAACTAACAGGACTACAATAATTGGGCATTAGTAGCTGAGTTTGAAAGATAGACATGATGGATAATGTTTCCCACTTGGCTAGTAATGACTGGATTTTGCAGTTCTCTTGCCAGTTAATCACATTTCACATTTGTGATACCCTAGGAGTAGCTTCTTAGGTCTTTTACTTAAGATCATAGGTGTTTTATGTTGTGGATATAATGTCTCTTTTACTATTATATATTTGTGTTTATGTCTTATTTGGCACACTTCCCTAAAAGGTCATGATTTTTTACAGATGCTTACGTATAAGCATTGCATTCCTTTGTCTGTTTAATCTTTTACACATGTGTTCAAATAAGCTACTTCCTATGGAAACTCCTCCCATCCAAGCTACCCCTTCCCCCCTGCTAAGGAGCAAGTCTCATGTAACACATTCTTATAAAGACCAGCTTCCGGTACTAACTCCTCCCACTTTCTCTTGTACAAGTTATCACATGCCACGTGAATCACTGTTAAAGTAACAGTAAATTACTCACTCCCCCCCTCCCATCGTGTAACCAAGATGGAGCTGGAATGTGGTGGGAGAACTCTATAAAGATGACATCACATTCTGTAGGGTGGGCTTAAAGAAGACCCCTCCAACTTTTAGCCAATTGCTGAATGTATATTGTATCTTTAAACTATGACTGTACTGTGACGTATTCCTGCTTTAAAAGGAATCCCCCACTCTGGAAAATAAAGGTTGGCCTCAGGTTTTTCACTGATCAGAAACTTTGTCTCCGGTGTGAATTACTTCTAGGGGAGAGCGCATTAGTTGATCAGTTTTAAGGAGTAGATAGACAATAAAGCAAAGTTTGCTTCGATCCAAATCATTTTATATATATTTAGTGTCGTATTAATGTATTTGTTTCCACAAATGGCTTTGATTTATATACCGGACCTGGCCACTATATGTAGACCTTGAGACCCCAACAATCCATAATGCTAGGCTCTAGCAGTCCAGATTTTAGAAGCCTTGGCTCCCTGTATCTTGACATTTGTCAAGCCATATTCATATGCAGAATATAAAAAGTAAAATAGTCCTGAGAGCGCTTTCTGGTTGTAGGGAATTGTCTTTCAGCAAATGATTATTACCTTTGTAACCATTAAAGTAGCTTATTTTCAGTACCGAGATGTCATTAGAATGACGATGGCATATACAATAAATGATAAAGTTCAACATTTGAAATGGTTGTTCAAGATGCTATTAACACAGAATGACCTGCACTTTTTGCACAGAATTAATGGCAACTCAGTTCAGATGACTTTTTTTTAACATTTGTGTAATTTCAAAGTGATTTTCCAGTAACTGCACGCCATGATCATTGGTTCAGTTGTGCAATTTAATGAATCTGCTTATTGTGCCAGATGTACAGCTGAGAGAGTTCTTTATTGGTGAACCGTTTGGCAATATGTTTATGCACCAGATGCCTGTTTAGCAAATTATTCGTTGTCACTTGTTATTAACCCATGCAGCCAAATGGGTTTTTTATGGGTTGTGGGAGTAGCACCCCACTAATTTTAGGTTTATTTGGTTGTAAGTGGATAATAGAAAACACATCTTGCATGGTTTTATAAAACATATATCAAATCACTATTTGCGTTAACAACAGTTTGTGATTATCCAGTTGTTAGATGAGTCCTCATTACTCAACCCTATTAATACTGCTGCAAGTGTTGACCGGTTTTATGATCAACGGAGTGCCAGAAGTTGTCTATCTTTTGCTGCACCAAATGACAACTGTATTATAAAAGCAGATGTAAGAGCAAGCACCAAGCATTTGTGTCCATTGGGAACCAATTAATTAATCAAATAGAGGATCCCACAGGAGCTCTTGTGTTTAATTAATTTTTCCTCTGAACACATATGAATTAGGTTAGAGGGCAGCCTGGGGGGCATTTGCCCCTCTGTCCCCCTTGCCAGCCCTCATACTAGTAACAGTACAATGTCAAACAATTGTTTCACTCTTTAAAGATATGCATTTATTGATTATTATTATTTGTCTTAGCAACACTCATATTGAAGTGTTCTTCTTGTAGAATTCTCCAGGAATAATCCTACAATGATAACATTTTCAGCACATTCTGGAAACCAGTTACATCTCATATAGAAGGACTTATATCAATGTAGTTTAATGCATGTGCTCAATTATCTTGACTACTAAACCAATCAGAGAACACATTTGACAGCACGTAATAATTGGATAAAGATATAGAAATGCTCATGCTTTGGGAATATATTAGAGACTGAAATTATTACATTGGTTCTTAGCCAAGCATAACAGTTTAATTTTAATGTAAAGCAGTTCAGAATCCCTGCTTCTTAACGAACATCAGATGAGATGTCATTATTTAATACAGAGTGCCTCCAATTAATTTTATCTGGCTATGTTGTATGTGATTGTGTAGTATTGACCTCTTGGAGTATATCGGTAGATGAGTGTTAATGCAAAACTCAATTATGTAAGTGAAATTAATATTGTTTTGATGCTTGTCACACAAAAGAAGCTTCTAGTGCCTAAAATATATGTAATTAAACTACTCATTATTCATGTTCCTTTGTGCCTGTAATAAGATCCAAGTAACTCCTGCTGCCAAAATTTGAAGTATATGTAAACTTGGCATGATATTTCTGACCTGGAAGAGAATCAGCTCCGAACAGAAAAGTCTCTGTTAAAAGAAGCAGACAAAGAAGCATTAAGTGCACATCTAGTGGAAACAAGCACATCATCATTTGAACAGATCGGGTTAACACATCACTGTGATTCCTACACATGGTTTATCTCATATGTATCAGTTTTAGCATTTTGATCAGCGGTTAGTATTGACCGACCTGCTATCGGAAATTCTGGAACCCAATATATAGTAAGACATTTTGGGCCCTTTCGTAAATACTTTGTACTGAGGGAGAGAAGGACCTCTGTCAAACTGTGTTTGGCGGAGGTTCCCCGACACAAGTCAGGCACCTGATTTTTTATACATAGGCTGCGAGCGCCAACACAACCTAAATCTACCCATTTAGCGAAAGTCAGCTTTATACATTGGCGCAGCATTTGGTGCAAAGTGAATGTGTGCTGTGTTTCAACATACCGCCCATTGTGTATAAGAATATTCTGGGTAACAGAGAATTTTTTTTCTATCACACAAAAAGGATCCTTGCCTTGTAAACATAGGTTACTTGACATCAAGTTGCTTCCTTTTTTCTTTCTAAAATACTAAAAATGGTGCTAATGCAAAGATTAGCATTGGGTGCCAGTGCAAACCATATGCAGATATTACTCAAAAACCTGTAGTGTAACTATACCCGCAAATCCTCTCCTTTACATCAGACAACACCATGATATAGACTCCGCAGTTTAGTACTGTGCTCCAACCTCTGCTTTATAACATATCCACTCTTGACTCCTCCACACTTTCCACCAAATGTAAAAACCTCACCACTTTATGATGTGCCATTTATATGGGCATTGATATAAGAGCAGTAGCGAGAGTGAGGCAACTGAAGCACCCGCCTCAGGTGCAGTGATGATAGCATGTAACCCTGAAATACAGCATCTTGTGAGCAGTATATCTGGCTGAGCATCTTGGGAATTATAGCCAAGAGCAGGTGAAGATATTACTGTATCTGCTTGAATATAAGACGACCCTGATTATTAGACAGCCCCCCAAACTTTGTATATTCCTTTAGGAAAAAAATTAAAAGCCTGAATCTAAGACTACCCTATAGGAAAAAAGTTTAACTTGTAAATATTCACATGTAAATAGCTTTTTCATATTTAATAAAATTTATGATAGAAAAAAAATGTGTTTCTTGTTTTTATTTTCTTTTATTCGCCCATCTGCCCCCCAGCCAAAGCCAATGCATCTACTCCACAGCAATCTGTCCACCAGGCTTTGCCAATGCTGCCTCTTCCCCCCCTCCCTCAGATTTGCCAATGCTGCTTCTCCCCCCCTCCCTACTCCAGACTTGCCAATGCTGCCTCTGCCCCCTCCCTCCCCCAGACTTGCCAATGCTGCCTCTGCCCCCCTCTCCCTCCCCCCCAGACTTCATCTTCTATGACGGAAGTGCTGGGCAGCAGCGGAGGATGCAACCACCGGTGTTGCGAGCAGGATCCAGGTCCCCAGTTGCTCTGTGGGGTACCTGGATCCTGGTCTTTCCAGCCAGTCACTGACAGGATCTATTAATTTGCCCCTTGGTAACAAAGGCTGTTTTAACACTTATGAGTGTCTGTGTTTAACTTTTATTTCCCTATTTCTACTTTATTGTACCCACACAAATTAAATATTATTTTTATCGGCATAAGAATTTCCTTTCTTAAATACCATATCATTTACTATAAAAAAATATATATTTTTTGTACATATCTACAAATGCTAGTACAAAAGCCTGCAAAATAGATTCCAGCATTTGTCCTGAATTTAGAAATAACAAATGGTTACATGTTTTTCTGTGGCTTTTTGCAAGTTATAGAGCAATACCTGAAAGTAGCATATTGCTTTTTCCTAACCATTACCTACAGTAACAATGTAACCCCAACTCTAACCCTAGTACTAACACTCATGTTAACATGAACCCTAACTCTATTACTAACCCTATGTGGTGTATCACCAGATTAATATATATATATAAATATCACAAAGGTTCAACTACATTAAAAGGTATTTATTACAAGGCAACAACACAATACTACACATTTATCACAAACACACACACAGCCAATCCCCACAGAGCAACAACCCCTTTAACCTCTCTCTATCATATAGTAAACCCCTTCCCCACACGTTTGATCTCACCCACGGTTAGGCCTCCAAATCTAGTAATGGATCATTGCTGCAAGTTCAGGCTTACCACAACCACCAAGGAAGAAAAGAAACTGAATGATTCTCTGCCTGGCTATAGCTTATAAGACCTTCAGTAAGATGATGTGTTTTATATCACATCCTGGTTTCCAGAGTATTTATGCATCACTTCCTTTAAGAAAATAGTGGGAGGAGACAAGTTACCACACCCTACATCTAAGACTAACTTAGCCTATACCGTATCTGCTCGAATATAAGAAAAGGTTTTTTTTCAGAGCATATGCTCTGAAAAAGAGTCCTCGTCTTATATTCAAGGCCGTCTTATAGTCTGACCTCAAATCGAGGTCTGACTATAAGACTGGGATCCAGGTCCCCCCGCAGAGCAATGCACGCAGACATCCTTCACTGCCGCCCGGCAAGTCAGTCGGGACTTCTATGACGGAAGCCGGGACGTCATGTGACATTCTGGCTTCATCATAGAAGTCCCGGCGGAAGTGCTGGGCAGCAGTGTAGAATGTCTGCGCATATCGTGCAGACATCCTCTGGCTGCCCCCACTACCCACCAGGGACATTGGGGCAGCCGGTGGATGTCTGCATGATAGTGCAGACATCCTCCATGCTGCCCAACACTTCCGTCTATTGTGAGGCAATTTAGCAACAGCAATAAAGTGACAGAAGAGTTCACTGAATCACTTCCGAAGTTCTTTTCCAAAACAGGGCAGTGCCATATTGAAATGGCATGCTAACTTCCCTTATGGCACCCTTAATTGTTCCAGGGAGTGATTGCGGGTCAATCAGGAGAGGAATTTTAGTGTTGCTGAGGCATTTCAGCAACATTGGCTCAGCGAAGATAGCAATAATTGATCACTTCCTGAGCTCATTCCAGCATAGATTAACCCCTTTCTGAACAGGATGTGCCTGCCATGTCCAGTGAGAAGCTCCCTTGTAGACATAGAATATACATACCCTTGAGTTGCATTTCTCTTTTTCACTTAGCAATGTGCTTCAGCCTTTGCTTTCCAGCAAAACCACCCTTGTCTCTCTATACGTTCCCCCATACAGTAAAACCCAACAACCTTATGCTATGTGTCTAGCCTCTATTATAGCACTGTAGAAAAGGCACACTGCATCTTTCCATTACTATTTTTACTTTGTCTCATAAAGTGAAATGAATATTCTATGCTTATACATTCCCCATTTGGACTGCCATTTTTTTAGTCCACGACCATCTTGAGCTTAAAATTGATAATATGTTGCCTATAAAAAGTTACACACCCTTCCTACACTCAGCTGTTTTTAGTCTAGTCACAGAGGATGAAGTACCTGTTGTCCTTTCATCTCACAACCTGCTCAATTGACCCTCTCTCCACACCAGTGCCATGCTAAGGTGAGGGCATGGAGTGCACCATGCCCTGGCAGCACTGACAGACACCCCCTCTTGCTGCTCTACACACCCCAATCATTCTGTGGCAAACTACAGGGCACTTGGGCAAACTTGTGGTATAATGTGACACTAAGAGGGACATGTATTAAAAAACGCAAATATATTTTATGTGCAAAACTATTTTTGTTCTTTGCTCCTATTGCCATGTACTAAACATTTAACACTCCAATAGTAAATACTAGCAAATTGCAAATAAAATCAGGCAATTTTGCAAATATTTTTCTACCTGTTTTGATAGCACTTTCTAAAAGCTGGTGTAATTTTCACTCGCAAATAAGAATTATTTTTCACAAAATATTCGTAAAACTCTTTAGCAAGCACAAATATAATCGCAATTTATTAGTGCAACCGGAAAAAATAAATGGAAGAGGCATAAATCAGGGTAAAAAGGGCAAAATGTTACAAATAGTCGCAAATTGGTCCTTACTCGTGTTTTACCTACTTTTTTCCCACTGCACTTGTTTATTTCATAACCCCCTATGACACACTGTGGAAACTGGCAAGTTCTGCAGGACAGTGCTAAAATGTGTCAAGCTCTGTGGGACAAAATGACACAGTTTAATGCACTGTGTGACAATGTGACATTATGACAAGCTCTGCTAGGCCATGTGACACCATTAGGGATCGACCGATATTGATTTTTTAGAGCCGATACTGATACCGATAACCTGTGAACTTTCAGGCCGATAGCCGATAACTTATACCGATATTTCGTGCATTTTAATTTTTTGGGAAAAAAAACAATTTCTACACAAATCTGCTGTTAAATGAACATGTTTATTGTTAACGTTTAGCTTTTTTTTGTAAATCTTTTTCATTGCTAAATAAAAATAAATAATGCAGCAAAACAATGGTGATATGGTCAAATACAACAAATTGGACCACTTTTTTTTTTTTTTTTTTTAAATAAATATCAGTCAAAAGGTAACAAGAACAACAATGTTCTTGGGGCGATCGTGGGGGTCCCAAAATAGAAATATCGGTGCTGGCTATTGCCTCGATGTCGAGGCAATAGACCAGCACTGTTTAAGCGGTTTTCGCGATCGTTGATCGCGAAAACTGCTTCATTCAAATATTATCGGTAAAGTTAGATGCCGATACCGATAGTTTAGGAAACTGTGAATATCGGCCGATAATATCGGTTAATCCGATAATCGGTCGATCCCTAGACACCATGACAGGCTCTGCTGGACAATGTGGCACTAAGACAATCTCTGTGGGACAATGTGGAGCTGTGATAAACTCTGTGGGACAACGTGACACTGTGTCTAGTGCTATGGAGATGATTGAGGAAGTGATTCAGTGGTTGCCTAATAAAAGGTGCATGGCTAAAATCTGAAGGGAGGGAATTCATTATACAGCCACACCCAGGTGAGAAGATGGCACAAATAACACTATGTCTAGTGCTGTGGGGACAATGTGACACCATGAGATGCTCTGAGGAGACTGACAATGTGGTAAGCTCTGTGGGACAATTTGATAATGTGATAAGCTCCATGGTACAATGTGACACTGTAAAAAGCTCTGCTGGACAATGTGACACTGTGACCAGCTCACACCTCCACTATCACTCTCTACTTTTTTTTAAACCCAAACTAAAGGATCTCTTCAACCTCTTTTATGGCTGATCAGATATGAACTTATTATACTCCTCGTAAAAAATAAACTCCTTGACCCTACCCTTCTATACATCTCCATTACCCCAGGCTTCTAATCTGCTTGTATGGCTAGTCTATAATAACTTATTCCAATTTCTCTCCAACCACTTACTTGACCTGATGCAAGTCTGTTTTTTTATCCTCCTCATTCTACCAAAGCTTAATCCACCAAGATGACCTTGACCTCCTTACATCTAAAGCCATTAGATGTGATTTCCTATTTATTCTACTGTAAATGTCTATTGCATTTGATAGTGGTTAACCACTCCTTCTGCATTTAGAGGTGATCTGGTGATGGGTTGCCCACTAGGTGTATTTACTAAGGAGTGGATTGTTTGAGGTTGAATCCCATGGTGTTCCTTTACTTTGATGCCTTGAGTGATTATATGACATGATGCGGAACAGGGGAAGAGATTAAAATGTAAACAAATCCACTGCTTAGTAAATACACCTACAAATACACCTACAATGTGGTGAAATGACGACCAAATTTAATAAACTTAGAACAATTACGCAACTCAGTTTACCACAACGTGCTGTTTAGTGACTATACACCTATGTCTTCCATAGTGTCAGACCTGCTCTGGACAGTGAAGTGATTGTACTTATGGAACATTCTATTTAAATCACATCTTGGTAGGTGCTTTGTGTAAAGAGAGCAGATATGAAAAATTGCAAGGCCACTCAGTGGCCAGTTTGCATCTCAAGAACAATCAGATTTATTTTTTAAAGTGTTTTTCCAGACAGAAACACATTGAAACCGTCTTGTTCTCAAGCATGTCCCTGACGTATATTTAAGCACTGCATACTGTTCCCTCTATATTTGCTTTTGTTAAGTCCATTAGAAGTCTATGGCATTTCATATCTGCAAAGTGAAGTGGGTTCAGTAATTGATTTGCAGTTCTGGAAAAGGCCCCATCCTCGGCCTTTGTTTCAGTGCTAAACATTTAACAGATGTTCTGGCACGGCTTTAAAATAAAGGCATTTCGAAGAAGAGGTCCTCCCTGTTTTGTGACCTCTGGCAAGAATCATTACCCCTGTGGATCTGGTATATTTCTGCTTGGCATGGGTACTGATAGCATCAGAAAGCACTGGAATATATATCAATTCTCATGCAATTGTTTCGGAAACAAAATATCCAGAGAAATTCTGCAGAACCTATAGGTCCTCATTTATTATTAAATGTACATTTCTTTGAGGTTGAATCCCATAACTTTCCTTTACTTTGACGCCTCGAGTGACGATTATATGACAGAATGCAGCATCGGGAGAGAGCTTAAAATATAAACAGAACAACTGATTATTTCTGGCATGAAAAGTTGAAAACGGTTTACTTATGTTCCCTCATGTAAATCCTGGAAGCATCTGGCCGTTCAATTGCAAATCTATACATATTTCTTTCTTTCTTAAGACTTTACTCTTGAGAGATATTTGAAGTAACCTGTCAAAAGCGCAGCTCTGTTGAATAACCAAGAAACACGTCAGTGGTGCCTTACATTTTTAATTAGAAAGCGCGCTAAGAAAAACTGACAGTACTATATTTTTAAGACATTCAAGAAGATGATACAAATACAGCTGCATTGCTATAACAGTTAAAGGTATTAATGCGTATTTAAGAACATATACATTTTTTGTTAATTTTGCATCACACTCAGATTCCTTGACATTTAGTTCAGCCACTTGGAGTCCATCCCTTTTTCATTACTAGATGTTCTTCTACCTCTGTTTATTGGTCATGATGTCTGGTGACCACCCAGGCACAACATTTTCATGTAATCCAGATGTTACTGACATTACTGATATCTTACGCCTAAGCAATGGTGTGTGTGTATGAAAGCTCAACCTTAACTAGTTGTTACTACTGAACAATGAGATAATACTGCAAAAGGTCACCACCACTGTCGTGACTTGGAATGTCACAAACACATAGTAAATGACCATAGTTTGAATCTGAACAATTTACTCTATTCAATGAGTTTTGGAGATAAAACAAAAAACAAAAAAAACTGTAATAAGTTATTATGAATACATACCTGCCAACTTTGAGTTCCAGAGACATGAAGGGGTGGAGCCAGAAGGGTGGGGCTACATTCTTCTTACAATATTTTTTTTATTATCATTTATGTGACACGAATACCACAAATTATGTTGTATATGAAGAGTTAGGTAGTAAGTTATATTGGGGAGTAAGTGGACAAATGAGCAGATTTTGGTGTTAACCTTGGGTTTAACATACATGATACATGCAAAAATAATGTAGTTAATGTAGGACAATTCTGTGATCAGGCATGTGCTGAACAGCTATTGGAGTGTTTTTTTTTTACTGGTTCAAGTTATAAATGTACAACTATGTATTTTTTCAATTATTCTTCTTGTCATTTATACAAAATTATGGATTATGCAATCAAAAATAGTTTCAAAAGAAAGTCCTAGATGTCCTTAAAATGGCAAAAGAAAATATTTTGTATGGATGATCTAAATAAGGAAGCGGGAAGTTAGAAATAGTAAAAAGGACAAAACTGCTTATGTTCAGAAGTGTAAAAGAGTCTTTGTGCTGAAGTCTTAGAGACCAAGTTAGGAAGATTTTAAATAGGAATAATCTTAATCAGACAGAAGGTTCAGGTATCTTTTGGAAGTCAAACAATGACTTCCAGGCTGCCATGTCATGGGGATGGTTCGACCTGGCAGCAGTGATTAGTGTGCAGCATCTATAAACAACTCCATAAAACAATGAACTATAAAGCAATCAATCAAGTGGTGGCAGGGCCGGCGCCACCAGTAAGGCGACTTAGGCAGCTGCTTAGGGCGCATCTTAGCTGGGGGCGCCGGAACCCTGTGTCAAAAAAAAAAATCCTACCCCTTACTTACCTCGTCGCTGCTGCTCTGTCTCCGGTGGAGGTCCGTGGCTGTGAGGGAAGCGTTGTTAAAACCCCTTCAGCCATTTACCTTTCTCCAGCGCCAAAGCTGGGAACTTTCCTCCCCGATCCTCCTCTCAGCTGCGAATGTATTTTTTTTTTTTTTGGATGTTCCGCGTCCTCCCACTGTAATGTGCACAGTGAGAATCACGGAAGCACCTCTAGCGGCTGATAATGTGTGTGTGGGGGGGGGGGGGGGGGCGGCGATTTTTATTTTGCCTAGGGCGGCAAAAATCCTTGCACCGGCCTTGAGTGGTGGACCATTTGAAGAGTGAATGCTGATAGAGCTTATTTGTTCTTAAATGAAGCTGAACATAACCCCATCCAGGGAGAAGATAATCATCTTCTTCCCTGTGATTGGTTGTGTGGCATTCGATTGACACAGACATACACCAGTGACGGAGAGCAACAGTCGTCAGACCATTTCTCTCTGTATCTATGGAGCTGTGCTGCATGAGATGTAAAGGATAGCTCTGCTTTTGCAAAGATAAGGAGTGAACATTGTTTGATTGCATAATTAGTGCACCATTCATTGACTTTTAAAGAGGCAAAAGGGGTTTACACTGTTTATGAATTACATAATTAAAATTAAACTGGGGATAACAAGTCAGGTGGGTAGAGATATAGAGAGTGATAGTTACCTGAAGTGGCACCTACACCTTTGTGCCCAAATCTTTCAAGATCCCCCAAGTGATGAACAACTTTTTGGCGAAGGCCGCAGTGCAAGCATCTGTGCCTGCCTCCATCTTCATATTTCCTAATATGCCCCAATGGAAATGTAGGGTTCCCGGGGGGATGTAGCTTGGGAGAGGAGTGTATATGCATTAGTGCTGTTTCTCAACATGGCAACCTAACCATGCATATCCATAATCCATGCACAAACATTACAAGTTGCTGTGATAAATAAATATAATGCTGCTCAACATTGTGTAGAGTTTCACTTTAAATCACTAGCTAGAGTTTGCAAATAAAGAATGTTAATAATACTGCAGACATGTGGAAAATGTTTTGTGGTAAGGCTAGACTTTTCTATTTTTACGTTTGCTAACAATTAGCCTCTTTCTCCTAACATAACAGCGCGGGGTTGAACCACTATTGTTTATAATAAAAAAGTTTCTTGAAAAAAATTGTGGAAGAATATTTTTAGTTCAATGAAACATGACATCATTGCTTTATTTCCAGGGGAAGATCATTTTCTTTTGTACAATCCCCTGTATATTTGGTTTGGACGTAACTTTTAAACTACATCACCTGCCAAGCGAACGAGCTAGATTGTAAGTCTTGATTCAATCCTATGTTTGTGGGACTCACTTTAATTGTGTACATCAATAAGTAGCATTACTTCATGATAAAGCACTAACATGATCACTGTATTTACTGACCTGCACAGTATTAGCTGCAGGGTTTTTCCTGTTCCTGTCTCTCCTGGATGGAGACAGTCACATTGATTTTCCTGCTGTAAAGCAAAGAGACTAATGCATATGGACATGTCATAAGAGGAAATGAGAAAGGCTTATTATAATACAACATAAACAAACAAAAGGTGACAAAAAAAGTTCAAATTGTACAATATGTACTTGATGCTGATTATAGATGCACACTGATTGATGCACACTGATTGATGCACACTGATTGGAGTTGACTTGACAAGGATTTTACATTTATACATACAGTATAATCCTCCAATGTCGAGATCATTTACATTGTCCATATTGTGAAATGTAGCTTTGTTTGTCAAAAGGCATCTTTATATTTATAAAAGAGTGAACAAGATTTGCAGGTATTTTCATCACTGATAATGGCCAGTCACACATAATATCATTTCTTGATCAATCAGTAAGCTTGTCAAGAAGATACACTAAGCCTGGAGTTGTCCTTCTCTGTGTAACATATTGAGCCGATTCTAGTATTCATAGCCTGTGATGCTAATTTGAAATGAGATTTACAGGGACAATATGTACGATATTGAGTATTTATCTGATTTACTGTAAGAAGCTTGCCTGAAGACTCAATTTGGTTTAGGAGTCAGCATGTTTTGTGCAGCCTATTTTTATGGTAATGTGCACTCACAGTGAAGAGTATGCTTTCAATTAAAGTCTGAAGGTGGCAGCATGTACAGTACAAAGATAACAAATATGTCTAGGGATTTGTTGCAAGTAGCATTACACCTTTTTTTTTTTAAAGGGCAAGTAAACTTTTTTGGGCGGGCAATTCTGATTGGTTGAGCGCACACTGACCAATCCTTGCCATCCAGGAGGAATTTTTTCCCCCATGATATCACCATAAGGGTTTTTTAAGGTGTATAAGTTTAATGGTCCTCTTTTTGTATGTATCCAAGTTCTACCATAAGTATAAGCTTTTTTTCTAAAAATGTATGCTGTCCGTTTTAGATAACAGTAATTTTAGAAGTGTGTTCTTTAATAAAGAAATATTGTTGCAAAACTCCCCCTTTTTTTTATAATGTTTTTTATATTATATTATTATTACAAATTATATATATGTATATGTTAATGTTTTTCATTACAAATTCGGGGAGAATAGATCTTCAGTCTCCTATAAGCCACCTGCAAAGAAGAAATCCACTTTAAAGCCACCTAAAAGGGAATAAGACCGATGCTTGTGCTGACTATCGAATGCAAAATGTACACACTGGAATGCATGATGGCAGTGGTGGAATGCATACGTCACTTCCGGTTCTCACACGTGACCGGAAGTAGGAAGTAAAATCGCATATGAAAGCAATATGGGTAAAATACACGGTGTATATAACATACAGTGCCAACTATGCTTTTAACCAGAGCTGGTCATTAGGGCTCTGGTATTCTGATGGGGGGGGGGGATTTTATGTTTTTTTTTTTCTTTTTGTGTATTACCGTATTTGCTCGATTATAAGACGACCCTGAATATAAGACGACCCCCCAAACTTTGGATATTCCTTTAGGAAAAAAACTAAAAGCCTGAATATAAGACTACCCTACAGGAAAAAAGTTACATTTGTATATATTCACATGTAAATTGCTTTTTTAATAAAAAAATTATATCAAAAAATGCATTTCTTGTTTTTATTTCCTTTTTATGTGCCAATGCTGCCTCTCTCTTTCCTTTGCCCCCAGCTGTGTCTCTCTCCCCCTCCCTTTGACTCCCCGCATTGTTTCTCTCTGCCCCCCCCCTTGTTTCTCTGCCCCCCTCCCCTTGTTGCTCTGTCTCTCCCCCTCTTGTTGCTCTGTCTCTCTGCCCCCCATCACTCCCCCTGTCTCTCTGCCCCCTATCACTCCCCTTGTCTCTCTGCCCCCCATCACTCCCCCTGTCTCTCTGCCCCCCATCCCTCCCCCTGTCTCTCTGCCCCCCATCCCTCCTCCTGTCTCCCTGCCCCCTCCCTCCCCCTAACATGTAAAAAGATCCCTGGTGGCTAGTGGGGGCAGCTGGGGGAGGTCATAATAGACTGAGGTGTCGGGCAGCATGGAGGATGTCTGCACGTATCGTACAGACATCCCCCAGCTTCCCGATTTACCCTGGTGGCTAGTGGGGCAGCAGAGGATGTCTGCGGTCTCGCTGGGACTTCTGTGACGAAAGCGGAAGTACCCGGCTTCATCACAGAAGCCCAGGCGGTCGTGCCGGGCGGAAGCAGGGGAGTCTGCGCTCATCGCGCAGACATCCCCTGCTGCCAGAGAGGGGGATCCAGGTCCCCTGCAGCTCTGCTGGGGACCTGGATCCATGTCTTATAATCTGACCTCAATTTGAGGTCAGATTATAAGAAGACCTCGATTATAAGACGAGGGGGACTTTTCAGAAAAAAAATTCTGAAAAAAACCTTGTCTTATAATCAAGCAAATACGGTAATTTATACAGTTTTGTATTTCTTTTGTTTTATGTATCAAATTGAGACCACACCATGTTTTTTTTGATAAGTATCTTTTATTCGTACGACCATATGTGCAACATTTTTTTGTATTTATTGTATATTTTGTGCTCAGAATTACACTAATCTTTTGCTGCACTCATTAACCAGTGTTAGCACCTATCACTATATATGTTTTTTCTTCATTTAAAATTACATTGTTTAACCCCTTTGCACTGGATGGGCCATTGCTAGAAACCGGCGTCTTTGTGCTTCTGGCCCCGATCACATAGTGATGTGGGACCAGGAAGACCTAAGCAGAGACCCAATTAGATCCCTGCAGCGGTGAGCTATAGGGGGCCACGACGAGCAATTAAAAACAGGACGTTCTATGCCGTCCTACAAGCTTTTTGGCACTAAAAACTAGGACGGCATAGTACTTCCTACATCTTCCAAAACAAATTACTAGAAACCAATATCATACCTCCCAACTCTTGCAACGGTAGACTGTCACTCCAACAGACAGCAGTACTGGACATAATTCTGCACATGCACAGTTACCAGTCTCCGGTGTTCCAGAGGATTGCAGACCAAAATCAAATTGTCCTGGGACAGAGGAAATGCAGACAGACACGTAACGTTTACTAACAATTTTTTAAGTTTTGTTTCTCTTAAATAAAATATGTTAAAAAAGGTTTTGTCTATGCAACCAAAGGTTATGCAACTATGTAACCGTTACCCTCTATTCCCCTTACCTCCTGTTTTTACCCAACTACTGTATTGATTTTATTCTTCAATAAAACCTTTTTGAAAACAAAAAAAAAGGTTTTGTTTCCTTTTAACTTTTGCTTCTGTAATATAGAGGTAAGGGCTGCAAACTCACTATGGAAGAAATCCAGGAAATAAAATTTAGATTAGTATAAAACATAATATATTTGCACTCCCACAACTCTTAGCATAACATCCCTGAATGCTACTCTGAATTATTGGAAAGAACACTGTACTTGATTTTTTTCTGCAGCTGTGTGTATTCCAGTGGTTTATAGATTACAGCTGTAAAGTAAAATAAAATGACACATAAAACATATATATGGTGGGGGTGGAGAAGAACTGGCAAACTGTCTGTTCAAGGAAGAAAATCACCATCCGTGTCAAGGTCTGTGAAGGTCCATAGAACAACTTTAAATTGTCCCACAAAGTTACAAAAATGTCCATGCTGGTGCTAATCCTGGGGGGTGGACAAAATAATGAAAACAATTTAAAATATACTTTCATTGATGATAATAATGAGTTGTCTTCAAATCACTTTCAATCTGTCTTGCAGTGTGGCCATACAAGTACTGAACGGTCACGAGTCAACCCACATGCAGGCTTCCTGCTTCCTGTCTTCCCTTTGTTTTCTGGTATCCTTGTATATCTTCCCTAGTTCAGCCACAGAGCAGCACCTTCCCAAATCTTGCCATAAACCGGGAACCTGCCCAAGAGTAGCTATTGTTTTGTACCTTCTTAAACCTAGCCAAAAACCGGCACCTGCTCAAGTCTAGTTGTAGTCTGGCACATGCCCTGTCCTGAGCCCTGTAAAAGTGGTAACCTGAGTCCCTGTAATGGGGATGCCTTGAAGCCTGTAAAGGACTTGAGTCCTTTTAATGGGATGCCCTGTTTTAGATTCCCTTTAATGAGACACCTTGTCTTAGTGTGCCTGTAATGAGCTGCGCTGTATTATAGTCCCTGTAATGAGGATGTCATGTCTTAGTGGCCTGTAGGGGGAATGCCCTGTTATAGTTTTTTGGTATTGCTTTGCCTTGCCTTAGGAGCCATTTCAGTTTCCTGTTACAGGATTTCCCTGTTATGCGCTTCTTTGTTTATTTGCTCTCTTGTTCTGTTCTATTTCTGGTTTTCCTATTGTGTATAGTTTCATCCCATTCCAAGTTTTCTCTGTTTCCTTCTTCCTTGTTTCCTTTCTGATATATTATGAACCACACAGTTTGTTCTGTTTCTTCAAGCTTCTGGTCTTTGCTGCTACAGGGTAGTATCTGTCTTATAGATTCAGTTTCTTATTATTTTAGGCATGTTTTAGAGTTAGGGACTTGCCAAACTGGGGGGTACCTTGATGTGGTTGGCAAACGTATCATCATTTGGTTAACTGGTATAAGGAAACCCCTACTCGGGGCTGGTGCAAGACTTTTTGCTGCCCTAGGCGAACATGTATTTTACCGCCCCTTGCTGATCCTACCCTCAGGCATTCACACACACACAGTTACACAGTGTCACATACGTATGCAGGCACATGTACACAAACATGCAATGTCAGATGCAGCCACTTGTACACAAACAGTTGCACGTGCAATGTGATCCTATCTTTTTTCCCCTCCCTCCCACCCATCCAATGCCTGGTGTTTTTTTTTTAAATATCCCTCCCACCCAATGCCTGGTGTCTTTTTTTATTTTAACCATCCCTCCCACCCAATGGGTGGTCTCTTTTTTGTTTTTAACCATCCCTCCCACCCAATGCCTGGTGTCTTTTTTTTTTACGTCCGTGCGGCTTGTTGCACTCCTGCATGGGGGCCGATCGGAAAAAAAAAAAATCTCATTGCCGTCTGCTGTCTGGATACATGTATCCTGGCTGCAGGCACCATCACAAAGATGGTACCCTAGGAATCGCCGGCCCTGCCCCTTCTAATTACTATTACTACTTACAGTTCTAGGCTTATCTCTGTATCTATGTTTGTTTGTATACTCCCTTGCGTTCCATGCCTGCTTCCGGGTTTCTCCAGTTTTTGCCATGGTATACTGGATACAGCAGCTGCTTCCACAAGGCCATGGAAAGTGGCCTCAAGCTTCAAGGGATGTGCAGTTACCCTGCACCAGGGCCTGTGTCTCCACATGTGCACTGTAACTCCTGAACTTGGTGGCTCGGGTTCCCATGCCACCTGGACCCCATGCATGGCATGAACTACAGTTAACGTTGACTGTTCCACTTTTTGGCTCCTTTTTTCAGTTTTCTGAATTTTGGTCCACTTTACACATAAGCATCTTTGTATACAAATACAGAGATATGATCACAGTCACAGTAGGGATCATATTTTTTAAGTTGTTTTCATAAATGTCTATAGGTGTAAATGTGTGAATGTGCAGCAAATGAGAAAGATCTACATTTGTATACAGCATGTAAGGCATTTCATTTTAGCCAATGGACAAACTGCTTTCCATGGATGGCATTTGGTGATCCTGTTTGCTACCCCATGAGAAATCTTGCAAAAATTCAATGTTCAAATACTAAAAAAGCAAATACTGGAACAAAATAAATTTATTTTTTCTGAAGTATATTTATTCAGTCTTCCAAGACATTAGTCTTCCTCCATGTAACTGCTTCTTCTTAGAACTCACTGATTCCTTGTCACATGATCAAGCTCGCATGAAACCAACCCATAGCAATTATTGAAGCTAAAGTAGAACAGTCAAAAGTAATTCATAATAGTAAGTAGTCGAAGTTGACACGTCATCATATCTTCAACATGAGAAAAATGACGCAAAGAACATGTCACTAAAGCTTTGAAGTTCATTGTGGTGACATCAAGCAGAGAAAAAAGTTTGAAATTGCTCTGAACGATCTTATTGTGTGCCAGCTTCCAACCACTTAAATGCCACACCAGGCGACGATTAACCATGCAATATGAGCAGTGTTTCTGCTATCAGTACTGAACAGTATAACATGCTAGAGATATTACAGACTTTGATGTGATTGTTCTGACCTTTTTACTGCTGCCATTACCCTGCTTTGCCGTTTGCCAGCACATTATAAAATATTGACGGTAACAATTTGCATTCTTTTCATTTTAATTGCCAATTTATCTCAACCATGAAACATCTGTCTTCATATTATTGAGGCAATGCTTTCCATCACACGTCTAACACCAGCTTGCTTATCCTTATCGAACACTGCCAACACTTCATGCAGATTAATGTCTGATAGTTTGGCATTTTTGTTTTTTTATTATTATTTTTATTTTTACACAATTCTGCATTTCAAAAAGGTTCTTGCTTTCAGATGGGAAACATGAAACTTTGGACAAGTCTAAATCAGTTTTAATAATTCTAATTCAAATTGATAAAACATACCATATTTTCTATATTATAATCCATACAGCATTATAACATTTAAAGTAAATGCCTCAAAGTCCCCTGATCCCTTTTTCATCATCAAGGTCCCCTTCCCAACTGTAGAAACAAAGGCTACATGAGTCAAACATTAGTGACTAACCGAAGAAGACCTTTTAAAAGTATCATCTTGATTTTATTTGTATCTTGTTTTTCAGACAGGAACAAAAAAGAGCAGGGTTTCTCCAAATTGTGAAATAAGGTAGATGTGTTCTAAAGTACAACTAAAGTTATTATTTTTTTAACATTTTCCTCCTTAGAGGAAGCAGAAGTTTCAAAAAAGTAGTTATGCTTCACCTAAATAAACCCAATGTGTATCTTTAGACATACACACAGGTTTAGTCTTGACTCTGCCTCAATGCCTATAGCCATAGAAAAGACAGGGTTATACAAAATAAAAAGCCTTGAGAGTCTGGAACCACTTGAACAACCAGGCCTAACACAGAAACCTACAAACATAGAGAAATGTCGCTACTTCAAACTAAAACATTTAACAACAAAAATAGTCCCAGGAGGACGATTACAAGAAGATATTATCTAATTTTGAACACTCCTATTAAGATTAACTACCCAACTTACACTTGATAACAAGGCTACACAAAAACCTACCTATGACCCCGAAACCAAACCATCCTAAATTTACTGAACGTTGGAAGACAGAATTTAACCTCCAACTTACACCCAAACAAAGGAACACATGCATACTACTGGCTCACAAAGGCTCGATTACCTCTAAAACTCAAGAAATGAATGATAAGCTCATCTCTTGTTGGTATAACACACCAGTTAAACTCCACAAATTCAATCCAACCACTTGTAACCTGTGTTGACATTGCAACTAAGAGCTTGGGTCCATGCTACATATCTGGTGGACATGGTGGATCATACATCCTTACTGGAAAGAGAAAGAGATCCTAGACATTATCAGCAAAATGACTGACACCAGAATAAAAGAGAACACAACTATGGTATTATTACACTTCATGTAATGGCATACAAAAAATATAAGACGTCCCTCACCTTGCATCTGCTTAACAAAGCAAAATATCTCATTCCAGCGTATTGTAAGCAAACAAGTGCCCCACTTATTGCCCAATGGCTCACAAAGGTGGTTGAGACATGTAGGATGGAGGAACTAGTTTTCCGTGTCAGAAACCAACACGCTAAATTCAGAGAATCATGGTTAAGGTGATAAGAATTTATTTAAGACGTTTTCCACTTAAAACTATTGAGATTTCAGAACACATTAAAACTGCACGGGAGTGCGAATTTGTGAAGCACATTTGAATAAATTATGATCACAAATGACTCCCCCCCATTCCTCTCCCATCTCATCCCTGGTTCACCCACTACTTGTACCTCAGTTTACCCCCACCCCCTCCCTACTTTTGACTTTTGAAATCCTTCATCCACCCTCTACCTTCAATAAAAACAAAATATACAAAAAAAGAAATATCTGAAAAAAAATAATTAGCAAAAAACAATGCACTACTAGTACTTATTACCTTATAACAAAAACGTTTTAAAAAACTTTAAAACATGGGAAATTTATAAATTCAGGACAAATATTTTACAACAGTTTTTTTACTATTAGCGTTTGTACATGTGTAAAAGCTAGGAAAAAAAGTGTTTGTTTTTACATTTTCCATCACATTATATTATTATTTTTTATAGTAAATTATATCATATGAATGGTAGTTAGGAAACCACTTCTTAACCTAAAAGTAAAATATATAATTTGTGAGGGTACAGTAAATGAGAAAGAGAATAATTACAGCTAACCTCCCATAACAAAGGCGTTATGCATGCATGCACCTGTATTATAAAATAGATACTCCTGACTACTGTGGTTTTTCTCTCTATTACCAGCACCTGTTACAACATTTTGGCAACTCAGACAGCCCTGTATAAAGATGTAAACGACAGGGAATTTGTAATTATCATTTTTCTTTTAAATTTATTCTGTTTTCTAATTCACCATTAATAATAATATAACAATTTGTGATTTTTATAGCACTTTTCTCCCTGTGAGACTAAATGCGCTTTACAAATATATAAATACAAGTGGATAAACAAACATAAAAGTTAATAGTCTCTGATGGTCAGATGAGCGAAATGAATTTAAAGGGGAAGCAAAGGAGCACAAGGGTTAATCAAACAATTATTAATAATTTTGTGATACAGGTCTATGGGACTTTAGTGCAAAGATACGTGCAAATAAACAATGTATAACCGAGAAATAAAAAAATATATAAAATATATATATATATATAGAAAAAAGAAAAATATATAGAGAGAAAAAAATGAAATGAGTGGAATACTTATATAATCACTGTTGCTTGAAGAATTCGATTGGTTATGCTTTTCTCAGAAAGAAGAAAAAAATAAAAATAATAGTGCTTTCATTCTGGTAAATTGATATACTTGATTAGTGTGTAAAAATAATACTCACGAATTTAAGAGCAGTATACTGCTCTTTTTAAGCGCATAAGGAGATCCCTGGCAGTATATAGGGAATGATGAGATCAGCTGGTCTGCAGAGTAGCTCCCCCAGAGTAATAAATCTCAGAAAGCATTCATGTATATAAAAAAGAAAAAGTACTGTACAAACAAAATACTTTAATTTAAGAGACAAAAATAAAGGCTTACTTAAAAGTTTGTGAGTACAATCACGTAACTCACAGAAAACGCTTTTGTTAAAAGGCATGTAGCTCTGCTTACAGCGAATAGAGGACCATGCAGCATAAAGGGCACTTGGGATTCAAAAAACCGCCTGATGAATGAGCTGTTCGCAAGAGGTCTTCACGGCAGATAGAATACAAAGTATCATGGAGAGGAGGGGGCGTGTCACAGACGCGTTTCGCCAGGCGTGGCTTCCTCAGGTGCATGCCTCCCTCCCTCCTCTTGATAAGCTGCTTATATCCATGTCTTGTGGACACACCTCCAGCAGAGCTGGATCCCCCTCTCTAACAGCAGGGGAATGTCTGCGCAAGACTTCTATGATGAAGCCGGGTACTTCCGGCTTCGTCATAAAAGTCACAGGCGGTCGTGCCGGGCGGCAGCAGGGAAGGTCTGCGCTCATCGCGCAGACATCCTCCGCTGCCCCGCTAGCCACCAGGGAGAATCGGGCAGCCGGGGGATGTCTGCACGATAAGTGCAGACATCCTCCATGCTGCCCGACACTTCTGTCTATTATGACGGACCGGCTGTCCATCATAATAGACGGAGGTGTCGGGCAGCATGGAGGATGTCTGCACGTATCGTGCAGACATCCCCCGGCTGCCCCCACTAGCCACCAGGTGTTACAGGTGAGGGGGGACAGAGAAACAAGGGGAGGGAGGGGGGCAGAGAGAAACAAGGGGAGGGAGGAAGAGACAGAGACAAGGGGAGGGAGGGGGGAAGAGAGAGACAAGGGGAGGGAGGGGGGCACAGAGTAACAAGGGGAGGGGGGCAGAGAGAAAAAAGGGGGGGAAGAGACAGAGGTGAGGAGGGAGTCAAAGGGAGGGGGAGAGAGAGACAACACTAAGGGGGGAGAGAGACAAAGCTGGGGGCAAGGGAAAGAGAGAGGCAGCATTGGCACATAAAAGGAAATAAAAACAAGAAATGCATTTTTTATATAATTTTTTAATAAAAAAGCAATTTACATGTGAATATATACAAGTTGAACTTTTTTCTTATAGGGTAGTCTTATATTCAGGCTTTTAGTTTTTTTCCTAGAGGAATATCCAAAGTTTGGGGGGTCGTCTTATAATCAGGGTCGTCTTATAATCGAGCAAATACGGTACTTAAGTATATAGCTGCCAAACAATATTTTCATTCTAGATCGCCAATCTACTATTTTGTTGTGTATCCAAAACTGTGCTTTCTTTCCTAAATATATCATGAAACACGGTTTGCTATCTCAGTGGAAGGAGCTAGCAAAATTCCATCCTGTCAGCATGTAACAGTAAATTCTCTACATCTTCCTGCTACATGATATTGCTAAAGTAACCACCTCAAAATAATGAAAATGGTAAATGCATATGCATGCCCTCGCATAAACTAACACACACAGTGTGAATATTATGTTAAATACCATTTTTAAATGCTAAATACAACTTGTAAATTGCATTAGCATTCACTCCATATTTATTCAATCATCTCTGGATCTGTGAACAGCTGAACTGCAAAGGTAGACGCACAAATGATTTATGAACCAAAATGCATTCATTTCAGGTAGAAAACATGAACACAATTTTGTCATGAGCATTGAAGACACATGTAAGCGGGTCATACCCGCATCCATTTTACTGATCAAGCCAAAAGAAACACTGAGACAATGAAAAACATGATGGTTTACAAGCAGTAATGGATACCATGCTACTGAAAACGTCTTAAGTAAATATGACTACATCACGCAGCTTTGTATTGTTTTCAACAACTCTACTTTTAGGCCCATGGTCCATTTTGTGACAATTACCGTATACATTTTTTTTCACTTTCATTGTGTCTTTAATACATTGCAAGTTTTTCAAGGGCGTTCATGATTGTGAAATGAAAATACAACAATTACCTGTTCAAATAATGCTATTCATGGAATAAAGTAAAATTGGCCAAAACTTTGCTGGAATTGGTGGGACTGAGTTATGTGAGATATATCTTTGAATTGCCAAGCAGCAACTACAAGTTTTGGATTCGCTTTACACCAGAATGTATGCCTAAGCTTTTGCTGTTTCCTTCTGTCTGTACCCAAGCCTGCTTTCTTTCTGTATTTTTTCACACAGTTTTTCATTCTTCTATTTATCACCCAAACGTTTATATGTTAAGCTATCAAAAATCAGCAGTATGGATTTTAGGAGACATGACCTCCTGGCTTTGTGGAATCAAAGCATCATTTACATTACTGGTGTGTACATATACGGTCTTAAAAGGCACCAATGATATTTATAGAGGAATTAAGGGGACCAGTGATAGAATTTAGCTATCTTAAACTTACTAGAGATCTAGAATTTATTTTAAGAAAATATTGAATTTAATGTTTTGATTTTTCATTCTCCAGTAAAACTAATCTATATACAAAAGGCCAGTCTATATATGATGTACACAGAAAGTGGCCATATCATAACATATACCAAGACATTAAATGAAATTAGATCATGGAGATGACTATTATGAGCATGATCAAACTACCAGTTATTTATTTGCCTTCTAAGACAGTCTAGTGTAACTTACATTACTATTATATAATCTGTGATAAAAGTGTATGCAAAACTAGTAAATACATTATTATTCTTTATACATTTCAATGGGTTGTCAAAAGATATGAACCCATGCAGGTTAAAAATGACTCATGGAATAGTTCCAACCAGAATAGTAAAAATGTACCAAGATGAGTCCACAAATTGTTGGAGATATGGACAAATTGGAGACTTAATGCATATCTGGTGGAACTGTCCCCTGATTGTCCCCTATTGGAATTTAATTGTGTATATTATACACCAAATCACTGATACAAACATGGTTCTGTCCCCCGCTTGAGCACTCCTTCACCTGAATTTCCCAGATTCCACGAGAGTTGAATGGAGGATACTGTTCCACCTCCTCTCTGTGGATAAACTGGGGAAAGCTGAAAGCCCACCTAGTCAATCAATGTAAAATGGAAAGGGGAATAGTGACATTTTTTAATTGGAAACAAGAAGAGTTTAAATCCAAATTGAGACATGTTTGTAACTGGTTTTCTTCTGCTCTCTCACAAGTAGAGTTAACCCTGCCTATGACTGTGCCCGCTGTACTGTATTGTCTATTTTGTTTGCAGTTTTAGTGTTGTTGTCTTAAATTTTGTATTTTTATATGAGAATAAAAAATTGTTTAAAAACAAAATGACGCACGGAAGGCTGAAAAAGTAAAAAATCCATTTATTGCAGCACTTAGCTAAAGACACAAATATCCATGGAGCAAATCCATCAAGGTGTTGCACCTGAGTGCTGTCTTGATAGATTTGCTCCATGGATATTTGTGTATTTAGCTAAGTGCTATTTGAGTCTTTAACTAAGTGCTGCAATAAATTAATTTTTTACTGTGCTACTTCTGAGTCCAGCCTTTGGTGAGTCATTTTTAACCTGCATGGGTTCATACCATTTGACAACCCCTTGAAATGTAGTAACTCGGTCCTGAATGGGATTTAGATGGGAATGAAGTTCCCTACTTTCTTCTGAATCCAGAATTATTACTACAAAAGGTGTTTTCATTTTTGCTGTCAGCCAAAGTACTATATATATTTTCTGATATATAAAAGACAGGTAAAATATTTAAAAAATTACTATATAGATATATATATATGAAAAAAATAATAGGAAATAGTTTGGTAGTTTGTGATAATTTGTGGTAATTAGTTGGCCCCGTTTCCCTGATCATTTTTATTTTTACTGAAATGCACATCAAACTCACATTATCTCAACTAAGCATTTTATTTATCTAGTGTTTATTAATTTAGCAACATACATACTCAGATGCATTTCTGTTTTCTTCCATGATGTTTTGCGTTGACAGTACTGGTAATTTTCCTTCATTCCATGGGTTTCTATTTTTTGTTTTTGACTGATAACGGTTAATGATTAGAACACATAAATTGTAACTGAACTGTCCTTGAGTAAACAAAATAGCTGTATGTTCTCTGTATATCTACTGGAGGAAGACCCGAGTCTAGGGGACTGCAAGTTGGACCTGTGTGTTTTGTTTTTTACTTTATTTTTTTTCCCTTGCATGTGGTACTGTGTTACTATACTTCCACACGTTACCTATGATATGCAAGGGAGTGCAGTATTAGTGGACGCGTGTGAGGGGTGATGTCTGTGCCAGCTAAATTGTTATAGACTTCATACTCTGCCCCTTTACTCTCTGCATAATCAGTGAAGTTGGGGTACTGGGTGTCACATGAGAACCTGTGTGACTGTGAATGTGCATATATGTGACTGTGAATGTGTGCCACTTTGTATGTCACACTGAGGGTGTGACATACAACATGTAAAACTCTGTGTGCATGTGTATGAGTGTACTGTGTGTGATCGTGACACTATACTGGACCCTAGGTGTTTAATTGTGCAAAGTAGCATGGCTGCAGAGTCTGCACTACCATTAGGCAAACTTGGCGTTCGCCTTAGTGTGCCAGTTATGTTAGTGCTGCTAGCCACCAGAATATTTTTAAGCATCCTTGTTCTCCCTAGCATCATTGTCATAGTGGTATAGTGTAGCAGAAGAATGTCTGCGCCTCTTCTGGCACTCGCCTGCTCTCTCTGCTGCACATGGTGCTTTCTGCCAATGAGAAAGAAGCGTGGAGGTGTTAAATATAGGACCTACCCCTGGTAGCACATATTTGGGGTACACACCCCTGCTGTAGGGTTCCCATGAATTATTGGGTTGTCGATTGGCTTTTCTAGTTATTATATTTAAGCACACCTAGACATTCTTCCTTGGAATATTGTTCTTTGTGTGCCTTGTTGAAAGTAGTTGCAGCCATACTACACAGACAAATCCTCTATAAACTTGTATCATAATATCATCTTGCCATTGCTACCTTGCCTTGTTGATCTGATAATCATCTTCTGTTTTTATTATCTCTTTATAAAAGTTCAAGCAATCACACAAATATTTGACTCTCCACTTTATGGCCAGTAGTTATTAACAGATGACACACCACCAATTCATTGGTTCTTTGTCTCTCCAATCCCTTGTCCCAGCTATTAAGTTAAATGAGTGCCTTGTGGTTGGAGTAATTAGAGGACAAAGTGCAGCAAATAAATCAACATGTGTAACATCTACAATCTTAAAACATTTAGCTCTTAATAGCTTATAAATTATACTAAATCTCAAATGTATTTGTCTTTTATTATTGTTACAAACTTTACTTCTAAAGGATATGTCCACACCATGTAACCATTATTTCATAGTCAGACTATGAACACCGGTGTAAACAAAAGGGGGATTGGTGTTAAACTCCCATTAAGAGAAATTTGAACGTCTTTTTATGTATTTTCTTACAAAACTTAATCATCATTAACACCATTCAACAGAGTGGACTGAAATCTTCCTTGGGAATAAATGCCTGCAAACCTCTATTGAGTTTGACCTTGGCACAACACACAGACTAGATTTTAGTGATTGTACAAGCTGGTCTTCAATTTATAATATGAGCGGGGGGAAAAAAAGAATTTGGAACAAGATACTGCATACAGTGTAATCCTGTTATCATGCACTGATGCTATCATATGTGAAATATCTTGTACACTGGTTTATGCCTTTTTCTGAATACATAAAATGTAGCTGTAGTTCAACACATTTTCCAATCTGGAAATGATGAAGAGACAATTTCTTCAAAGAGAGGAGAGGGATCATATTTAATATGGCAAATGGATAGAGTGTAATTTATATCTTGGCAACATCAAGTTTTAATGATCTGTGCATGTGTTTTACTATAGAGATAAATTGTAGATTTTGTCTCGGGCTTCAGATATGCTTTTTAAAACGTGATGTTTAAATGAACACGTTATAAAACTCTAAATTTAATCCTTAAACTGCAATGTGTATTATGCTTTAAATGTGGCGTTGCTATAATGTCACATGTCAGATTGTCATCGCAACATAATGTCACATGTCAAAATGATGATCAACATAATTCAATGATGCCATCCCCTTCATCAGTGTCATATCAACCACTTCTATTTCCACAGAACCCACCTTAGTGCCTCCACAGTACTAAAATATTTACACTATATAGAAAAAAGTATTGGGACACCTGTGCATTACCCCAACAGGGACATTTTTGACATCACATTCTTTATACATAAACATTAACCCCTTTGCGACAATGGACGTGTCAGGCACGTCCTGCCGGGAACTCCATTCCCGACAATGGACGTGCCAGGCACGTCCTGCGGTGAATCAAACGGTTCTGGTCCATTGCCTCGACATCGAGGCAATAGCCAGCACCAAAATTTATTTTCTGGGGCACCCACGATTGCCCCACGGAGCGATTGTGGGAGCCATTTTGACGGAGCATCATACTCCGTCAATATGGCTATGTCTGAGCTTTGGAAGTGAAAGTAACTTCACTTTCGTCGCTCTGAATATGCTACTTGACTGCCCCTAGTGGTAGTTAAGTAGCATAGCAATGTAAAAAAATAAAAATAAATATTTAATTTACTAAAAACTGATTATATAGTTAGATTAGACTATAGGGTTAAAATTAAATAATTTTTAGCATAAGGGATAGGGTTAAAATTACATTTAAATTAAAATATATTAAGGGATAGCATAAGGGTTAGAGGTGGGTTAAATTTAGTGTTAAGGTTAAATTTTGGGTTCGGGTTGGGGTTTAGGAAAAAATTTTTTTTTTTTTGCCCCATAACTCGCAAAAAAATACCGAAAAATATGGAAACATGCATATTTCTGAATTCGGGACAACATTTAGAAACTATTTAGATGGGGGTTTTTTTAATGATTGTATTTGTCTAAATTATATTTTAGGTCAAAGTTAGAAAAAGTTTTTTTTTTTTACATTTTTCATCATATTTTATGATTTTTTTGTAGTAAATTATAAGATATGATGAACATAATGGTATCTAATGAAAGCCCTTCTTATGGCAATAAAAACAACATATAATTTGTGTGGGTACAGTATGTGAGAAATAAGAAAATTGCAGCTAAACACAAACACACCAGAAATGTCAAAACAGCCATTGTCACCAAGGGAAAGTCAAGGTAAAAATGTCTTGTCACTAAGGGGTTAATTAGTAGCTGGTCCCCCCTTTGCAGCTGTAAGAGCTTCCACTTTTCTGGGAAGTCAGGCACTGATGATGGATGAGAAGGCCTGGTACGCAATTTCCATTCCAGTTCATCCCAAAGGTGTTCTATTGGGTTGAGATCAAGGCTCTGTTCAGGCCAGCCAAGTTCTTCCACACCAGACTCATCCAACCATAACTTTATGGACCTTGCTTTTGTGCCCTGGGGCACAGTCATGCTGGAATAGAAAATAGCCTTCCCAAACTTTTCCCACAAAGTTGGAAGCATAGCATTGTCTAAAATGTTTTGGTGGGCTGAAGACTTAAGATTCCCCTTCACTGGAAGTAAGGGGCATAGCCCAACCCCTGGAACATAGCCCCATAACATTACGTCTCCTAGCATCCGCAAAACCCAGACTGGCCCATTGAACTGACAAACAGGGAAGACTCCACGGCTAGAGACCAGTGGTGGCATACTTTACACCACTCGATCCGAAGCTTACCGTTGTACTTAGTGATGTGAGGCTTGCATGCAGCTGCTTGAGCATGGAAACCCATTCCATGAAGCTCCCACAGTTTGTGTGCTGATTTTAATGCCAGTGGAAGTTTAGAACTCTTCAGGTATGGAATCAGCAAATCATTGGCGACTTTTATGCACCATGCTCCTCAGCACTCAGGGGCCCCCGCTCTGTGACTTCATGTCTTCCACTTCATGGCTGAGTTGCTCATGTTCCTAAATGCTTCTACTTTCCAATACTACCACTTACAGTTGACAGTGGAATAGCAGGAATTTCACAAATCGATGCTTGAATTCACTGAGCTCTTCAGAATGACCCATTTTTTCACA
This sequence comes from Pelodytes ibericus, assembly GCA_036172795.1. NCBI lineage: Eukaryota > Metazoa > Chordata > Amphibia > Anura > Pelodytidae > Pelodytes > Pelodytes ibericus. Next base: position 119,429,588 of record CM069859.1, on the reverse strand, counting down.
AATGTTTGTAAGTGCAGACTGTATGGCTAGGTGCTTGATCTTATACACCTGTGGCAATAGGTCTGATTGAAATTTAATTTGATAACTAAGTAGTGTGTCCCAATACTTTTGTCCATACAGTGTATACACCCTCTTCCACAGTGTAATATATATATCCCCACAAAGCCTCCACAATGTTATATATACCCTCATTCTGTACCATACTGCCATATACAGTGCCACATATAGTCCAATGTGTGTGCTATCATGAGGGACAGAGGAAACTGGGGGGCAACATATGTATGAACATCTTTGTTCCCTCTTCACAGAGTTCACTATTCACTTCCAAGATGAAAGCTCACACAAATGCATGAATGCTCTTTCAATAAACACAGTGCTACCGTTCCAAGAGAATACACACCTCCAAGCAACATATAAGGAGAAGAGATTTGTGGTAAATAATGTAAAATAAATGTAATAATATCATATTCTAATTATGTAATATATCATATAATATTTGCAACTAGCCCAGTACAGTTTTTTGGGCTGCAAACATTTTTTCCAAATATTAATCACCATTTAATTCCTTGTGTGAAATATATATTACTTATCCAAGACACAATGTTCTTAACACAAAGGCTAAAATTATTTTCTGCTTAAGAACTATGGTCCAATGCTTGCTCTCCAGTTAACTTGTGGCACTGATCCAGATGATACTACTAAGCTAGGACTAACTAGATTCTCCAGTTACTAGTCTATGCCACTTAGATGATAGTCTAGTAATCTAATCATGTATCGTCTGTTAGTTTCCCCAAGAGTTAAAATAAAATTCTATATTAGTGAAAAATATCCATAAATCAACATATTGTTCAATTTAAATAAGACATGCAATTCAAATGCATTTAAAATAATGGCAAGACTTATTACATATCACTGTTTCACAGTGTTTAGAAATAGCAGTTTAGATAATGATAATTGATCTCTTGATGACCTCGTATAAAGAAGGGAAGGGAAAAAAAGAAGAAGAAAGGAATAAAATAGTGTAAGGAAAGAAGAATTGAATAAAAGAAGATAATAAGGATACAAGGATGACAAAAGAGAAATAATGGAGGTATGGAATTATATTTATTTATTAGAAATATTTATATTAGCTCTTAAAACCCATTTTGGCACATTGAAAAGCAGTCTAATTTTCCTTATGTTGTATTTATTGATGTTTGTTTTTACTTTATCATGAAACACTTGTTACTTTTGCTACTTAGTTATGTTTTTAGCAGACTCTGTTAATTTGACCTTCCATTACCTCTCTCCCAGATGGCTTTATTAGTGGCTCTGCATCTATTCTTCTTTGCGAGTGACTGGGACCCATCTAGGCTGAAGTAAAAATTATTGTTCATCTTGTGGAGTAATTTCACATTATAATCCGATCTGTTTTTTTTTGTTCCTGTTTCGTTTCCTAACATTGTTTTTTTATTCTGTGGCTTACTACCTTTCTTTCTCACTACTTTTCCTGACCTGTGAAAATATCAACACATGGCATATTTTGCATTTATTACCATATTTATTCTGTGGTTGTGCATGGGTTCTGTAAGTGTAAGGTATTTATAGGAATGTTTAAACATTGTATTTACTCTGAATGTAGGCAATAATAATGAACTATACTCTGTATTAGAAAAATTTCAAGTGTCAAGGTCTCGGTTGCCGGTTCCTTCTAAGGTCCAAGTGCATGGGCAGGAAAAGGATCCAGAGTAGGGTGACCACTCTCCCCCAAAGATGGAGTATCAAGCTTTGAGTTGCCACAAACAGGGGTATTAGTCTTGCGTCTTGTCATGATGGTGAACTGGAGCCTAAGGAAAGAGCAATAATTATAGTTGAGGCAAGGAGTCAGTACAGTAAAGTAGCTGAGTCAAAAATCAGGATAATCAAGCCCAAACGCAGAGAGAGATCAGCACATCTGGCAAGGCAAAACAAAATGCACCAGCAAAGTGTGCTGTGAGGAGGGGGTTTATGTAGCATCAGAAACACCTGAGGCAATGGATGTAGAGCAGGGCTCGACAAACCCCGGGCGCCAGGTCGCCATGGTGACCTGGAAATTGAGCCTGGCGCCCGGGTGCCATTACCCTCATGTTCCCCTTGCCGCTGCCATTCGTTTTGTTGTTTTTTGCAGCGCGGGGGGTTAAGTCTGTGCGGATTACACAGACAGCAAGCTCCGCGCCCTCACGCAACGCGTGTATGAGTGCTGGGTGTCGTCTCTTGACAACCCAGCACTCAGCCGAAAGAGCAATGAAGATCGGCTGCAGCATGAATGTTCCCCCTCTCCTGCAATGAGGTAAGGCAGCAGGGAAGGAACATTCGTGCTGCAGCCGATCTTCATTGCTCTTTTGCCAGCAGTCAGAAGTTAAGAAAGGGAAGAAAAAAAACTTGTGTATGTGTGAGGTGTATATATGAAGTGGGGAGGGGTGTATGTGTGAAGTGGGTGTGTGTGTGTGTGTGTATATGTGAAGTGGGTGTGTGTGTGTGTGTGTATATGTGAAGTGGGTGTGTGTGTGTGTGTGTATATGTGAAGTGGGTTGGTATGTGTGTGTGTGTGGTGTATATGTGAAGTGGGTTGGTATGTGTGTGTATATGTGAAGTGGGTTGGTGTGTGTGTATATGTGAAGTGGGTTGGTGTGTGTGTGTGGTGTATATGTGAAGTGGGTTGGTGGGTGTGTGTGGTGTATATGTGAAGTGGGCTGGTGGGTGTGTGTGGTGTATATGTGAAATGGGTCGGTGTGTGTGTGTGGTGTATATGTGAAGTGGGTTGGTGTGTGTGTTGTATATGTGAAGTGGGTTGGTGTGTGTGTGTGGTGTATATGTGAAGTGGTTTGGGGTGTGTGGTGGATATGTGATAACTGCTTGCAAAGTTCTGTTCATTCTTCTATGAAAGGGTTAAACATATTAATAAGTGCCAGTAGTAACATTGAAAATGTCATTGCCATGAAAGGCAAAATATTGTATTTTCCAGAGATCAATTCGTGGTATTGATCTAGATTTGGATTAACATTAGTCTTTCAAATAGGTTTCAACATTAATCCTGTTATTGCTAGAAAGACATAGAACGTTTTTTATTTGGAGCATGGGAGTAATTATCCAGAAATGGTAGTATTGCAGTAAAAGTAAATATATTTTTAAAGGCGTAAAATAAATCAACTGAAACTGTAAATAACTGTATTGTGTTTAATGCTGAGGCTAAATATCCCATTGTACTTATTATAAAATACTAAAAAGCACGGTTTAGACTAATTCATTATAGAAAGGTCGTTAATTAGAAGCTGTGACACAATTAAAAAAAGTTAATGTTTGTTCACTTAGAGAAGATAATAATTTGACTTGGAATAATCTTTATTTGGTAGAAAGGGGTTATAAACCAATTATAACATCATGAAAAAATAAATTGAATAACCCGTTTTTTAAACAATTTTATATCTAGTGGAATTGTAGTCAACATTCAAACAGGTCAATGAAACAGTCATGGGCAGTCACTTTTATATTACTTCATACAATGAATTTGCTTTACAGTTCAGTATGTAAATTAAATGAGCTTAAGCTTGATAGGATAAATGTCCTTGACTGAACACAGGCGTAGATAGCTTAAGATTTCTTTGATTAATGAGAGGTTATGGCCTTGAGACTTATTGACTGCCATTGATAATCAAAATAGGAGATTATGGAACTGTGAGCTCATTTGACCTGCTCGGGAAAAGATGAGAGCCAAAAAAAATTCTATAAAAAAATCTATTGAAATCAGCTAAATTGATCCTGCCTCGATGAAGATCCATTATCCATTTGGTTTTACTGGCTCAAACTTATCTCTCCTTTTGCTGGCTACACTCGTACATCTCCCAGGAAATTCTAAAATAGCTTAAAAAAACAGAAACCAGTAAAATTTTTATTTCTATTGAAACCCCTTCCACCTTGTATACTGTCATTCTAAACTTCTTTCTCTTTTGCCTTCAGCTCTTCTGACTACTTCCAATTTCCAATTTCTCCTTTCTGCCTCTCCTGTACCCTGTTCTCTCCCAAATGTCCCTTTTAGCCGTGCCCCAGAAGGCATGATCTTGTCCAGAATCCTGCTTTCTCATTGTCACAACATGCCACATTGTCACAACATGCCATTGAGAGTATTTCTTCACATCCTGCACTGTAATCCTAATCCATTCAATGTGTGCCATCATGCTCTCTTCTCATCTGTCTACTACTTTGATTTTTGAAAAACAGAAAGAAAATACTTGTACTTGTGCGATCTACTGTGTTTGAAAATACATAAAGTCACTCATCACTACTGGAAGCATGTTCTGCAAGCAAGGCAAAGCTTTGTACTCATTGGGCCACGTTATGTTTCTCTGCTTCTTTGATGCAAATAGTTGCTGACGGGCAGCCCTGCCATAAATTCTAACTTTGTGAAACTCATTCATTTTTTTTTTTTGTGGGGATATGGTCAACATTTACTGAGGTAGTACTTTTGGGACATTTACTAACTATCCTATAATGTGTCCTTTTATCCGTTGTTGTCACTTACCTTACTAGTCCTCCTGATCCGCCGCATGCGCGAAAGGGTGATTAATGAATATTCATGAGCCCAGTTAAAAGGCTGCTTATCAAATTAACCCCTCCTTTGCCAAATTGACCAGAGGTGTGTCCTGGTCATGTAATAGTATTTAAACAGTCATTTCACAGCTTACCTTTGCCTGTGATAGTGTCTTGTGTACCTCACTAGCGTTTTGATTCCTGAATTGACTCTGATTTTCTGTTACCTGACCTGGTTCGTTCCTGACTACCCGTATCTCTCTAAATCAATTTGTTCCTGATTTATTCCGTGTATGAACCTGCTGTTCCTGACTATTCTATGTCTGCTGCCTGCCTCGATTCTGCTTGTGACATGGTTATCCGTATCTCTCCATTCCGTGACCCAGCCTGTTTCCTGACTCTCCGTTTGCCTGTTGTCCTGTGCTATCCTAATCAGGCTCCTCTTGCTAGGTACTCGGTAGTAAGTGTTTCAGCAAAGTCCTTGGTGACATACCATCTGCGGCTCAACCAAGGGTGTGTTATCATTAGGGTGAAAACCAATACCTGCTACCTACGGTACTTAGTGAGTGTTCCCGTAGACTCATCAGCACTGGTGATCCATCTCCTGAACAAGACCGTGACTTGTGACTTGTAACCATTGTTCCTTTTTACCAGTGCAGTCCATCTGTTGTATGATGTCATGATGTTCCCTTTGACACTTTTAATCATTTTTCAAGTCTAACTACACTGGAACTCTGTTAACTGCCTAATTTGCTTTGAATTCTTGCATCAAAGTGCCAATTCCAAGATGTTCTGCTAATTAGTAATTAACCCAACAGGACTGGGGTTCTTGAAGCCACATGATGTCTACTTTATTTGTCCAAACATTACATTAGTTGTGTACAAGAAACAAGAGAGAAACACACTGCGCCTAATTGTGGTGGCTTGAAAAAGCCCTACTTTGGGGGTGAAACGCGTTGTGGACAAGAGGAGACTGCTACTGGGACTCTATATATGTACTGTTCAAGTGGATCTTTGAATGTAAGATTTTTTATATGTTTTTATTGGTATTAAAATCGTTGAAGCTAAATAGTCTCCTCCTTACCCTCTCTTATACTACTGCTGGGAGTACCTTCTGGGTCTGCTACCCTGAATAAGCTGCCTAGGATTCCTCTGTGAACCTGTTGGATCTTTAACCCTTTGGTGGGCTCCCTGGATGCTGTATAGACTGAGCAGATCTCTGCTCAGGAAGATGTGAGTGTGTTCTCACTTATTATTTGTTATCAGCACTTTTATGTGATATACTACACTATATTATTTCTGTTCTGTTTTGTTTTATTTTTTTCCCTTCGGATTGAATATTGAGCTGATTTACTTTAAGGCTGATTTACTTTAAGGGTAACAATTTATTATTTATTTTTCCTGAGTTGTGTGTTTTGAAGTGTTGGGTCACAGCGCACGTTTTCACTTGTGTGTTGTTTTGATTACATTAGTTGTGTTTATTCCAATGGAAACACTCACGCTCATGTAGAGTTAAGAGATTTTTTTGTGGCAGGAGGAGCTTTGTCTGGTTAATAACATTTGTTGTTGTGCCTCTTAGCAATTCTGAATGATTGAAAGGAATGGTTACATATAACCAATAATAAAACAGGGATTATATTTTTTGGTTGGATTAAAAAACATGAGATAAGCGCACACATTTACCCGTTTGTGTAAAGAAACATTTCATTCAGGTACATATTAATTTGTGAATATTTGCATTTATTGTATGGTGTTATAGGTTGATTATCCCTTATTCAAAATGATCCGTAGTCCATAATTTGGGCGGGATTTTGCCACAAGTTGCAAATTCAACACACTTGTCTGAATGCAAACGGACAACAGTTTATTCAGTGTCCAGAACCCTTAAGCTGTGATATAGCCTTTCCATGCATGCTCAGATTCCACCATACCCACAAAGGGTAATACAATGGCACATGTACAGGTCCGACATGCCAGTGACAGGCTGCCAACGAGCTCTCAGATCACAGCTATTTCTCAGCAAAAGGGAGTCATTTGTTCGATACAGTATTTGCATTGATACTACTGTATTTCATACAGTGCTGAGAGGCTATAATTCACCTTTTTGTTGAAAATGATCAGTTATCTAAAATACTTCTGGTCCCAAGCATGGTGGATAAGGATGCTCAACCCGGATCAAGTCAAACAACTGGTGTGTGTGCTGCCACCTAATGGGAAAAGGTGAACATGCATTGGAACAAATTTGACTCGGCTTTAAAAAATATAGTTTTGTTTTTCTAGTTTGCGTTACCTCTTGTTTAAAATAAAAACTCCTAGTTCTGACATTTCAGAGGAAAAACCAATTTAAAACGTATTTTTTGCTTTTGTATGGTGTGAGTTAGGAAGGATTGAATCCTAGTATCCCACAGAGCAAATTACAGTATTTAGCAATGCTCATTCTTAGAAGTCTCTAATGGCACATTGTCTATCCAAACATCGTTATTGCACAAATTAAACCAAAGGCCAATTTGTATCTGCTATGCTTGTATATTGCAAAAGTAAAAAGATGAAGTGAGGTGATACAGTGGATATAAAAAGTCTACACACCCCTGTTAAAATGTCAGGTTTCTGTGCTGTAAAAAAATGAGACAAAGATAAATCATTTCAGAACTTTTTCCACCTTTAATGTGACCTATAAACTGTCCAACTCAATTGAAAAACAAACTGAAATCTTTTAGATAGAGGGAAGAAAAAATATAAAAATAAAATAATGTGGTTGCATAAGTGTGCACACCCTCTTATAACTGGGGATGTAGCTGTGTTCAGAATTAAGCAATCACATTCCAAATCATGTTAAATAGGAGTAAGCATACACCTGCCATCATTTAAAGTGCCTCTGATTAACCCCAAATAAAGTTCAGCTGCTCTAGTTGGTCTTTCCTGAAATTTTCTTAGTCGCATCCCACAGCAAAAGCCATGGTCCACAGAGAACTTCCAAAGCATCAGAGGGATCTCATTGTTAAAAGGTATCAGTCAGGAGAAGGGTACAAAAGAATTTCCAAGGCATTAGATATACCATGGAACACAGTGAAGACAGTCATCATCAAGTGGAGAAAATATGGCACAACAGTGACATTACCAAGAACTGGAGCTCCCTCCAAAATTGATGAAAAGATGAGAAGAAAACTGGTCTGGGAGGCTACCAAGAGGCCTACAGCAACATTAAAGGAGCTGCGGGAATATCTGGCAAGTACTGGCAGTGTGGTACATGTAACAACAATCTCCCGTATTTTTCATATGTCCGGGCTATGTGGTAGAGTGGCAAGACGAAAGCCTTTTCTTAAGAAAAACATCCAAGCCAGGCTACATTTTGCAAAAACACATCTGAAGTCTCCCAAAAGCATGTGGGAAAAGGTGTTATGGTCTGATGAAACAAAGGTTGAACTTTTTGGCCATAATTCCACAAGATATGTTTGGCGCAAAAACAACACTGCACATCACCAAAAGAACACCATACCCACAGTGAAGCATGGTGGTGGCAGCATCATGCTTTGGGGCTGTTTTTCTTCAGCTGGAACTGGGGCTTTAGTTAAGATAGAGGGAATTATGAACAGTTCCAAATACCAGTCAATATTGGCACAAAACCTTCAGGCTTCTGCTAGAAAGCTGAACATGAAGAGGAACTTCATCTTTCAGCATGACAACGACCCAAAGCATACATCAAAATCAACAAAGGAATGGCTTCACCAGAAGAAGATTAAAGTTTTGGAATGGCCCAGCTAGAGCCCAGACCTGAATCCGATTGAAAATCTGTGGGGTGGGGTGATCTGAAGAGGGCTGTGCACAGGAGATGCCAGATTTGGAGTGTTTTTGCAAAGAAGAGTGGGCAAATCTTGCCAAGTCAAAATGTGCCATGCTGATAGACTCATACCCAAAAAGACTGAGTGCTGTAATAAAATCAAAAGGTGCTTCAACAAAGTATTAGTTTAAGGGTGTGCACACTTATGTAACCACATTATTTTTTTTTTAATATTTTTTCTTCCCTCTACCTAAAAGATTTCAGTTTGTTTTTCAATTGAGTTGTACAGTTTATAGGTCACATTAAAGGTGGAAAAAGTTCTGAAATGGTTTATCTTTGTCTCATTTTTTTAAAGCAAAGAAACCTGACATTTTAACAGGGGGTGTAGACTTTTTATATCCACTGTATATATAGGGGTTTGTTGAGTGTCATGTTTAACTGCATGTTACAAATATGGTCCACAAAGTTAAGAGAAGAGATCATCTCCCTTCACAAACAAGGAACAGGATACAAAAAGATAGTGAAGGCACTGAATGTACCTAGAGATACCGCTGGAAGCATAGTTCGCATAGTTGAAGGAACAGGGGTTACACTACCTGGACGAGGCAGAATAAGGAAGACCTCTGGCTGCAAACCAGATTTCTGAGAAGGCAGGTTGAGAGTGACTGAAAAAGACCTGCAGTAAGATTTGGTGAGAGCACAGTAAGGTGTATACTAAATGTACAAGGTTTCCATTCCCGAACTCCAAGATGTACACCCCTACTGACACAAAAGCACAAGAACAGTTGGCTCCAATGTGCTCAAAATCAAATAAATAAACAAAACAGGAACTTTTTGGCCCAATGGATCAGTAGTATGGCACTGGAAACCTGCAGCGTATGCAAGGCAAGATTGACTCATTGAAGTATCAGGAAATCCTAGGAGAAAACTTCATACCGTCTGTGAGGAAGATGAAGCTTGGGCTCATTGGGTTTTCCAACAAGACAGTGATCCCAAGCGTTCCTCAAATTCCACAAAGTCTTCATTTCAGAATTAGTCCTGAAAAATTCTACAGTGGCCATCAGTCACCTGACTTCAGTGGCGTAGTAATGTGTGGGCAAAGGCGTTCCACGGGCGCGCTCTTGCTGGGCACCTTGCTTCCCCCTAGTGATCCTCCTCCGCCGGCACACATCATCTCAATCATCCCCCTGCAAATCAAAGGTAAATGAGCAGGGAGGGGGATAAACAGCATAACAGTGTCATGTGCAATGTGGATGCAGAAGAATGAAATAGATACAAGAAATGCATTTTTATTAAATATGAAAATATTGAATATATATAAGTATAAATGCAACTATATACACAAGCACTATATATATATATATATATATATATATATATACACATGTATAATGTACAGAGATGGCTCTTTTCTGCATTTAACAGGGGGGAGAGCCCAAACATAAGTTCTGCCCCGGGGGCCAAATACACTAGGTTTGCCCCTTCCTGCCTGGAACCCAATTGAAAGTCTCTGGTGGGGTATGAATAAGGCACTTGCAGCATGCAAACCCAAGTATATTACTGAACTGGAGGCCATTGCTCATGAACGTTTGATTGCAGCAGGTCATAACATCAGAAGGGTGCTCTACTAAGTACTAAAGATACTTGCCATGAAGGGGTTGAGTAATTCTGAGACTGGAGAAATCATTATTAAGTTGCATTTTCAGTTGATTTTGGGGAAAGCACTTGAAGCATTTGTTGTTTTGAGCTATTTCAATTGCTTTTGTTTGATTTGTTCATTGCAAACAACTGAAAGTCTATACATGATGACAATAAACCTGATTTTCAAAGGGAGTTGGATAACTTTGATTACAACTATACATATAAAATATATACACATAATATATTTTATATATATATATATATATATATATATATAAACAAAAATAGAAAATCAAACTGCCAATGGTAACAGAAAATGTACATATTGGAGGTTATCTACAAAAGGTCAGTTGTAATGCAAAGTTCTAAAAGTAGGACAATTAGTAGGAAAGATGATTGCTTCCTTTTCACATTTTTCATTATTTACCTTATCTCTGTGTTTAGACAGGTAAGTTGTAAGGCAAAATCTCTCTGCAACCATTATAATTACCATATGTTCAAATAATCTTTGCTGTATAACACAATTGTGGCGTACCCTGCCCCTGAGTGACAGGTGTGCACTGGCAGCACACTTGCACGAAATACATTCGAGAAGCCGACAACAGCAGCGAATTCAGCATCGTAGTCAATCACTTTGTTGTCAGTTCGACCAGCACAAAAAATATATGGAAAGTCGCATACTTTTCGTGCTGGTCAAATTGGCAACAGTGATTGAGTCTAATGCCAAATTTGCTGCTGCCGTGACATCTCGGGTATATTTTGTGCAGGTGTGATGCCAGTCCAGCACACACGTCACTCAGGTGCAGGATAGGCCCAAGATTGGCATATGAGACTGCTGCAGGGAACTCAGATTCAGCTATAGGGCTTTTCTTAAAGGATTACTTAAAATGTATTTTTCAAGATCCATCAGTGACAATCATTAGGAAAGTCATTTTCTTTCATGATGAATATGGTATGGTTTCATAGTTTCACAGGGCGCTTTTATATCCTCTATTTGCAAACATGTTCTATACATTTTTGGTCAGATCTTCCAGCATCTCATCAAAGATACAACGTTCCACCTCAGCTGCCGCCATATTGTGCATTTGTCGACACTATGGTCATGTCACTATTGGTATAAGAAACTTTACCTCCATAAGGCAAGCCATGAAACACTATACATTGAGAAAACAGATTAATCTCTGTGCAAGGTAGCGACCCAAAACCATGGAAATACCACAATGGTGCTATAAGTATGAAAGCACTTACTTCTGAGAAAACTTCAGTAGGATAAGAAATACATTATGTGTGGAATCATCCACTTTAGCTGTCATACTGCATATTATATATTAATGCTACATTTTTTCTTTCTATTATTTTTCATGCTCTACATTATCATAATTGTTGTCCTTCAAATATATAAAAACCACTTCATAAGATGGACTTGTACATCCTAAAGAAGACTGATTAGTTGGCTGAAACACAGTATTTTCTGAGCCACCGTAGCATGACATTCAATGCTTGTTTCGCCTGAGCCAAAACCAAAACTGGAAGCCATCACTGTTCATTCGTCTCTTCAGTAACGTGAGCTTGACTTCCGTATCAGCGTCTTCGTCCGAAATCGACAAAGTGGACTTCAGAGTGAAATCACAGCTTTCTACTTTTTACTTATGTTTTAAGATTTTTGTCATACCATCTTTTAAAGTGGCCCTCACCTGTTTTATCTACATTGTATATGTGCATATATGTTACTCCACATTACATTGGGGCATGACTTGTGAGTACTTGTCAGTCTCCATTACTATTTTGATTCTTGATTTACTGCACCATATGTTTTTTTTTACAGCTAAAGTGGATTATTTCACATACACTGCGGTTTTCTCAGAAGTAAGTGGCTTTTATACTTAAAGCATCATTGTATTGTTTTCACGGTTTTGGGTGGCTAACTTGTGCAGAGATTTATCTCTGTCTTCTTTGTACTGTTGGGTATTTGTGTGCTGCATCATTGCTACACTTTTTGCTTTTGTTGACATTATATATTGCCTGGTCACAACAACTGTTGGTAGGAAACTATTATGAAAAGTTAGTTCGCTGCTTAACCTTTGACAAAGCATAAGGACTAAACGTAACGGTCAACAAAATAAAAAGTCACGTTTAATTGAAAGATAGCCATTGTGTGACAAAGAATTGTAGGAATAACAAGAGCCTGAAAAAGCAATATTGCAAAAATGTTATGCATTAGCAGGGCTTACAGCTGACATTCGAGCAAGCAGGGCCTAGTATTTTACTTTAATAAGTAAAATAAACATTAAACAGGACATGATTTTAATAGTCTGCAGCATTGTATTTGATTTAACAGAATTTATTACACAATAACCTTTCAAATAAAGGACATTTTCTATAAGGTATGATTTTGAACAAGCAAATTTAATATGCCTGTGAAAAAAACAATACACTACGCAAGAACATGTTAAGGTTTTACATATTTCCTTTATTAACTCCAAATCACCACAAGATACACAAGTTGCAGTAGATGATACACTCTCACAGAGTTCCTCAACAACAACAAAGATGTGTTCTGTGGATTCATAGAACATGATTTCCATGCAAAGTTCTTTATGGTATTTCCGTTTATTTGTAAATATTTCAATCCATTATTATAATTATTTTGCTTGTAATCATGTCACCCTCTTCCTGTTGGTGAGTTTTCTAATTAGCATAAATCAACAAGGCACTGCCAGATTTGGTTCATATACAAAATGATCCCAAAGCCTAACATTTTTATATTTGAAGGGTAAAATGATAGTGTGGGGTATGCCCTGAAGAATATTACTGCACATGAAGCTGCCTGAAGTGACACTGTAGTTTATGAACCATTTCATTATCAAATACACTTCTAGATTAAAATCTAATTTGGGGCCTGAAGTGCATTTGTTTGGTAGCATTATTGCTTATTCCAGTTTTCAGCATCCATTTGGACTTCATCTTCTGGATATACTGCATATCACGGCAATACTGGAGAGAGGAACCTTAGAGGAAAGCGAAACCATAATGAATAGCAAGCAAAAACAACAAGAAAACCAAAAAAAAAAAACACAAAAAACTAAAACTAAATGGAGCTGTTAATGCACACGGTCAGTGCAGTCCTCTTGTAATACAGACAACATTTAAACAAATGAGAGCTGGAGCAGAAACTTCCCAATGATTCCCTGAAAGCATTTGCATGCAAAAGACCTGTGCAATGTACAGGTTAAGCACCGTAAGGTGCATCAGTGAGTTTGTCGCTCCCAGTGTCTCTAATCATAATGTCACTACCCACTTTTTGCCATTTTTCTCTGCCCCTTTAATTTATTTACTTTTTCACATATGGTTTAGCTGGCTGAGCGCTAGAAGCTAGCATTCCATTGGTTAGTCATTTCTTAAATAGGTTCAGGCACCAGATTGTGGCCCTTCAACTGCTGATGAACTCCAAGTCCCATACAGTCCAGGATGCATTAGAAAATTGCCAATTATAGGCCACTTATACAGAAACTACTGGAGAGAACACAGTTAAATGTGCAGGCTTATGCGTATTTAAAAAAAAAAAAAAAAAAAAAAAAAAAACCACATACTACATTTTGGAAGACTGACAAACTAGAAGCATACATGTGGAAGCCTGGGACACTTTGTATGAAAGGTGCTGCATTTATGTTCACCACAAGATCTTCTTTTCATAATGTTATCTTGTTTTGTGTCTAAAAAATATTCACTTATAGTTTATTCCCCCAACCTCTCTATATTTTTCACTGTTGGCAAGTTGAAATGTCTTGTTTGTCTTCTACAGGAAGCGTAGTCTACCACAAAACTATGACTAGTATAGATAATGAGAAATATTATGCATCATGGGATTAAATTTCATACATATAATGAATATGTATACATTCATCAGCTGTGCCATGTATTTAAAAAAAAAAAAAACATGTAAATTTTAAAAACAAGTGCAAATGAAA